>OX328267.1:7500-662500 GCA_946814005.1 Chamaenerion angustifolium | reverse complement strand
GGAAAATAGGTGCATGGGGGTCAGAAAAAATATATTTTCTGACCGTTACTACAATCATATATCCTGTGTTAGTACGCATAAAAAGCTGATTTCAATAAAAAATAAGTTTTGATGGAGAAAATATGAAAAGATTCGAAATACGTCTAAAATCAAAGAGTTACCATATCAGAAAAAACTGTATTGGGCTAGGAAATAAAAATAATAGTAGTATTACTACATTCATACAAGTCAAGTAAAAACGCGTAACAAATTCACATCATCATGTTAGAATGCAGATAAACTTGATTTCTTCATAATCGGAGTTATGAGAAAAACAACATTAAAAAACATCAAATTCAATCAAAACTCAAAGGGATACCATCACAGATAATTGGTGCTTTGGGGCCTGAAAAAAGACATGATCGTAACAATACTAGGATCATATATGTCGTGTTAGGATGTGAATAAAACTGATTTTAACAAAACATGAGTTCTGATAGTGGAGATATTAAAAAAAGATACGAAATAAGCCGAAAATAAAAGGGGTACCATCATGGAAAAATGTGTTTGGGGGTAGAAAATAAAAAGGATAGAAGTGTTACTATGGTAATATAAGTGAAGTAAGAAGGCATCCCAAGCTTAGTTAGCGAGTTATAATGTGGATAAGCCTTATCACAACCAAAGAAAAGTTGTGAGATAGAAGATGTTGAAAAACTAGAAAATTGATTGAAGCTCAAAGGGGTACCATCACGTAAAATAGGTGCATAGGAGTCAGAACAAATATATTTTCTTATCGTTACTACGATCATATATCCCGTGTTAGTATGCGTATGAATCTGATTTCAACAAAAATTAAGTTTCGATGGAGGAGATATGAAAAGATACGAAATAGACCTAAAATCCAAGAGTTACCATCACATAAAAAAATTGATTTGGGGTAGGAAATAAAAATAATGGTATTAATACTGTAGTCATACAAGTCAAGTAACGATACTAGGATCATATATGTCGTGATAGGATGTGAATAAAACTGATTTAAAAAAAAATGAGTTCTGATAGTGGAGATATCATCAAAGATACGAAATAAGTCAAAAATAAAAGGGGTTCATTAAGGAAAAATGTGGTTTGGGGGTTGGAAATAAAAAGCATCGAAGTGTTACTATGGTAATATAAGTGAAGTAAGCACGCATGCCAAGCTTAGTTAGCGAGTTATAATGCGGAGAAGCCTTATCACATCCAAAGAAGAGTTTTGCGATAGAAGATGTTTAAAACTAGAAAATCGATTGAGACTCAAAGGGGTACCATTCCGGAAAATATGTGCATGGGATTATGAAAAAATATATTTTATTATCGTTACTACGATCATATATCCCGTGTTAGTATGCGTATGAAGCTGATTTTAACAAAAATTATGTTTCGATGCAGGAGATATGAAAAGATTTGAAATAGGTCTAAAATAAAAGAGTTACCATCACAGAAAAAAACTGATTTGGCGTAGGAAATAAAAATCATTGTATTATTACTACATTCATATACGTCAAGTAAGAATGCATAAAAAAATCACATCATCATGCTAGAATGCAGATAAACTTGATTTCTTCAAAACCGGAGTTATGAGAAAATAATATTAAAAAATAGTGAATTCAATGAAAACTCAAAGGGGTACCATCACAGATAATTGGTACCATCACTGAAAAAAGATATGATCGTAACGATACTAGGATCATATATGTCGTGTTAGGATGTGAATAAAACTGAATGCAACAAAAAATGAGTTCTGATAGTGAAGATACGAAATAAATCGAAAACAAAAAGGGTACCATCATGTATATGCGGATAAGCCTTATCACATCCAAAGGAGAGTTAGCGAGTTATAATGCGGATAAACCTTATCACATCCAAAGGAGAGTTGTGAGATAGAAGATGTTGAAAAACTAGAAAATCGATCGAAGCTCGAAGGGGTACCATCACGGAAAATAGGTGCATATGAGTCAGAAAAAATATATTTTCTTTCGTTACTACGATCATATATCCCGTGGTAGTATGCGTATGAAGCTAATTTCAACAATAATTAAGTATCGATGTAGGGGATATGAAAAGATTCGAAATAGATCTAAAATTGAAGAGTTACCATCAGAGAAAAAAACTTATTTGGGGTAGGTAATAAAAATAATGGTATTATTACTATAGTCATACAAGACAAGTCAAGTAAGAATGCATAGAAAACTTACATCATTATGTTAGAATGCAGATAAGCTTGATTTCTTCAAGACCGGAGTTATGAGAAAAACAATATTAAAAATCAACACATTCAATCAAAACTCAAAGGGGTACCATCACAAATAATTGGTGCTTTGGGGCCTGGAAAAAGACATGATCGTAACGATACTAGGATCATATATGTCGTGTTAGGATGTGAATAAAACTGATTTCAACAAAAAATGAATTCCCATAGTGGAGATATTAAAAAAGATTCGAAATAAGTCGAAATTAAAAGGGGTACCATCACGGAAAGATGTGTTTGGGGGGTAGGAAATAAAATGGATCGAAGTGTTACTATGGTAATATAAATGAAGTAAGAAGGCATCCCAAGCTTAGTTAGCAAGTTATAATGTAGATAAGCCTTATCACATCCAAAGAAGAGTCGTCAGATAGAAGATGTTGAAAAACTACAAAATCGATCGAAGTGATATATTTTTGGATGAAATAAATTGTATATGCTTCCGTACTAGATCAAATATATTTTATAAACATTCTTACTCAAAATACAGTATAAAATGAGAGTTGTTATCCTATATATATCAGATATTACAGACGGTTTTCCGAGCTGGTACTTTCTTAGGCTCGTCCGACTTCGTAGTTTTTTCAATATCTCATCACTCACAATTTGTTTTCAGTGAAATTAGTTTTATTGTGATTCTAACTCGCTATATATTAGGGGAGTAATGTCAATATAATATATATTTTTGGACGCAAAATTCACTATTTTCCGTGATGGTACCCCTTTGAGTTTCGACCAATTTTTTTCTTTTTTGAATTTCTCCTAAATCGGAACTCTTTTTTCGATGAAATAAATTGTGTATGCTTCCGTACTAGATCAAATATCTTTTCTAAACATTCTCACTCAAAATACAGTATAAAATGAGCGTTTTTATCCCATGTATATCAAATATTACAAACATTTTTCCGAGATGGTACTTTATTAGGTTCGTCCGACTTCGTAGTTTGGTCAATATCTCATCACTCGCAACTTTGTTTTCAGTGAAATTAGTTTTATTGTGATTCCAAATCGCTATATATTAGGATAGTAATGTCAATATAATATATATTTTTGGAACCAAAATCTACTATTTTCCGTGACGGTACCCCTTTTAGTTTCAACCAATTTTGTTATACTTTGAATTTCTCCTAAATCGGAACTCTTTTTTCGATGAAATAAATTGTGTATGCTTCCGTACTAGATCAAATATCTTTTGTAAACATTCATACTCAAAATAAAGTATAAAATGAGCATTGTTATCCCATGTATATCAAATATTACAGACATTTTTCCGAGATGGTACTTTCTTAGGTTCGTCCGACTTCGTAGTTTGGTCAATATCTGATCACTCGCAACTTTGTTTTTAGTGAAATTAGTTTTATTGTGATTCTAACTCGTTACATATTAGGGAAATAGTGTTAATATAATATATATTTTTGGAACCAAAATCCACTATTTTCCGTGATGGTACCCCTTTGAGTTTCGAACAATTCTGTTGTATTTTGAATTTCTCCTAAATTGGAACTCATTTTTCGATGAAATAAATTGTGTATGGTTCTGTACTAGATCAAATATCTTTTATAAACATTCTTACTCAAAATAAAGTATAAAATGAGCGTTGTTATCCCATGTATATCAAATATTACAGACATTTTTGTGAGATGGTACTTTATTAGGTTCGTCCGACTTCGTAGTTTGATCAATATCTCATCACTCATCACTTTGTTTTCAGTGAAATTAGTTTTATTGTGATTCTAACTCGCTATATATTAGGGGAGTAATGTCAATATAATATATATTTTTGGAACCAAAATCCAGTATTTTCCGTGATGGTACCCCTTTGAGTTTCGACCAATTTTGTTGTATTTTGAATTTCTCCTAAATCAGAACTCTTTTTTCGATGAAATAAATTTTATATGCTTCCGTACTAGATCAAATATATTTTATAAACATTCTTACTCAAAATACAGTATCAAATGAGCGTTGTTATCCCATGTATATCAGATATTACAAACATTTTTCCGAGATGGTACTTTCTTATGTTCGTCCGTCTTCGAAGTTTGGTCAATATCTGACCACTCGCAACTTTGTTTTCAGTGAAATTAGTTTTATTGTGATTCTAACTCGTTATATATTAGGGGAATAATGTTAATATAATATATATTTTTGGAACCAAAATCCACTATTTTCCGTGATGGTACCCCTTTGAGTTTCAACCAATTTTGTTGTATTTTGAATATCTCCTAAATCAGAACTTTTTTTTTCGATGAAATAAATTGTGTATGATTCCGTACTAGATCAAATATATTTTATAAACATTCTTACTCAAAATACAGTATAAAATGAGCGTTGTTATCCCATGTATATCAGATATTATAGACAGTTTTCTGAGATGGTACTCTCTTAGGCTCGCCCGACTTCGTAGTTTGGTCAATATCTCATCACTCACAACTTTGTTTTCAGCGAAATTAGTTTTATTGTGATTCTAACTCGCTATATATTAGAGGAGTAATGTCAACATAATATATATTTTTGGAACCAAAATCCACTATTTTTCGTGATGGTACCTCTTTGAGTTTCGATCAATTTTGTTGTATTTTGAATTTCTCCTAAATCAGAACTCTTTTTTCGATGAAATAAATTGTGTATGCTTCCGTACTAGATCAAATATATTTTATAAACATTCTTACTCAAAATACGGTATCAAATGAGCGTTGTTATCCCAAGTATATCAGATATTATAGACATTTCTACGAGATGGTACTTTCTTAGGTTCGTCCGACTTCGTATTTTGGTCAATATCTCATCACTCGCAACTTTGTTTTCAGGAAAAGTAGTTTTATTGTGATTCTAACTCGTTATATATTAGGGGAAATTTTTTAATATAATATATATTTTTGGAACCAAAATCCACTATTTTCCGTGATGGTACGTACCCCTTTGAGTTTCGATCAATTTTGTTGTATTTTGATTTTCTCCTAAATCAGAACTCGTTTTTCGATGAAATAAATTGTATATGCTTCCGTACTAGATCAAATATCTGTTCTAAACATTCATACTCAAAATAAAGTATAAAATGGGCATTGTTATCCCATGTATATCAAATATTAAAGACATTTTTCCGAGGTGGTACTTTATTAGGTTCGTCCGACTTCGTAGTTTAGTCATATCTGATCACTCACAACTTTGTTTTTAGTGAAATTAGTTTTATTGTGATTCTAACTCGTTATATATTAAGGGAATAATGTTAATATAATATGTTTTTTCGGAACCAAAATACACTATTTTCCGTGATGGTACCCCTTTGAGTTTCGAACAATTTTGTTGTATTTTGAATTTCTCCTAAATCAGAACTCTTTTTTCGATGAAATAAATTTTATATGCTTCCGTACTAGATCAAATATATTTTATAAACATTCATACTCAAAATACAGTATCAAATGAGCGTTGTTATCCCATGTATATCAGATATTAGAAACATTTTTCCGAGATGGTACTTTCTTATGTTCGTCCGACTTCGAAGTTTGGTCAATATCTGACCACTCGCAACTTTGTTTTCAGTGAAATTAGTTTTATTGTGATTCTAACTCGTTATATATTAGGGGAATAATGTTAATATAATATATATTTTTGGAACCAAAATCCACTATTTTCCGTGATGGTACCCCTTTGAGTTTCGACCAATTTTGTTGTATTTTGAATATCTCCTAAATCAGAATTTTTTTTTCGATGAAATAAATTGTGTATGATTCCGTACTAGATCAAATATCTTTTATAAACATTCTTACTCAAAATACAGTATAAAATGAGCGTTGTTATCCCATGTATATCAGATATTATAGACAGTTTTCCGAGATGGTACTCTCTTAGGCTCGCCCGACTTCGTAGTTTTGTCAATATCTCAACACTCACAACTTTGTTTTCAGCGAAATTAGTTTTATTGTGATTCTAACTCGCTATATATTAGAGGAGTAATGTCAACATAATATATATTTTTGGAACCAAAATCCACTATTTTTCGTGATGGTACCTCTTTGAGATTCGATCAATTTTGTTGTATTTTGAATTTCTCCTAAATCAGAACTCTTTTTTCGATGAAATAAATTGTGTATGCTTCCGTACTAGATCAAATATATTTTATAAACATTCTTACTCAAAATACGGTATCAAATGAGCGTTGTTATCCCAAGTATATCAGATATTATAGACATTTCTACGAGATGGTACTTTCTTAGGTTCGTCCGACTTCGTATTTTGGTCAATATCTCATCACTCGCAACTTTGTTTTCAGGAAAAGTAGTTTTATTGTGATTCTAACTCGTTATATATTAGGGGAAATTTTTTAATATAATATATATTTTTGGAACCAAAATCCACTATTTTCCGTGATGGTACGTACCCCTTTGAGTTTCGATCAATTTTGTTGTATTTTGATTTTCTCCTAAATCAGAACTCGTTTTTCGATGAAATAAATTGTATATGCTTCCGTACTAGATCAAATATCTGTTCTAAACATTCATACTCAAAATAAAGTATAAAATGGGCATTGTTATCCCATGTATATCAAATATTAAAGACATTTTTCCGAGGTGGTACTTTATTAGGTTCGTCCGACTTCGTAGTTTGGTCATATCTGATCACTCACAACTTTGTTTTAAGTGAAATTAGTTTTATTGTGATTCTAACTCGTTATATATTAAGGGAATAATGTTAATATAATATGTTTTTTCGGAACCAAAATACACTATTTTCCGTGATGGTACCCCTTTGAGTTTCGAACAATTTTGTTGTATTTTGAATTTCTCCTAAATCAGAACTCTTTTTTCGATGAAATAAATTTTATATGCTTCCGTACTAGATCAAATATATTTTATAAACATTCATACTCAAAATACAATATCAAATGAGCGTTGTTATCCCATGTATATCAGATATTAGAAACATTTTTCCGAGATGGTACTTTCTTATGTTCGTCCGACTTCGAAGTTTGGTCAATATCTGACCACTCGCAACTTTGTTTTCAGTGAAATTAGTTTTATTGTGATTCTAACTCGTTATATATTAGGGGAATAATGTTAATATAATATATATTTTTGGAACCAAAATCCACTATTTTCCGTGATGGTACCCCTTTGAGTTTCGACCAATTTTGTTGTATTTTGAATATCTCCTAAATCAGAATTTTTTTTTCGATGAAATAAATTGTGTATGATTCCGTACTAGATCAAATATCTTTTATAAACATTCTTACTCAAAATACAGTATAAAATGAGCGTTGTTATCCCATGTATATCAGATATTATAGACAGTTTTCCGAGATGGTACTCTCTTAGGCTCGCCCGACTTCGTAGTTTTGTCAATATCTCAACACTCACAACTTTGTTTTCAGCGAAATTAGTTTTATTGTGATTCTAACTCGCTATATATTAGAGGAGTAATGTCAACATAATATATATTTTTGGAACCAAAATCCACTATTTTTCGTGATGGTACCTCTTTGAGATTCGATCAATTTTGTTGTATTTTGAATTTCTCCTAAATCAGAACTCTTTTTTCGATGAAATAAATTGTGTATGCTTCCGTACTAGATCAAATATATTTTATAAACATTCTTACTCAAAATACGGTATCAAATGAGCGTTGTTATCCCAAGTATATCAGATATTATAGACATTTCTACGAGATGGTACTTTCTTAGGTTCGTCCGACTTCGTATTTTGGTCAATATCTCATCACTCGCAACTTTGTTTTCAGGAAAAGTAGTTTTATTGTGATTCTAACTCGTTATATATTAGGGGAAATTTTTTAATATAATATATATTTTTGGAACCAAAATCCACTATTTTCCGTGATGGTACGTACCCCTTTGAGTTTCGATCAATTTTGTTGTATTTTGATTTTCTCCTAAATCAGAACTCGTTTTTCGATGAAATAAATTGTATATGCTTCCGTACTAGATCAAATATCTGTTCTAAACATTCATACTCAAAATAAAGTATAAAATGGGCATTGTTATCCCATGTATATCAAATATTAAAGACATTTTTCCGAGGTGGTACTTTATTAGGTTCGTCCGACTTCGTAGTTTGGTCATATCTGATCACTCACAACTTTGTTTTAAGTGAAATTAGTTTTATTGTGATTCTAACTCGTTATATATTAAGGGAATAATGTTAATATAATATGTTTTTTCGGAACCAAAATACACTATTTTCCGTGATGGTACCCCTTTGAGTTTCGAACAATTTTGTTGTATTTTGAATTTCTCCTAAATCAGAACTCTTTTTTCGATGAAATAAATTTTATATGCTTCCGTACTAGATCAAATATATTTTATAAACATTCATACTCAAAATACAGTATCAAATGAGCGTTGTTATCCCATGTATATCAGATATTAGAAACATTTTTCCGAGATGGTACTTTCTTATGTTCGTCCGACTTCGAAGTTTGGTCAATATCTGACCACTCGCAACTTTGTTTTCAGTGAAATTAGTTTTATTGTGATTCTAACTCGTTATATATTAGGGGAATAATGTTAATATAATATATATTTTTGGAACCAAAATCCACTATTTTCCGTGATGGTACCCCTTTGAGTTTCGACCAATTTTGTTGTATTTTGAATATCTCCTAAATCAGAATTTTTTTTTCGATGAAATAAATTGTGTATGATTCCGTACTAGATCAAATATCTTTTATAAACATTCTTACTCAAAATACAGTATAAAATGAGCGTTGTTATCCCATGTATATCAGATATTATAGACAGTTTTCCGAGATGGTACTCTCTTAGGCTCGCCCGACTTCGTAGTTTTGTCAATATCTCAACACTCACAACTTTGTTTTCAGCGAAATTAGTTTTATTGTGATTCTAACTCGCTATATATTAGAGGAGTAATGTCAACATAATATATATTTTTGGAACCAAAATCCACTATTTTTCGTGATGGTACCTCTTTGAGATTCGATCAATTTTGTTGTATTTTGAATTTCTCCTAAATCAGAACTCTTTTTTCGATGAAATAAATTGTGTATGCTTCCGTACTAGATCAAATATATTTTATAAACATTCTTACTCAAAATACGGTATCAAATGAGCGTTGTTATCCCAAGTATATCAGATATTATAGACATTTCTACGAGATGGTACTTTCTTAGGTTCGTCCGACTTCGTATTTTGGTCAATATCTCATCACTCGCAACTTTGTTTTCAGGAAAAGTAGTTTTATTGTGATTCTAACTCGTTATATATTAGGGGAAATTTTTTAATATAATATATATTTTTGGAACCAAAATCCACTATTTTCCGTGATGGTACGTACCCCTTTGAGTTTCGATCAATTTTGTTGTATTTTGATTTTCTCCTAAATCAGAACTCGTTTTTCGATGAAATAAATTGTATATGCTTCCGTACTAGATCAAATATCTGTTCTAAACATTCATACTCAAAATAAAGTATAAAATGGGCATTGTTATCCCATGTATATCAAATATTAAAGACATTTTTCCGAGGTGGTACTTTATTAGGTTCGTCCGACTTCGTAGTTTGGTCATATCTGATCACTCACAACTTTGTTTTAAGTGAAATTAGTTTTATTGTGATTCTAACTCGTTATATATTAAGGGAATAATGTTAATATAATATGTTTTTTCGGAACCAAAATACACTATTTTCCGTGATGGTACCCCTTTGAGTTTCGAACAATTTTGTTGTATTTTGAATTTCTCCTAAATCAGAACTCTTTTTTCGATGAAATAAATTTTATATGCTTCCGTACTAGATCAAATATATTTTATAAACATTCATACTCAAAATACAGTATCAAATGAGCGTTGTTATCCCATGTATATCAGATATTACAAACATTTTTCCGAGATGGTACTTTCTTATTTTCGTCCGACTTCGAAGTTTGGTCAATATCTGACCACTCTCAACTTTGTTTTCAGTGAAATTAGTTTTATTGTGATTCTAACTCGTTATATATTAGGGGAATAATGTTAATATAATATATATTTTTGGAACCAAAATCCACTATTTTCCGTGATGGTACCCCTTTGAGTTTCGACCAATTTTGTTGTATTTTGAATATCTCCTAAATCAGAATTTTTTTTTCGATGAAATAAATTGTGTATGATTCCGTACTAGATCAAATATCTTTTATAAACATTCTTACTCAAAATACAGTATAAAATGAGCGTTGTTATCCCATGTATATCAGATATTATAGACAGTTTTCCGAGATGGTACTCTCTTAGGCTCGCCCGACTTCGTAGTTTTGTCAATATCTCAACACTCACAACTTTGTTTTCAGCGAAATTAGTTTTATTGTGATTCTAACTCGCTATATATTAGAGGAGTAATGTCAACATAATATATATTTTTGGAACCAAATCCACTATTTTTCGTGATGGTACCTCTTTGAGTTTCGATCAATTTTGTTGTATTTTGAATTTCTCCTAAATCAGAACTCTTTTTTCGATGAAATAAATTGTGTATGCTTCCGTACTAGATCAAATATATTTTATAAACATTCTTACTCAAAATACGGTATCAAATGAGCGTTGTTATCCCATGTATATCAGATATTACAAACATTTTTCCGAGATGGTACTTTCTTATGTTCGTCCGACTTCGAAGTTTGGTCAATATCTGACCACTCGCAACTTTGTTTTCAGTGAAATTAGTTTTATTGTGATTCTAACTCGTTATATATTAGGGGAATAATGTTAATATAATATATATTTTTGGAACCAAAATCCACTATTTTCCGTGATGGTACCCCTTTGAGTTTCGACCAATTTTGTTGTATTTTGAATATCTCCTAAATCAGAATTTTTTTTTCGATGAAATAAATTGTGTATGATTCCGTACTAGATCAAATATCTTTTATAAACATTCTTACTCAAAATACAGTATAAAATGAGCGTTGTTATCCCATGTATATCAGATATTATAGACAGTTTTCCGAGATGGTACTCTCTTAGGCTCGCCCGACTTCGTAGTTTTGTCAATATCTCAACACTCACAACTTTGTTTTCAGCGAAATTAGTTTTATTGTGATTCTAACTCGTTATATATTAAGGGAATAATGTTAATATAATATGTTTTTTCGGAACCAAAATACACTATTTTTCGTGATGGTACCCCTTTGAGTTTCGAACAATTTTGTTGTATTTTGAATTTCTCCTAAATCAGAACTCTTTTTTCGATGAAATAAATTTTATATGCTTCCGTACTAGATCAAATATATTTTATAAACATTCATACTCAAAATACAGTATCAAATGAGCGTTGTTATCCCATGTATATCAGATATTAGAAACATTTTTCCGAGATGGTACTTTCTTATGTTCGTCCGACTTCGAAGTTTGGTCAATATCTGACCACTCGCAACTTTGTTTTCAGTGAAATTAGTTTTATTGTGATTCTAACTCGTTATATATTAGGGGAATAATGTTAATATAATATATATTTTTGGAACCAAAATCCACTATTTTCCGTGATGGTACCCCTTTGAGTTTCGACCAATTTTGTTGTATTTTGAATATCTCCTAAATCAGATTTTTTTTTTCGATGAAATAAATTGTGTATGATTCCGTACTAGATCAAATATCTTTTATAAACATTCTTACTCAAAATACAGTATAAAATGAGCGTTGTTATCCCATGTATATCAGATATTATAGACAGTTTTCCGAGGTGGTACTCTCTTAGGCTCGCCCGACTTCGTAGTTTTGTCAATATCTCAACACTCACAACTTTGTTTTCAGCGAAATTAGTTTTATTGTGATTCTAACTCGCTATATATTAGAGGAGTAATGTCAACATAATATATATTTTTGGAACCAAATCCACTATTTTTCGTGATGGTACCTCTTTGAGTTTCGATCAATTTTGTTGTATTTTGAATTTCTCCTAAATCAGAACTCTTTTTTCGATGAAATAAATTGTGTATGCTTCCGTACTAGATCAAATATATTTTATAAACATTCTTACTCAAAATACGGTATCAAATGAGCGTTGTTATCCCAAGTATATCAGATATTATAGACATTTCTACGAGATGGTACTTTCTTAGGTTCGTCCGACTTCGTATTTTGGTCAATATCTCATCACTCGCAACTTTGTTTTCAGGAAAAGTAGTTTTATTGTGATTCTAACTCGTTATATATTAGGGGAAATTTTTTAATATAATATATATTTTTGGAACCAAAATCCACTATTTTCCGTGATGGTACGTACCCCTTTGAGTTTCGATCAATTTTGTTGTATTTTGATTTTCTCCTAAATCAGAACTCGTTTTTCGATGAAATAAATTGTATATGCTTCCGTACTAGATCAAATATCTGTTCTAAACATTCATACTCAAAATAAAGTATAAAATGGGCATTGTTATCCCATGTATATCAAATATTAAAGACATTTTTCCGAGGTGGTACTTTATTAGGTTCGTCCGACTTCGTAGTTTGGTCATATCTGATCACTCACAACTTTGTTTTAAGTGAAATTAGTTTTATTGTGATTCTAACTCGTTATATATTAAGGGAATAATGTTAATATAATATGTTTTTTCGGAACCAAAATACACTATTTTCCGTGATGGTACCCCTTTGAGTTTCGAACAATTTTGTTGTATTTTGAATTTCTCCTAAATCAGAACTCTTTTTTCGATGAAATAAATTTTATATGCTTCCGTACTAGATCAAATATATTTTATAAACATTCATACTCAAAATACAGTATCAAATGAGCGTTGTTATCCCATGTATATCAGATATTACAAACATTTTTCCGAGATGGTACTTTCTTATGTTCGTCCGACTTCGAAGTTTGGTCAATATCTGACCACTCGCAACTTTGTTTTCAGTGAAATTAGTTTTATTGTGATTCTAACTCGTTATATATTAGGGGAATAATGTTAATATAATATATATTTTTGGAACCAAAATCCACTATTTTCCGTGATGGTACCCCTTTGAGTTTCGACCAATTTTGTTGTATTTTGAATATCTCCTAAATCAGAATTTTTTTTTCGATGAAATAAATTGTGTATGATTCCGTACTAGATCAAATATCTTTTATAAACATTATTACTCAAAATACAGTATAAAATGAGCGTTGTTATCCCATGTATATCAGATATTATAGACAGTTTTCCGAGATGGTACTCTCTTAGGCTCGCCCGACTTCGTAGTTTTGTCAATATCTCAACACTCACAACTTTGTTTTCAGCGAAATTAGTTTTATTGTGATTCTAACTCGCTATATATTAGAGGAGTAATGTCAACATAATATATATTTTTGGAACCAAATCCACTATTTTTCGTGATGGTACCTCTTTGAGTTTCGATCAATTTTGTTGTATTTTGAATTTCTCCTAAATCAGAACTCTTTTTTCGATGAAATAAATTGTGTATGCTTCCGTACTAGATCAAATATATTTTATAAACATTCTTACTCAAAATACGGTATCAAATGAGCGTTGTTATCCCATGTATATCAGATATTACAAACATTTTTCCGAGATGGTACTTTCTTATGTTCGTCCGACTTCGAAGTTTGGTCAATATCTGACCACTCGCAACTTTGTTTTCAGTGAAATTAGTTTTATTGTGATTCTAACTCGTTATATATTAGGGGAAATTTTTTAATATAATATATATTTTTGGAACCAAAATCCACTATTTTCCGTGATGGTACGTACCCCTTTGAGTTTCGATCAATTTTGTTGTATTTTGATTTTCTCCTAAATCAGAACTCGTTTTTCGATGAAATAAATTGTATATGCTTCCGTACTAGATCAAATATCTGTTCTAAACATTCATACTCAAAATAAAGTATAAAATGGGCATTGTTATCCCATGTATATCAAATATTAAAGACATTTTTCCGAGGTGGTACTTTATTAGGTTCGTCCGACTTCGTAGTTTGGTCATATCTGATCACTCACAACTTTGTTTTAAGTGAAATTAGTTTTATTGTGATTCTAACTCGTTATATATTAAGGGAATAATGTTAATATAATATGTTTTTTCGGAACCAAAATACACTATTTTCCGTGATGGTACCCCTTTGAGTTTCGAACAATTTTGTTGTATTTTGAATTTCTCCTAAATCAGAACTCTTTTTTCGATGAAATAAATTTTATATGCTTCCGTACTAGATCAAATATATTTTATAAACATTCATACTCAAAATACAGTATCAAATGAGCGTTGTTATCCCATGTATATCAGATATTAGAAACATTTTTCCGAGATGGTACTTTCTTATGTTCGTCCGACTTCGAAGTTTGGTCAATATCTGACCACTCGCAACTTTGTTTTCAGTGAAATTAGTTTTATTGTGATTCTAACTCGTTATATATTAGGGGAATAATGTTAATATAATATATATTTTTGGAACCAAAATCCACTATTTTCCGTGATGGTACCCCTTTGAGTTTCGACCAATTTTGTTGTATTTTGAATATCTCCTAAATCAGAATTTTTTTTTCGATGAAATAAATTGTGTATGATTCCGTACTAGATCAAATATCTTTTATAAACATTCTTACTCAAAATACAGTATAAAATGAGCGTTGTTATCCCATGTATATCAGATATTATAGACAGTTTTCCGAGATGGTACTCTCTTAGGCTCGCCCGACTTCGTAGTTTTGTCAATATCTCAACACTCACAACTTTGTTTTCAGCGAAATTAGTTTTATTGTGATTCTAACTCGCTATATATTAGAGGAGTAATGTCAACATAATATATATTTTTGGAACCAAAATCCACTATTTTTCGTGATGGTACCTCTTTGAGATTCGATCAATTTTGTTGTATTTTGAATTTCTCCTAAATCAGAACTCTTTTTTCGATGAAATAAATTGTGTATGCTTCCGTACTAGATCAAATATATTTTATAAACATTCTTACTCAAAATACGGTATCAAATGAGCGTTGTTATCCCAAGTATATCAGATATTATAGACATTTCTACGAGATGGTACTTTCTTAGGTTCGTCCGACTTCGTATTTTGGTCAATATCTCATCACTCGCAACTTTGTTTTCAGGAAAAGTAGTTTTATTGTGATTCTAACTCGTTATATATTAGGGGAAATTTTTTAATATAATATATATTTTTGGAACCAAAATCCACTATTTTCCGTGATGGTACGTACCCCTTTGAGTTTCGATCAATTTTGTTGTATTTTGATTTTCTCCTAAATCAGAACTCGTTTTTCGATGAAATAAATTGTATATGCTTCCGTACTAGATCAAATATCTGTTCTAAACATTCATACTCAAAATAAAGTATAAAATGGGCATTGTTATCCCATGTATATCAAATATTAAAGACATTTTTCCGAGGTGGTACTTTATTAGGTTCGTCCGACTTCGTAGTTTGGTCATATCTGATCACTCACAACTTTGTTTTAAGTGAAATTAGTTTTATTGTGATTCTAACTCGTTATATATTAAGGGAATAATGTTAATATAATATGTTTTTTCGGAACCAAAATACACTATTTTCCGTGATGGTACCCCTTTGAGTTTCGAACAATTTTGTTGTATTTTGAATTTCTCCTAAATCAGAACTCTTTTTTCGATGAAATAAATTTTATATGCTTCCGTACTAGATCAAATATATTTTATAAACATTCATACTCAAAATACAGTATCAAATGAGCGTTGTTATCCCATGTATATCAGATATTAGAAACATTTTTCCGAGATGGTACTTTCTTATGTTCGTCCGACTTCGAAGTTTGGTCAATATCTGACCACTCGCAACTTTGTTTTCAGTGAAATTAGTTTTATTGTGATTCTAACTCGTTATATATTAGGGGAATAATGTTAATATAATATATATTTTTGGAACCAAAATCCACTATTTTCCGTGATGGTACCCCTTTGAGTTTCGACCAATTTTGTTGTATTTTGAATATCTCCTAAATCAGAATTTTTTTTTCGATGAAATAAATTGTGTATGATTCCGTACTAGATCAAATATCTTTTATAAACATTCTTACTCAAAATACAGTATAAAATGAGCGTTGTTATCCCATGTATATCAGATATTATAGACAGTTTTCCGAGATGGTACTCTCTTAGGCTCGCCCGACTTCGTAGTTTTGTCAATATCTCAACACTCACAACTTTGTTTTCAGCGAAATTAGTTTTATTGTGATTCTAACTCGCTATATATTAGAGGAGTAATGTCAACATAATATATATTTTTGGAACCAAATCCACTATTTTTCGTGATGGTACCTCTTTGAGTTTCGATCAATTTTGTTGTATTTTGAATTTCTCCTAAATCAGAACTCTTTTTTCGATGAAATAAATTGTGTATGCTTACGTACTAGATCAAATATATTTTATAAACATTCTTACTCAAAATACGGTATCAAATGAGCGTTGTTATCCCATGTATATCAGATATTACAAACATTTTTCCGAGATGGTACTTTCTTATGTTCGTCCGACTTCGAAGTTTGGTCAATATCTGACCACTCGCAACTTTGTTTTCAGTGAAATTAGTTTTATTGTGATTCTAACTCGTTATATATTAGGGGAAATTTTTTAATATAATATATATTTTTGGAACCAAAATCCACTATTTTCCGTGATGGTACGTACCCCTTTGAGTTTCGATCAATTTTGTTGTATTTTGATTTTCTCCTAAATCAGAACTCGTTTTTCGATGAAATAAATTGTATATGCTTCCGTACTAGATCAAATATCTGTTCTAAACATTCATACTCAAAATAAAGTATAAAATGGGCATTGTTATCCCATGTATATCAAATATTAAAGACATTTTTCCGAGGTGGTACTTTATTAGGTTCGTCCGACTTCGTAGTTTGGTCATATCTGATCACTCACAACTTTGTTTTAAGTGAAATTAGTTTTATTGTGATTCTAACTCGTTATATATTAAGGGAATAATGTTAATATAATATGTTTTTTCGGAACCAAAATACACTATTTTCCGTGATGGTACCCCTTTGAGTTTCGAACAATTTTGTTGTATTTTGAATTTCTCCTAAATCAGAACTCTTTTTTCGATGAAATAAATTTTATATGCTTCCGTACTAGATCAAATATATTTTATAAACATTCATACTCAAAATACAGTATCAAATGAGCGTTGTTATCCCATGTATATCAGATATTAGAAACATTTTTCCGAGATGGTACTTTCTTATGTTCGTCCGACTTCGAAGTTTGGTCAATATCTGACCACTCGCAACTTTGTTTTCAGTGAAATTAGTTTTATTGTGATTCTAACTCGTTATATATTAGGGGAATAATGTTAATATAATATATATTTTTGGAACCAAAATCCACTATTTTCCGTGATGGTACCCCTTTGAGTTTCGACCAATTTTGTTGTATTTTGAATATCTCCTAAATCAGAATTTTTTTTTCGATGAAATAAATTGTGTATGATTCCGTACTAGATCAAATATCTTTTATAAACATTCTTACTCAAAATACAGTATAAAATGAGCGTTTTTATCCCATGTATATCAGATATTATAGACAGTTTTCCGAGATGGTACTCTCTTAGGCTCGCCCGACTTCGTAGTTTTGTCAATATCTCAACACTCACAACTTTGTTTTCAGCGAAATTAGTTTTATTGTGATTCTAACTCGCTATATATTAGAGGAGTAATGTCAACATAATATATATTTTTGGAACCAAAATCCACTATTTTTCGTGATGGTACCTCTTTGAGATTCGATCAATTTTGTTGTATTTTGAATTTCTCCTAAATCAGAACTCTTTTTTCGATGAAATAAATTGTGTATGCTTCCGTACTAGATCAAATATATTTTATAAACATTCTTACTCAAAATACGGTATCAAATGAGCGTTGTTATCCCAAGTATATCAGATATTATAGACATTTCTACGAGATGGTACTTTCTTAGGTTCGTCCGACTTCGTATTTTGGTCAATATCTCATCACTCGCAACTTTGTTTTCAGGAAAAGTAGTTTTATTGTGATTCTAACTCGTTATATATTAGGGGAAATTTTTTAATATAATATATATTTTTGGAACCAAAATCCACTATTTTCCGTGATGGTACGTACCCCTTTGAGTTTCGATCAATTTTGTTGTATTTTGATTTTCTCCTAAATCAGAACTCGTTTTTCGATGAAATAAATTGTATATGCTTCCGTACTAGATCAAATATCTGTTCTAAACATTCATACTCAAAATAAAGTATAAAATGGGCATTGTTATCCCATGTATATCAAATATTAAAGACATTTTTCCGAGGTGGTACTTTATTAGGTTCGTCCGACTTCGTAGTTTGGTCATATCTGATCACTCACAACTTTGTTTTAAGTGAAATTAGTTTTATTGTGATTCTAACTCGTTATATATTAAGGGAATAATGTTAATATAATATGTTTTTTCGGAACCAAAATACACTATTTTCCGTGATGGTACCCCTTTGAGTTTCGAACAATTTTGTTGTATTTTGAATTTCTCCTAAATCAGAACTCTTTTTTCGATGAAATAAATTTTATATGCTTCCGTACTAGATCAAATATATTTTATAAACATTCATACTCAAAATACAGTATCAAATGAGCGTTGTTATCCCATGTATATCAGATATTAGAAACATTTTTCCGAGATGGTACTTTCTTATGTTCGTCCGACTTCGAAGTTTGGTCAATATCTGACCACTCGCAACTTTGTTTTCAGTGAAATTAGTTTTATTGTGATTCTAACTCGTTATATATTAGGGGAATAATGTTAATATAATATATATTTTTGGAACCAAAATCCACTATTTTCCGTGATGGTACCCCTTTGAGTTTCGACCAATTTTGTTGTATTTTGAATATCTCCTAAATCAGAATTTTTTTTTCGATGAAATAAATTGTGTATGATTCCGTACTAGATCAAATATCTTTTATAAACATTCTTACTCAAAATACAGTATAAAATGAGCGTTGTTATCCCATGTATATCAGATATTATAGACAGTTTTCCGAGATGGTACTCTCTTAGGCTCGCCCGACTTCGTAGTTTTGTCAATATCTCAACACTCACAACTTTGTTTTCAGCGAAATTAGTTTTATTGTGATTCTAACTCGCTATATATTAGAGGAGTAATGTCAACATAATATATATTTTTGGAACCAAATCCACTATTTTTCGTGATGGTACCTCTTTGAGTTTCGATCAATTTTGTTGTATTTTGAATTTCTCCTAAATCAGAACTCTTTTTTCGATGAAATAAATTGTGTATGCTTCCGTACTAGATCAAATATATTTTATAAACATTCTTACTCAAAATACGGTATCAAATGAGCGTTGTTATCCCATGTATATCAGATATTACAAACATTTTTCCGAGATGGTACTTTCTTATGTTCGTCCGACTTCGAAGTTTGGTCAATATCTGACCACTCGCAACTTTGTTTTCAGTGAAATTAGTTTTATTGTGATTCTAACTCGTTATATATTAGGGGAAATTTTTTAATATAATATATATTTTTGGAACCAAAATCCACTATTTTCCGTGATGGTACGTACCCCTTTGAGTTTCGATCAATTTTGTTGTATTTTGATTTTCTCCTAAATCAGAACTCGTTTTTCGATGAAATAAATTGTATATGCTTCCGTACTAGATCAAATATCTGTTCTAAACATTCATACTCAAAATAAAGTATAAAATGGGCATTGTTATCCCATGTATATCAAATATTAAAGACATTTTTCCGAGGTGGTACTTTATTAGGTTCGTCCGACTTCGTAGTTTGGTCATATCTGATCACTCACAACTTTGTTTTAAGTGAAATTAGTTTTATTGTGATTCTAACTCGTTATATATTAAGGGAATAATGTTAATATAATATGTTTTTTCGGAACCAAAATACACTATTTTCCGTGATGGTACCCCTTTGAGTTTCGAACAATTTTGTTGTATTTTGAATTTCTCCTAAATCAGAACTCTTTTTTCGATGAAATAAATTTTATATGCTTCCGTACTAGATCAAATATATTTTATAAACATTCATACTCAAAATACAGTATCAAATGAGCGTTGTTATCCCATGTATATCAGATATTAGAAACATTTTTCCGAGATGGTACTTTCTTATGTTCGTCCGACTTCGAAGTTTGGTCAATATCTGACCACTCGCAACTTTGTTTTCAGTGAAATTAGTTTTATTGTGATTCTAACTCGTTATATATTAGGGGAATAATGTTAATATAATATATATTTTTGGAACCAAAATCCACTATTTTCCGTGATGGTACCCCTTTGAGTTTCGACCAATTTTGTTGTATTTTGAATATCTCCTAAATCAGAATTTTTTTTTCGATGAAATAAATTGTGTATGATTCCGTACTAGATCAAATATCTTTTATAAACATTCTTACTCAAAATACAGTATAAAATGAGCGTTTTTATCCCATGTATATCAGATATTATAGACAGTTTTCCGAGATGGTACTCTCTTAGGCTCGCCCGACTTCGTAGTTTTGTCAATATCTCAACACTCACAACTTTGTTTTCAGCGAAATTAGTTTTATTGTGATTCTAACTCGCTATATATTAGAGGAGTAATGTCAACATAATATATATTTTTGGAACCAAAATCCACTATTTTTCGTGATGGTACCTCTTTGAGATTCGATCAATTTTGTTGTATTTTGAATTTCTCCTAAATCAGAACTCTTTTTTCGATGAAATAAATTGTGTATGCTTCCGTACTAGATCAAATATATTTTATAAACATTCTTACTCAAAATACGGTATCAAATGAGCGTTGTTATCCCAAGTATATCAGATATTATAGACATTTCTACGAGATGGTACTTTCTTAGGTTCGTCCGACTTCGTATTTTGGTCAATATCTCATCACTCGCAACTTTGTTTTCAGGAAAAGTAGTTTTATTGTGATTCTAACTCGTTATATATTAGGGGAAATTTTTTAATATAATATATATTTTTGGAACCAAAATCCACTATTTTCCGTGATGGTACGTACCCCTTTGAGTTTCGATCAATTTTGTTGTATTTTGATTTTCTCCTAAATCAGAACTCGTTTTTCGATGAAATAAATTGTATATGCTTCCGTACTAGATCAAATATCTGTTCTAAACATTCATACTCAAAATAAAGTATAAAATGGGCATTGTTATCCCATGTATATCAAATATTAAAGACATTTTTCCGAGGTGGTACTTTATTAGGTTCGTCCGACTTCGTAGTTTGGTCATATCTGATCACTCACAACTTTGTTTTAAGTGAAATTAGTTTTATTGTGATTCTAACTCGTTATATATTAAGGGAATAATGTTAATATAATATGTTTTTTCGGAACCAAAATACACTATTTTCCGTGATGGTACCCCTTTGAGTTTCGAACAATTTTGTTGTATTTTGAATTTCTCCTAAATCAGAACTCTTTTTTCGATGAAATAAATTTTATATGCTTCCGTACTAGATCAAATATATTTTATAAACATTCATACTCAAAATACAGTATCAAATGAGCGTTGTTATCCCATGTATATCAGATATTAGAAACATTTTTCCGAGATGGTACTTTCTTATGTTCGTCCGACTTCGAAGTTTGGTCAATATCTGACCACTCGCAACTTTGTTTTCAGTGAAATTAGTTTTATTGTGATTCTAACTCGTTATATATTAGGGGAATAATGTTAATATAATATATATTTTTGGAACCAAAATCCACTATTTTCCGTGATGGTACCCCTTTGAGTTTCGACCAATTTTGTTGTATTTTGAATATCTCCTAAATCAGAATTTTTTTTTCGATGAAATAAATTGTGTATGATTCCGTACTAGATCAAATATCTTTTATAAACATTCTTACTCAAAATACAGTATAAAATGAGCGTTGTTATCCCATGTATATCAGATATTATAGACAGTTTTCCGAGATGGTACTCTCTTAGGCTCGCCCGACTTCGTAGTTTTGTCAATATCTCAACACTCACAACTTTGTTTTCAGCGAAATTAGTTTTATTATGATTCTAACTCGCTATATATTAGAGGAGTAATGTCAACATAATATATATTTTTGGAACCAAATCCACTATTTTTCGTGATGGTACCTCTTTGAGTTTCGATCAATTTTGTTGTATTTTGAATTTCTCCTAAATCAGAACTCTTTTTTCGATGAAATAAATTGTGTATGCTTCCGTACTAGATCAAATATATTTTATAAACATTCTTACTCAAAATACGGTATCAAATGAGCGTTGTTATCCCAAGTATATCAGATATTATAGACATTTCTACGAGATGGTACTTTCTTAGGTTCGTCCGACTTCGTATTTTGGTCAATATCTCATCACTCGCAACTTTGTTTTCAGGAAAAGTAGTTTTATTGTGATTCTAACTCGTTATATATTAGGGGAAATTTTTTAATATAATATATATTTTTGGAACCAAAATCCACTATTTTCCGTGATGGTACGTACCCCTTTGAGTTTCGATCAATTTTGTTGTATTTTGATTTTCTCCTAAATCAGAACTCGTTTTTCGATGAAATAAATTGTATATGCTTCCGTACTAGATCAAATATCTGTTCTAAACATTCATACTCAAAATAAAGTATAAAATGGGCATTGTTATCCCATGTATATCAAATATTAAAGACATTTTTCCGAGGTGGTACTTTATTAGGTTCGTCCGACTTCGTAGTTTGGTCATATCTGATCACTCACAACTTTGTTTTAAGTGAAATTAGTTTTATTGTGATTCTAACTCGTTATATATTAAGGGAATAATGTTAATATAATATGTTTTTTCGGAACCAAAATACACTATTTTCCGTGATGGTACCCCTTTGAGTTTCGAACAATTTTGTTGTATTTTGAATTTCTCCTAAATCAGAACTCTTTTTTCGATGAAATAAATTTTATATGCTTCCGTACTAGATCAAATATATTTTATAAACATTCATACTCAAAATACAGTATCAAATGAGCGTTGTTATCCCATGTATATCAGATATTACAAACATTTTTCCGAGATGGTACTTTCTTATTTTCGTCCGACTTCGAAGTTTGGTCAATATCTGACCACTCGCAACTTTGTTTTCAGTGAAATTAGTTTTATTGTGATTCTAACTCGTTATATATTAGGGGAATAATGTTAATATAATATATATTTTTGGAACCAAAATCCACTATTTTCCGTGATGGTACCCCTTTGAGTTTCGACCAATTTTTTTGTATTTTGAATATCTCCTAAATCAGAATTTTTTTTTCGATGAAATAAATTGTGTATGATTCCGTACTAGATCAAATATCTTTTATAAACATTCTTACTCAAAATACAGTATAAAATGAGCGTTGTTATCCCATGTATATCAGATATTATAGACAGTTTTCCGAGATGGTACTCTCTTAGGCTCGCCCGACTTCGTAGTTTTGTCAATATCTCAACACTCACAACTTTGTTTTCAGCGAAATTAGTTTTATTGTGATTCTAACTCGCTATATATTAGAGGAGTAATGTCAACATAATATATATTTTTGGAACCAAATCCACTATTTTTCGTGATGGTACCTCTTTGAGTTTCGATCAATTTTGTTGTATTTTGAATTTCTCCTAAATCAGAACTCTTTTTTCGATGAAATAAATTGTGTATGCTTCCGTACTAGATCAAATATATTTTATAAACATTCTTTCTCAAAATACGGTATCAAATGAGCGTTGTTATCCCATGTATATCAGATATTACAAACATTTTTCCGAGATGGTACTTTCTTATGTTCGTCCGACTTCGAAGTTTGGTCAATATCTGACCACTCGCAACTTTGTTTTCAGTGAAATTAGTTTTATTGTGATTCTAACTCGTTATATATTAGGGGAATAATGTTAATATAATATATATTTTTGGAACCAAAATCCACTATTTTCCGTGATGGTACCCCTTTGAGTTTCGACCAATTTTGTTGTATTTTGAATATCTCCTAAATCAGAATTTTTTTTTCGATGAAATAAATTGTGTATGATTCCGTACTAGATCAAATATCTTTTATAAACATTCTTACTCAAAATACAGTATAAAATGAGCGTTGTTATCCCATGTATATCAGATATTATAGACAGTTTTCCGAGATGGTACTCTCTTAGGCTCGCCCGACTTCGTAGTTTTGTCAATATCTCAACACTCACAACTTTGTTTTCAGCGAAATTAGTTTTATTGTGATTCTAACTCGTTATATATTAAGGGAATAATGTTAATATAATATGTTTTTTCGGAACCAAAATACACTATTTTCCGTGATGGTACCCCTTTGAGTTTCGAACAATTTTGTTGTATTTTGAATTTCTCCTAAATCAGAACTCTTTTTTCGATGAAATAAATTTTATATGCTTCCGTACTAGATCAAATATATTTTATAAACATTCATACTCAAAATACAGTATCAAATGAGCGTTGTTATCCCATGTATATCAGATATTACAAACATTTTTCCGAGATGGTACTTTCTTATGTTCGTCCGACTTCGAAGTTTGGTCAATATCTGACCACTCGCAACTTTGTTTTCAGTGAAATTAGTTTTATTGTGATTCTAACTCGTTATATATTAGGGGAATAATGTTAATATAATATATATTTTTGGAACCAAAATCCACTATTTTCCGTGATGGTACCCCTTTGAGTTTCGACCAATTTTGTTGTATTTTGAATATCTCCTAAATCAGAATTTTTTTTTCGATGAAATAAATTGTGTATGATTCCGTACTAGATCAAATATCTTTTATAAACATTCTTACTCAAAATACAGTATAAAATGAGCGTTGTTATCCCATGTATATCAGATATTATAGACAGTTTCCCGAGGTGGTACTCTCTTAGGCTCGCCCGACTTCGTAGTTTTGTCAATATCTCAACACTCACAACTTTGTTTTCAGCGAAATTAGTTTTATTGTGATTCTAACTCGCTATATATTAGAGGAGTAATGTCAACATAATATATATTTTTGGAACCAAATCCACTATTTTTCGTGATGGTACCTCTTTGAGTTTCGATCAATTTTGTTGTATTTTGAATTTCTCCTAAATCAGAACTCTTTTTTCGATGAAATAAATTGTGTATGCTTCCGTACTAGATCAAATATATTTTATAAACATTCTTACTCAAAATACGGTATCAAATGAGCGTTGTTATCCCAAGTATATCAGATATTATAGACATTTCTACGAGATGGTACTTTCTTAGGTTCGTCCGACTTCGTATTTTGGTCAATATCTCATCACTCGCAACTTTGTTTTCAGGAAAAGTAGTTTTATTGTGATTCTAACTCGTTATATATTAGGGGAAATTTTTTAATATAATATATATTTTTGGAACCAAAATCCACTATTTTCCGTGATGGTACGTACCCCTTTGAGTTTCGATCAATTTTGTTGTATTTTGATTTTCTCCTAAATCAGAACTCGTTTTTCGATGAAATAAATTGTATATGCTTCCGTACTAGATCAAATATCTGTTCTAAACATTCATACTCAAAATAAAGTATAAAATGGGCATTGTTATCCCATGTATATCAAATATTAAAGACATTTTTCCGAGGTGGTACTTTATTAGGTTCGTCCGACTTCGTAGTTTGGTCATATCTGATCACTCACAACTTTGTTTTAAGTGAAATTAGTTTTATTGTGATTCTAACTCGTTATATATTAAGGGAATAATGTTAATATAATATGTTTTTTCGGAACCAAAATACACTATTTTCCGTGATGGTACCCCTTTGAGTTTCGAACAATTTTGTTGTATTTTGAATTTCTCCTAAATCAGAACTCTTTTTTCGATGAAATAAATTTTATATGCTTCCGTACTAGATCAAATATATTTTATAAACATTCATACTCAAAATACAGTATCAAATGAGCGTTGTTATCCCATGTATATCAGATATTACAAACATTTTTCCGAGATGGTACTTTCTTATTTTCGTCCGACTTCGAAGTTTGGTCAATATCTGACCACTCGCAACTTTGTTTTCAGTGAAATTAGTTTTATTGTGATTCTAACTCGTTATATATTAGGGGAATAATGTTAATATAATATATATTTTTGGAACCAAAATCCACTATTTTCCGTGATGGTACCCCTTTGAGTTTCGACCAATTTTGTTGTATTTTGAATATCTCCTAAATCAGAATTTTTTTTTCGATGAAATAAATTGTGTATGATTCCGTACTAGATCAAATATCTTTTATAAACATTCTTACTCAAAATACAGTATAAAATGAGCGTTGTTATCCCATGTATATCAGATATTATAGACAGTTTTCCGAGATGGTACTCTCTTAGGCTCGCCCGACTTCGTAGTTTTGTCAATATCTCAACACTCACAACTTTGTTTTCAGCGAAATTAGTTTTATTGTGATTCTAACTCGCTATATATTAGAGGAGTAATGTCAACATAATATATATTTTTGGAACCAAATCCACTATTTTTCGTGATGGTACCTCTTTGAGTTTCGATCAATTTTGTTGTATTTTGAATTTCTCCTAAATCAGAACTCTTTTTTCGATGAAATAAATTGTGTATGCTTCCGTACTAGATCAAATATATTTTATAAACATTCTTTCTCAAAATACGGTATCAAATGAGCGTTGTTATCCCATGTATATCAGATATTACAAACATTTTTCCGAGATGGTACTATCTTATGTTCGTCCGACTTCGAAGTTTGGTCAATATCTGACCACTCGCAACTTTGTTTTCAGTGAAATTAGTTTTATTGTGATTCTAACTCGTTATATATTAGGGGAATAATGTTAATATAATATATATTTTTGGAACCAAAATCCACTATTTTCCGTGATGGTACCCCTTTGAGTTTCGACCAATTTTGTTGTATTTTGAATATCTCCTAAATCAGAATTTTTTTTTCGATGAAATAAATTGTGTATGATTCCGTACTAGATCAAATATCTTTTATAAACATTCTTACTCAAAATACAGTATAAAATGAGCGTTGTTATCCCATGTATATCAGATATTATAGACAGTTTTCCGAGATGGTACTCTCTTAGGCTCGCCCGACTTCGTAGTTTTGTCAATATCTCAACACTCACAACTTTGTTTTCAGCGAAATTAGTTTTATTGTGATTCTAACTCGTTATATATTAAGGGAATAATGTTAATATAATATGTTTTTTCGGAACCAAAATACACTATTTTCCGTGATGGTACCCCTTTGAGTTTCGAACAATTTTGTTGTATTTTGAATTTCTCCTAAATCAGAACTCTTTTTTCGATGAAATAAATTTTATATGCTTCCGTACTAGATCAAATATATTTTATAAACATTCATACTCAAAATACAGTATCAAATGAGCGTTGTTATCCCATGTATATCAGATATTACAAACATTTTTCCGAGATGGTACTTTCTTATGTTCGTCCGACTTCGAAGTTTGGTCAATATCTGACCACTCGCAACTTTGTTTTCAGTGAAATTAGTTTTATTGTGATTCTAACTCGTTATATATTAGGGGAATAATGTTAATATAATATATATTTTTGGAACCAAAATCCACTATTTTCCGTGATGGTACCCCTTTGAGTTTCGACCAATTTTGTTGTATTTTGAATATCTCCTAAATCAGAATTTTTTTTTCGATGAAATAAATTGTGTATGATTCCGTACTAGATCAAATATCTTTTATAAACATTCTTACTCAAAATACAGTATAAAATGAGCGTTGTTATCCCATGTATATCAGATATTATAGACAGTTTTCCGAGATGGTACTCTCTTAGGCTCGCCCGACTTCGTAGTTTTGTCAATATCTCAACACTCACAACTTTGTTTTCAGCGAAATTAGTTTTATTGTGATTCTAACTCGCTATATATTAGAGGAGTAATGTCAACATAATATATATTTTTGGAACCAAAATCCACTATTTTTCGTGATGGTACCTCTTTGAGATTCGATCAATTTTGTTGTATTTTGAATTTCTCCTAAATCAGAACTCTTTTTTCGATGAAATAAATTGTGTATGCTTCCGTACTAGATCAAATATATTTTATAAACATTCTTACTCAAAATACGGTATCAAATGAGCGTTGTTATCCCAAGTATATCAGATATTATAGACATTTCTACGAGATGGTACTTTCTTAGGTTCGTCCGACTTCGTATTTTGGTCAATATCTCATCACTCGCAACTTTGTTTTCAGGAAAAGTAGTTTTATTGTGATTCTAACTCGTTATATATTAGGGGAAATTTTTTAATATAATATATATTTTTGGAACCAAAATCCACTATTTTCCGTGATGGTACGTACCCCTTTGAGTTTCGATCAATTTTGTTGTATTTTGATTTTCTCCTAAATCAGAACTCGTTTTTCGATGAAATAAATTGTATATGCTTCCGTACTAGATCAAATATCTGTTCTAAACATTCATACTCAAAATAAAGTATAAAATGGGCATTGTTATCCCATGTATATCAAATATTAAAGACATTTTTCCGAGGTGGTACTTTATTAGGTTCGTCCGACTTCGTAGTTTGGTCATATCTGATCACTCACAACTTTGTTTTAAGTGAAATTAGTTTTATTGTGATTCTAACTCGTTATATATTAAGGGAATAATGTTAATATAATATGTTTTTTCGGAACCAAAATACACTATTTTCCGTGATGGTACCCCTTTGAGTTTCGAACAATTTTGTTGTATTTTGAATTTCTCCTAAATCAGAACTCTTTTTTCGATGAAATAAATTTTATATGCTTCCGTACTAGATCAAATATATTTTATAAACATTCATACTCAAAATACAGTATCAAATGAGCGTTGTTATCCCATGTATATCAGATATTAGAAACATTTTTCCGAGATGGTACTTTCTTATGTTCGTCCGACTTCGAAGTTTGGTCAATATCTGACCACTCGCAACTTTGTTTTCAGTGAAATTAGTTTTATTGTGATTCTAACTCGTTATATATTAGGGGAATAATGTTAATATAATATATATTTTTGGAACCAAAATCCACTATTTTCCGTGATGGTACCCCTTTGAGTTTCGACCAATTTTGTTGTATTTTGAATATCTCCTAAATCAGAATTTTTTTTTCGATGAAATAAATTGTGTATGATTCCGTACTAGATCAAATATCTTTTATAAACATTCTTACTCAAAATACAGTATAAAATGAGCGTTGTTATCCCATGTATATCAGATATTATAGACAGTTTTCCGAGATGGTACTCTCTTAGGCTCGCCCGACTTCGTAGTTTTGTCAATATCTCAACACTCACAACTTTGTTTTCAGCGAAATTAGTTTTATTGTGATTCTAACTCGCTATATATTAGAGGAGTAATGTCAACATAATATATATTTTTGGAACCAAATCCACTATTTTTCGTGATGGTACCTCTTTGAGTTTCGATCAATTTTGTTGTATTTTGAATTTCTCCTAAATCAGAACTCTTTTTTCGATGAAATAAATTGTGTATGCTTCCGTACTAGATCAAATATATTTTATAAACATTCTTACTCAAAATACGGTATCAAATGAGCGTTGTTATCCCAAGTATATCAGATATTATAGACATTTCTACGAGATGGTACTTTCTTAGGTTCGTCCGACTTCGTATTTTGGTCAATATCTCATCACTCGCAACTTTGTTTTCAGGAAAAGTAGTTTTATTGTGATTCTAACTCGTTATATATTAGGGGAAATTTTTTAATATAATATATATTTTTGGAACCAAAATCCACTATTTTCCGTGATGGTACGTACCCCTTTGAGTTTCGATCAATTTTGTTGTATTTTGATTTTCTCCTAAATCAGAACTCGTTTTTCGATGAAATAAATTGTATATGCTTCCGTACTAGATCAAATATCTGTTCTAAACATTCATACTCAAAATAAAGTATAAAATGGGCATTGTTATCCCATGTATATCAAATATTAAAGACATTTTTCCGAGGTGGTACTTTATTAGGTTCGTCCGACTTCGTAGTTTGGTCATATCTGATCACTCACAACTTTGTTTTAAGTGAAATTAGTTTTATTGTGATTCTAACTCGTTATATATTAAGGGAATAATGTTAATATAATATGTTTTTTCGGAACCAAAATACACTATTTTCCGTGATGGTACCCCTTTGAGTTTCGAACAATTTTGTTGTATTTTGAATTTCTCCTAAATCAGAACTCTTTTTTCGATGAAATAAATTTTATATGCTTCCGTACTAGATCAAATATATTTTATAAACATTCATACTCAAAATACAGTATCAAATGAGCGTTGTTATCCCATGTATATCAGATATTAGAAACATTTTTCCGAGATGGTACTTTCTTATGTTCGTCCGACTTCGAAGTTTGGTCAATATCTGACCACTCGCAACTTTGTTTTCAGTGAAATTAGTTTTATTGTGATTCTAACTCGTTATATATTAGGGGAATAATGTTAATATAATATATATTTTTGGAACCAAAATCCACTATTTTCCGTGATGGTACCCCTTTGAGTTTCGACCAATTTTGTTGTATTTTGAATATCTCCTAAATCAGAATTTTTTTTTCGATGAAATAAATTGTGTATGATTCCGTACTAGATCAAATATCTTTTATAAACATTCTTACTCAAAATACAGTATAAAATGAGCGTTGTTATCCCATGTATATCAGATATTATAGACAGTTTTCCGAGATGGTACTCTCTTAGGCTCGCCCGACTTCGTAGTTTTGTCAATATCTCAACACTCACAACTTTGTTTTCAGCGAAATTAGTTTTATTGTGATTCTAACTCGCTATATATTAGAGGAGTAATGTCAACATAATATATATTTTTGGAACCAAATCCACTATTTTTCGTGATGGTACCTCTTTGAGTTTCGATCAATTTTGTTGTATTTTGAATTTCTCCTAAATCAGAACTCTTTTTTCGATGAAATAAATTGTGTATGCTTCCGTACTAGATCAAATATATTTTATAAACATTCTTACTCAAAATACGGTATCAAATGAGCGTTGTTATCCCATGTATATCAGATATTATAGACAGTTTTCCGAGATGGTACTTTCTTATGTTCGTCCGACTTCGAAGTTTGGTCAATATCTGACCACTCGCAACTTTGTTTTCAGTGAAATTAGTTTTATTGTGATTCTAACTCGTTATATATTAGGGGAAATTTTTTAATATAATATATATTTTTGGAACCAAAATCCACTATTTTCCGTGATGGTACGTACCCCTTTGAGTTTCGATCAATTTTGTTGTATTTTGATTTTCTCCTAAATCAGAACTCGTTTTTCGATGAAATAAATTGTATATGCTTCCGTACTAGATCAAATATCTGTTCTAAACATTCATACTCAAAATAAAGTATAAAATGGGCATTGTTATCCCATGTATATCAAATATTAAAGACATTTTTCCGAGGTGGTACTTTATTAGGTTCGTCCGACTTCGTAGTTTGGTCATATCTGATCACTCACAACTTTGTTTTAAGTGAAATTAGTTTTATTGTGATTCTAACTCGTTATATATTAAGGGAATAATGTTAATATAATATGTTTTTTCGGAACCAAAATACACTATTTTCCGTGATGGTACCCCTTTGAGTTTCGAACAATTTTGTTGTATTTTGAATTTCTCCTAAATCAGAACTCTTTTTTCGATGAAATAAATTTTATATGCTTCCGTACTAGATCAAATATATTTTATAAACATTCATACTCAAAATACAGTATCAAATGAGCGTTGTTATCCCATGTATATCAGATATTAGAAACATTTTTCCGAGATGGTACTTTCTTATGTTCGTCCGACTTCGAAGTTTGGTCAATATCTGACCACTCGCAACTTTGTTTTCAGTGAAATTAGTTTTATTGTGATTCTAACTCGTTATATATTAGGGGAATAATGTTAATATAATATATATTTTTGGAACCAAAATCCACTATTTTCCGTGATGGTACCCCTTTGAGTTTCGACCAATTTTGTTGTATTTTGAATATCTCCTAAATCAGAATTTTTTTTTCGATGAAATAAATTGTGTATGATTCCGTACTAGATCAAATATCTTTTATAAACATTCTTACTCAAAATACAGTATAAAATGAGCGTTGTTATCCCATGTATATCAGATATTATAGACAGTTTTCCGAGATGGTACTCTCTTAGGCTCGCCCGACTTCGTAGTTTTGTCAATATCTCAACACTCACAACTTTGTTTTCAGCGAAATTAGTTTTATTGTGATTCTAACTCGCTATATATTAGAGGAGTAATGTCAACATAATATATATTTTTGGAACCAAATCCACTATTTTTCGTGATGGTACCTCTTTGAGTTTCGATCAATTTTGTTGTATTTTGAATTTCTCCTAAATCAGAACTCTTTTTTCGATGAAATAAATTGTGTATGCTTCCGTACTAGATCAAATATATTTTATAAACATTCTTACTCAAAATACGGTATCAAATGAGCGTTGTTATCCCATGTATATCAGATATTACAAACATTTTTCCGAGATGGTACTTTCTTATGTTCGTCCGACTTCGAAGTTTGGTCAATATCTGACCACTCGCAACTTTGTTTTCAGTGAAATTAGTTTTATTGTGATTCTAACTCGTTATATATTAGGGGAAATTTTTTAATATAATATATATTTTTGGAACCAAAATCCACTATTTTCCGTGATGGTACGTACCCCTTTGAGTTTCGATCAATTTTGTTGTATTTTGATTTTCTCCTAAATCAGAACTCGTTTTTCGATGAAATAAATTGTATATGCTTCCGTACTAGATCAAATATCTGTTCTAAACATTCATACTCAAAATAAAGTATAAAATGGGCATTGTTATCCCATGTATATCAAATATTAAAGACATTTTTCCGAGGTGGTACTTTATTAGGTTCGTCCGACTTCGTAGTTTGGTCATATCTGATCACTCACAACTTTGTTTTAAGTGAAATTAGTTTTATTGTGATTCTAACTCGTTATATATTAAGGGAATAATGTTAATATAATATGTTTTTTCGGAACCAAAATACACTATTTTCCGTGATGGTACCCCTTTGAGTTTCGAACAATTTTGTTGTATTTTGAATTTCTCCTAAATCAGAACTCTTTTTTCGATGAAATAAATTTTATATGCTTCCGTACTAGATCAAATATATTTTATAAACATTCATACTCAAAATACAGTATCAAATGAGCGTTGTTATCCCATGTATATCAGATATTAGAAACATTTTTCCGAGATGGTACTTTCTTATGTTCGTCCGACTTCGAAGTTTGGTCAATATCTGACCACTCGCAACTTTGTTTTCAGTGAAATTAGTTTTATTGTGATTCTAACTCGTTATATATTAGGGGAATAATGTTAATATAATATATATTTTTGGAACCAAAATCCACTATTTTCCGTGATGGTACCCCTTTGAGTTTCGACCAATTTTGTTGTATTTTGAATATCTCCTAAATCAGAATTTTTTTTTCGATGAAATAAATTGTGTATGATTCCGTACTAGATCAAATATCTTTTATAAACATTCTTACTCAAAATACAGTATAAAATGAGCGTTGTTATCCCATGTATATCAGATATTATAGACAGTTTTCCGAGATGGTACTCTCTTAGGCTCGCCCGACTTCGTAGTTTTGTCAATATCTCAACACTCACAACTTTGTTTTCAGCGAAATTAGTTTTATTGTGATTCTAACTCGCTATATATTAGAGGAGTAATGTCAACATAATATATATTTTTGGAACCAAATCCACTATTTTTCGTGATGGTACCTCTTTGAGTTTCGATCAATTTTGTTGTATTTTGAATTTCTCCTAAATCAGAACTCTTTTTTCGATGAAATAAATTGTGTATGCTTCCGTACTAGATCAAATATATTTTATAAACATTCTTACTCAAAATACGGTATCAAATGAGCGTTGTTATCCCATGTATATCAGATATTACAAACATTTTTCCGAGATGGTACTTTCTTATGTTCGTCCGACTTCGAAGTTTGGTCAATATCTGACCACTCGCAACTTTGTTTTCAGTGAAATTAGTTTTATTGTGATTCTAACTCGTTATATATTAGGGGAAATTTTTTAATATAATATATATTTTTGGAACCAAAATCCACTATTTTCCGTGATGGTACGTACCCCTTTGAGTTTCGATCAATTTTGTTGTATTTTGATTTTCTCCTAAATCAGAACTCGTTTTTCGATGAAATAAATTGTATATGCTTCCGTACTAGATCAAATATCTGTTCTAAACATTCATACTCAAAATAAAGTATAAAATGGGCATTGTTATCCCATGTATATCAAATATTAAAGACATTTTTCCGAGGTGGTACTTTATTAGGTTCGTCCGACTTCGTAGTTTGGTCATATCTGATCACTCACAACTTTGTTTTAAGTGAAATTAGTTTTATTGTGATTCTAACTCGTTATATATTAAGGGAATAATGTTAATATAATATGTTTTTTCGGAACCAAAATACACTATTTTCCGTGATGGTACCCCTTTGAGTTTCGAACAATTTTGTTGTATTTTGAATTTCTCCTAAATCAGAACTCTTTTTTCGATGAAATAAATTTTATATGCTTCCGTACTAGATCAAATATATTTTATAAACATTCATACTCAAAATACAGTATCAAATGAGCGTTGTTATCCCATGTATATCAGATATTAGAAACATTTTTCCGAGATGGTACTTTCTTATGTTCGTCCGACTTCGAAGTTTGGTCAATATCTGACCACTCGCAACTTTGTTTTCAGTGAAATTAGTTTTATTGTGATTCTAACTCGTTATATATTAGGGGAATAATGTTAATATAATATATATTTTTGGAACCAAAATCCACTATTTTCCGTGATGGTACCCCTTTGAGTTTCGACCAATTTTGTTGTATTTTGAATATCTCCTAAATCAGAATTTTTTTTTCGATGAAATAAATTGTGTATGATTCCGTACTAGATCAAATATCTTTTATAAACATTCTTACTCAAAATACAGTATAAAATGAGCGTTGTTATCCCATGTATATCAGATATTATAGACAGTTTTCCGAGATGGTACTCTCTTAGGCTCGCCCGACTTCGTAGTTTTGTCAATATCTCAACACTCACAACTTTGTTTTCAGCGAAATTAGTTTTATTGTGATTCTAACTCGCTATATATTAGAGGAGTAATGTCAACATAATATATATTTTTGGAACCAAATCCACTATTTTTCGTGATGGTACCTCTTTGAGTTTCGATCAATTTTGTTGTATTTTGAATTTCTCCTAAATCAGAACTCTTTTTTCGATGAAATAAATTGTGTATGCTTCCGTACTAGATCAAATATATTTTATAAACATTCTTACTCAAAATACGGTATCAAATGAGCGTTGTTATCCCATGTATATCAGATATTACAAACATTTTTCCGAGATGGTACTTTCTTATGTTCGTCCGACTTCGAAGTTTGGTCAATATCTGACCACTCGCAACTTTGTTTTCAGTGAAATTAGTTTTATTGTGATTCTAACTCGTTATATATTAGGGGAAATTTTTTAATATAATATATATTTTTGGAACCAAAATCCACTATTTTCCGTGATGGTACGTACCCCTTTGAGTTTCGATCAATTTTGTTGTATTTTGATTTTCTCCTAAATCAGAACTCGTTTTTCGATGAAATAAATTGTATATGCTTCCGTACTAGATCAAATATCTGTTCTAAACATTCATACTCAAAATAAAGTATAAAATGGGCATTGTTATCCCATGTATATCAAATATTAAAGACATTTTTCCGAGGTGGTACTTTATTAGGTTCGTCCGACTTCGTAGTTTGGTCATATCTGATCACTCACAACTTTGTTTTAAGTGAAATTAGTTTTATTGTGATTCTAACTCGTTATATATTAAGGGAATAATGTTAATATAATATGTTTTTTCGGAACCAAAATACACTATTTTCCGTGATGGTACCCCTTTGAGTTTCGAACAATTTTGTTGTATTTTGAATTTCTCCTAAATCAGAACTCTTTTTTCGATGAAATAAATTTTATATGCTTCCGTACTAGATCAAATATATTTTATAAACATTCATACTCAAAATACAGTATCAAATGAGCGTTGTTATCCCATGTATATCAGATATTAGAAACATTTTTCCGAGATGGTACTTTCTTATGTTCGTCCGACTTCGAAGTTTGGTCAATATCTGACCACTCGCAACTTTGTTTTCAGTGAAATTAGTTTTATTGTGATTCTAACTCGTTATATATTAGGGGAATAATGTTAATATAATATATATTTTTGGAACCAAAATCCACTATTTTCCGTGATGGTACCCCTTTGAGTTTCGACCAATTTTGTTGTATTTTGAATATCTCCTAAATCAGAATTTTTTTTTCGATGAAATAAATTGTGTATGATTCCGTACTAGATCAAATATCTTTTATAAACATTCTTACTCAAAATACAGTATAAAATGAGCGTTGTTATCCCATGTATATCAGATATTATAGACAGTTTTCCGAGATGGTACTCTCTTAGGCTCGCCCGACTTCGTAGTTTTGTCAATATCTCAACACTCACAACTTTGTTTTCAGCGAAATTAGTTTTATTATGATTCTAACTCGCTATATATTAGAGGAGTAATGTCAACATAATATATATTTTTGGAACCAAATCCACTATTTTTCGTGATGGTACCTCTTTGAGTTTCGATCAATTTTGTTGTATTTTGAATTTCTCCTAAATCAGAACTCTTTTTTCGATGAAATAAATTGTGTATGCTTCCGTACTAGATCAAATATATTTTATAAACATTCTTACTCAAAATACGGTATCAAATGAGCGTTGTTATCCCAAGTATATCAGATATTATAGACATTTCTACGAGATGGTACTTTCTTAGGTTCGTCCGACTTCGTATTTTGGTCAATATCTCATCACTCGCAACTTTGTTTTCAGGAAAAGTAGTTTTATTGTGATTCTAACTCGTTATATATTAGGGGAAATTTTTTAATATAATATATATTTTTGGAACCAAAATCCACTATTTTCCGTGATGGTACGTACCCCTTTGAGTTTCGATCAATTTTGTTGTATTTTGATTTTCTCCTAAATCAGAACTCGTTTTTCGATGAAATAAATTGTATATGCTTCCGTACTAGATCAAATATCTGTTCTAAACATTCATACTCAAAATAAAGTATAAAATGGGCATTGTTATCCCATGTATATCAAATATTAAAGACATTTTTCCGAGGTGGTACTTTATTAGGTTCGTCCGACTTCGTAGTTTGGTCATATCTGATCACTCACAACTTTGTTTTAAGTGAAATTAGTTTTATTGTGATTCTAACTCGTTATATATTAAGGGAATAATGTTAATATAATATGTTTTTTCGGAACCAAAATACACTATTTTCCGTGATGGTACCCCTTTGAGTTTCGAACAATTTTGTTGTATTTTGAATTTCTCCTAAATCAGAACTCTTTTTTCGATGAAATAAATTTTATATGCTTCCGTACTAGATCAAATATATTTTATAAACATTCATACTCAAAATACAGTATCAAATGAGCGTTGTTATCCCATGTATATCAGATATTAGAAACATTTTTCCGAGATGGTACTTTCTTATGTTCGTCCGACTTCGAAGTTTGGTCAATATCTGACCACTCGCAACTTTGTTTTCAGTGAAATTAGTTTTATTGTGATTCTAACTCGTTATATATTAGGGGAATAATGTTAATATAATATATATTTTTGGAACCAAAATCCACTATTTTCCGTGATGGTACCCCTTTGAGTTTCGACCAATTTTGTTGTATTTTGAATATCTCCTAAATCAGAATTTTTTTTTCGATGAAATAAATTGTGTATGATTCCGTACTAGATCAAATATCTTTTATAAACATTCTTACTCAAAATACAGTATAAAATGAGCGTTGTTATCCCATGTATATCAGATATTATAGACAGTTTTCCGAGATGGTACTCTCTTAGGCTCGCCCGACTTCGTAGTTTTGTCAATATCTCAACACTCACAACTTTGTTTTCAGCGAAATTAGTTTTATTGTGATTCTAACTCGCTATATATTAGAGGAGTAATGTCAACATAATATATATTTTTGGAACCAAATCCACTATTTTTCGTGATGGTACCTCTTTGAGTTTCGATCAATTTTGTTGTATTTTGAATTTCTCCTAAATCAGAACTCTTTTTTCGATGAAATAAATTGTGTATGCTTCCGTACTAGATCAAATATATTTTATAAACATTCTTACTCAAAATACGGTATCAAATGAGCGTTGTTATCCCATGTATATCAGATATTACAAACATTTTTCCGAGATGGTACTTTCTTATGTTCGTCCGACTTCGAAGTTTGGTCAATATCTGACCACTCGCAACTTTGTTTTCAGTGAAATTAGTTTTATTGTGATTCTAACTCGTTATATATTAGGGGAAATTTTTTAATATAATATATATTTTTGGAACCAAAATCCACTATTTTCCGTGATGGTACGTACCCCTTTGAGTTTCGATCAATTTTGTTGTATTTTGATTTTCTCCTAAATCAGAACTCGTTTTTCGATGAAATAAATTGTATATGCTTCCGTACTAGATCAAATATCTGTTCTAAACATTCATACTCAAAATAAAGTATAAAATGGGCATTGTTATCCCATGTATATCAAATATTAAAGACATTTTTCCGAGGTGGTACTTTATTAGGTTCGTCCGACTTCGTAGTTTGGTCATATCTGATCACTCACAACTTTGTTTTAAGTGAAATTAGTTTTATTGTGATTCTAACTCGTTATATATTAAGGGAATAATGTTAATATAATATGTTTTTTCGGAACCAAAATACACTATTTTCCGTGATGGTACCCCTTTGAGTTTCGAACAATTTTGTTGTATTTTGAATTTCTCCTAAATCAGAACTCTTTTTTCGATGAAATAAATTTTATATGCTTCCGTACTAGATCAAATATATTTTATAAACATTCATACTCAAAATACAGTATCAAATGAGCGTTGTTATCCCATGTATATCAGATATTAGAAACATTTTTCCGAGATGGTACTTTCTTATGTTCGTCCGACTTCGAAGTTTGGTCAATATCTGACCACTCGCAACTTTGTTTTCAGTGAAATTAGTTTTATTGTGATTCTAACTCGTTATATATTAGGGGAATAATGTTAATATAATATATATTTTTGGAACCAAAATCCACTATTTTCCGTGATGGTACCCCTTTGAGTTTCGACCAATTTTGTTGTATTTTGAATATCTCCTAAATCAGAATTTTTTTTTCGATGAAATAAATTGTGTATGATTCCGTACTAGATCAAATATCTTTTATAAACATTCTTACTCAAAATACAGTATAAAATGAGCGTTGTTATCCCATGTATATCAGATATTATAGACAGTTTTCCGAGATGGTACTCTCTTAGGCTCGCCCGACTTCGTAGTTTTGTCAATATCTCAACACTCACAACTTTGTTTTCAGCGAAATTAGTTTTATTGTGATTCTAACTCGCTATATATTAGAGGAGTAATGTCAACATAATATATATTTTTGGAACCAAAATCCACTATTTTTCGTGATGGTACCTCTTTGAGATTCGATCAATTTTGTTGTATTTTGAATTTCTCCTAAATCAGAACTCTTTTTTCGATGAAATAAATTGTGTATGCTTCCGTACTAGATCAAATATATTTTATAAACATTCTTACTCAAAATACGGTATCAAATGAGCGTTGTTATCCCAAGTATATCAGATATTATAGACATTTCTACGAGATGGTACTTTCTTAGGTTCGTCCGACTTCGTATTTTGGTCAATATCTCATCACTCGCAACTTTGTTTTCAGGAAAAGTAGTTTTATTGTGATTCTAACTCGTTATATATTAGGGGAAATTTTTTAATATAATATATATTTTTGGAACCAAAATCCACTATTTTCCGTGATGGTACGTACCCCTTTGAGTTTCGATCAATTTTGTTGTATTTTGATTTTCTCCTAAATCAGAACTCGTTTTTCGATGAAATAAATTGTATATGCTTCCGTACTAGATCAAATATCTGTTCTAAACATTCATACTCAAAATAAAGTATAAAATGGGCATTGTTATCCCATGTATATCAAATATTAAAGACATTTTTCCGAGGTGGTACTTTATTAGGTTCGTCCGACTTCGTAGTTTGGTCATATCTGATCACTCACAACTTTGTTTTAAGTGAAATTAGTTTTATTGTGATTCTAACTCGTTATATATTAAGGGAATAATGTTAATATAATATGTTTTTTCGGAACCAAAATACACTATTTTCCGTGATGGTACCCCTTTGAGTTTCGAACAATTTTGTTGTATTTTGAATTTCTCCTAAATCAGAACTCTTTTTTCGATGAAATAAATTTTATATGCTTCCGTACTAGATCAAATATATTTTATAAACATTCATACTCAAAATACAGTATCAAATGAGCGTTGTTATCCCATGTATATCAGATATTAGAAACATTTTTCCGAGATGGTACTTTCTTATTTTCGTCCGACTTCGAAGTTTGGTCAATATCTGACCACTCGCAACTTTGTTTTCAGTGAAATTAGTTTTATTGTGATTCTAACTCGTTATATATTAGGGGAATAATGTTAATATAATATATATTTTTGGAACCAAAATCCACTATTTTCCGTGATGGTACCCCTTTGAGTTTCGACCAATTTTGTTGTATTTTGAATATCTCCTAAATCAGAATTTTTTTTTCGATGAAATAAATTGTGTATGATTCCGTACTAGATCAAATATCTTTTATAAACATTCTTACTCAAAATACAGTATAAAATGAGCGTTGTTATCCCATGTATATCAGATATTATAGACAGTTTTCCGAGATGGTACTCTCTTAGGCTCGCCCGACTTCGTAGTTTTGTCAATATCTCAACACTCACAACTTTGTTTTCAGCGAAATTAGTTTTATTGTGATTCTAACTCGCTATATATTAGAGGAGTAATGTCAACATAATATATATTTTTGGAACCAAAATCCACTATTTTTCGTGATGGTACCTCTTTGAGATTCGATCAATTTTGTTGTATTTTGAATTTCTCCTAAATCAGAACTCTTTTTTCGATGAAATAAATTGTGTATGCTTCCGTACTAGATCAAATATATTTTATAAACATTCTTACTCAAAATACGGTATCAAATGAGCGTTGTTATCCCAAGTATATCAGATATTATAGACATTTCTACGAGATGGTACTTTCTTAGGTTCGTCCGACTTCGTATTTTGGTCAATATCTCATCACTCGCAACTTTGTTTTCAGGAAAAGTAGTTTTATTGTGATTCTAACTCGTTATATATTAGGGGAAATTTTTTAATATAATATATATTTTTGGAACCAAAATCCACTATTTTCCGTGATGGTACGTACCCCTTTGAGTTTCGATCAATTTTGTTGTATTTTGATTTTCTCCTAAATCAGAACTCGTTTTTCGATGAAATAAATTGTATATGCTTCCGTACTAGATCAAATATCTGTTCTAAACATTCATACTCAAAATAAAGTATAAAATGGGCATTGTTATCCCATGTATATCAAATATTAAAGACATTTTTCCGAGGTGGTACTTTATTAGGTTCGTCCGACTTCGTAGTTTGGTCATATCTGATCACTCACAACTTTGTTTTAAGTGAAATTAGTTTTATTGTGATTCTAACTCGTTATATATTAAGGGAATAATGTTAATATAATATGTTTTTTCGGAACCAAAATACACTATTTTCCGTGATGGTACCCCTTTGAGTTTCGAACAATTTTGTTGTATTTTGAATTTCTCCTAAATCAGAACTCTTTTTTCGATGAAATAAATTTTATATGCTTCCGTACTAGATCAAATATATTTTATAAACATTCATACTCAAAATACAGTATCAAATGAGCGTTGTTATCCCATGTATATCAGATATTACAAACATTTTTCCGAGATGGTACTTTCTTATTTTCGTCCGACTTCGAAGTTTGGTCAATATCTGACCACTCGCAACTTTGTTTTCAGTGAAATTAGTTTTATTGTGATTCTAACTCGTTATATATTAGGGGAATAATGTTAATATAATATATATTTTTGGAACCAAAATCCACTATTTTCCGTGATGGTACCCCTTTGAGTTTCGACCAATTTTGTTGTATTTTGAATATCTCCTAAATCAGAATTTTTTTTTCGATGAAATAAATTGTGTATGATTCCGTACTAGATCAAATATCTTTTATAAACATTCTTACTCAAAATACAGTATAAAATGAGCGTTGTTATCCCATGTATATCAGATATTATAGACAGTTTTCCGAGATGGTACTCTCTTAGGCTCGCCCGACTTCGTAGTTTTGTCAATATCTCAACACTCACAACTTTGTTTTCAGCGAAATTAGTTTTATTGTGATTCTAACTCGCTATATATTAGAGGAGTAATGTCAACATAATATATATTTTTGGAACCAAATCCACTATTTTTCGTGATGGTACCTCTTTGAGTTTCGATCAATTTTGTTGTATTTTGAATTTCTCCTAAATCAGAACTCTTTTTTCGATGAAATAAATTGTGTATGCTTCCGTACTAGATCAAATATATTTTATAAACATTCTTACTCAAAATACGGTATCAAATGAGCGTTGTTATCCCAAGTATATCAGATATTATAGACATTTCTACGAGATGGTACTTTCTTAGGTTCGTCCGACTTCGTATTTTGGTCAATATCTCATCACTCGCAACTTTGTTTTCAGGAAAAGTAGTTTTATTGTGATTCTAACTCGTTATATATTAGGGGAAATTTTTTAATATAATATATATTTTTGGAACCAAAATCCACTATTTTCCGTGATGGTACGTACCCCTTTGAGTTTCGATCAATTTTGTTGTATTTTGATTTTCTCCTAAATCAGAACTCGTTTTTCGATGAAATAAATTGTATATGCTTCCGTACTAGATCAAATATCTGTTCTAAACATTCATACTCAAAATAAAGTATAAAATGGGCATTGTTATCCCATGTATATCAAATATTAAAGACATTTTTCCGAGGTGGTACTTTATTAGGTTCGTCCGACTTCGTAGTTTGGTCATATCTGATCACTCACAACTTTGTTTTAAGTGAAATTAGTTTTATTGTGATTCTAACTCGTTATATATTAAGGGAATAATGTTAATATAATATGTTTTTTCGGAACCAAAATACACTATTTTCCGTGATGGTACCCCTTTGAGTTTCGAACAATTTTGTTGTATTTTGAATTTCTCCTAAATCAGAACTCTTTTTTCGATGAAATAAATTTTATATGCTTCCGTACTAGATCAAATATATTTTATAAACATTCATACTCAAAATACAGTATCAAATGAGCGTTGTTATCCCATGTATATCAGATATTACAAACATTTTTCCGAGATGGTACTTTCTTATTTTCGTCCGACTTCGAAGTTTGGTCAATATCTGACCACTCGCAACTTTGTTTTCAGTGAAATTAGTTTTATTGTGATTCTAACTCGTTATATATTAGGGGAATAATGTTAATATAATATATATTTTTGGAACCAAAATCCACTATTTTCCGTGATGGTACCCCTTTGAGTTTCGACCAATTTTGTTGTATTTTGAATATCTCCTAAATCAGAATTTTTTTTTCGATGAAATAAATTGTGTATGATTCCGTACTAGATCAAATATCTTTTATAAACATTCTTACTCAAAATACAGTATAAAATGAGCGTTGTTATCCCATGTATATCAGATATTATAGACAGTTTTCCGAGATGGTACTCTCTTAGGCTCGCCCGACTTCGTAGTTTTGTCAATATCTCAACACTCACAACTTTGTTTTCAGCGAAATTAGTTTTATTATGATTCTAACTCGCTATATATTAGAGGAGTAATGTCAACATAATATATATTTTTGGAACCAAATCCACTATTTTTCGTGATGGTACCTCTTTGAGTTTCGATCAATTTTGTTGTATTTTGAATTTCTCCTAAATCAGAACTCTTTTTTCGATGAAATAAATTGTGTATGCTTCCGTACTAGATCAAATATATTTTATAAACATTCTTACTCAAAATACGGTATCAAATGAGCGTTGTTATCCCAAGTATATCAGATATTATAGACATTTCTACGAGATGGTACTTTCTTAGGTTCGTCCGACTTCGTATTTTGGTCAATATCTCATCACTCGCAACTTTGTTTTCAGGAAAAGTAGTTTTATTGTGATTCTAACTCGTTATATATTAGGGGAAATTTTTTAATATAATATATATTTTTGGAACCAAAATCCACTATTTTCCGTGATGGTACGTACCCCTTTGAGTTTCGATCAATTTTGTTGTATTTTGATTTTCTCCTAAATCAGAACTCGTTTTTCGATGAAATAAATTGTATATGCTTCCGTACTAGATCAAATATCTGTTCTAAACATTCATACTCAAAATAAAGTATAAAATGGGCATTGTTATCCCATGTATATCAAATATTAAAGACATTTTTCCGAGGTGGTACTTTATTAGGTTCGTCCGACTTCGTAGTTTGGTCATATCTGATCACTCACAACTTTGTTTTAAGTGAAATTAGTTTTATTGTGATTCTAACTCGTTATATATTAAGGGAATAATGTTAATATAATATGTTTTTTCGGAACCAAAATACACTATTTTCCGTGATGGTACCCCTTTGAGTTTCGAACAATTTTGTTGTATTTTGAATTTCTCCTAAATCAGAACTCTTTTTTCGATGAAATAAATTTTATATGCTTCCGTACTAGATCAAATATATTTTATAAACATTCATACTCAAAATACAGTATCAAATGAGCGTTGTTATCCCATGTATATCAGATATTACAAACATTTTTCTGAGATGGTACTTTCTTATTTTCGTCCGACTTCGAAGTTTGGTCAATATCTGACCACTCGCAACTTTGTTTTCAGTGAAATTAGTTTTATTGTGATTCTAACTCGTTATATATTAGGGGAATAATGTTAATATAATATATATTTTTGGAACCAAAATCCACTATTTTCCGTGATGGTACCCCTTTGAGTTTCGACCAATTTTGTTGTATTTTGAATATCTCCTAAATCAGAATTTTTTTTTCGATGAAATAAATTGTGTATGATTCCGTACTAGATCAAATATCTTTTATAAACATTCTTACTCAAAATACAGTATAAAATGAGCGTTGTTATCCCATGTATATCAGATATTATAGACAGTTTTCCGAGATGGTACTCTCTTAGGCTCGCCCGACTTCGTAGTTTTGTCAATATCTCAACACTCACAACTTTGTTTTCAGCGAAATTAGTTTTATTGTGATTCTAACTCGCTATATATTAGAGGAGTAATGTCAACATAATATATATTTTTGGAACCAAATCCACTATTTTTCGTGATGGTACCTCTTTGAGTTTCGATCAATTTTGTTGTATTTTGAATTTCTCCTAAATCAGAACTCTTTTTTCGATGAAATAAATTGTGTATGCTTCCGTACTAGATCAAATATATTTTATAAACATTCTTACTCAAAATACGGTATCAAATGAGCGTTGTTATCCCAAGTATATCAGATATTATAGACATTTCTACGAGATGGTACTTTCTTAGGTTCGTCCGACTTCGTATTTTGGTCAATATCTCATCACTCGCAACTTTGTTTTCAGGAAAAGTAGTTTTATTGTGATTCTAACTCGTTATATATTAGGGGAAATTTTTTAATATAATATATATTTTTGGAACCAAAATCCACTATTTTCCGTGATGGTACGTACCCCTTTGAGTTTCGATCAATTTTGTTGTATTTTGATTTTCTCCTAAATCAGAACTCGTTTTTCGATGAAATAAATTGTATATGCTTCCGTACTAGATCAAATATCTGTTCTAAACATTCATACTCAAAATAAAGTATAAAATGGGCATTGTTATCCCATGTATATCAAATATTAAAGACATTTTTCCGAGGTGGTACTTTATTAGGTTCGTCCGACTTCGTAGTTTGGTCATATCTGATCACTCACAACTTTGTTTTAAGTGAAATTAGTTTTATTGTGATTCTAACTCGTTATATATTAAGGGAATAATGTTAATATAATATGTTTTTTCGGAACCAAAATACACTATTTTCCGTGATGGTACCCCTTTGAGTTTCGAACAATTTTGTTGTATTTTGAATTTCTCCTAAATCAGAACTCTTTTTTCGATGAAATAAATTTTATATGCTTCCGTACTAGATCAAATATATTTTATAAACATTCATACTCAAAATACAGTATCAAATGAGCGTTGTTATCCCATGTATATCAGATATTACAAACATTTTTCCGAGATGGTACTTTCTTATGTTCGTCCGACTTCGAAGTTTGGTCAATATCTGACCACTCGCAACTTTGTTTTCAGTGAAATTAGTTTTATTGTGATTCTAACTCGTTATATATTAGGGGAATAATGTTAATATAATATATATTTTTGGAACCAAAATCCACTATTTTCCGTGATGGTACCCCTTTGAGTTTCGACCAATTTTGTTGTATTTTGAATATCTCCTAAATCAGAATTTTTTTTTCGATGAAATAAATTGTGTATGATTCCGTACTAGATCAAATATCTTTTATAAACATTATTACTCAAAATACAGTATAAAATGAGCGTTGTTATCCCATGTATATCAGATATTATAGACAGTTTTCCGAGGTGGTACTCTCTTAGGCTCGCCCGACTTCGTAGTTTTGTCAATATCTCAACACTCACAACTTTGTTTTCAGCGAAATTAGTTTTATTGTGGTTCTAACTCGCTATATATTAGAGGAGTAATGTCAACATAATATATATTTTTGGAACCAAATCCACTATTTTTCGTGATGGTACCTCTTTGAGTTTCGATCAATTTTGTTGTATTTTGAATTTCTCCTAAATCAGAACTCTTTTTTCGATGAAATAAATTGTGTATGCTTCCGTACTAGATCAAATATATTTTATAAACATTCTTACTCAAAATACGGTATCAAATGAGCGTTGTTATCCCAAGTATATCAGATATTATAGACATTTCTACGAGATGGTACTTTCTTAGGTTCGTCCGACTTCGTATTTTGGTCAATATCTCATCACTCGCAACTTTGTTTTCAGGAAAAGTAGTTTTATTGTGATTCTAACTCGTTATATATTAGGGGAAATTTTTTAATATAATATATATTTTTGGAACCAAAATCCACTATTTTCCGTGATGGTACGTACCCCTTTGAGTTTCGATCAATTTTGTTGTATTTTGATTTTCTCCTAAATCAGAACTCGTTTTTCGATGAAATAAATTGTATATGCTTCCGTACTAGATCAAATATCTGTTCTAAACATTCATACTCAAAATAAAGTATAAAATGGGCATTGTTATCCCATGTATATCAAATATTAAAGACATTTTTCCGAGGTGGTACTTTATTAGGTTCGTCCGACTTCGTAGTTTGGTCATATCTGATCACTCACAACTTTGTTTTAAGTGAAATTAGTTTTATTGTGATTCTAACTCGTTATATATTAAGGGAATAATGTTAATATAATATGTTTTTTCGGAACCAAAATACACTATTTTCCGTGATGGTACCCCTTTGAGTTTCGAACAATTTTGTTGTATTTTGAATTTCTCCTAAATCAGAACTCTTTTTTCGATGAAATAAATTTTATATGCTTCCGTACTAGATCAAATATATTTTATAAACATTCATACTCAAAATACAGTATCAAATGAGCGTTGTTATCCCATGTATATCAGATATTACAAACATTTTTCCGAGATGGTACTTTCTTATGTTCGTCCGACTTCGAAGTTTGGTCAATATCTGACCACTCGCAACTTTGTTTTCAGTGAAATTAGTTTTATTGTGATTCTAACTCGTTATATATTAGGGGAATAATGTTAATATAATATATATTTTTGGAACCAAAATCCACTATTTTCCGTGATGGTACCCCTTTGAGTTTCGACCAATTTTGTTGTATTTTGAATATCTCCTAAATCAGAATTTTTTTTTCGATGAAATAAATTGTGTATGATTCCGTACTAGATCAAATATCTTTTATAAACATTCTTACTCAAAATACAGTATAAAATGAGCGTTGTTATCCCATGTATATCAGATATTATAGACAGTTTTCCGAGGTGGTACTCTCTTAGGCTCGCCCGACTTCGTAGTTTTGTCAATATCTCAACACTCACAACTTTGTTTTCAGCGAAATTAGTTTTATTGTGGTTCTAACTCGCTATATATTAGAGGAGTAATGTCAACATAATATATATTTTTGGAACCAAATCCACTATTTTTCGTGATGGTACCTCTTTGAGTTTCGATCAATTTTGTTGTATTTTGAATTTCTCCTAAATCAGAACTCTTTTTTCGATGAAATAAATTGTGTATGCTTCCGTACTAGATCAAATATATTTTATAAACATTCTTACTCAAAATACGGTATCAAATGAGCGTTGTTATCCCAAGTATATCAGATATTATAGACATTTCTACGAGATGGTACTTTCTTAGGTTCGTCCGACTTCGTATTTTGGTCAATATCTCATCACTCGCAACTTTGTTTTCAGGAAAAGTAGTTTTATTGTGATTCTAACTAGTTATATATTAGGGGAAATTTTTTAATATAATATATATTTTTGGAACCAAAATCCACTATTTTCCGTGATGGTACGTACCCCTTTGAGTTTCGATCAATTTTGTTGTATTTTGATTTTCTCCTAAATCAGAACTCGTTTTTCGATGAAATAAATTGTATATGCTTCCGTACTAGATCAAATATCTGTTCTAAACATTCATACTCAAAATAAAGTATAAAATGGGCATTGTTATCCCATGTATATCAAATATTAAAGACATTTTTCCGAGGTGGTACTTTATTAGGTTCGTCCGACTTCGTAGTTTGGTCATATCTGATCACTCACAACTTTGTTTTAAGTGAAATTAGTTTTATTGTGATTCTAACTCGTTATATATTAAGGGAATAATGTTAATATAATATGTTTTTTCGGAACCAAAATACACTATTTTCCGTGATGGTACCCCTTTGAGTTTCGAACAATTTTGTTGTATTTTGAATTTCTCCTAAATCAGAACTCTTTTTTCGATGAAATAAATTTTATATGCTTCCGTACTAGATCAAATATATTTTATAAACATTCATACTCAAAATACAGTATCAAATGAGCGTTGTTATCCCATGTATATCAGATATTACAAACATTTTTCCGAGATGGTACTTTCTTATTTTCGTCCGACTTCGAAGTTTGGTCAATATCTGACCACTCGCAACTTTGTTTTCAGTGAAATTAGTTTTATTGTGATTCTAACTCGTTATATATTAGGGGAATAATGTTAATATAATATATATTTTTGGAACCAAAATCCACTATTTTCCGTGATGGTACCCCTTTGAGTTTCGACCAATTTTGTTGTATTTTGAATATCTCCTAAATCAGAATTTTTTTTTCGATGAAATAAATTGTGTATGATTCCGTACTAGATCAAATATCTTTTATAAACATTCTTACTCAAAATACAGTATAAAATGAGCGTTGTTATCCCATGTATATCAGATATTATAGACAGTTTTCCGAGATGGTACTCTCTTAGGCTCGCCCGACTTCGTAGTTTTGTCAATATCTCAACACTCACAACTTTGTTTTCAGCGAAATTAGTTTTATTGTGATTCTAACTCGCTATATATTAGAGGAGTAATGTCAACATAATATATATTTTTGGAACCAAATCCACTATTTTTCGTGATGGTACCTCTTTGAGTTTCGATCAATTTTGTTGTATTTTGAATTTCTCCTAAATCAGAACTCTTTTTTCGATGAAATAAATTGTGTATGCTTCCGTACTAGATCAAATATATTTTATAAACATTCTTTCTCAAAATACGGTATCAAATGAGCGTTGTTATCCCATGTATATCAGATATTACAAACATTTTTCCGAGATGGTACTTTCTTATGTTCGTCCGACTTCGAAGTTTGGTCAATATCCGACCACTCGCAACTTTGTTTTCAGTGAAATTAGTTTTATTGTGATTCTAACTCGTTATATATTAGGGGAATAATGTTAATATAATATATATTTTTGGAACCAAAATCCACTATTTTCCGTGATGGTACCCCTTTGAGTTTCGACCAATTTTGTTGTATTTTGAATATCTCCTAAATCAGAATTTTTTTTTCGATGAAATAAATTGTGTATGATTCCGTACTAGATCAAATATCTTTTATAAACATTCTTACTCAAAATACAGTATAAAATGAGCGTTGTTATCCCATGTATATCAGATATTATAGACAGTTTTCCGAGATGGTACTCTCTTAGGCTCGCCCGACTTCGTAGTTTTGTCAATATCTCAACACTCACAACTTTGTTTTCAGCGAAATTAGTTTTATTGTGATTCTAACTCGTTATATATTAAGGGAATAATGTTAATATAATATGTTTTTTCGGAACCAAAATACACTATTTTCCGTGATGGTACCCCTTTGAGTTTCGAACAATTTTGTTGTATTTTGAATTTCTCCTAAATCAGAACTCTTTTTTCGATGAAATAAATTTTATATGCTTCCGTACTAGATCAAATATATTTTATAAACATTCATACTCAAAATACAGTATCAAATGAGCGTTGTTATCCCATGTATATCAGATATTACAAACATTTTTCCGAGATGGTACTTTCTTATGTTCGTCCGACTTCGAAGTTTGGTCAATATCTGACCACTCGCAACTTTGTTTTCAGTGAAATTAGTTTTATTGTGATTCTAACTCGTTATATATTAGGGGAATAATGTTAATATAATATATATTTTTGGAACCAAAATCCACTATTTTCCGTGATGGTACCCCTTTGAGTTTCGACCAATTTTGTTGTATTTTGAATATCTCCTAAATCAGAATTTTTTTTTCGATGAAATAAATTGTGTATGATTCCGTACTAGATCAAATATCTTTTATAAACATTCTTACTCAAAATACAGTATAAAATGAGCGTTGTTATCCCATGTATATCAGATATTATAGACAGTTTTCCGAGGTGGTACTCTCTTAGGCTCGCCCGACTTCGTAGTTTTGTCAATATCTCAACACTCACAACTTTGTTTTCAGCGAAATTAGTTTTATTGTGATTCTAACTCGCTATATATTAGAGGAGTAATGTCAACATAATATATATTTTTGGAACCAAATCCACTATTTTTCGTGATGGTACCTCTTTGAGTTTCGATCAATTTTGTTGTATTTTGAATTTCTCCTAAATCAGAACTCTTTTTTCGATGAAATAAATTGTGTATGCTTCCGTACTAGATCAAATATATTTTATAAACATTCTTACTCAAAATACGGTATCAAATGAGCGTTGTTATCCCAAGTATATCAGATATTATAGACATTTCTACGAGATGGTACTTTCTTAGGTTCGTCCGACTTCGTATTTTGGTCAATATCTCATCACTCGCAACTTTGTTTTCAGGAAAAGTAGTTTTATTGTGATTCTAACTCGTTATATATTAGGGGAAATTTTTTAATATAATATATATTTTTGGAACCAAAATCCACTATTTTCCGTGATGGTACGTACCCCTTTGAGTTTCGATCAATTTTGTTGTATTTTGATTTTCTCCTAAATCAGAACTCGTTTTTCGATGAAATAAATTGTATATGCTTCCGTACTAGATCAAATATCTGTTCTAAACATTCATACTCAAAATAAAGTATAAAATGGGCATTGTTATCCCATGTATATCAAATATTAAAGACATTTTTCCGAGGTGGTACTTTATTAGGTTCGTCCGACTTCGTAGTTTGGTCATATCTGATCACTCACAACTTTGTTTTAAGTGAAATTAGTTTTATTGTGATTCTAACTCGTTATATATTAAGGGAATAATGTTAATATAATATGTTTTTTCGGAACCAAAATACACTATTTTCCGTGATGGTACCCCTTTGAGTTTCGAACAATTTTGTTGTATTTTGAATTTCTCCTAAATCAGAACTCTTTTTTCGATGAAATAAATTTTATATGCTTCCGTACTAGATCAAATATATTTTATAAACATTCATACTCAAAATACAGTATCAAATGAGCGTTGTTATCCCATGTATATCAGATATTACAAACATTTTTCCGAGATGGTACTTTCTTATGTTCGTCCGACCTCGAAGTTTGGTCAATATCTGACCACTCGCAACTTTGTTTTCAGTGAAATTAGTTTTATTGTGATTCTAACTCGTTATATATTAGGGGAATAATGTTAATATAATATATATTTTTGGAACCAAAATCCACTATTTTCCGTGATGGTACCCCTTTGAGTTTCGACCAATTTTGTTGTATTTTGAATATCTCCTAAATCAGAATTTTTTTTTCGATGAAATAAATTGTGTATGATTCCGTACTAGATCAAATATCTTTTATAAACATTCTTACTCAAAATACAGTATAAAATGAGCGTTGTTATCCCATGTATATCAGATATTATAGACAGTTTTCCGAGGTGGTACTCTCTTAGGCTCGCCCGACTTCGTAGTTTTGTCAATATCTCAACACTCACAACTTTGTTTTCAGCGAAATTAGTTTTATTGTGATTCTAACTCGCTATATATTAGAGGAGTAATGTCAACATAATATATATTTTTGGAACCAAATCCACTATTTTTCGTGATGGTACCTCTTTGAGTTTCGATCAATTTTGTTGTATTTTGAATTTCTCCTAAATCAGAACTCTTTTTTCGATGAAATAAATTGTGTATGCTTCCGTACTAGATCAAATATATTTTATAAACATTCTTACTCAAAATACGGTATCAAATGAGCGTTGTTATCCCAAGTATATCAGATATTATAGACATTTCTACGAGATGGTACTTTCTTAGGTTCGTCCGACTTCGTATTTTGGTCAATATCTCATCACTCGCAACTTTGTTTTCAGGAAAAGTAGTTTTATTGTGATTCTAACTCGTTATATATTAGGGGAAATTTTTTAATATAATATATATTTTTGGAACCAAAATCCACTATTTTCCGTGATGGTACGTACCCCTTTGAGTTTCGATCAATTTTGTTGTATTTTGATTTTCTCCTAAATCAGAACTCGTTTTTCGATGAAATAAATTGTATATGCTTCCGTACTAGATCAAATATCTGTTCTAAACATTCATACTCAAAATAAAGTATAAAATGGGCATTGTTATCCCATGTATATCAAATATTAAAGACATTTTTCCGAGGTGGTACTTTATTAGGTTCGTCCGACTTCGTAGTTTGGTCATATCTGATCACTCACAACTTTGTTTTAAGTGAAATTAGTTTTATTGTGATTCTAACTCGTTATATATTAAGGGAATAATGTTAATATAATATGTTTTTTCGGAACCAAAATACACTATTTTCCGTGATGGTACCCCTTTGAGTTTCGAACAATTTTGTTGTATTTTGAATTTCTCCTAAATCAGAACTCTTTTTTCGATGAAATAAATTTTATATGCTTCCGTACTAGATCAAATATATTTTATAAACATTCATACTCAAAATACAGTATCAAATGAGCGTTGTTATCCCATGTATATCAGATATTACAAACATTTTTCCGAGATGGTACTTTCTTATTTTCGTCCGACTTCGAAGTTTGGTCAATATCTGACCACTCGCAACTTTGTTTTCAGTGAAATTAGTTTTATTGTGATTCTAACTCGTTATATATTAGGGGAATAATGTTAATATAATATATATTTTTGGAACCAAAATCCACTATTTTCCGTGATGGTACCCCTTTGAGTTTCGACCAATTTTGTTGTATTTTGAATATCTCCTAAATCAGAATTTTTTTTTCGATGAAATAAATTGTGTATGATTCCGTACTAGATCAAATATCTTTTATAAACATTCTTACTCAAAATACAGTATAAAATGAGCGTTGTTATCCCATGTATATCAGATATTATAGACAGTTTTCCGAGATGGTACTCTCTTAGGCTCGCCCGACTTCGTAGTTTTGTCAATATCTCAACACTCACAACTTTGTTTTCAGCGAAATTAGTTTTATTGTGATTCTAACTCGTTATATATTAAGGGAGTAATGTCAACATAATATGTTTTTTCGGAACCAAAATACATTATTTTCCGTGATGGTACCCCTTTGAGTTTCGAACAATTTTGTTGTATTTTGAATTTCTCCTAAATCAGAACTCTTTTTTCGATGAAATAAATTTTATATGCTTCCGTACTAGATCAAATATATTTTATAAACATTCATACTCAAAATACAGTATCAAATGAGCGTTGTTATCCCATGTATATCAGATATTACAAACATTTTTCCGAGATGGTACTTTCTTATGTTCGTCCGACTTCGAAGTTTGGTCAATATCTGACCACTCGCAACTTTGTTTTCAGTGAAATTAGTTTTATTGTGATTCTAACTCGTTATATATTAGGGGAATAATGTTAATATAATATATATTTTTGGAACCAAAATCCACTATTTTCCGTGATGGTACCCCTTTGAGTTTCGACCAATTTTGTTGTATTTTGAATATCTCCTAAATCAGAATTTTTTTTTCGATGAAATAAATTGTGTATGATTCCGTACTAGATCAAATATCTTTTATAAACATTCTTACTCAAAATACAGTATAAAATGAGCGTTGTTATCCCATGTATATCAGATATTATAGACAGTTTTCCGAGGTGGTACTCTCTTAGGCTCGCCCGACTTCGTAGTTTTGTCAATATCTCAACACTCACAACTTTGTTTTCAGCGAAATTAGTTTTATTGTGATTCTAACTCGCTATATATTAGAGGAGTAATGTCAACATAATATATATTTTTGGAACCAAATCCACTATTTTTCGTGATGGTACCTCTTTGAGTTTCGATCAATTTTGTTGTATTTTGAATTTCTCCTAAATCAGAACTCTTTTTTCGATGAAATAAATTGTGTATGCTTCCGTACTAGATCAAATATATTTTATAAACATTCTTACTCAAAATACGGTATCAAATGAGCGTTGTTATCCCATGTATATCAGATATTACAAACATTTTTCCGAGATGGTACTTTCTTATGTTCGTCCGACTTCGAAGTTTGGTCAATATCTGACCACTCGCAACTTTGTTTTCAGTGAAATTAGTTTTATTGTGATTCTAACTCGTTATATATTAGGGGAATAATGTTAATATAATATATATTTTTGGAACCAAAATCCACTATTTTCCGTGATGGTACCCCTTTGAGTTTCGACCAATTTTGTTGTATTTTGAATATCTCCTAAATCAGAATTTTTTTTTCGATGAAATAAATTGTGTATGATTCCGTACTAGATCAAATATCTTTTATAAACATTCTTACTCAAAATACAGTATAAAATGAGCGTTGTTATCCCATGTATATCAGATATTATAGACAGTTTTCCGAGATGGTACTCTCTTAGGCTCGCCCGACTTCGTAGTTTTGTCAATATCTCAACACTCACAACTTTGTTTTCAGCGAAATTAGTTTTATTGTGATTCTAACTCGTTATATATTAAGGGAGTAATGTCAACATAATATGTTTTTTCGGAACCAAAATACATTATTTTCCGTGATGGTACCCCTTTGAGTTTCGAACAATTTTGTTGTATTTTGAATTTCTCCTAAATCAGAACTCTTTTTTCGATGAAATAAATTTTATATGCTTCCGTACTAGATCAAATATATTTTATAAACATTCATACTCAAAATACAGTATCAAATGAGCGTTGTTATCCCATGTATATCAGATATTACAAACATTTTTCCGAGATGGTACTTTCTTATGTTCGTCCGACTTCGAAGTTTGGTCAATATCTGACCACTCGCAACTTTGTTTTCAGTGAAATTAGTTTTATTGTGATTCTAACTCGTTATATATTAGGGGAATAATGTTAATATAATATATATTTTTGGAACCAAAATCCACTATTTTCCGTGATGGTACCCCTTTGAGTTTCGACCAATTTTGTTGTATTTTGAATATCTCCTAAATCAGAATTTTTTTTTCGATGAAATAAATTGTGTATGATTCCGTACTAGATCAAATATCTTTTATAAACATTCTTACTCAAAATACAGTATAAAATGAGCGTTGTTATCCCATGTATATCAGATATTATAGACAGTTTTCCGAGGTGGTACTCTCTTAGGCTCGCCCGACTTCGTAGTTTTGTCAATATCTCAACACTCACAACTTTGTTTTCAGCGAAATTAGTTTTATTGTGATTCTAACTCGCTATATATTAGAGGAGTAATGTCAACATAATATATATTTTTGGAACCAAATCCACTATTTTTCGTGATGGTACCTCTTTGAGTTTCGATCAATTTTGTTGTATTTTGAATTTCTCCTAAATCAGAACTCTTTTTTCGATGAAATAAATTGTGTATGCTTCCGTACTAGATCAAATATATTTTATAAACATTCTTACTCAAAATACGGTATCAAATGAGCGTTGTTATCCCAAGTATATCAGATATTATAGACATTTCTACGAGATGGTACTTTCTTAGGTTCGTCCGACTTCGTATTTTGGTCAATATCTCATCACTCGCAACTTTGTTTTCAGGAAAAGTAGTTTTATTGTGATTCTAACTCGTTATATATTAGGGGAAATTTTTTAATATAATATATATTTTTGGAACCAAAATCCACTATTTTCCGTGATGGTACGTACCCCTTTGAGTTTCGATCAATTTTGTTGTATTTTGATTTTCTCCTAAATCAGAACTCGTTTTTCGATGAAATAAATTGTATATGCTTCCGTACTAGATCAAATATCTGTTCTAAACATTCATACTCAAAATAAAGTATAAAATGGGCATTGTTATCCCATGTATATCAAATATTAAAGACATTTTTCCGAGGTGGTACTTTATTAGGTTCGTCCGACTTCGTAGTTTGGTCATATCTGATCACTCACAACTTTGTTTTAAGTGAAATTAGTTTTATTGTGATTCTAACTCGTTATATATTAAGGGAATAATGTTAATATAATATGTTTTTTCGGAACCAAAATACACTATTTTCCGTGATGGTACCCCTTTGAGTTTCGAACAATTTTGTTGTATTTTGAATTTCTCCTAAATCAGAACTCTTTTTTCGATGAAATAAATTTTATATGCTTCCGTACTAGATCAAATATATTTTATAAACATTCATACTCAAAATACAGTATCAAATGAGCGTTGTTATCCCATGTATATCAGATATTAGAAACATTTTTCCGAGATGGTACTTTCTTATGTTCGTCCGACTTCGAAGTTTGGTCAATATCTGACCACTCGCAACTTTGTTTTCAGTGAAATTAGTTTTATTGTGATTCTAACTCGTTATATATTAGGGGAATAATGTTAATATAATATATATTTTTGGAACCAAAATCCACTATTTTCCGTGATGGTACCCCTTTGAGTTTCGACCAATTTTGTTGTATTTTGAATATCTCCTAAATCAGAATTTTTTTTTCGATGAAATAAATTGTGTATGATTCCGTACTAGATCAAATATCTTTTATAAACATTCTTACTCAAAATACAGTATAAAATGAGCGTTGTTATCCCATGTATATCAGATATTATAGACAGTTTTCCGAGATGGTACTCTCTTAGGCTCGCCCGACTTCGTAGTTTTGTCAATATCTCAACACTCACAACTTTGTTTTCAGCGAAATTAGTTTTATTGTGATTCTAACTCGCTATATATTAGAGGAGTAATGTCAACATAATATATATTTTTGGAACCAAATCCACTATTTTTCGTGATGGTACCTCTTTGAGTTTCGATCAATTTTGTTGTATTTTGAATTTCTCCTAAATCAGAACTCTTTTTTCGATGAAATAAATTGTGTATGCTTCCGTACTAGATCAAATATATTTTATAAACATTCTTACTCAAAATACGGTATCAAATGAGCGTTGTTATCCCAAGTATATCAGATATTATAGACATTTCTACGAGATGGTACTTTCTTAGGTTCGTCCGACTTCGTATTTTGGTCAATATCTCATCACTCGCAACTTTGTTTTCAGGAAAAGTAGTTTTATTGTGATTCTAACTCGTTATATATTAGGGGAAATTTTTTAATATAATATATATTTTTGGAACCAAAATCCACTATTTTCCGTGATGGTACGTACCCCTTTGAGTTTCGATCAATTTTGTTGTATTTTGATTTTCTCCTAAATCAGAACTCGTTTTTCGATGAAATAAATTGTATATGCTTCCGTACTAGATCAAATATCTGTTCTAAACATTCATACTCAAAATAAAGTATAAAATGGGCATTGTTATCCCATGTATATCAAATATTAAAGACATTTTTCCGAGGTGGTACTTTATTAGGTTCGTCCGACTTCGTAGTTTGGTCATATCTGATCACTCACAACTTTGTTTTAAGTGAAATTAGTTTTATTGTGATTCTAACTCGTTATATATTAAGGGAATAATGTTAATATAATATGTTTTTTCGGAACCAAAATACACTATTTTCCGTGATGGTACCCCTTTGAGTTTCGAACAATTTTGTTGTATTTTGAATTTCTCCTAAATCAGAACTCTTTTTTCGATGAAATAAATTTTATATGCTTCCGTACTAGATCAAATATATTTTATAAACATTCATACTCAAAATACAGTATCAAATGAGCGTTGTTATCCCATGTATATCAGATATTAGAAACATTTTTCCGAGATGGTACTTTCTTATGTTCGTCCGACTTCGAAGTTTGGTCAATATCTGACCACTCGCAACTTTGTTTTCAGTGAAATTAGTTTTATTGTGATTCTAACTCGTTATATATTAGGGGAATAATGTTAATATAATATATATTTTGGAACCAAAATCCACTATTTTCCGTGATGGTACCCCTTTGAGTTTCGACCAATTTTGTTGTATTTTGAATATCTCCTAAATCAGAATTTTTTTTTCGATGAAATAAATTGTGTATGATTCCGTACTAGATCAAATATCTTTTATAAACATTCTTACTCAAAATACAGTATAAAATGAGCGTTGTTATCCCATGTATATCAGATATTATAGACAGTTTTCCGAGATGGTACTCTCTTAGGCTCGCCCGACTTCGTAGTTTTGTCAATATCTCAACACTCACAACTTTGTTTTCAGCGAAATTAGTTTTATTGTGATTCTAACTCGCTATATATTAGAGGAGTAATGTCAACATAATATATATTTTTGGAACCAAATCCACTATTTTTCGTGATGGTACCTCTTTGAGTTTCGATCAATTTTGTTGTATTTTGAATTTCTCCTAAATCAGAACTCTTTTTTCGATGAAATAAATTGTGTATGCTTCCTTACTAGATCAAATATATTTTATAAACATTCTTACTCAAAATACGGTATCAAATGAGCGTTGTTATCCCAAGTATATCAGATATTATAGACATTTCTACGAGATGGTACTTTCTTAGGTTCGTCCGACTTCGTATTTTGGTCAATATCTCATCACTCGCAACTTTGTTTTCAGGAAAAGTAGTTTTATTGTGATTCTAACTCGTTATATATTAGGGGAAATTTTTTAATATAATATATATTTTTGGAACCAAAATCCACTATTTTCCGTGATGGTACGTACCCCTTTGAGTTTCGATCAATTTTGTTGTATTTTGATTTTCTCCTAAATCAGAACTCGTTTTTCGATGAAATAAATTGTATATGCTTCCGTACTAGATCAAATATCTGTTCTAAACATTCATACTCAAAATAAAGTATAAAATGGGCATTGTTATCCCATGTATATCAAATATTAAAGACATTTTTCCGAGGTGGTACTTTATTAGGTTCGTCCGACTTCGTAGTTTGGTCATATCTGATCACTCACAACTTTGTTTTAAGTGAAATTAGTTTTATTGTGATTCTAACTCGTTATATATTAAGGGAATAATGTTAATATAATATGTTTTTTCGGAACCAAAATACACTATTTTCCGTGATGGTACCCCTTTGAGTTTCGAACAATTTTGTTGTATTTTGAATTTCTCCTAAATCAGAACTCTTTTTTCGATGAAATAAATTTTATATGCTTCCGTACTAGATCAAATATATTTTATAAACATTCATACTCAAAATACAGTATCAAATGAGCGTTGTTATCCCATGTATATCAGATATTACAAACATTTTTCCGAGATGGTACTTTCTTATGTTCGTCCGACTTCGAAGTTTGGTCAATATCTGACCACTCGCAACTTTGTTTTCAGTGAAATTAGTTTTATTGTGATTCTAACTCGTTATATATTAGGGGAATAATGTTAATATAATATATATTTTGGAACCAAAATCCACTATTTTCCGTGATGGTACCCCTTTGAGTTTCGACCAATTTTGTTGTATTTTGAATATCTCCTAAATCAGAATTTTTTTTTCGATGAAATAAATTGTGTATGATTCCGTACTAGATCAAATATCTTTTATAAACATTCTTACTCAAAATACAGTATAAAATGAGCGTTGTTATCCCATGTATATCAGATATTATAGACAGTTTTCCGAGATGGTACTCTCTTAGGCTCGCCCGACTTCGTAGTTTTGTCAATATCTCAACACTCACAACTTTGTTTTCAGCGAAATTAGTTTTATTGTGATTCTAACTCGCTATATATTAGAGGAGTAATGTCAACATAATATATATTTTTGGAACCAAATCCACTATTTTTCGTGATGGTACCTCTTTGAGTTTCGATCAATTTTGTTGTATTTTGAATTTCTCCTAAATCAGAACTCTTTTTTCGATGAAATAAATTGTGTATGCTTCCTTACTAGATCAAATATATTTTATAAACATTCTTACTCAAAATACGGTATCAAATGAGCGTTGTTATCCCAAGTATATCAGATATTATAGACATTTCTACGAGATGGTACTTTCTTAGGTTCGTCCGACTTCGTATTTTGGTCAATATCTCATCACTCGCAACTTTGTTTTCAGGAAAAGTAGTTTTATTGTGATTCTAACTCGTTATATATTAGGGGAAATTTTTTAATATAATATATATTTTTGGAACCAAAATCCACTATTTTCCGTGATGGTACGTACCCCTTTGAGTTTCGATCAATTTTGTTGTATTTTGATTTTCTCCTAAATCAGAACTCGTTTTTCGATGAAATAAATTGTATATGCTTCCGTACTAGATCAAATATCTGTTCTAAACATTCATACTCAAAATAAAGTATAAAATGGGCATTGTTATCCCATGTATATCAAATATTAAAGACATTTTTCCGAGGTGGTACTTTATTAGGTTCGTCCGACTTCGTAGTTTGGTCATATCTGATCACTCACAACTTTGTTTTAAGTGAAATTAGTTTTATTGTGATTCTAACTCGTTATATATTAAGGGAATAATGTTAATATAATATGTTTTTTCGGAACCAAAATACACTATTTTCCGTGATGGTACCCCTTTGAGTTTCGAACAATTTTGTTGTATTTTGAATTTCTCCTAAATCAGAACTCTTTTTTCGATGAAATAAATTTTATATGCTTCCGTACTAGATCAAATATATTTTATAAACATTCATACTCAAAATACAGTATCAAATGAGCGTTGTTATCCCATGTATATCAGATATTACAAACATTTTTCCGAGATGGAACTTTCTTATGTTCGTCCGACTTCGAAGTTTGGTCAATATCTGACCACTCGCAACTTTGTTTTCAGTGAAATTAGTTTTATTGTGATTCTAACTCGTTATATATTAGGGGAATAATGTTAATATAATATATATTTTTGGAACCAAAATCCACTATTTTCCGTGATGGTACCCCTTTGAGTTTCGACCAATTTTGTTGTATTTTGAATATCTCCTAAATCAGAATTTTTTTTTCGATGAAATAAATTGTGTATGATTCCGTACTAGATCAAATATCTTTTATAAACATTCTTACTCAAAATACAGTATAAAATGAGCGTTGTTATCCCATGTATATCAGATATTATAGACAGTTTTCCGAGATGGTACTCTCTTAGGCTCGCCCGACTTCGTAGTTTTGTCAATATCTCAACACTCACAACTTTGTTTTCAGCGAAATTAGTTTTATTGTGATTCTAACTCGTTATATATTAAGGGAGTAATGTCAACATAATATGTTTTTTCGGAACCAAAATACATTATTTTCCGTGATGGTACCCCTTTGAGTTTCGAACAATTTTGTTGTATTTTGAATTTCTCCTAAATCAGAACTCTTTTTTCGATGAAATAAATTTTATATGCTTCCGTACTAGATCAAATATATTTTATAAACATTCATACTCAAAATACAGTATCAAATGAGCGTTGTTATCCCATGTATATCAGATATTACAAACATTTTTCCGAGATGGTACTTTCTTATGTTCGTCCGACTTCGAAGTTTGGTCAATATCTGACCACTCGCAACTTTGTTTTCAGTGAAATTAGTTTTATTGTGATTCTAACTTGTTATATATTAGGGGAAATTTTTTAATATAATATATATTTTTGGAACCAAAATCCACTATTTTCCGTGATGGTACGTACCCCTTTGAGTTTCGATCAATTTTGTTGTATTTTGATTTTCTCCTAAATCAGAACTCGTTTTTCGATGAAATAAATTGTATATGCTTCCGTACTAGATCAAATATCTGTTCTAAACATTCATACTCAAAATAAAGTATAAAATGGGCATTGTTATCCCATGTATATCAAATATTAAAGACATTTTTCCGAGGTGGTACTTTATTAGGTTCGTCCGACTTCGTAGTTTAGTCATATCTGATCACTCACAACTTTGTTTTAAGTGAAATTAGTTTTATTGTGATTCTAACTCGTTATATATTAAGGGAATAATGTTAATATAATATGTTTTTTCGGAACCAAAATACACTATTTTCTGTGATGGTACCCCTTTGAGTTTCGAACAATTTTGTTGTATTTTGAATTTCTCCTAAATCAGAACTCTTTTTTCGATGAAATAAATTTTATATGCTTCCGTACTAGATCAAATATATTTTATAAACATTCATACTCAAAATACAGTATCAAATGAGCGTTGTTATCCCATGTATATCAGATATTACAAACATTTTTCCGAGATGGTACTTTCTTATGTTCGTCCGACTTCGAAGTTTGGTCAATATCTGACCACTCGCAACTTTGTTTTCAGTGAAATTAGTTTTATTGTGATTCTAACTCGTTATATATTAGGGGAATAATGTTAATATAATATATATTTTTGGAACCAAAATCCACTATTTTCCGTGATGGTACCCCTTTGAGTTTCGACCAATTTTGTTGTATTTTGAATATCTCCTAAATCAGAATTTTTTTTTCGATGAAATAAATTGTGTATGATTCCGTACTAGATCAAATATCTTTTATAAACATTCTTACTCAAAATACAGTATAAAATGAGCGTTGTTATCCCATGTATATCAGATATTATAGACAGTTTTCCGAGATGGTACTCTCTTAGGCTCGCCCGACTTCGTAGTTTTGTCAATATCTCAACACTCACAACTTTGTTTTCAGCGAAATTAGTTTTATTGTGATTCTAACTCGCTATATATTAGAGGAGTAATGTCAACATAATATATATTTTTGGAACCAAATCCACTATTTTTCGTGATGGTACCTCTTTGAGTTTCGATCAATTTTGTTGTATTTTGAATTTCTCCTAAATCAGAACTCTTTTTTCGATGAAATAAATTGTGTATGCTTCCTTACTAGATCAAATATATTTTATAAACATTCTTACTCAAAATACGGTATCAAATGAGCGTTGTTATCCCAAGTATATCAGATATTATAGACATTTCTACGAGATGGTACTTTCTTAGGTTCGTCCGACTTCGTATTTTGGTCAATATCTCATCACTCGCAACTTTGTTTTCAGGAAAAGTAGTTTTATTGTGATTCTAACTCGTTATATATTAGGGGAAATTTTTTAATATAATATATATTTTTGGAACCAAAATCCACTATTTTCCGTGATGGTACGTACCCCTTTGAGTTTCGATCAATTTTGTTGTATTTTGATTTTCTCCTAAATCAGAACTCGTTTTTCGATGAAATAAATTGTATATGCTTCCGTACTAGATCAAATATCTGTTCTAAACATTCATACTCAAAATAAAGTATAAAATGGGCATTGTTATCCCATGTATATCAAATATTAAAGACATTTTTCCGAGGTGGTACTTTATTAGGTTCGTCCGACTTCGTAGTTTGGTCATATCTGATCACTCACAACTTTGTTTTAAGTGAAATTAGTTTTATTGTGATTCTAACTCGTTATATATTAAGGGAATAATGTTAATATAATATGTTTTTTCGGAACCAAAATACACTATTTTCCGTGATGGTACCCCTTTGAGTTTCGAACAATTTTGTTGTATTTTGAATTTCTCCTAAATCAGAACTCTTTTTTCGATGAAATAAATTTTATATGCTTCCGTACTAGATCAAATATATTTTATAAACATTCATACTCAAAATACAGTATCAAATGAGCGTTGTTATCCCATGTATATCAGATATTACAAACATTTTTCCGAGATGGTACTTTCTTATGTTCGTCCGACTTCGAAGTTTGGTCAATATCTGACCACTCGCAACTTTGTTTTCAGTGAAATTAGTTTTATTGTGATTCTAACTCGTTATATATTAGGGGAATAATGTTAATATAATATATATTTTGGAACCAAAATCCACTATTTTCCGTGATGGTACCCCTTTGAGTTTCGACCAATTTTGTTGTATTTTGAATATCTCCTAAATCAGAATTTTTTTTTCGATGAAATAAATTGTGTATGATTCCGTACTAGATCAAATATCTTTTATAAACATTCTTACTCAAAATACAGTATAAAATGAGCGTTGTTATCCCATGTATATCAGATATTATAGACAGTTTTCCGAGATGGTACTCTCTTAGGCTCGCCCGACTTCGTAGTTTTGTCAATATCTCAACACTCACAACTTTGTTTTCAGCGAAATTAGTTTTATTGTGATTCTAACTCGCTATATATTAGAGGAGTAATGTCAACATAATATATATTTTTGGAACCAAATCCACTATTTTTCGTGATGGTACCTCTTTGAGTTTCGATCAATTTTGTTGTATTTTGAATTTCTCCTAAATCAGAACTCTTTTTTCGATGAAATAAATTGTGTATGCTTCCTTACTAGATCAAATATATTTTATAAACATTCTTACTCAAAATACGGTATCAAATGAGCGTTGTTATCCCAAGTATATCAGATATTATAGACATTTCTACGAGATGGTACTTTCTTAGGTTCGTCCGACTTCGTATTTTGGTCAATATCTCATCACTCGCAACTTTGTTTTCAGGAAAAGTAGTTTTATTGTGATTCTAACTCGTTATATATTAGGGGAAATTTTTTAATATAATATATATTTTTGGAACCAAAATCCACTATTTTCCGTGATGGTACGTACCCCTTTGAGTTTCGATCAATTTTGTTGTATTTTGATTTTCTCCTAAATCAGAACTCGTTTTTCGATGAAATAAATTGTATATGCTTCCGTACTAGATCAAATATCTGTTCTAAACATTCATACTCAAAATAAAGTATAAAATGGGCATTGTTATCCCATGTATATCAAATATTAAAGACATTTTTCCGAGGTGGTACTTTATTAGGTTCGTCCGACTTCGTAGTTTGGTCATATCTGATCACTCACAACTTTGTTTTAAGTGAAATTAGTTTTATTGTGATTCTAACTCGTTATATATTAAGGGAATAATGTTAATATAATATGTTTTTTCGGAACCAAAATACACTATTTTCCGTGATGGTACCCCTTTGAGTTTCGAACAATTTTGTTGTATTTTGAATTTCTCCTAAATCAGAACTCTTTTTTCGATGAAATAAATTTTATATGCTTCCGTACTAGATCAAATATATTTTATAAACATTCATACTCAAAATACAGTATCAAATGAGCGTTGTTATCCCATGTATATCAGATATTACAAACATTTTTCCGAGATGGAACTTTCTTATGTTCGTCCGACTTCGAAGTTTGGTCAATATCTGACCACTCGCAACTTTGTTTTCAGTGAAATTAGTTTTATTGTGATTCTAACTCGTTATATATTAGGGGAATAATGTTAATATAATATATATTTTTGGAACCAAAATCCACTATTTTCCGTGATGGTACCCCTTTGAGTTTCGACCAATTTTGTTGTATTTTGAATATCTCCTAAATCAGAATTTTTTTTTCGATGAAATAAATTGTGTATGATTCCGTACTAGATCAAATATCTTTTATAAACATTCTTACTCAAAATACAGTATAAAATGAGCGTTGTTATCCCATGTATATCAGATATTATAGACAGTTTTCCGAGATGGTACTCTCTTAGGCTCGCCCGACTTCGTAGTTTTGTCAATATCTCAACACTCACAACTTTGTTTTCAGCGAAATTATTTTATTGTGATTCTAACTCGTTATATATTAAGGGAGTAATGTCAACATAATATGTTTTTTCGGAACCAAAATACATTATTTTCCGTGATGGTACCCCTTTGAGTTTCGAACAATTTTGTTGTATTTTGAATTTCTCCTAAATCAGAACTCTTTTTTCGATGAAATAAATTTTATATGCTTCCGTACTAGATCAAATATATTTTATAAACATTCATACTCAAAATACAGTATCAAATGAGCGTTGTTATCCCATGTATATCAGATATTACAAACATTTTTCCGAGATGGTACTTTCTTATGTTCGTCCGACTTCGAAGTTTGGTCAATATCTGACCACTCGCAACTTTGTTTTCAGTGAAATTAGTTTTATTGTGATTCTAACTCGTTATATATTAGGGGAAATTTTTTAATATAATATATATTTTTGGAACCAAAATCCACTATTTTCCGTGATGGTACGTACCCCTTTGAGTTTCGATCAATTTTGTTGTATTTTGATTTTCTCCTAAATCAGAACTCGTTTTTCGATGAAATAAATTGTATATGCTTCCGTACTAGATCAAATATCTGTTCTAAACATTCATACTCAAAATAAAGTATAAAATGGGCATTGTTATCCCATGTATATCAAATATTAAAGACATTTTTCCGAGGTGGTACTTTATTAGGTTCGTCCGACTTCGTAGTTTAGTCATATCTGATCACTCACAACTTTGTTTTAAGTGAAATTAGTTTTATTGTGATTCTAACTCGTTATATATTAAGGGAATAATGTTAATATAATATGTTTTTTCGGAACCAAAATACACTATTTTCTGTGATGGTACCCCTTTGAGTTTCGAACAATTTTGTTGTATTTTGAATTTCTCCTAAATCAGAACTCTTTTTTCGATGAAATAAATTTTATATGCTTCCGTACTAGATCAAATATATTTTATAAACATTCATACTCAAAATACAGTATCAAATGAGCGTTGTTATCCCATGTATATCAGATATTACAAACATTTTTCCGAGATGGTACTTTCTTATGTTCGTCCGACTTCGAAGTTTGGTCAATATCTGACCACTCGCAACTTTGTTTTCAGTGAAATTAGTTTTATTGTGATTCTAACTCGTTATATATTAGGGGAATAATGTTAATATAATATATATTTTTGGAACCAAAATCCACTATTTTCCGTGATGGTACCCCTTTGAGTTTCGACCAATTTTGTTGTATTTTGAATATCTCCTAAATCAGAATTTGTTTTCGATGAAATAAATTGTGTATGATTCCGTACTAGATCAAATATCTTTTATAAACATTCTTACTCAAAATACAGTATAAAATGAGCGTTGTTATCCCATGTATATCAGATATTATAGACAGTTTTCCGAGATGGTACTCTCTTAGGCTCGCCCGACTTCGTAGTTTTGTCAATATCTCAACACTCACAACTTTGTTTTCAGCGAAATTAGTTTTATTGTGATTCTAACTCGCTATATATTAGAGGAGTAATGTCAACATAATATATATTTTTGGAACCAAATCCACTATTTTTCGTGATGGTACCTCTTTGAGTTTCGATCAATTTTGTTGTATTTTGAATTTCTCCTAAATCAGAACTCTTTTTTCGATGAAATAAATTGTGTATGCTTCCGTACTAGATCAAATATATTTTATAAACATTCTTACTCAAAATACGGTATCAAATGAGCGTTGTTATCCCATGTATATCAGATATTATAGACATTTCTACGAGATGGTACTTTCTTAGGATCGTCCGACTTCGTATTTTGGTCAATATCTCATCACTCGCAACTTTGTTTTCAGGAAAAGTAGTTTTATTGTGATTCTAACTCGTTATATATTAGGGGAAATTTTTTAATATAATATATATTTTTGGAACCAAAATCCACTATTTTCCGTGATGGTACGTACCCCTTTGAGTTTCGATCAATTTTGTTGTATTTTGAATATCTCCTAAATCAGAATTTTTTTTTCGATGAAATAAATTGTGTATGATTCCGTACTAGATCAAATATCTTTTATAAACATTCTTACTCAAAATACAGTATAAAATGAGCGTTGTTATCCCATGTATATCAGATATTATAGACAGTTTTCCGAGATGGTACTCTCTTAGGCTCGCCCGACTTCGTAGTTTTGTCAATATCTCAACACTCACAACTTTGTTTTCAGCGAAATTAGTTTTATTGTGATTCTAACTCGCTATATATTAGAGGAGTAATGTCAACATAATATATATTTTTGGAACCAAATCCACTATTTTTCGTGATGGTACCTCTTTGAGTTTCGATCAATTTTGTTGTATTTTGAATTTCTCCTAAATCAGAACTCTTTTTTCGATGAAATAAATTGTGTATGCTTCCGTACTAGATCAAATATATTTTATAAACATTCTTACTCAAAATACGGTATCAAATGAGCGTTGTTATCCCATGTATATCAGATATTATAGACATTTCTACGAGATGGTACTTTCTTAGGATCGTCCGACTTCGTATTTTGGTCAATATCTCATCACTCGCAACTTTGTTTTCAGGAAAAGTAGTTTTATTGTGATTCTAACTCGTTATATATTAGGGGAAATTTTTTAATATAATATATATTTTTGGAACCAAAATCCACTATTTTCCGTGATGGTACGTACCCCTTTGAGTTTCGATCAATTTTGTTGCATTTTGATTTTCTCCTAAATCAGAACTCGTTTTTCGATGAAATAAATTGTATATGCTTCCGTACTAGATCAAATATCTGTTCTAAACATTCATACTCAAAATAAAGTATAAAATGGGCATTGTTATCCCATGTATATCAAATATTAAAGACATTTTTCCGAGGTGGTACTTTATTAGGTTCGTCCGACTTCGTAGTTTGGTCATATCTGATCACTCACAACTTTGTTTTAAGTGAAATTAGTTTTATTGTGATTCTAACTCGTTATATATTAAGGGAATAATGTTAATATAATATGTTTTTTCGGAACCAAAATACACTATTTTCCGTGATGGTACCCCTTTGAGTTTCGACCAATTTTGTTGTATTTTGAATTTCTGCTAAATCATAACTCTTTTTTCGATGAAATAAATTGTATATGCTTCCATACTAGATCAAACATCTTTTATAAAAATTCTTACTCAAAATACAGTATCAAAAGAGCGTTGTTTTCCCATGTATATCAGATATTATAGACGGTTTTCTGAGATGGTACTTTCTTAGGCTCGTCCGACTTCGTAGTTTTGTCAATATCTCATCACTCACAACTTTGTTTTCAGTGAAATTAGTTTTATTGTGATTCTAACTCGCTATATATTAGGGTATTAATGTCAATATAACATATATTTTTGGAACCAAAATCCACTATTTTTCGTGATGGTACCCCTTTTAGTTTCAACCAATTTTGTTTTACTTTGAATATCTCCTAAATCAGAACTCTTTTTTCGATGAAATAAATTATGTATGATTCCGTACTAGATAAAATATATTTTATAAACATTCTTACTCAAAATACAGTATAAAATGAGCGTTGTTATCCCATGTATATAAAATATTACAGACATTTTTACGAGATGGTACTTTCTTAGGTTCGTCAGACTTCGTAGTTTGGCTAATATCTCAACACTCGCAACTTTGTTTTCAGGGAAATTAGTTTTATTGTGATTCTAACTCGTTATATATTAGGAGAATAATGTTAATATAATATATATTTTTGGAACCAAAATCCATTATTTTCCGTGATGGTACCCCTTTGAGTTTAAACCAATTTTGTTGTTTTTTGAATTTCTCCTAAACCGGAACTCTTTTTTTTTTCCGATGAAATAAATTGTGTATGGTTCCGTACTAGATCAAATATCTTTTCTAAACATTCTTACTCTAAATAAAGTATAAAACGAGCGTTGTTATCCCATGTATATCAAATGTTACAGACATTTTTGTGAGATGGTACTTTATTAGGTTCTTCCGACTTCGTAGTTTGATCAATATCTCATTACTCGTAATTTTGTTTTTAGTGAAATTAGTTTTATTGTGATTCTAACTCGTTATATATTAGGGGAAGAATGTTAATATAATAAATATTTTTCGAACAAAAATCCACTATTTTCCGTGATGGTATCCCTTTGAGTTTCGACCAATTGTTTTTGTTTGTTTGAATTTCTCCTAAATCGGAACTCTTTTTTCGATGAAATAAATTGTATATGCTTCCGTACTAGATCAAATATATTTTATAAACATTCATACTCAAAATACAGTATCAAATGAGCGTTATTATCCCATGTATATCAGATATTACAAACATTTTTCCGAGATGGTACTTTCTTATGTTCGTCCGACTTCGAAGTTTGGTCAATATCTGACCACTCGCAACTTTGTTTTCAGTGAAATTAGTTTTTTTTTTTGTGATTCTAACTCGCTATATATTAAGGGAGTAATGCCAATATAATATATATTTTTGGAACCAAAATCCACTATTTTCCGTGATGGTACCCCTTTGAGTTTCGACCAATTTTGTTGTATTTTGAATATCTCCTAAATCAGAATTTTTTTTTCGATGAAATAAATTGTGTATGATTCCGTACTAGATCAAATATCTTTTATAAACATTCTTACTCAAAATACAGTATAAAATGAGCGTTGTTATCCCATGTATATCAGATATTATAGACAGTTTTCCGAGATGGTACTCTCTTAGGCTCGCCCGACTTCGTAGTTTTGTCAATATCTCAACACTCACAACTTTGTTTTCAGCGAAATTAGTTTTATTGTGATTCTAACTCGCTATATATTAGAGGAGTAATGTCAACATAATATATATTTTTGGAACCAAATCCACTATTTTTCGTGATGGTACCTCTTGAGTTTCGATCAATTTTGTTGTATTTTGAATTTCTCCTAAATCAGAACTCTTTTTTCGATGAAATAAATTGTGTATGCTTCCGTACTAGATCAAATATATTTTATAAACATTCTTACTCAAAATACGGTATCAAATGAGCGTTGTTATCCCATGTATATCAGATATTATAGACATTTCTACGAGATGGTACTTTCTTAGGATCGTCCGACTTCGTATTTTGGTCAATATCTCATCACTCGCAACTTTGTTTTCAGGAAAAGTAGTTTTATTGTGATTCTAACTCGTTATATATTAGGGGAAATTTTTTAATATAATATATATTTTTGGAACCAAAATCCACTATTTTCCGTGATGGTACGTACCCCTTTGAGTTTCGATCAATTTTGTTGCATTTTGATTTTCTCCTAAATCAGAACTCGTTTTTCGATGAAATAAATTGTATATGCTTCCGTACTAGATCAAATATCTGTTCTAAACATTCATACTCAAAATAAAGTATAAAATGGGCATTGTTATCCCATGTATATCAAATATTAAAGACATTTTTCCGAGGTGGTACTTTATTAGGTTCGTCCGACTTCGTAGTTTGGTCATATCTGATCACTCACAACTTTGTTTTAAGTGAAATTAGTTTTATTGTGATTCTAACTCGTTATATATTAAGGGAATAATGTTAATATAATATGTTTTTTCGGAACCAAAATACACTATTTTCCGTGATGGTACCCCTTTGAGTTTCGACCAATTTTGTTGTATTTTGAATTTCTGCTAAATCATAACTCTTTTTTCGATGAAATAAATTGTATATGCTTCCATACTAGATCAAACATCTTTTATAAAAATTCTTACTCAAAATACAGTATCAAAAGAGCGTTGTTTTCCCATGTATATCAGATATTATAGACGGTTTTCTGAGATGGTACTTTCTTAGGCTCGTCCGACTTCGTAGTTTTGTCAATATCTCATCACTCACAACTTTGTTTTCAGTGAAATTAGTTTTATTGTGATTCTAACTCGCTATATATTAGGGTATTAATGTCAATATAACATATATTTTTGGAACCAAAATCCACTATTTTTCGTGATGGTACCCCTTTTAGTTTCAACCAATTTTGTTTTACTTTGAATATCTCCTAAATCAGAACTCTTTTTTCGATGAAATAAATTATGTATGATTCCGTACTAGATAAAATATATTTTATAAACATTCTTACTCAAAATACAGTATAAAATGAGCGTTGTTATCCCATGTATATAAAATATTACAGACATTTTTACGAGATGGTACTTTCTTAGGTTCGTCAGACTTCGTAGTTTGGCTAATATCTCAACACTCGCAACTTTGTTTTCAGGGAAATTAGTTTTATTGTGATTCTAACTCGTTATATATTAGGAGAATAATGTTAATATAATATATATTTTTGGAACCAAAATCCATTATTTTCCGTGATGGTACCCCTTTGAGTTTAAACCAATTTTGTTGTTTTTTGAATTTCTCCTAAACCGGAACTCTTTTTTTTTTCCGATGAAATAAATTGTGTATGGTTCCGTACTAGATCAAATATCTTTTCTAAACATTCTTACTCTAAATAAAGTATAAAACGAGCGTTGTTATCCCATGTATATCAAATGTTACAGACATTTTTGTGAGATGGTACTTTATTAGGTTCTTCCGACTTCGTAGTTTGATCAATATCTCATTACTCGTAATTTTGTTTTTAGTGAAATTAGTTTTATTGTGATTCTAACTCGTTATATATTAGGGGAAGAATGTTAATATAATAAATATTTTTCGAACAAAAATCCACTATTTTCCGTGATGGTATCCCTTTGAGTTTCGACCAATTGTTTTTGTTTGTTTGAATTTCTCCTAAATCGGAACTCTTTTTTCGATGAAATAAATTGTATATGCTTCCGTACTAGATCAAATATATTTTATAAACATTCATACTCAAAATACAGTATCAAATGAGCGTTATTATCCCATGTATATCAGATATTACAAACATTTTTCCGAGATGGTACTTTCTTATGTTCGTCCGACTTCGAAGTTTGGTCAATATCTGACCACTCGCAACTTTGTTTTCAGTGAAATTAGTTTTTTTTTTTGTGATTCTAACTCGCTATATATTAAGGGAGTAATGCCAATATAATATATATTTTTGGAACCAAAATCCACTATTTTCCGTGATGGTACCCCTTTGAGTTTCGACCAATTTTGTTGTATTTTGAATATCTCCTAAATCAGAATTTTTTTTTCGATGAAATAAATTGTGTATGATTCCGTACTAGATCAAATATCTTTTATAAACATTCTTACTCAAAATACAGTATAAAATGAGCGTTGTTATCCCATGTATATCAGATATTATAGACAGTTTTCCGAGATGGTACTCTCTTAGGCTCGCCCGACTTCGTAGTTTTGTCAATATCTCAACACTCACAACTTTGTTTTCAGCGAAATTAGTTTTATTGTGATTCTAACTCGCTATATATTAGAGGAGTAATGTCAACATAATATATATTTTTGGAACCAAATCCACTATTTTTCGTGATGGTACCTCTTGAGTTTCGATCAATTTTGTTGTATTTTGAATTTCTCCTAAATCAGAACTCTTTTTTCGATGAAATAAATTGTGTATGCTTCCGTACTAGATCAAATATATTTTATAAACATTCTTACTCAAAATACGGTATCAAATGAGCGTTGTTATCCCATGTATATCAGATATTATAGACATTTCTACGAGATGGTACTTTCTTAGGATCGTCCGACTTCGTATTTTGGTCAATATCTCATCACTCGCAACTTTGTTTTCAGGAAAAGTAGTTTTATTGTGATTCTAACTCGTTATATATTAGGGGAAATTTTTTAATATAATATATATTTTTGGAACCAAAATCCACTATTTTCCGTGATGGTACGTACCCCTTTGAGTTTCGATCAATTTTGTTGCATTTTGATTTTCTCCTAAATCAGAACTCGTTTTTCGATGAAATAAATTGTATATGCTTCCGTACTAGATCAAATATCTGTTCTAAACATTCATACTCAAAATAAAGTATAAAATGGGCATTGTTATCCCATGTATATCAAATATTAAAGACATTTTTCCGAGGTGGTACTTTATTAGGTTCGTCCGACTTCGTAGTTTGGTCATATCTGATCACTCACAACTTTGTTTTAAGTGAAATTAGTTTTATTGTGATTCTAACTCGTTATATATTAAGGGAATAATGCTAATATAATATGTTTTTTCGGAACCAAAATACACTATTTTCCGTGATGGTACCCCTTTGAGTTTCGACCAATTTTGTTGTATTTTGAATTTCTGCTAAATCATAACTCTTTTTTCGATGAAATAAATTGTATATGCTTCCATACTAGATCAAACATCTTTTATAAAAATTCTTACTCAAAATACAGTATCAAAAGAGCGTTGTTTTCCCATGTATATCAGATATTATAGACGGTTTTCTGAGATGGTACTTTCTTAGGCTCGTCCGACTTCGTAGTTTTGTCAATATCTCATCACTCACAACTTTGTTTTCAGTGAAATTAGTTTTATTGTGATTCTAACTCGCTATATATTAGGGTATTAATGTCAATATAACATATATTTTTGGAACCAAAATCCACTATTTTTCGTGATGGTACCCCTTTTAGTTTCAACCAATTTTGTTTTACTTTGAATATCTCCTAAATCAGAACTCTTTTTTCGATGAAATAAATTATGTATGATTCCGTACTAGATAAAATATATTTTATAAACATTCTTACTCAAAATACAGTATAAAATGAGCGTTGTTATCCCATGTATATAAAATATTACAGACATTTTTACGAGATGGTACTTTCTTAGGTTCGTCAGACTTCGTAGTTTGGCTAATATCTCAACACTCGCAACTTTGTTTTCAGGGAAATTAGTTTTATTGTGATTCTAACTCGTTATATATTAGGAGAATAATGTTAATATAATATATATTTTTGGAACCAAAATCCATTATTTTCCGTGATGGTACCCCTTTGAGTTTAAACCAATTTTGTTGTTTTTTGAATTTCTCCTAAACCGGAACTCTTTTTTTTTTCCGATGAAATAAATTGTGTATGGTTCCGTACTAGATCAAATATCTTTTCTAAACATTCTTACTCTAAATAAAGTATAAAACGAGCGTTGTTATCCCATGTATATCAAATGTTACAGACATTTTTGTGAGATGGTACTTTATTAGGTTCTTCCGACTTCGTAGTTTGATCAATATCTCATTACTCGTAATTTTGTTTTTAGTGAAATTAGTTTTATTGTGATTCTAACTCGTTATATATTAGGGGAAGAATGTTAATATAATAAATATTTTTCGAACAAAAATCCACTATTTTCCGTGATGGTATCCCTTTGAGTTTCGACCAATTGTTTTTGTTTGTTTGAATTTCTCCTAAATCGGAACTCTTTTTTCGATGAAATAAATTGTATATGCTTCCGTACTATATCAAATATATTTTATAAACATTCTTACTCAAAATACAGTATTAAATGAGCATTGTTATCCCATGTATATCAGATATTACATACGGCTTTCCGAGATGGTACTTTCTTAGGCTCGTCCGATTTCGTAGTCTTGTCAATATCTCATCACTCACAACTTTGTTTTCAGTGAAATTAGTTTTTTTTTTTGTGATTCTAACTCGCTATATATTAAGGGAGTAATGCCAATATAATATATATTTTTGGAACCAAAATCCACTATTTTCCGTGATGGTACCCCTTTGAGTTTCGACCAATTTTGTTGTACTCTGAATTTCTCCTAAATCAGAACTCTTTTTTTGATGAAATAAATTATGTATGCTTCCGTACTAGATCAAATATCTTTTTTAAACATTCATACTCAAAATAAAGTATAAAATGATCATTGTTATCCCATGTATATCAAATATTACATACATTTTTGCGAGATGGTACTTTCTTAGGTTCGTCCGACTTCGTAGTTTGGTCAATATCTGATCACTCGCAACTTTGTTTTTAGTGAAATTAGTTTTATTGTGATTCTAACTCGTTATATATTAGGGAAACAATTTTAATATAATATATATTTTTGGAACCAAAATCCACTATTTTCCGTGATGGTACCCCTTTGAGTTTCGAACAATTTTGTTGTATTTTGAATTTCTCCTAAATTGGAACTCATTTTTCGATGAAATAAATTGTGTATGGTTCCGTACTAGATCAAATATCTTTTATAAACATTCTTACTCAAAATAAAGTATAAAATGAGCGTTGTTATCCCATGTATATCAAATATTACAGACATTTTTGTGAGATGGTACTTTATTAGGTTCGTCCGACTTCGTAGTTTGATCAATATCTCATCACTCACAACTTTGTTTTCAGTGAAATTAGTTTTTTTGTGATTCTAACTCGCTATATATTAGGTCAGTAATGCCAATATAATATATATTTTTGGAACCAAAATCCACTATTTTCCGTGATGGTACCCCTTTGAGTTTCGACCATCTTTGTTGTATTTTGAATTTCTCCTAAATCAGAACTCTTTTTTCGATGAAATAAATTATGTATGCTTCCGTACTAGATCAAATATATTTTCTAAACATTATTACTCAAAATACAGTATCAAATGAGAGTTGTTATCCAATGTATATAAGATATTACATACATTTTTACGAGATGGTACTTTCTTAGGTTCGTCTGACTTCGTAGTTTGGTCAATATCTCATCACTCACAACTTTGTTTTTAGTGAAATTAGTTTTATTGTGATTCTAACTCGTTATATATTAGCGGAATAATGTTAATATAATATATATCTATGGAACCAAAATCCACTATTTTCCGTGATGGTACCCCTTTGAGTTTCGACCAAATTTGTTGTGTTTGGAATTTCTCCTGAATCGGAACTCTTTTTTCGATGAAATAAATTGCATATGCTTACGTACTAGATCAAATATATTTTATAAACATTCTTAATCGAAATAAAGTATCAAATGAGCGTTGTTGTTCCATGCATAACATATATTGACGGTTTTCTGAGATGGTACTTTCTTAGGTTCGTCCGACTTCGTAGTTTGGTCAATATCTCATCACTCGCAACTTTGTTTTCAGTGAAATTAGTTTTATTCTGATTCTAACTCGTTCTATATTAGGAGAATAATGTTAATATAATATATATTTTTGGAACCAAAATCCACAATTTTCCGTGATGGTACCCCTTTGAGTTTCGACCAATTTTGTTGTACTCTGAATTTCTCCTAAATCAGAACTCTTTTTTTGATGAAATAAATTATGTATGCTTCCGTACTAGATCAAATATCTTTTTTAAACATTCATACTCAAAATAAAGTATAAAATGATCATTGTTATCCCATGTATATCAAATATTACATACATTTTTGCGAGATGGTACTTTCTTAGGTTCGTCCGACTTCGTAGTTTGGTCAATATCTGATCACTCGCAACTTTGTTTTTAGTGAAATTAGTTTTATTGTGATTCTAACTCGTTATATATTAGGGAAACAATTTTAATATAATATATATTTTTGGAACCAAAATCCACTATTTTCCGTGATGGTACCCCTTTGAGTTTCGAACAATTTTGTTGTATTTTGAATTTCTCCTAAATTGGAACTCATTTTTCGATGAAATAAATTGTGTATGGTTCCGTACTAGATCAAATATCTTTTATAAACATTCTTACTCAAAATAAAGTATAAAATGAGCGTTGTTATCCCATGTATATCAAATATTACAGACATTTTTGTGAGATGGTACTTTATTAGGTTCGTCCGACTTCGTAGTTTGATCAATATCTCATCACTCACAACTTTGTTTTCAGTGAAATTAGTTTTTTTGTGATTCTAACTCGCTATATATTAGGTCAGTAATGCCAATATAATATATATTTTTGGAACCAAAATCCACTATTTTCCGTGATGGTACCCCTTTGAGTTTCGACCATCTTTGTTGTATTTTGAATTTCTCCTAAATCAGAACTCTTTTTTCGATGAAATAAATTATGTATGCTTCCGTACTAGATCAAATATATTTTCTAAACATTATTACTCAAAATACAGTATCAAATGAGAGTTGTTATCCAATGTATATAAGATATTACATACATTTTTACGAGATGGTACTTTCTTAGGTTCGTCTGACTTCGTAGTTTGGTCAATATCTCATCACTCACAACTTTGTTTTTAGTGAAATTAGTTTTATTGTGATTCTAACTCGTTATATATTAGCGGAATAATGTTAATATAATATATATCTATGGAACCAAAATCCACTATTTTCCGTGATGGTACCCCTTTGAGTTTCGACCAAATTTGTTGTGTTTGGAATTTCTCCTGAATCGGAACTCTTTTTTCGATGAAATAAATTGCATATGCTTACGTACTAGATCAAATATATTTTATAAACATTCTTAATCGAAATAAAGTATCAAATGAGCGTTGTTGTTCCATGCATAACATATATTGACGGTTTTCTGAGATGGTACTTTCTTAGGTTCGTCCGACTTCGTAGTTTGGTCAATATCTCATCACTCGCAACTTTGTTTTCAGTGAAATTAGTTTTATTGTGATTCTAACTCGCTCTATATTAGGGGAGTAATGCCAGTATAATATATATTTTTGGAACCAAAATCCACTATTTTGCGTGATGGTACCCCTTTGAGTTTCAACCAATTTTGTTGTATTTTGAATTTCTCCTAAATCAGAACTCTTTTTTCGATGAAATAAATTTAGTATGCTTCTGTATTAGATCAAATATCTTTTATAAACATTCTTACTCAAAATAAAGTATCAAATGAGCGTTGTTATCCCATGTATATCAAATATTACATACATTTTTCCATGAAGGTACTTTCTTAGGTTCGTCCGACTTCGTAGTTTGGTCAATATCTCATCACTCGCAACTTTGTTTTCAGGGAAATTAGTTTAATTGTGATTCTAACTCGGTATATATTAAGGGAGTAATGCCAGTATAATATATATTTTTGGAACCAAAATCCACTATTTTCCGTGATGGTACCCCTTTGAGTTTCGACCAATTTTGTTGTGTTTTGAATTTCTCCTAAATCGGAACTATTTTTTCGATGAAATAAATTGCATATGCTTCCGTACTAGATCAAATATATTTTATAAACATTCTTACTCGAAATAAAGTATCAAATGAACGTTGTTGTCCCATGTATATAATATATTACAGACATTTTTACTAGATGGTACTTTCTTATGTTCGTCCGACTTCGTAGTTTGGTCAATATCTCATCACTCGCAACTTTGTTTTCAGGGAAATTAGTTTTATTGTGATTCTAACTCGTTATATATTAGGAGAATAATGTTAATATAATATATATTTTTGGAACCAAAATCCACTATTTTCCGTGATGGTACCCCTTTGAGTTTAAACCAATTTTGTTGTTTTTTGAATTTCTCCTAAATCAGAACTCTTTTTTTTTTCCGATGAAATAAATTGTGTATGGTTCCGTACTAGATCAAATATATTTTCTAAACATTCTTACTCAAAATAAAGTATAAAATGAGCATTGTTATCCCATTTATATCAAATATTACAGACATTTTTGTGAGATGGTACTTTATTAGGTTCGTCCGACTTCGTAGTTTGGTCAATATCTCATTACTCGTAACTTTGTTTTCAGTGAAATTAGTTTTATTGTGATTCTAACTCGTTATATATTAGGGGAAGAATTTTAATATAATAAATAATTTTGGAACAAAAATCCACTATTTTTCGTGATGGTATCCCTTTGAGTTTCAACCAAATATTGTTGTGTTTGGAATTTCTCCTAAATCAGAATTCTTTTTTCGATGAAATAAATTGTATATGCTTCCGTACTATATCAAATAGATTTTATAAATATTCTTACTCAAAATACAGTATCAAATGAGCATTGTTATCCCATGTATATCAGAAATTACGTACGGTTTTCCAAGATGGTATTTTCTTAGGCTCATCCGACTTCGTAGTTTGGTCAATATCTCATCACTCGCAACTTTGTTTTAAGTGAAATTAGTTTTATTGTGATTCTAACTCGCTATATATTAGGGGAGTAATGCCAGTATAATATATATTTTTGGAACCAAAATCCACTATTTTGCGTGATGGTACCCCTTTGAGTTTCAACCAATTTTGTTGTATTTTGAATTTCTCCTAAATCAGAACTATTTTTTCGATGAAATAAATTTAGTATGCTTCCGTATTAGATCAAATATCTTTTATAAACATTCTTACTCAAAATACAGTATCAAATGAGCGTTGTTATCCCATGTATATCAAATATTACATACATTTTTCCATGAAGGTACTTTCTTAGGTTCGTCCGACTTCGTAGTTTGGTCAATATCTCATCACTCGCAACTTTGTTTTCAGGGAAATTAGTTTAATTGTGATTCTAACTCGTTATATATTAGGGGAATAATGTTAATATAATATATAATTTTAGAACCAAAATCCACTATTTTCCGTGATGGTACCCCTTTGAGTTTCAACCAATTTTGTTGTTTTTTGAATTTCTCCTAAACCGGAACTCTTTTTTTTTCCGATGAAATAAATTGTGTATGGTTCCGTACTAGATCAAATATATTTTCTAAACATTCTTACTCAAAATAAAGTATAAAATGAGCATTGTTATCCCATTTATATCAAATATTACAGACATTTTTGTGAGATGGTACTTTATTAGGTTCGTCCGACTTCGTAGTTTGGTCAATATCTCATTACTCGTAACTTTGTTTTCAGTGAAATTAGTTTTATTGTGATTCTAACTCGTTATATATTAGGGGAAGAATTTTAATATAATAAATATTTTTGGAACAAAAATCCACTATTTTTCGTGATGGTACCCCTTTGAGTTTCAACCAAATATTGTTGTGTTTGGAATTTCTCCTAAATTAGAATTCTTTTTTCGATGAAATAAATTGTATATGCTTCCGTACTATATCAAATAGATTTTATAAATATTCTTACTCAAAATACAGTATCAAATGAGCATTGTTATCCCATGTATATCAGAAATTACGTACGGTTTTCCAAGATGGTATTTTCTTAGGCTCGTCCGACTTCGTAATTTTGTCAATATCTCATCACTCACAACTTTGTTTTAAGTGAAATTAGTTTTATTGTGATTCTAACTCGCTATATATTAGGGGAGTAATGCCAGTATAATATATATTTTTGGAACCAAAATCCACTATTTTGCGTGATGGTACCCCTTTGAGTTTCAACCAATTTTGTTGTATTTTGAATTTCTCCTAAATCAGAACTATTTTTTCGATGAAATAAATTTAGTATGCTTCCGTATTAGATCAAATATCTTTTATAAACATTCTTACTCAAAATACAGTATCAAATGAGCGTTGTTATCCCATGTATATCAAATATTACATACATTTTTCCATGAAGGTACTTTCTTAGGTTCGTCCGACTTCGTAGTTTGGTCAATATCTCATCACTCGCAACTTTGTTTTCAGGGAAATTAGTTTAATTGTGATTCTAACTCGTTATATATTAGGGGAATAATGTTAATATAATATATAATTTTAGAACCAAAATCCACTATTTTCCGTGATGGTACCCCTTTGAGTTTCAACCAATTTTGTTGTTTTTTGAATTTCTCCTAAACCGGAACTCTTTTTTTTTTCCGATGAAATAAATTGTGTATGGTTCCGTACTAGATCAAATATATTTTCTAAACATTCTTACTCAAAATAAAGTATAAAATGAGCATTGTTATCCCATTTATATCAAATATTACAGACATTTTTGTGAGATGGTACTTTATTAGGTTCGTCCGACTTCGTAGTTTGGTCAATATCTCATTACTCGTAACTTTGTTTTCAGTGAAATTAGTTTTATTGTGATTCTAACTCGTTATATATTAGGGGAAGAATTTTAATATAATAAATATTTTTGGAACAAAAATCCACTATTTTTCGTGATGGTACCCCTTTGAGTTTCAACCAAATATTGTTGTGTTTGGAATTTCTCCTAAATCAGAATTCTTTTTTCGATGAAATAAATTGTATATGCTTCCGTACTATATCAAATAGATTTTATAAATATTCTTACTCAAAATACAGTATCAAATGAGCATTGTTATCCCATGTATATCAGAAATTACGTACGGTTTTCCAAGATGGTATTTTCTTAGGCTCGTCCGACTTCGTAATTTTGTCAATATCTCATCACTCACAACTTTGTTTTAAGTGAAATTAGTTTTATTGTGATTCTAACTCGCTATATATTAGGGGAGTAATGCCAGTATAATATATATTTTTGGAACCAAAATCCACTATTTTGCGTGATGGTACCCCTTTGAGTTTCAACCAATTTTGTTGTATTTTGAATTTCTCCTAAATCAGAACTATTTTTTCGATGAAATAAATTTAGTATGCTTCCGTATTAGATCAAATATCTTTTATAAACATTCTTACTCAAAATACAGTATCAAATGAGCGTTGTTATCCCATGTATATCAAATATTACATACATTTTTCCATGAAGGTACTTTCTTAGGTTCGTCCGACTTCGTAGTTTGGTCAATATCTCATCACTCGCAACTTTGTTTTCAGGGAAATTAGTTTAATTGTGATTCTAACTCGTTATATATTAGGGGAATAATGTTAATATAATATATAATTTTAGAACCAAAATCCACTATTTTCCGTGATGGTACCCCTTTGAGTTTCAACCAATTTTGTTGTTTTTTGAATTTCTCCTAAACCGGAACTCTTTTTTTTTTCCGATGAAATAAATTGTGTATGGTTCCGTACTAGATCAAATATATTTTCTAAACATTCTTACTCAAAATAAAGTATAAAATGAGCATTGTTATCCCATTTATATCAAATATTACAGACATTTTTGTGAGATGGTACTTTATTAGGTTCGTCCGACTTCGTAGTTTGGTCAATATCTCATTACTCGTAACTTTGTTTTCAGTGAAATTAGTTTTATTGTGATTCTAACTCGTTATATATTAGGGGAAGAATTTTAATATAATAAATATTTTTGGAACAAAAATCCACTATTTTTCGTGATGGTACCCCTTTGAGTTTCAACCAAATATTGTTGTGTTTGGAATTTCTCCTAAATTAGAATTCTTTTTTCGATGAAATAAATTGTATATGCTTCCGTACTATATCAAATAGATTTTATAAATATTCTTACTCAAAATACAGTATCAAATGAGCATTGTTATCCCATGTATATCAGAAATTACGTACGGTTTTCCAAGATGGTATTTTCTTAGGCTCGTCCGACTTCGTAATTTTGTCAATATCTCATCACTCACAACTTTGTTTTAAGTGAAATTAGTTTTATTGTGATTCTAACTCGCTATATATTAGGGGAGTAATGCCAGTATAATATATATTTTTGGAACCAAAATCCACTATTTTGCGTGATGGTACCCCTTTGAGTTTCAACCAATTTTGTTGTATTTTGAATTTCTCCTAAATCAGAACTATTTTTTCGATGAAATAAATTTAGTATGCTTCCGTATTAGATCAAATATCTTTTATAAACATTCTTACTCAAAATACAGTATCAAATGAGCGTTGTTATCCCATGTATATCAAATATTACATACATTTTTCCATGAAGGTACTTTCTTAGGTTCGTCCGACTTCGTAGTTTGGTCAATATCTCATCACTCGCAACTTTGTTTTCAGGGAAATTAGTTTAATTGTGATTCTAACTCGTTATATATTAGGGGAATAATGTTAATATAATATATAATTTTAGAACCAAAATCCACTATTTTCCGTGATGGTACCCCTTTGAGTTTCAACCAATTTTGTTGTTTTTTGAATTTCTCCTAAACCGGAACTCTTTTTTTTTTCCGATGAAATAAATTGTGTATGGTTCCGTACTAGATCAAATATATTTTCTAAACATTCTTACTCAAAATAAAGTATAAAATGAGCATTGTTATCCCATTTATATCAAATATTACAGACATTTTTGTGAGATGGTACTTTATTAGGTTCGTCCGACTTCGTAGTTTGGTCAATATCTCATTACTCGTAACTTTGTTTTCAGTGAAATTAGTTTTATTGTGATTCTAACTCGTTATATATTAGGGGAAGAATTTTAATATAATAAATATTTTTGGAACAAAAATCCACTATTTTTCGTGATGGTACCCCTTTGAGTTTCAACCAAATATTGTTGTGTTTGGAATTTCTCCTAAATCAGAATTCTTTTTTCGATGAAATAAATTGTATATGCTTCCGTACTATATCAAATAGATTTTATAAATATTCTTACTCAAAATACAGTATCAAATGAGCATTGTTATCCCATGTATATCAGAAATTACGTACGGTTTTCCAAGATGGTATTTTCTTAGGCTCGTCCGACTTCGTAATTTTGTCAATATCTCATCACTCACAACTTTGTTTTAAGTGAAATTAGTTTTATTGTGATTCTAACTCGCTATATATTAGGGGAGTAATGCCAGTATAATATATATTTTTGGAACCAAAATCCACTATTTTGCGTGATGGTACCCCTTTGAGTTTCAACCAATTTTGTTGTATTTTGAATTTCTCCTAAATCAGAACTATTTTTTCGATGAAATAAATTTAGTATGCTTCCGTATTAGATCAAATATCTTTTATAAACATTCTTACTCAAAATACAGTATCAAATGAGCGTTGTTATCCCATGTATATCAAATATTACATACATTTTTCCATGAAGGTACTTTCTTAGGTTCGTCCGACTTCGTAGTTTGGTCAATATCTCATCACTCGCAACTTTGTTTTCAGGGAAATTAGTTTAATTGTGATTCTAACTCGTTATATATTAGGGGAATAATGTTAATATAATATATAATTTTAGAACCAAAATCCACTATTTTCCGTGATGGTACCCCTTTGAGTTTCAACCAATTTTGTTGTTTTTTGAATTTCTCCTAAACCGGAACTCTTTTTTTTTCCGATGAAATAAATTGTGTATGGTTCCGTACTAGATCAAATATATTTTCTAAACATTCTTACTCAAAATAAAGTATAAAATGAGCATTGTTATCCCATTTATATCAAATATTACAGACATTTTTGTGAGATGGTACTTTATTAGGTTCGTCCGACTTCGTAGTTTGGTCAATATCTCATTACTCGTAACTTTGTTTTCAGTGAAATTAGTTTTATTGTGATTCTAACTCGTTATATATTAGGGGAAGAATTTTAATATAATAAATATTTTTGGAACAAAAATCCACTATTTTTCGTGATGGTACCCCTTTGAGTTTCAACCAAATATTGTTGTGTTTGGAATTTCTCCTAAATCAGAATTCTTTTTTCGATGAAATAAATTGTATATGCTTCCGTACTATATCAAATAGATTTTATAAATATTCTTACTCAAAATACAGTATCAAATGAGCATTGTTATCCCATGTATATCAGAAATTACGTACGGTTTTCCAAGATGGTATTTTCTTAGGCTCGTCCGACTTCGTAATTTTGTCAATATCTCATCACTCACAACTTTGTTTTAAGTGAAATTAGTTTTATTGTGATTCTAACTCGCTATATATTAGGGGAGTAATGCCAGTATAATATATATTTTTGGAACCAAAATCCACTATTTTGCGTGATGGTACCCCTTTGAGTTTCAACCAATTTTGTTGTATTTTGAATTTCTCCTAAATCAGAACTATTTTTTCGATGAAATAAATTTAGTATGCTTCCGTATTAGATCAAATATCTTTTATAAACATTCTTACTCAAAATACAGTATCAAATGAGCGTTGTTATCCCATGTATATCAAATATTACATACATTTTTCCATGAAGGTACTTTCTTAGGTTCGTCCGACTTCGTAGTTTGGTCAATATCTCATCACTCGCAACTTTGTTTTCAGGGAAATTAGTTTAATTGTGATTCTAACTCGTTATATATTAGGGGAATAATGTTAATATAATATATAATTTTAGAACCAAAATCCACTATTTTCCGTGATGGTACCCCTTTGAGTTTCAACCAATTTTGTTGTTTTTTGAATTTCTCCTAAACCGGAACTCTTTTTTTTTCCGATGAAATAAATTGTGTATGGTTCCGTACTAGATCAAATATATTTTCTAAACATTCTTACTCAAAATAAAGTATAAAATGAGCATTGTTATCCCATTTATATCAAATATTACAGACATTTTTGTGAGATGGTACTTTATTAGGTTCGTCCGACTTCGTAGTTTGGTCAATATCTCATTACTCGTAACTTTGTTTTCAGTGAAATTAGTTTTATTGTGATTCTAACTCGTTATATATTAGGGGAAGAATTTTAATATAATAAATATTTTTGGAACAAAAATCCACTATTTTTCGTGATGGTACCCCTTTGAGTTTCAACCAAATATTGTTGTGTTTGGAATTTCTCCTAAATTAGAATTCTTTTTTCGATGAAATAAATTGTATATGCTTCCGTACTATATCAAATAGATTTTATAAATATTCTTACTCAAAATACAGTATCAAATGAGCATTGTTATCCCATGTATATCAGAAATTACGTACGGTTTTCCAAGATGGTATTTTCTTAGGCTCGTCCGACTTCGTAATTTTGTCAATATCTCATCACTCACAACTTTGTTTTAAGTGAAATTAGTTTTATTGTGATTCTAACTCGCTATATATTAGGGGAGTAATGCCAGTATAATATATATTTTTGGAACCAAAATCCACTATTTTGCGTGATGGTACCCCTTTGAGTTTCAACCAATTTTGTTGTATTTTGAATTTCTCCTAAATCAGAACTATTTTTTCGATGAAATAAATTTAGTATGCTTCCGTATTAGATCAAATATCTTTTATAAACATTCTTACTCAAAATACAGTATCAAATGAGCGTTGTTATCCCATGTATATCAAATATTACATACATTTTTCCATGAAGGTACTTTCTTAGGTTCGTCCGACTTCGTAGTTTGGTCAATATCTCATCACTCGCAACTTTGTTTTCAGGGAAATTAGTTTAATTGTGATTCTAACTCGTTATATATTAGGGGAATAATGTTAATATAATATATAATTTTAGAACCAAAATCCACTATTTTCCGTGATGGTACCCCTTTGAGTTTCAACCAATTTTGTTGTTTTTTGAATTTCTCCTAAACCGGAACTCTTTTTTTTTTCCGATGAAATAAATTGTGTATGGTTCCGTACTAGATCAAATATATTTTCTAAACATTCTTACTCAAAATAAAGTATAAAATGAGCATTGTTATCCCATTTATATCAAATATTACAGACATTTTTGTGAGATGGTACTTTATTAGGTTCGTCCGACTTCGTAGTTTGGTCAATATCTCATTACTCGTAACTTTGTTTTCAGTGAAATTAGTTTTATTGTGATTCTAACTCGTTATATATTAGGGGAAGAATTTTAATATAATAAATATTTTTGGAACAAAAATCCACTATTTTTCGTGATGGTACCCCTTTGAGTTTCAACCAAATATTGTTGTGTTTGGAATTTCTCCTAAATCAGAATTCTTTTTTCGATGAAATAAATTGTATATGCTTCCGTACTATATCAAATAGATTTTATAAATATTCTTACTCAAAATACAGTATCAAATGAGCATTGTTATCCCATGTATATCAGAAATTACGTACGGTTTTCCAAGATGGTATTTTCTTAGGCTCGTCCGACTTCGTAATTTTGTCAATATCTCATCACTCACAACTTTGTTTTAAGTGAAATTAGTTTTATTGTGATTCTAACTCGCTATATATTAGGGGAGTAATGCCAGTATAATATATATTTTTGGAACCAAAATCCACTATTTTGCGTGATGGTACCCCTTTGAGTTTCAACCAATTTTGTTGTATTTTGAATTTCTCCTAAATCAGAACTATTTTTTCGATGAAATAAATTTAGTATGCTTCCGTATTAGATCAAATATCTTTTATAAACATTCTTACTCAAAATACAGTATCAAATGAGCGTTGTTATCCCATGTATATCAAATATTACATACATTTTTCCATGAAGGTACTTTCTTAGGTTCGTCCGACTTCGTAGTTTGGTCAATATCTCATCACTCGCAACTTTGTTTTCAGGGAAATTAGTTTAATTGTGATTCTAACTCGTTATATATTAGGGGAATAATGTTAATATAATATATAATTTTAGAACCAAAATCCACTATTTTCCGTGATGGTACCCCTTTGAGTTTCAACCAATTTTGTTGTTTTTTGAATTTCTCCTAAACCGGAACTCTTTTTTTTTTCCGATGAAATAAATTGTGTATGGTTCCGTACTAGATCAAATATATTTTCTAAACATTCTTACTCAAAATAAAGTATAAAATGAGCATTGTTATCCCATTTATATCAAATATTACAGACATTTTTGTGAGATGGTACTTTATTAGGTTCGTCCGACTTCGTAGTTTGGTCAATATCTCATTACTCGTAACTTTGTTTTCAGTGAAATTAGTTTTATTGTGATTCTAACTCGTTATATATTAGGGGAAGAATTTTAATATAATAAATATTTTTGGAACAAAAATCCACTATTTTTCGTGATGGTACCCCTTTGAGTTTCAACCAAATATTGTTGTGTTTGGAATTTCTCCTAAATTAGAATTCTTTTTTCGATGAAATAAATTGTATATGCTTCCGTACTATATCAAATAGATTTTATAAATATTCTTACTCAAAATACAGTATCAAATGAGCATTGTTATCCCATGTATATCAGAAATTACGTACGGTTTTCCAAGATGGTATTTTCTTAGGCTCGTCCGACTTCGTAATTTTGTCAATATCTCATCACTCACAACTTTGTTTTAAGTGAAATTAGTTTTATTGTGATTCTAACTCGCTATATATTAGGGGAGTAATGCCAGTATAATATATATTTTTGGAACCAAAATCCACTATTTTGCGTGATGGTACCCCTTTGAGTTTCAACCAATTTTGTTGTATTTTGAATTTCTCCTAAATCAGAACTATTTTTTCGATGAAATAAATTTAGTATGCTTCCGTATTAGATCAAATATCTTTTATAAACATTCTTACTCAAAATACAGTATCAAATGAGCGTTGTTATCCCATGTATATCAAATATTACATACATTTTTCCATGAAGGTACTTTCTTAGGTTCGTCCGACTTCGTAGTTTGGTCAATATCTCATCACTCGCAACTTTGTTTTCAGGGAAATTAGTTTAATTGTGATTCTAACTCGTTATATATTAGGGGAATAATGTTAATATAATATATAATTTTAGAACCAAAATCCACTATTTTCCGTGATGGTACCCCTTTGAGTTTCAACCAATTTTGTTGTTTTTTGAATTTCTCCTAAACCGGAACTCTTTTTTTTTTCCGATGAAATAAATTGTGTATGGTTCCGTACTAGATCAAATATATTTTCTAAACATTCTTACTCAAAATAAAGTATAAAATGAGCATTGTTATCCCATTTATATCAAATATTACAGACATTTTTGTGAGATGGTACTTTATTAGGTTCGTCCGACTTCGTAGTTTGGTCAATATCTCATTACTCGTAACTTTGTTTTCAGTGAAATTAGTTTTATTGTGATTCTAACTCGTTATATATTAGGGGAAGAATTTTAATATAATAAATATTTTTGGAACAAAAATCCACTATTTTTCGTGATGGTACCCCTTTGAGTTTCAACCAAATATTGTTGTGTTTGGAATTTCTCCTAAATCAGAATTCTTTTTTCGATGAAATAAATTGTATATGCTTCCGTACTATATCAAATAGATTTTATAAATATTCTTACTCAAAATACAGTATCAAATGAGCATTGTTATCCCATGTATATCAGAAATTACGTACGGTTTTCCAAGATGGTATTTTCTTAGGCTCGTCCGACTTCGTAATTTTGTCAATATCTCATCACTCACAACTTTGTTTTAAGTGAAATTAGTTTTATTGTGATTCTAACTCGCTATATATTAGGGGAGTAATGCCAGTATAATATATATTTTTGGAACCAAAATCCACTATTTTGCGTGATGGTACCCCTTTGAGTTTCAACCAATTTTGTTGTATTTTGAATTTCTCCTAAATCAGAACTATTTTTTCGATGAAATAAATTTAGTATGCTTCCGTATTAGATCAAATATCTTTTATAAACATTCTTACTCAAAATACAGTATCAAATGAGCGTTGTTATCCCATGTATATCAAATATTACATACATTTTTCCATGAAGGTACTTTCTTAGGTTCGTCCGACTTCGTAGTTTGGTCAATATCTCATCACTCGCAACTTTGTTTTCAGGGAAATTAGTTTAATTGTGATTCTAACTCGTTATATATTAGGGGAATAATGTTAATATAATATATAATTTTAGAACCAAAATCCACTATTTTCCGTGATGGTACCCCTTTGAGTTTCAACCAATTTTGTTGTTTTTTGAATTTCTCCTAAACCGGAACTCTTTTTTTTTCCGATGAAATAAATTGTGTATGGTTCCGTACTAGATCAAATATATTTTCTAAACATTCTTACTCAAAATAAAGTATAAAATGAGCATTGTTATCCCATTTATATCAAATATTACAGACATTTTTGTGAGATGGTACTTTATTAGGTTCGTCCGACTTCGTAGTTTGGTCAATATCTCATTACTCGTAACTTTGTTTTCAGTGAAATTAGTTTTATTGTGATTCTAACTCGTTATATATTAGGGGAAGAATTTTAATATAATAAATATTTTTGGAACAAAAATCCACTATTTTTCGTGATGGTACCCCTTTGAGTTTCAACCAAATATTGTTGTGTTTGGAATTTCTCCTAAATCAGAATTCTTTTTTCGATGAAATAAATTGTATATGCTTCCGTACTATATCAAATAGATTTTATAAATATTCTTACTCAAAATACAGTATCAAATGAGCATTGTTATCCCATGTATATCAGAAATTACGTACGGTTTTCCAAGATGGTATTTTCTTAGGCTCGTCCGACTTCGTAATTTTGTCAATATCTCATCACTCACAACTTTGTTTTAAGTGAAATTAGTTTTATTGTGATTCTAACTCGCTATATATTAGGGGAGTAATGCCAGTATAATATATATTTTTGGAACCAAAATCCACTATTTTGCGTGATGGTATCCCTTTGAGTTTCAACCAATTTTGTTGTATTTTGAATTTCTCCTAAATCAGAACTATTTTTTCGATGAAATAAATTTAGTATGCTTCCGTATTAGATCAAATATCTTTTATAAACATTCTTACTCAAAATACAGTATCAAATGAGCGTTGTTATCCCATGTATATCAAATATTACATACATTTTTCCATGAAGGTACTTTCTTAGGTTCGTCCGACTTCGTAGTTTGGTCAATATCTCATCACTCGCAACTTTGTTTTCAGAGAAATTAGTTTAATTGTAATTCTAACTCGTTATATATTAGGGGAATAATGTTAATATAATATATAATTTTAGAACCAAAATCCACTATTTTCCGTGATGGTACCCTTTTGAGTTTCAACCAATTTTGTTGTTTTTTGAATTTCTCCTAAACCGGAACTCTTTTTTTTTCCGATGAAATAAATTGTGTATGGTTCCGTACTAGATCAAATATATTTTCTAAACATTCTTACTCAAAATAAAGTATAAAATGAGCATTGTTATCCCATTTATATCAAATATTACAGACATTTTTGTGAGATGGTACTTTATTAGGTTCGTCCGACTTCGTAGTTTGGTCAATATCTCATTACTCGTAACTTTGTTTTCAGTGAAATTAGTTTTATTGTGATTCTAACTCGTTATATATTAGGGGAAGAATTTTAATATAATAAATATTTTTGGAACAAAAATCCACTATTTTTCGTGATGGTACCCCTTTGAGTTTCAACCAAATATTGTTGTGTTTGGAATTTCTCCTAAATCAGAATTCTTTTTTCGATGAAATAAATTGTATATGCTTCCGTACTATATCAAATAGATTTTATAAATATTCTTACTCAAAATACAGTATCAAATGAGCATTGTTATCCCATGTATATCAGAAATTACGTACGGTTTTCCAAGATGGTATTTTCTTAGGCTCGTCCGACTTCGTAATTTTGTCAATATCTCATCACTCACAACTTTGTTTTAAGTGAAATTAGTTTTATTGTGATTCTAACTCGCTATATATTAGGGGAGTAATGCCAGTATAATATATATTTTTGGAACCAAAATCCACTATTTTGCGTGATGGTATCCCTTTGAGTTTCAACCAATTTTGTTGTATTTTGAATTTCTCCTAAATCAGAACTATTTTTTCGATGAAATAAATTTAGTATGCTTCCGTATTAGATCAAATATCTTTTATAAACATTCTTACTCAAAATACAGTATCAAATGAGCGTTGTTATCCCATGTATATCAAATATTACATACATTTTTCCATGAAGGTACTTTCTTAGGTTCGTCCGACTTCGTAGTTTGGTCAATATCTCATCACTCGCAACTTTGTTTTCAGAGAAATTAGTTTAATTGTGATTCTAACTCGTTATATATTAGGGGAATAATGTTAATATAATATATAATTTTAGAACCAAAATCCACTATTTTCCGTGATGGTACCCCTTTGAGTTTCAACCAATTTTGTTGTTTTTTGAATTTCTCCTAAACCGGAACTCTTTTTTTTTCCGATGAAATAAATTGTGTATGGTTCCGTACTAGATCAAATATATTTTCTAAACATTCTTACTCAAAATAAAGTATAAAATGAGCATTGTTATCCCATTTATATCAAATATTACAGACATTTTTGTGAGATGGTACTTTATTAGGTTCGTCCGACTTCGTAGTTTGGTCAATATCTCATTACTCGTAACTTTGTTTTCAGTGAAATTAGTTTTATTGTGATTCTAACTCGTTATATATTAGGGGAAGAATTTTAATATAATAAATATTTTTGGAACAAAAATCCACTATTTTTCGTGATGGTACCCCTTTGAGTTTCAACCAAATATTGTTGTGTTTGGAATTTCTCCTAAATCAGAATTCTTTTTTCGATGAAATAAATTGTATATGCTTCCGTACTATATCAAATAGATTTTATAAATATTCTTACTCAAAATACAGTATCAAATGAGCATTGTTATCCCATGTATATCAGAAATTACGTACGGTTTTCCAAGATGGTATTATCTTAGGCTCGTCCGACTTCGTAATTTTGTCAATATCTCATCACTCACAACTTTGTTTTAAGTGAAATTAGTTTTATTGTGATTCTAACTCGCTATATATTAGGGGAGTAATGCCAGTATAATATATATTTTTGGAACCAAAATCCACTATTTTGCGTGATGGTACCCCTTTGAGTTTCAACCAATTTTGTTGTATTTTGAATTTCTCCTAAATCAGAACTATTTTTTCGATGAAATAAATTTAGTATGCTTCCGTATTAGATCAAATATCTTTTATAAACATTCTTACTCAAAATACAGTATCAAATGAGAGTTGTTATCCCATGTATATCAAATATTACATACATTTTTCCATGAAGGTACTTTCTTAGGTTCGTCCGACTTCGTAGTTTGGTCAATATCTCATCACTCGCAACTTTGTTTTCAGGGAAATTAGTTTAATTGTGATTCTAACTCGTTATATATTAGGGGAATAATGTTAATATAATATATAATTTTAGAACCAAAATCCACTATTTTCCGTGATGGTACCCCTTTGAGTTTCAACCAATTTTGTTGTTTTTTGAATTTCTCCTAAACCGGAACTCTTTTTTTTTTCCGATGAAATAAATTGTGTATGGTTCCGTACTAGATCAAATATATTTTCTAAACATTCTTACTCAAAATAAAGTATAAAATGAGCATTGTTATCCCATTTATATCAAATATTACAGACATTTTTGTGAGATGGTACTTTATTAGGTTCGTCCGACTTCGTAGTTTGGTCAATATCTCATTACTCGTAACTTTGTTTTCAGTGAAATTAGTTTTATTGTGATTCTAACTCGTTATATATTAGGGGAAGAATTTTAATATAATAAATATTTTTGGAACAAAAATCCACTATTTTTCGTGATGGTACCCCTTTGAGTTTCAACCAAATATTGTTGTGTTTGGAATTTCTCCTAAATCAGAATTCTTTTTTCGATGAAATAAATTGTATATGCTTCCGTACTATATCAAATAGATTTTATAAATATTCTTACTCAAAATACAGTATCAAATGAGCATTGTTATCCCATGTATATCAGAAATTACGTACGGTTTTCCAAGATGGTATTTTCTTAGGCTCGTCCGACTTCGTAATTTTGTCAATATCTCATCACTCACAACTTTGTTTTAAGTGAAATTAGTTTTATTGTGATTCTAACTCGCTATATATTAGGGGAGTAATGCCAGTATAATATATATTTTTGGAACCAAAATCCACTATTTTGCGTGATGGTATCCCTTTGAGTTTCAACCAATTTTGTTGTATTTTGAATTTCTCCTAAATCAGAACTATTTTTTCGATGAAATAAATTTAGTATGCTTCCGTATTAGATCAAATATCTTTTATAAACATTCTTACTCAAAATACAGTATCAAATGAGCGTTGTTATCCCATGTATATCAAATATTACATACATTTTTCCATGAAGGTACTTTCTTAGGTTCGTCCGACTTCGTAGTTTGGTCAATATCTCATCACTCGCAACTTTGTTTTCAGAGAAATTAGTTTAATTGTAATTCTAACTCGTTATATATTAGGGGAATAATGTTAATATAATATATAATTTTAGAACCAAAATCCACTATTTTCCGTGATGGTACCCTTTTGAGTTTCAACCAATTTTGTTGTTTTTTGAATTTCTCCTAAACCGGAACTCTTTTTTTTTCCGATGAAATAAATTGTGTATGGTTCCGTACTAGATCAAATATATTTTCTAAACATTCTTACTCAAAATAAAGTATAAAATGAGCATTGTTATCCCATTTATATCAAATATTACAGACATTTTTGTGAGATGGTACTTTATTAGGTTCGTCCGACTTCGTAGTTTGGTCAATATCTCATTACTCGTAACTTTGTTTTCAGTGAAATTAGTTTTATTGTGATTCTAACTCGTTATATATTAGGGGAAGAATTTTAATATAATAAATATTTTTGGAACAAAAATCCACTATTTTTCGTGATGGTACCCCTTTGAGTTTCAACCAAATATTGTTGTGTTTGGAATTTCTCCTAAATCAGAATTCTTTTTTCGATGAAATAAATTGTATATGCTTCCGTACTATATCAAATAGATTTTATAAATATTCTTACTCAAAATACAGTATCAAATGAGCATTGTTATCCCATGTATATCAGAAATTACGTACGGTTTTCCAAGATGGTATTTTCTTAGGCTCGTCCGACTTCGTAATTTTGTCAATATCTCATCACTCACAACTTTGTTTTAAGTGAAATTAGTTTTATTGTGATTCTAACTCGCTATATATTAGGGGAGTAATGCCAGTATAATATATATTTTTGGAACCAAAATCCACTATTTTGCGTGATGGTATCCCTTTGAGTTTCAACCAATTTTGTTGTATTTTGAATTTCTCCTAAATCAGAACTATTTTTTCGATGAAATAAATTTAGTATGCTTCCGTATTAGATCAAATATCTTTTATAAACATTCTTACTCAAAATACAGTATCAAATGAGCGTTGTTATCCCATGTATATCAAATATTACATACATTTTTCCATGAAGGTACTTTCTTAGGTTCGTCCGACTTCGTAGTTTGGTCAATATCTCATCACTCGCAACTTTGTTTTCAGAGAAATTAGTTTAATTGTGATTCTAACTCGTTATATATTAGGGGAATAATGTTAATATAATATATAATTTTAGAACCAAAATCCACTATTTTCCGTGATGGTACCCCTTTGAGTTTCAACCAATTTTGTTGTTTTTTGAATTTCTCCTAAACCGGAACTCTTTTTTTTTCCGATGAAATAAATTGTGTATGGTTCCGTACTAGATCAAATATATTTTCTAAACATTCTTACTCAAAATAAAGTATAAAATGAGCATTGTTATCCCATTTATATCAAATATTACAGACATTTTTGTGAGATGGTACTTTATTAGGTTCGTCCGACTTCGTAGTTTGGTCAATATCTCATTACTCGTAACTTTGTTTTCAGTGAAATTAGTTTTATTGTGATTCTAACTCGTTATATATTAGGGGAAGAATTTTAATATAATAAATATTTTTGGAACAAAAATCCACTATTTTTCGTGATGGTACCCCTTTGAGTTTCAACCAAATATTGTTGTGTTTGGAATTTCTCCTAAATCAGAATTCTTTTTTCGATGAAATAAATTGTATATGCTTCCGTACTATATCAAATAGATTTTATAAATATTCTTACTCAAAATACAGTATCAAATGAGCATTGTTATCCCATGTATATCAGAAATTACGTACGGTTTTCCAAGATGGTATTATCTTAGGCTCGTCCGACTTCGTAATTTTGTCAATATCTCATCACTCACAACTTTGTTTTAAGTGAAATTAGTTTTATTGTGATTCTAACTCGCTATATATTAGGGGAGTAATGCCAGTATAATATATATTTTTGGAACCAAAATCCACTATTTTGCGTGATGGTATCCCTTTGAGTTTCAACCAATTTTGTTGTATTTTGAATTTCTCCTAAATCAGAACTATTTTTTCGATGAAATAAATTTAGTATGCTTCCGTATTAGATCAAATATCTTTTATAAACATTCTTACTCAAAATACAGTATCAAATGAGCGTTGTTATCCCATGTATATCAAATATTACATACATTTTTCCATGAAGGTACTTTCTTAGGTTCGTCCGACTTCGTAGTTTGGTCAATATCTCATCACTCGCAACTTTGTTTTCAGAGAAATTAGTTTAATTGTGATTCTAACTCGTTATATATTAGGGGAATAATGTTAATATAATATATAATTTTAGAACCAAAATCCACTATTTTCCGTGATGGTACCCCTTTGAGTTTCAACCAATTTTGTTGTTTTTTGAATTTCTCCTAAACCGGAACTCTTTTTTTTTCCGATGAAATAAATTGTGTATGGTTCCGTACTAGATCAAATATATTTTCTAAACATTCTTACTCAAAATAAAGTATAAAATGAGCATTGTTATCCCATTTATATCAAATATTACAGACATTTTTGTGAGATGGTACTTTATTAGGTTCGTCCGACTTCGTAGTTTGGTCAATATCTCATTACTCGTAACTTTGTTTTCAGTGAAATTAGTTTTATTGTGATTCTAACTCGTTATATATTAGGGGAAGAATTTTAATATAATAAATATTTTTGGAACAAAAATCCACTATTTTTCGTGATGGTACCCCTTTGAGTTTCAACCAAATATTGTTGTGTTTGGAATTTCTCCTAAATCAGAATTCTTTTTTCGATGAAATAAATTGTATATGCTTCCGTACTATATCAAATAGATTTTATAAATATTCTTACTCAAAATACAGTATCAAATGAGCATTGTTATCCCATGTATATCAGAAATTACGTACGGTTTTCCAAGATGGTATTATCTTAGGCTCGTCCGACTTCGTAATTTTGTCAATATCTCATCACTCACAACTTTGTTTTAAGTGAAATTAGTTTTATTGTGATTCTAACTCGCTATATATTAGGGGAGTAATGCCAGTATAATATATATTTTTGGAACCAAAATCCACTATTTTGCGTGATGGTACCCCTTTGAGTTTCAACCAATTTTGTTGTATTTTGAATTTCTCCTAAATCAGAACTATTTTTTCGATGAAATAAATTTAGTATGCTTCCGTATTAGATCAAATATCTTTTATAAACATTCTTACTCAAAATACAGTATCAAATGAGAGTTGTTATCCCATGTATATCAAATATTACATACATTTTTCCATGAAGGTACTTTCTTAGGTTCGTCCGACTTCGTAGTTTGGTCAATATCTCATCACTCGCAACTTTGTTTTCAGGGAAATTAGTTTAATTGTGATTCTAACTCGTTATATATTAGGGGAATAATGTTAATATAATATATAATTTTAGAACCAAAATCCACTATTTTCCGTGATGGTACCCCTTTGAGTTTCAACCAATTTTGTTGTTTTTTGAATTTCTCCTAAACCGGAACTCTTTTTTTTTCCGATGAAATAAATTGTGTATGGTTCCGTACTAGATCAAATATATTTTCTAAACATTCTTACTCAAAATAAAGTATAAAATGAGCATTGTTATCCCATTTATATCAAATATTACAGACATTTTTGTGAGATGGTACTTTATTAGGTTCGTCCGACTTCGTAGTTTGGTCAATATCTCATTACTCGTAACTTTGTTTTCAGTGAAATTAGTTTTATTGTGATTCTAACTCGTTATATATTAGGGGAAGAATTTTAATATAATAAATATTTTTGGAACAAAAATCCACTATTTTTCGTGATGGTACCCCTTTGAGTTTCAACCAAATATTGTTGTGTTTGGAATTTCTCCTAAATCAGAATTCTTTTTTCGATGAAATAAATTGTATATGCTTCCGTACTATATCAAATAGATTTTATAAATATTCTTACTCAAAATACAGTATCAAATGAGCATTGTTATCCCATGTATATCAGAAATTACGTACGGTTTTCCAAGATGGTATTTTCTTAGGCTCGTCCGACTTCGTAATTTTGTCAATATCTCATCACTCACAACTTTGTTTTAAGTGAAATTAGTTTTATTGTGATTCTAACTCGCTATATATTAGGGGAGTAATGCCAGTATAATATATATTTTTGGAACCAAAATCCACTATTTTGCGTGATGGTATCCCTTTGAGTTTCAACCAATTTTGTTGTATTTTGAATTTCTCCTAAATCAGAACTATTTTTTCGATGAAATAAATTTAGTATGCTTCCGTATTAGATCAAATATCTTTTATAAACATTCTTACTCAAAATACAGTATCAAATGAGCGTTGTTATCCCATGTATATCAAATATTACATACATTTTTCCATGAAGGTACTTTCTTAGGTTCGTCCGACTTCGTAGTTTGGTCAATATCTCATCACTCGCAACTTTGTTTTCAGAGAAATTAGTTTAATTGTGATTCTAACTCGTTATATATTAGGGGAATAATGTTAATATAATATATAATTTTAGAACCAAAATCCACTATTTTCCGTGATGGTACCCCTTTGAGTTTCAACCAATTTTGTTGTTTTTTGAATTTCTCCTAAACCGGAACTCTTTTTTTTTCCGATGAAATAAATTGTGTATGGTTCCGTACTAGATCAAATATATTTTCTAAACATTCTTACTCAAAATAAAGTATAAAATGAGCATTGTTATCCCATTTATATCAAATATTACAGACATTTTTGTGAGATGGTACTTTATTAGGTTCGTCCGACTTCGTAGTTTGGTCAATATCTCATTACTCGTAACTTTGTTTTCAGTGAAATTAGTTTTATTGTGATTCTAACTCGTTATATATTAGGGGAAGAATTTTAATATAATAAATATTTTTGGAACAAAAATCCACTATTTTTCGTGATGGTACCCCTTTGAGTTTCAACCAAATATTGTTGTGTTTGGAATTTCTCCTAAATCAGAATTCTTTTTTCGATGAAATAAATTGTATATGCTTCCGTACTATATCAAATAGATTTTATAAATATTCTTACTCAAAATACAGTATCAAATGAGCATTTATATCCCATGTATATCAGAAATTACGTACGGTTTTCCAAGATGGTATTATCTTAGGCTCGTCCGACTTCGTAATTTTGTCAATATCTCATCACTCACAACTTTGTTTTAAGTGAAATTAGTTTTATTGTGATTCTAACTCGCTATATATTAGGGGAGTAATGCCAGTATAATATATATTTTTGGAACCAAAATCCACTATTTTGCGTGATGGTACCCCTTTGAGTTTCAACCAATTTTGTTGTATTTTGAATTTCTCCTAAATCAGAACTATTTTTTCGATGAAATAAATTTAGTATGCTTCCGTATTAGATCAAATATCTTTTATAAACATTCTTACTCAAAATACAGTATCAAATGAGAGTTGTTATCCCATGTATATCAAATATTACATACATTTTTCCATGAAGGTACTTTCTTAGGTTCGTCCGACTTCGTAGTTTGGTCAATATCTCATCACTCGCAACTTTGTTTTCAGGGAAATTAGTTTAATTGTGATTCTAACTCGTTATATATTAGGGGAATAATGTTAATATAATATATAATTTTAGAACCAAAATCCACTATTTTCCGTGATGGTACCCCTTTGAGTTTCAACCAATTTTGTTGTTTTTTGAATTTCTCCTAAACCGGAACTCTTTTTTTTTCCGATGAAATAAATTGTGTATGGTTCCGTACTAGATCAAATATATTTTCTAAACATTCTTACTCAAAATAAAGTATAAAATGAGCATTGTTATCCCATTTATATCAAATATTACAGACATTTTTGTGAGATGGTACTTTATTAGGTTCGTCCGACTTCGTAGTTTGGTCAATATCTCATTACTCGTAACTTTGTTTTCAGTGAAATTAGTTTTATTGTGATTCTAACTCGTTATATATTAGGGGAAGAATTTTAATATAATAAATATTTTTGGAACAAAAATCCACTATTTTTCGTGATGGTACCCCTTTGAGTTTCAACCAAATATTGTTGTGTTTGGAATTTCTCCTAAATCAGAATTCTTTTTTCGATGAAATAAATTGTATATGCTTCCGTACTATATCAAATAGATTTTATAAATATTCTTACTCAAAATACAGTATCAAATGAGCATTGTTATCCCATGTATATCAGAAATTACGTACGGTTTTCCAAGATGGTATTTTCTTAGGCTCGTCCGACTTCGTAATTTTGTCAATATCTCATCACTCACAACTTTGTTTTAAGTGAAATTAGTTTTATTGTGATTCTAACTCGCTATATATTAGGGGAGTAATGCCAGTATAATATATATTTTTGGAACCAAAATCCACTATTTTGCGTGATGGTATCCCTTTGAGTTTCAACCAATTTTGTTGTATTTTGAATTTCTCCTAAATCAGAACTATTTTTTCGATGAAATAAATTTAGTATGCTTCCGTATTAGATCAAATATCTTTTATAAACATTCTTACTCAAAATACAGTATCAAATGAGCGTTGTTATCCCATGTATATCAAATATTACATACATTTTTCCATGAAGGTACTTTCTTAGGTTCGTCCGACTTCGTAGTTTGGTCAATATCTCATCACTCGCAACTTTGTTTTCAGAGAAATTAGTTTAATTGTGATTCTAACTCGTTATATATTAGGGGAATAATGTTAATATAATATATAATTTTAGAACCAAAATCCACTATTTTCCGTGATGGTACCCCTTTGAGTTTCAACCAATTTTGTTGTTTTTTGAATTTCTCCTAAACCGGAACTCTTTTTTTTTCCGATGAAATAAATTGTGTATGGTTCCGTACTAGATCAAATATATTTTCTAAACATTCTTACTCAAAATAAAGTATAAAATGAGCATTGTTATCCCATTTATATCAAATATTACAGACATTTTTGTGAGATGGTACTTTATTAGGTTCGTCCGACTTCGTAGTTTGGTCAATATCTCATTACTCGTAACTTTGTTTTCAGTGAAATTAGTTTTATTGTGATTCTAACTCGTTATATATTAGGGGAAGAATTTTAATATAATAAATATTTTTGGAACAAAAATCCACTATTTTTCGTGATGGTACCCCTTTGAGTTTCAACCAAATATTGTTGTGTTTGGAATTTCTCCTAAATCAGAATTCTTTTTTCGATGAAATAAATTGTATATGCTTCCGTACTATATCAAATAGATTTTATAAATATTCTTACTCAAAATACAGTATCAAATGAGCATTGTTATCCCATGTATATCAGAAATTACGTACGGTTTTCCAAGATGGTATTATCTTAGGCTCGTCCGACTTCGTAATTTTGTCAATATCTCATCACTCACAACTTTGTTTTAAGTGAAATTAGTTTTATTGTGATTCTAACTCGCTATATATTAGGGGAGTAATGCCAGTATAATATATATTTTTGGAACCAAAATCCACTATTTTGCGTGATGGTACCCCTTTGAGTTTCAACCAATTTTGTTGTATTTTGAATTTCTCCTAAATCAGAACTATTTTTTCGATGAAATAAATTTAGTATGCTTCCGTATTAGATCAAATATCTTTTATAAACATTCTTACTCAAAATACAGTATCAAATGAGAGTTGTTATCCCATGTATATCAAATATTACATACATTTTTCCATGAAGGTACTTTCTTAGGTTCGTCCGACTTCGTAGTTTGGTCAATATCTCATCACTCGCAACTTTGTTTTCAGGGAAATTAGTTTAATTGTGATTCTAACTCGTTATATATTAGGGGAATAATTTTAATATAATATATAATTTTAGAACCAAAATCCACTATTTTCCGTGATGGTACCCCTTTGAGTTTCAACCAATTTTGTTGTTTTTTGAATTTCTCCTAAACCGGAACTCTTTTTTTTTTCCGATGAAATAAATTGTGTATGGTTCCGTACTACATCAAATATATTTTCTAAACATTCTTACTCAAAATAAAGTATAAAATGAGCATTGTTATCCCATTTATATCAAATATTACAGACATTTTTGTGAGATGGTACTTTATTAGGTTCGTCCGACTTCGTAGTTTGGTCAATATCTCATTACTCGTAACTTTGTTTTCAGTGAAATTAGTTTTATTGTGATTCTAACTCGTTATATATTAGGGGAAGAATTTTAATATAATAAATATTTTTGGAACAAAAATCCACTATTTTTCGTGATGGTACCCCTTTGAGTTTCGACCAAATTTGTTGTGTTTGGAATTTCTCCTGAATCGGAACTCTTTTTTCGATGAAATAAATTGCATATGCTTACGTACTAGATCAAATATATTTTATAAACATTCTTAATCGAAATAAAGTATCAAATGAGCGTTGTTGTTCCATGCATAACATATATTGACGGTTTTCTGAGATGGTACTTTCTTAGGTTCGTCCGACTTCGTAGTTTGGTCAATATCTCATCACTCGCAACTTTGTTTTTAGTGAAATTAGTTTTATTGTGATTCTAACTCGCTCTATATTAGGGGAGTAATGCCAGTATAATATATATTTTTGGAACCAAAATCCACTATTTTGCGTGATGGTACCCCTTTGAGTTTCAACCAATTTTGTTGTATTTTGAATTTCTCCTAAATCAGAACTCTTTTTTCGATGAAATAAATTTAGTATGCTTCTGTATTAGATCAAATATCTTTTATAAACATTCTTACTCAAAATAAAGTATCAAATGAGCGTTGTTATCCCATGTATATCAAATATTACATACATTTTTCCATGAAGGTACTTTCTTAGGTTCGTCCGACTTCGTAGTTTGGTCAATATCTCATCACTCGCAACTTTGTTTTCATGGAAATTAGTTTAATTGTGATTCTAACTCGGTATATATTAAGGGAGTAATGCCAGTATAATATATATTTTTGGAACCAAAATCCACTATTTTCCGTGATGGTACCCCTTTGAGTTTCGACCAATTTTGTTGTGTTTTGAATTTCTCTTAAATCAGAACTATTTTTTCGATGAAATAAATTGCATATGCTTCCGTACTAGATCAAATATATTTTATAAACATTCTTACTCGAAATAAAGTATCAAATGAACGTTGTTGTCCCATGTATATAAGATATTACAGACATTTTTACTAGATGGTACTTTCTTATGTTCGTCCGACTTCGTAGTTTGGTCAATATCTCATCACTCGCAACTTTATTTTCAGGGAAATTAGTTTTATTTTGATTCTAACTCGTTATATATTAGGGGAATAATGTTAATATAATATATAATTTTAGAACCAAAATCCACTATTTTCCGTGATGGTACCCCTTTGAGTTTCAACCAATTTTGTTGTTTTTTGAATTTCTCCTAAACCGGAACTCTTTTTTTCGATGAAATAAATTGTGTATGGTTCCGTACTAGATCAAATATCTTTTCTAAACATTTTTACTCAAAATAAAGTATAAAACGAGCGTTGTTATCCCATGTATATCAAATGTTACAGACATTTTTGTGAGATGGTACTTTATTAGGTTCTTCCGACTTCGTAGTTTGATCAATATCTCATTACTCGTAACTTTGTTTTTAGTGAAATTAGTTTTATTGCGATTCTAACTCGTTATATATTAGGGGAAGAATGTTAATATAATAAATATTTTTTCGAACAAAAATCCACTATTTTCCGTGATGGTACCCCTTTGAGTTTCGACCAATTGTTTTTGTTTTTTTGAATTTCTCCTAAATCGGAACTCTTTTTTCGATGAAATAAATTGTATATGCTTCCGTACTATATCCAATATATTTTATAAACATTCTTACTCAAAATACTATTTTCCGAGATGGTACTTTCTTAGACTCGTCCGACTTCGTAGTCTTTTCAATATCTCATCACTCACAACTTTGTTTTCAGTGAAATTAGTTTTTTTGTGATTCTAACTCGCTATATATTAGGGGAGTAATGCCAATATAATATATATTTTTGGAACCAAAATCCACAATTTTCCGTGATGGTACCCCTTTGAGTTTCGACCAATTTTGTTGTATTTTGAATTTCTCCTAAATGAGAACTCTTTTTTCGATGAAATAAATTGTGTATGCTTCCGTACTAGATCAAATATCTTTTGTAAACATTAATACTCAAAATAAATTATTAAATGAGCATTGTTATCCCATGTATATCAAATATGACAGACATTTTTCCGAGGTGGTACTTTATTAGGTTCGTCCGACTTCGTAGTTTGGCAATATCTCATCACTCGCACCTTTATTTTCAGTGAAATTAGTTTTATTGTGATTCTAACTCGTTATATATTTGGGGAATAATGTTAATATAATATATATTTTTGGAACCAAAATACACTATTTTCCGTGATGGTACCCCTTTGAATTTCAACCAAATGTGGTTGTGTTTGGAATTTCTCCTAAATCAGAATTCTTTTTTCGATGAAATAAATTGTATATGCTTCTGTACTATATCAAATAGATTTTATAAATATTCTTACTCAAAATACAGTATCAAATGAGCATTGTTATCCCATGTATATCAGAAATTACGTACGGTTTTCCAAGATGGTATTTTCTTAGGCTCGTCCGACTTCGTAATTTTGTCAATATCTCATCACTCACAACTTTGTTTTAAGTGAAATTAGTTTTATTGTGATTCTAACTCGCTATATATTAGGGGAGTAATGCCAGTATAATATATATTTTTGGAACCAAAATCCACTATTATGCGTGATGGTACCCCTTTGAGTTTCAACCAATTTTGTTGTATTTTGAATTTCTCCTAAATCAGAACTATTTTTTCGATGAAATAAATTGTGTATGCTTCCGTACTAGATCAAATATATTTTATAAACATTCTTACTCAAAATACGGTATCAAATGAGCGTTGTTATCCCATGTATATCAGATATTATAGACATTTCTACGAGATGGTACTTTCTTAGGATCGTCCGACTTCGTATTTTGGTCAATATCTCATCACTCGCAACTTTGTTTTCAGGAAAAGTAGTTTTATTGTGATTCTAACTCGTTATATATTAGGGGAAATTTTTTAATATAATATATATTTTTGGAACCAAAATCCACTATTTTCCGTGATGGTACGTACCCCTTTGAGTTTCGATCAATTTTGTTGTATTTTGAATATCTCCTAAATCAGAATTTTTTTTTCGATGAAATAAATTGTGTATGATTCCGTACTAGATCAAATATCTTTTATAAACATTCTTACTCAAAATACAGTATAAAATGAGCGTTGTTATCCCATGTATATCAGATATTATAGACAGTTTTCCGAGATGGTACTCTCTTAGGCTCGCCCGACTTCGTAGTTTTGTCAATATCTCAACACTCACAACTTTGTTTTCAGCGAAATTAGTTTTATTGTGATTCTAACTCGCTATATATTAAGGGAATAATGTTAATATAATATATATTTTTGGAACCAAAATCCACTATTTTCCGTGATGGTACCCCTGTGAGTTTCGAACAATTTTGTTGTATTTTGAATTTCTCTTAAATTGGAACTCATTTTTCGATGAAATAAATTGTGTATGGTTCCGTACTAGATCAAATATCTTTTATAAACATTCTTACTCAAAATAAAGTATAAAATGAGCGTTGTTATCCCATGTATATCAAATATTACAGACTTTTTTGTGAGATGGTACTTTATTAGGTTCGTCTGACTTCGTAGTTTGATCAATATCTCATCACTCACAACTTTCTTTTCAGTGAAATTAGTTTTTTTGTGATTCTAACTCGCTATATATTAGGTCAGTAATGCTAATATAATATATATTTTTGGAACCAAAATCCACTATTTTCCGTGATGGTACCCCTTTGAGTTTCGACCAATTGTGTTGTACTTTGAATTTCTCCTAAATCAGAACTCTTTTTTCGATGAAATAAATTATGTATGCTTCCGTACTAGATCAAATATCTTTTCTAAACATTATTACTCAAAATACAGTATCAAATGAGAGTTGTTATCCCATGTATATAATATATTACATACATTTTTACGAGATGGTACTTTCTTAGGTTCGTCCGACTTCGTAGTTTGGTCAATATCTCATCACTTACAACTTTGTTTTCAGTGAAATTAGTTTTATTGTGATTCTAACTCGTTATATATTAGGGGAATAATGTTAATATAATATATATTTATGGAACCAAAATCCACTATTTTCCGTGATGGTACCCCTTTGAGTTTCGACCAATTTTGGTGTATTTTCAAATTCTCCAAAATCGGAACTCGTTTTTCGATGAAATAAATTGTATATGCTTCCGTACTAGATCAAATATCTTTTATAAACATTCTTACACAAAATACAGTATAAAATGAGCGTTGTTATCCCATATATATCAGATATTAAAGACATTTTTACGAGATGGTATTTTCTTAGATTCGTCCGACTTCGTAGTTTGGTCAATATCTCATCACTCGCAACTTTATTTTCAGGGAAATTAGTTTTATTGTGATTCTAACTCGTTATATATTACGAGAATAATGTTAATATAATATATATTTTTGGAACCAAAATCCATTATTTTCCGTGATGGTACCCCTTTGAGTTTAAACCAATTTTGTTGTTTTTTGAATTTCTCCTAAACCAGAACTCTTTTTTTTTTCCGATGAAATAAATTGTGTATGGTTCCGTACTAGATCAAATATATTTTCTAAACATTCTAACTCAAAATAAAGTATAAAATGAGCATTGTTATCCCATTTATATCAAATATTACAGACATTTTTGTGAGATGGTACTTTATTAGGTTCGTCCGACTTCGTAGTTTGGTCAATATCTCATTACTCGTAACTTTGTTTTCAGTGAAATTAGTTTTATTGTGATTCTAACTCGTTATATATTAGGGGAAGAATTTTAATATAATAAATATTTTTGGAACAAAAATCCACTATTTTTCGTGATGGTACCCCTTTGAGTTTCAACAAAATATTGTTGTGTTTGGAATTTCTCCTAAATCAGAATTCTTTTTTCGATGAAATAAATTGTATATGCTTCCGTACTATATCAAATAGATTTTATAAATATTCTTACTCAAAATACAGTATCAAATGAGCATTCTTATCCCATGTATATCAGAAATTACGTACGGTTTTCCAAGATGGTATTTTCTTAGGCTCGTCCGACTTCGTAATTTTGTCAATATCTCATCACTCGCAACTTTGTTTTCAGTGAAATTAGTTTTATTGTGATTCTAACTCGTTATATATTAGGGAAACAATGTTAATATAATATATATTTTTGGAACCAAAATCCACTATTTTCCGTGATGGTACCCCTTTGAGTTTCGAACAATTTTGTTGTATTTTGAATTTCTCCTAAATTGGAACTAATTTTTCGATGAAATAAATTGTGTATGGTTCCGTACTAGATCAAATATCTTTTATAAACATTCTTACTCAAAATAAAGTATAAAATGAGCGTTGTTATCCCATGTATATCAAATATTACAGACATTTTTGTGAGATGGTACTTTATTAGGTTCGTCCGACTTCGTAGTTTGATCAATATCTCATCACTCACAACTTTCTTTTCAGTGAAATTAGTTTTTTTGTGATTCTAACTCGCTATATATTAGGTCAGTAATGCTAATATAATATATATTTTTGGAACCAAAATCCACTATTTTCCGTGATGGTACCCCTTTGAGTTTCGACCAATTTTGTTGTACTTTGAATTTCTCCTAAATCAGAACTCTTTTTTCGATGAAATAAATTATGTATGCTTCCGTACTAGATCAAATATCTTTTCTAAACATTATTACTCAAAATACAGTATCAAATGAGAGTTGTTATCCCATGTATATAATATATTACATACATTTTTACGAGATGGTACTTTCTTAGGTTCGTCCGACTTCGTAGTTTGGTCAATATCTCATCACTTACAGCTTTGTTTTCAGTGAAATTAGTTTTATTGTGATTCTAACTCGTTATATATTAGGGGAATAATGTTAATATAATATATATTTATGGAACCAAAATCCACTATTTTCCGTGATGGTACCCCTTTGAAATTCGACCAAATTTGTTGTTTTTTGAATTTCTCCTAAATTGGAACTTATTTTTCGATGAAATAAATTGTGTATGGTTCCGTACTAGATCAAATATCTTTTATAAACATTCTTACTCAAAATAAAGTATAAAATGAGCGTTGTTATCCCATGTATATCAAATATTACAGACATTTTTGTGAGATGGTACTTTATTAGGTTCGTCCGACTTCGTAGTTTGATCAATATCTCATCACTCACAACTTTGTTTTCAGTGAAATTAGTTTTTTTGTGATTCTAACTCGCTATATATTAGGTCAGTAATGCCAATATAATATATATTTTAGGAACCAAAATCCACTATTTTCCGTTTGTACCCCTTTGAGTTTCGACCAATTTTGTTGTACTTTGAATTTCTCCTAAATCAGAACTCTTTTTTCGATGAAATAAATTATGTATGCTTCCGTACTAGATCAAATATCTTTTCTAAACATTATTACTCAAAATACAGTATCAAATGAGAGTTGTTATCCCATGTATATAAGATATTACATACATTTTTACGAGATGGTACTTTCTTAGGTTCGTCCGACTTCGTAGTTTGGTCAATATCTCATCACTCACAACTTTGTTTTTAGTGAAATTACTTTTATTGTGATTCTAACTCGTTATATATTAGGGGAATAATGTTAATATAATATATATTTATGGAACCAAAATCCACTATTTTCCGTGATGGTACCCCTTTGAGTTTCAACCAAATTTGTTGTGTTTGGAATTTCTCCTGAATCGGAACTCTTTTTTCGATGAAATAAATTGCATATGCTTACGTACTAGATCAAATATATTTTATAAACATTCTTAATCGAAATAAAGTATCAAATGAGCGTTGTTGTTCCATGCATATCAGATATTACAGACGGTTTTCTGAGATGGTACTTCCTTAGGTTCGTCCGACTTCGTAGTTTGGTCAATATCTCATCACTCGCAACTTTGTTTTCAGTGAAATTAGTTTTATTCTGATTCTAACTCGTTCTATATTAGGAGAATAATGTTAATATAATATATATTTTTGGAACCAAAATCCACAATTTTCCGTGATGGTACCCCTTTGAGTTTCGACCAATTTTGTTGTATTTTGAATTTCTCCTAAATGAGAACTCTTTTTTCGATGAAATAAATTGTGTATGCTTCCGTACTAGATCAAATATCTTTTGTAAACATTCATACTCAAAATAAATTATTAAATGAGCATTGTTATCCCATGTATATCAAATATGACAGAGATTTTTCCGAGGTGGTACTTTCTTAGGTTCGTCCGACTTCGTAGTTTGGTCAATATCTCATCACTCGCAACTTTGTTTTCAGTGAAATTAGTTTTATTGTGATTCTAGCTCGTTATATATTAGGGGAATAATGTTAATATAATATATTTTTTGGAACCAAAATCCACTATTTTCCGTGATGGTACCCCTTTGAGTTTCGACCAAATTTGTTGTGTTTTGAATTTCTCCTAAATCGGAACTATTTTTTCGATGAAATAAATTGCATATGCTTCCGTACTAGATCAAATATATTTTATAAACATTCTTACTCGAAATAAAGTATCAAATGAGCGTTGTTGTCCCATGTATATAAGATATTACAGACATTTTTACGAGATGGTACTTTCTTATGTTCGTCCGACTTCGTAGTTTGGTCAATATCTCATCACTCGCAACTTTGTTCTCAGGGAAATTAGTTTTATTGTGATTCTAACTCGTTAAATATTAGGGGAATAATGTTAATATAATATATAATTTTAGAACCAAAACCCACTATTTTCCGTGATGGTACCCCTTTGAGTTTCAACCAATTTTGTTGTTTTTTGAATTTCTCCTAAACCGGAACTCTTTTTTTCGATGAAATAAATTGTGTATGGTTCCGTACTAGATCAAATATCTTTTCTAAACATTTTTACTCAAAATAAAGTATAAAACGAGCGTTGTTATCCCATGTATATCAAATGTTACAGACATTTTTGTGAGATGGTACTTTATTAGGTTCTTCCGACTTCGTAGTTTGATCAATATCTCATTACTCGTAACTTTGTTTTTAGTGAAATTAGTTTTATTGCGATTCTAACCGTTATATATTAGGGGAAGAATGTTAATATAATAAATATTTTTTCGAACAAAAATCCACTATTTTCCGTGATGGTACCCCTTTGAGTTTCGACCAATTGTTTTTGTTTTTTTGAATTTCTCCTAAATCGGATCTCTTTTTTCGATGAAATAAATTGTATATGCTTCCGTACTATATCCAATATATTTTATAAACATTCTTACTCAAAATACAGTATTAAATGAGCGTTGTTATCTCATTTATATCAGATATTACATACGGTTTTCCGAGATGGTACTTTCTTAGACTCGTCCGACTTCGTAGTCTTTTCAATATCTCATCACTCACAACTTTGTTTTCAGTGAAATTAGTTTTTTTGTGATTCTAACTCGCTATATATTAGGGGAGTAATGCCAATATAATATATATTTTTGGAACCAAAATCCACAATTTTCCGTGATGGTACCCCTTTGAGTTTCGACCAATTTTGTTGTATTTTGAATTTCTCCTAAATGAGAACTCTTTTTTCGATGAAATAAATTGTGTATGCTTCCGTACTAGATCAAATATCTTTTGTAAACATTCATACTCAAAATAAATTATTAAATGAGCATTGTTATCCCATGTATATCAAATATGACAGACATTTTTCCGAGGTGGTACTTTATTAGGTTCGTCCGACTTCGTAGTTTGGCAATATCTCATCACTCGCACCTTTATTTTCAGTGAAATTAGTTTTATTGTGATTCTAACTCGTTATATATTTGGGGAATAATGTTAATATAATATATATTTTTGGAACCAAAATACACTATTTTCCGTGATGGTACCCCTTTGAGTTTCGACCAATTTTGGTGTATTTTCAAATTCTCCTAAATCGGAACTCGTTTTTCGATGAAATAAATTGTATATGCTTCCGTACTAGATCAAATATCTTTTATAAACATTCTTACTCAAAATACAGTATAAAATGAGCGTTGTTATCCCATATATATCAGATATTAAAGACATTTTTACGAGATGGTATTTTCTTAGATTCGTCCGACTTCGTAGTTTGGTCAATATCTCATCACTCGCAACTTTATTTTCAGGGAAATTAGTTTTATTGTGATTCTAACTCGTTATATATTACGAGAATAATGTTAATATAATATATATTTTTGGAACCAAAATCCATTATTTTCCGTGATGGTACCCCTTTGAGTTTAAACCAATTTTGTTGTGTTTGGGATTTCTCCTAAATCAGAACTCTTTTTTCGATGAAATAAATTGTATATGCTTCCGTACTATATGAAATAGATTTTATAAACATTCTTACTCAAAATACAGTCTCAAATGAGCGTTGTTATCCCATGTATATCAGATATTACGTACGGTTTTCCAAGATGGTACTTTCTTAGGCTCGTCCGACTTCGTAATTTTGTCAATATCTCATCACTCACAACTTTGTTTTCAGTGAAATTAGTTTTATTGTGATTCTAACTCGCTATATATTAGGGGAGTAATGCCAGTATAATATATATTTTTGGAACCAAAATCCACTATTTTGCGTGATGGTACCCCTTTGAGTTTCAACCAATTTTGTTGTATTTTGAATATCTCCTAAATCAGAACTCTTTTTTCGATGAAATAAATTTAGTATGCTTCCGTATTAGATCAAATATCTTTTATAAACATTCTTACTCAAAATACAGTATCAAATGAGCGTTGTTATCCCATGTATATCAAATATTACAGACATTTTTCCATGAAGGTACTTTCTTAGGTTCGTCCGACTTTGTAGTTTGGTCAATATCTCATCACTCACAACTTTGTTTTCAGTGAAATTAGTTTTATTGTGATTCTAACTCGGTATATATTAGGGGAATAATGTTAATATAATATATATTTTTGGAACCAAAATACACTATTTTCCGTGATGGTACCCCTTTGAGTTTCGACTAATTTTGGTGTATTTTCAAATTCTCCTAAATCGGAACTCGTTTTTCGATGAAATAAATTGTATATGCTTCCGTACTAGATCAAATATCTTTTATAAACATTCTTACTCAAAATACAGTATAAAATGAGCGTTGTTATCCCATGTATATCAGATATTACAGACATTTTTACGAGATGGTATTTTCTTAGATTCGTCCGACTTCGTAGTTTGGTCAATATCTCATCACTCGCAACTTTGTTTTCAAGGAAATTAGTTTTATTGTGATTCTAACTCCTTATATATTAGGAGAATAATGTTAATATAATATATATTTTTGGAACCAAAATCCATTATTTTCCGTGATGGTACCCCCTTTGAGTTTAAACCAATTTTGTTGTTTTTTGAATTTCTCCTAAACCGGAACTCTTTTTTTTTCCGATGAAATAAATTGTGTATGGTTCTGTACTAGATCAAATATATTTTCTAAACTTTCTTACTCAAAATAAAGTATAAAATGAGCATTGTTATCCCATTTATATCAAATATTACAGACATTTTTGTGAGATGGTACTTTATTAGGTTCGTCCGACTTCGTAGTTTGGTCAATATCTCATTACTCGTAACTTTGTTTTCAGTGAAATTAGTTTTATTGTGATTCTAACTCGTTATATATTAGGGGAAGAATTTTAATATAATAAATATTTTTGGAACAAAAATCCACTATTTTCCGTGATGGTACCCCTTTGAGTTTCGACCAATTTTGTTGTGTTTGGAATTTCTCCTAAATCAGAATTCTTTTTTCGATGAAATAAATTGTATATGCTTCCGTACTATATCAAATAGATTTTATAAACATTCTTACTCAAAATACAGTATCAAATGAGTGTTACGTACGGTTTTCCAAGATGGTACTTTATTAGGTTCGTCCGACTTCGTAGTTTGGTCAATATCTCATTACTCGTAACTTTGTTTTCAGTGAAATTAGTTTTATTGTGATTCTAACTCGTTATATATTAGGGGAAGAATGTTAATATAATAAATATTTTTGGAACAAAAATCCACTATTTTCCGTGATGGTACCCCTTTGAGTTTCAACCAATTTTGTTGTATTTTGAATTTCTCCTAAATCAGAACTCTTTTTTCGATGAAATAAATTTAGTATGCTTCCGTATTAGATCAAATATATTTTATAAACATTCTTACTCAAAATACAGTATTAAATGAGCGTGGTTATCCCATGTATATCAGATATTACATACGATTTTCTGAGATGGTACTTTCTTAGACTCGTCCGACTTCGTAGTCTTGTCAATATCTCATCACTCACAACTTTGTTTTCAGTGAAATTATTTTTTTGTGATTCTAACTCGCTATATATTAGGGGAGTAATGCCAATATAATATATATTTTTGGAACCAAAAGCTACTATTTTCCGTGATGGTACACCTTTAAGTTTCGACCAATTTTGTTGTACTCTGAATTTCTCCTAAATCAGAACTCTTTTTTCGATGAAATAAATTATATATGCTTCCGTACTAGATCAAATATCTTTTGTAAACATTCATACTCAAAATAACGTATAAAATAAGCATTGTTATCCCATGTATATCAAATATGACAGACATTTTTCCGAGGTGGTACTTTATTAGGTTCGTCCGACTTCGTAGTTTGGCAATATCTCATCACTCGCACCTTTATTTTCAGTGAAATTAGTTTTATTGTGATTCTAACTCGTTATATATTTGGGGAATAATGTTAATATAATATATTTTTTTGGAACCAAAATACACTATTTTCCGTGATGGTACCCCTTTGAATTTCGACCAATTTTGTTGCGTTTGGATTTTCTCCTAAATCAGAACTCTTTTTTCGATGAAATAAATTGTATATGCTTCCGTACTATATGAAATAGATTTTATAAACATTCTTACTCAAAATAAAGTCTCAAATGAGCGTTGTTATCCCATGTATATCAGATATTACGTACGGTTTTCCAAGATGGTACTTTCTTAGGCTCGTCCGACTTCGTAATTTTGTCAATATCTCATCACTCACAACTTTGTTTTCAGTGAAATCAGTTTTATTGTGATTCTAACTCGCTATATATTAGGGGAGTAATGCCAGTATAATATATATTTTTGGAACCAAAATCCACTATTTTGCGTGACCCCTTTGAGTTTCAACCAATTTTGTTGTATTTTGAATATCTCCTAAATCAGAACTCTTTTTTCGATGAAATAAATTATGTATGCTTCCGTACTAGATCAAATATATTTTCTAAACATTATTACTAAAAATACAGTATCAAATGAGAGTTGTTATCCAATGTATATAAGATATTACATACATTTTTACGAGATGGTACTTTCTTAGGTTCGTCTGACTTCGTAGTTTGGTCAATATCTCATCACTCACAACTTTGTTTTTAGTGAAATTAGTTTTATTGTGATTCTAACTCGTTATATATTAGGGTAATAATGTTAATATAATATATATTTATGGAACCAAAATCCACTATTTTCCGTGATGGTACCCCTTTGAGTTTCGACCAAATTTGTTGTGTTTGGAATTTCTCCTGAATCGGAACTCTTTTTTCGATGAAATAAATTGCATATGCTTACGTACTAGATCAAATATATTTTATAAACATTCTTAATCGAAATAAAGTATCAAATGAGCGTTGTTATTCCATGCATAACATATATTGACGGTTTTCTGAGATGGTACTTTCTTAGGTTCGTCCGACTTCGTAGTTTGGTCAATATCTCATCACTCGCAACTTTGTTTTCAGTGAAATTAGTTTTATTGTGATTCTAACTCGCTCTATATTAGGGGAGTAATGCCAGTATAATATATATTTTTGGAACCAAAATCCACTATTTTGCGTGATGGTACCCCTTTTAGTTTCAACCAATTTTGTTGTATTTTGAATTTCTCCTAAATCAGAACTCTTTTTTCGATGAAATAAATTTAGTATGCTTCTGTATTAGATCAAATATCTTTTATAAACATTCTTACTCAAAATAAAGTATCAAATGAGCGTTGTTATCCCATGTATATCAAATATTACATACATTTTTCCATGAAGGTACTTTCTTAGGTTCGTCCGACTTCGTAGTTTGATCAATATCTCATCACTCGCAACTTTGTTTTCATGGAAATTAGTTTAATTGTGATTCTAACTCGGTATATATTAAGGGAGTAATGCCAGTATAATATATATTTTTGGAACCAAAATCCACTATTTTCCGTGATGGTACCCCTTTGAGTTTCGACTAATTTTGGTGTATTTTCAAATTCTCCTAAATCGGAACTCGTTTTTCGATGAAATAAATTGTATATGCTTCCGTACTAGATCAAATATCTTTTATAAACATTCTTACTCAAAATACAGTATAAAATGAGCGTTGTTATCCCATGTATATCAGATATTACGTACGGTTTTCCAAGATGGTATTTTCTTAGATTCGTCCGACTTCGTAGTTTGGTCAATATCTCATCACTCGCAACTTTGTTTTCAGGGAAATTAGTTTTATTGTGATTCTAACTCGTTATATATTAGGAGAATAATGTTAATATAATATATATTTTTGGAACCAAAATCCATTATTTTCCGTGATGGTACCCCTTTGAGTTTAAACCAATTTTGTTGTTTTTTGAATTTCTCCTAAACCAGAACTCTTTTTTTTTCCGATGAAATAAATTGTGTATGGTTCCGTACTAGATCAAATATATTTTCTAAACATTCTTACTCAAAATAAATTATAAAATGAGCATTGTTATCCCATTTATATCAAATATTACAGACATTTTTGTGAGATGGTACTTTATTAGGTTCGTCCGACTTCGTAGTTTGGTCAATATCTCATTACTCGTAACTTTGTTTTCAGTGAAATTAGTTTTATTGTGATTCTAACTCGTTATATATTAGGGGAAGAATTTTAATATAATAAATATTTTTGGAACAAAAATCCACTATTTTCCGTGATGGTACCCCTTTGAGTTTCGACCAATTTTGTTGTGTTTGGAATTTCTCCTAAATCAGAACTCTTTTTTCGATGAAATAAATTGTATATGCTTCCGTACTATATCAAATAGATTTTATAAACATTCTTACTCAAAATACAGTATCAAATGAGCGTTACGTACGGTTTTCCAAGATGGTACTTTATTAGGTTCGTCCGACTTCGTAGTTTGGTCAATATCTCATTACTCGTAACTTTGTTTTCAGTGAAATTAGTTTTATTGTGATTCTAACTCGTTATATATTAGGGGAAGAATGTTAATATAATAAATATTTTTGGAACAAAAATCCACTATTTTCCGTGATGGTACCCCTTTGAGTTTCAACCAATTTTGTTGTATTTTGAATTTCTCCTAAATCAGAACTCTTTTTTCGATGAAATAAATTTAGTATGCTTCCGTATTAGATCAAATATATTTTATAAACATTCTTACTCAAAATACAGTATTAAATGAGCGTAGTTATCCCATGTATATCAGATATTACATACGGTTTTCCGAAATGGTACTTTCTTAGACTCGTCCGACTTCGTAGTTTGGTCAATATCTCATTACTCGTAACTTTGTTTTCAGTGAAATTAGTTTTATTGTGATTCTAACTCGTTATATATTAGGGGAAGAATTTTAATATAATAAATATTTTTGGAACAAAAATCCACTATTTTCCGTGATGGTACCCCTTTGAGTTTCGACCAATTTTGTTGTGTTTGGAATTTCTCCTAAATCAGAACTCTTTTTTCGATGAAATAAATTGTATATGCTTCCGTACTATATCAAATAGATTTTATAAACATTCTTACTCAAAATACAGTATCAAATGAGCGTTACGTACGGTTTTCCAAGATGGTACTTTATTAGGTTCGTCCGACTTCGTAGTTTGGTCAATATCTCATTACTCGTAACTTTGTTTTCAGTGAAATTAGTTTTATTGTGATTCTAACTCGTTATATATTAGGGGAAGAATGTTAATATAATAAATATTTTTGGAACAAAAATCCACTATTTTCCGTGATGGTACCCCTTTGAGTTTCAACCAATTTTGTTGTATTTTGAATTTCTCCTAAATCAGAACTCTTTTTTCGATGAAATAAATTTAGTATGCTTCCGTATTAGATCAAATATATTTTATAAACATTCTTACTCAAAATACAGTATTAAATGAGCGTAGTTATCCCATGTATATCAGATATTACATACGGTTTTCCGAAATGGTACTTTCTTAGACTCGTCCGACTTCGTAGTTTGGTCAATATCTCATTACTCGTAACTTTGTTTTCAGTGAAATTAGTTTTATTGTGATTCTAACTCGTTATATATTAGGGGAAGAATTTTAATATAATAAATATTTTTGGAACAAAAATCCACTATTTTCCGTGATGGTACCCCTTTGAGTTTCGACCAATTTTGTTGTGTTTGGAATTTCTCCTAAATCAGAATTCTTTTTTCGATGAAATAAATTGTATATGCTTCCGTACTATATCAAATAGATTTTATAAACATTCTTACTCAAAATACAGTATCAAATGAGCGTTACGTACGGTTTTCCAAGATGGTACTTTATTAGGTTCGTCCGACTTCGTAGTTTGGTCAATATCTCATTACTCGTAACTTTGTTTTCAGTGAAATTAGTTTTATTGTGATTCTAACTCGTTATATATTAGGGGAAGAATGTTAATATAATAAATATTTTTGGAACAAAAATCCACTATTTTCCGTGATGGTACCCCTTTGAGTTTCAACCAATTTTGTTGTATTTTGAATTTCTCCTAAATCAGAACTCTTTTTTCGATGAAATAAATTTAGTATGCTTCCGTATTAGATCAAATATATTTTATAAACATTCTTACTCAAAATACAGTATTAAATGAGCGTAGTTATCCCATGTATATCAGATATTACATACGGTTTTCCGAAATGGTACTTTCTTAGACTCGTCCGACTTCGTAGTCTTGTCAATATCTCATCACTCACAACTTTGTTTTCAGTGAAATTAGTTTTTTTGTGATTCTAACTCGCTATATATTAGGGGAGTAATGCCAATATAATATATATTTTTGGAACCAAAAGCTACTATTTTCCGTGATGGTACACCTTTAAGTTTCGACCAATTTTGTTGTACTCTGAATTTCTCCTAAATCAGAACTCTTTTTTCGATGAAATAAATTATGTATGCTTCCGTACTAGATCAAATATCTTTTGTAAACATTCATACTCAAAATAAAGTATAAAATAAGCATTGTTATCCCATGTATATCAAATATGACAGACATTTTTCCGAGGTGGTACTTTATTAGGTTCGTCCGACTTCGTAGTTTGGCAATATCTCATCACTCGCACCTTTATTTTCAGTGAAATTAGTTTTATTGTGATTCTAACTCGTTATATATTTGGGGAATAATGTTAATATAATATATTTTTTTGGAACCAAAATACACTATTTTCCGTGATGGTACCCCTTTGAATTTCGACCAATTTTGTTGCGTTTGGAATTTCTCCTAAATCAGAACTCTTTTTTCGATGAAATAAATTGTATATGCTTCCGTACTATATGAAATAGATTTTATAAACATTCTTACTCAAAATAAAGTCTCAAATGAGCGTTGTTATCCCATGTATATCAGATATTACGTACGGTTTTCCAAGATGGTACTTTCTTAGGCTCGTCCGACTTCGTAATTTTGTCAATATCTCATCACTCACAACTTTGTTTTCAGTGAAATTAGTTTTATTGTGATTCTAACTCGCTATATATTAGGGGAGTAATGCCAGTATAATATATATTTTTGGAACCAAAATCCACTATTTTGCGTGATGGTACCCCTTTGAGTTTCAACCAATTTTGTTGTATTTTGAATATCTCCTAAATCAGAACTCTTTTTTCGATGAAATAAATTTAGTATGCTTCCGTATTAGATCAAATATCTTTTATAAACATTCTTACTCAAAATACAGTATCAAATGAGCGTTGTTATCCCATGTATATCAAATATTACAGACATTTTTCCATGAAGGTACTTTCTTAGGTTCGTCCGACTTTGTAGTTTGGTCAATATCTCATCACTCACAACTTTGTTTTCAGTGAAATTAGTTTTATTGTGATTCTAACTCGGTATATATTAGGGGAATAATGTTAATATAATATATATTTTTGGAACCAAAATACACTATTTTCCGTGATGGTACCCCTTTGAGTTTCGACCAATTTTGGTGTATTTTCAAATTCTCCTAAATCAGAACTCGTTTTTCGATGAAATAAATTGTATATGCTTCCGTACTAGATCAAATATCTTTTATAAACATTCTTACTCAAAATACAGTATAAAATGAGCGTTGTTATCCCATGTATATCAGATATTACAGACATTTTTACGAGATGGTATTTTCTTAGATTCGTCCGACTTCGTAGTTTGGTCAATATCTCATCACTCGCAACTTTGTTTTCAAGGAAATTAGTTTTATTGTGATTCTAACTCGTTATATATTAGGAGAATAATGTTAATATAATATATATTTTTGGAACCAAAATCCATTATTTTCCGTGATGGTACCCCCTTTGAGTTTAAACCAATTTTGTTGTTTTTTGAATTTCTCCTAAACCGGAACTCTTTTTTTTTCCGATGAAATAAATTGTGTATGGTTCCGTACTAGATCAAATATATTTTCTAAACATTCTTACTCAAAATAAAGTATAAAATGAGCATTGTTATCCCATTTATATCAAATATTACAGACATTTTTGTGAGATGGTACTTTATTAGGTTCGTCCGACTTCGTAGTTTGGTCAATATCTCATTACTCGTAACTTTGTTTTCAGTGAAATTAGTTTTATTGTGATTCTAACTCGTTATATATTAGGGGAAGAATTTTAATATAATAAATATTTTTGGAACAAAAATCCACTATTTTCCGTGATGGTACCCCTTTGAGTTTCGACCAATTTTGTTGTGTTTGGAATTTCTCCTAAATCAGAATTCTTTTTTCGATGAAATAAATTGTATATGCTTCCGTACTATATCAAATAGATTTTATAAACATTCTTACTCAAAATACAGTATCAAATGAGCGTTACGTACGGTTTTCCAAGATGGTACTTTATTAGGTTCGTCCGACTTCGTAGTTTGGTCAATATCTCATTACTCGTAACTTTGTTTTCAGTGAAATTAGTTTTATTGTGATTCTAACTCGTTATATATTAGGGGAAGAATGTTAATATAATAAATATTTTTGGAACAAAAATCCACTATTTTCCGTGATGGTACCCCTTTGAGTTTCAACCAATTTTGTTGTATTTTGAATTTCTCCTAAATCAGAACTCTTTTTTCGATGAAATAAATTTAGTATGCTTCCGTATTAGATCAAATATATTTTATAAACATTCTTACTCAAAATACAGTATTAAATGAGCGTGGTTATCCCATGTATATCAGATATTACATACGATTTTCCGAGATGGTACTTTCTTAGACTCGTCCGACTTCGTAGTCTTGTCAATATCTCATCACTCACAACTTTGTTTTCAGTGAAATTATTTTTTTGTGATTCTAACTCGCTATATATTAAGGGAGTAATGCCAATATAATATATATTTTTGGAACCAAAAGCTACTATTTTCCGTGATGGTACACCTTTAAGTTTCGACCAATTTTGTTGTACTCTGAATTTCTCCTAAATCAGAACTCTTTTTTCGATGAAATAAATTATATATGCTTCCGTACTAGATCAAATATCTTTTGTAAACATTCATACTCAAAATAACGTATAAAATAAGCATTGTTATCCCATGTATATCAAATATGACAGACATTTTTCGACCAATTTTGTTGTGTTTGGAATTTCTCCTAAATCAGAACTCTTTTTTCGATGAAATAAATTTAGTATGCTTCCGTATTAGATCAAATATCTTTTATAAACATTCTTACTCAAAATACAGTATCAAATGATCATTGTTATCCCATGTATATCAAATATTACAGACATTTTTCCATGAAGGTACTTTCTTAGGTTCGTCCGACTTCGTAGTTTGGTCAATATTTCATCACTCGCAACTTTGTTTTCAGGGAAATTAGTTTAATTGTGATTCTAACTCGGTATATATTAGGGGAGTAATGCCAGTATAATATATATAACTCGTTATATATTAGGGGAAGAATTTTAATAAATAAATATTTTTGGAACAAAATTCCACTATTTTCCGTGATGGTACCCCTTTGAGTTTCGACCAATTTTGTTGTGTTTGGAATTTCTCCTAAATCAGAATTCTTTTTTCGATGAAATAAATTGTATATGCTTCCGTACTATATCAAATAGATTTTATAAACATTCTTACTCAAAATACAATATCAAATGAGCGTTACGTACGGTTTTCCAAGATGGTACTTTATTAGGTTCGTCCGACTTCGTAGTTTGGTCAATATCTCATTACTCGTAACTTTGTTTTCAGTGAAATTAGTTTTATTGTGATTCTAACTCGTTATATATTAGGGGAAGAATGTTAATATAATAAATATTTTTGGAACAAAAATCCACTATTTTCTGTGATGGTACCCCTTTGAGTTTCAACCAATTTTGTTGTATTTTGAATTTCTCCTAAATCAGAACTCTTTTTTCGATGAAATAAATTTAGTATGATTCCGTATTAGATCAAATATATTTTATAAACATTCTTACTCAAAATACAGTATTAAATGAGCATTGTTATCCCATGTATATCGGATATTACATACGGTTATCCGAGATGGTACTTTGTTAGGCTCGTCCGATTTCGTAGTCTTGTCAATATCTCATCACTCACAACTTTGTTTTCAGTGAAATTAGTGTTTTTGTGATTCTAACTCGCTATATATTAGGGGAGTAATTCCAATATAATATATATTTTTGGAACCAAAATCCACTATTTTCCGTGATGGTACCCCTTTGAGTTTCGACCAATTTTGTTATATTTTGAATTTATCCTAAATGGGAACTCTTTTTTCGATGAAATAAATTGTCTATGCTTCCGTACTAGATCAAATATCCTTTGTAAACATTCATACTCAAAATAAAGTATAAAATGAGCATTGTTATCCCATGTATATCAAATATGACAGACATTTTTCGACCAATTTTGTTGTGTTTGGAATTTCTCCTAAATCAAAACTCTTTTTTCGATGAAATAAATTTAGTATGCTTCCGTATTAGATCAAATATCTTTTATAAACATTCTTACTCAAAATACAGTATCAAATGATCATTGTTATCCCATGTATATCAAATATTACAGACATTTTTCCATGAAGGTACTTTCTTAGGTTCGTCCGACTTCGTAGTTTGGTCAATATTTCATCACTCGCAACTTTGTTTTCAGGGAAATTAGTTTAATTGTGATTCTAACTCGGTATATATTAGGGGAGTAATGCCAGTATAATATATATTTTTGGAACCAAAATCCACTATTTTCCGTGATGATACCCCTTTGAGTTTCGACCAAATTTGTTGTGTTTTGAATTTCTCCTAAATCGGAACTCTTTTTTCGATGAAATAAATTGCATATGCTTCCGTACTTGATCAAATATATTTTATAAACATTCTTACTCGAAATAAAGTATCAAATGAGCGTTGTTGTCCCATGTATATAAGATATTACAGACATTTTTACGAGATGGTACTTTCTTATGTTCGTCTGACTTCGTAGTTTGGTCAATATCTCATCACTCGCAACTTTGTTTTCAGTGAAATTAGTTTTATTGTGATTCTAACTCGTTATATATTAGGGGAAGAATGTTAATATAATAAATATTTTTGGAACAAATATCCACTATTTTCCGTGATGGTACCCCTTTGAGTTTCGACCAATTGTTTTTGTTTTTTGAATTTCTCCTAAATCGGAACTCTTTTTTCGATGAAATAAATTGTATATGCTTCCGTACTATATCAAATATATTTTATAAACATTCTTACTCAAAATACAGTATCAAAAGAGCGTTGTTTTCCCCTGTATATCAGATATTATAGACGGTTTTCTGAGATGGTACTTTATTAGGCTCGTCCGACTTCGTAGTTTTGTCAATATCTTATCACTCACAACTCGGTTTTCAGTGAAATTAGTTGTATTGTGATTCTAACTCACTATATATTAGGGGAGTAATGTCAATATAATGTATATTTTTGGTACCAAAATCCACTTTTTTCCATGATGACCCCTTTGAGTTTCGACCAATTTTTATGTTTTTTAATTTCTCCTAAATCAGAACTCTTTTTTCGATGAAATAAATTGTATATGCTTCCGAACTATATCAAATACATTTTATAAACATTCTTACTCAAAATACAGTATCAAATGAGCATTGTTATCCCATGTATATCAGATATTAGATACGGTTTTCCGAGATGGTACTTTCTTAGGCTCGTCCGACTTCGTAATCTTGTCAATATCTCATCACTCACAACTTTGTTTTCAGTGAAATTAGTTTTTTTGTGATTCTAACTCGCTATATATTAGGGGAGTAATGCCAATATAATATATATTTTTGGAACCAAAATCAACTATTTTCCGTGATGGTACCCCTTTGATGTAGGTACTTTCTTAGGTTCGTCCGACTTCGTAGTTTGGTCAATATCTCATCACTCGCAACTTTGTTTTCTGTGAAATTAGTTTTATTGTGATTCTAACTCGCTATATATTAGGGGAATAATGTTAATATAATATATATTTTTGGAACCCAAATACACTATTTTCCGTGATGGTACCCCTTTGAGTTTCGACCAATTTTGGTGTATTTTCAAATTCTCCTAAATCGGAACTCGTTTTTCGATGAAATAAATTGTATATGCTTCCGTACTAGATCAAATATCTTTTCTAAACATTCTTACTCAAAATACAGTATAAAATGAGCGTTGTTATCCCATGTATATCAGCTATTACAAACATTTTTACGAGATGGTACTTTCTTAGGTTCGTCCGACTTCGTAGTTTGGTCAATATCTCATCACTCGCAACTTTGTTTTCAGGGAAATTAGTTTTATTGTGATTCTAACTCGTTATATATTAGGAGAATAATGTTAATATAATATATATTTTTGGAACCAAAATCCATTATTTTCCGTGATGGTACCCCTTTGAGTTTAAACCAATTTTGTTGTTTTTTGAATTTCTCCTAAACCGGAACTCTTTTTTTTCCGATGAAATAAATTGTGTATGGTTCCGTACTAGATCAAATATCTTTTCTAAACATTTTTACTCAAAATAAAGTATAAAATGAGCATTGTTATCCCATTTATATCAAATATTACAGACATTTTTGTGAGATGGTACTTTATTAGGTTCGTCCGACTTCGTAGTTTGGTCAATATCTCATTACTCGTAACTTAGTTTTCAGTGAAATTTGTTTTATTGCGATTCTAACTCGTTATATATTAGGGGATGAATGTTAATATAATAAATATTTTTGGAACAAAAATCCACTATTTTCCGTGATGGTACCCCTTTGAGTTTCGACCAATTTTGTTGTGTTTGGAATTTCTCCTAAATCAGAACTCTTTTTTCGATGAAATAAATTATATATGCTTCCGTACTAGATCAAATATCTTTTGTAAACATTCATACTCAAAATAACGTATAAAATAAGCATTGTTATCCCATGTATATCAAATATGACAGACATTTTTCGACCAATTTTGTTGTGTTTGGAATTTCTCCTAAATCAGAACTCTTTTTTCGATGAAATAAATTTAGTATGCTTCCGTATTAGATCAAATATCTTTTATAAACATTCTTACTCAAAATACAGTATCAAATGATCATTGTTATCCCATGTATATCAAATATTACAGACATTTTTCCATGAAGGTACTTTCTTAGGTTCGTCCGACTTCGTAGTTTGGTCAATATTTCATCACTCGCAACTTTGTTTTCAGGGAAATTAGTTTAATTGTGATTCTAACTCGGTATATATTAGGGGAGTAATGCCAGTATAATATATATAACTCGTTATATATTAGGGGAAGAATTTTAATAAATAAATATTTTTGGAACAAAATTCCACTATTTTCCGTGATGGTACCCCTTTGAGTTTCGACCAATTTTGTTGTGTTTGGAATTTCTCCTAAATCAGAATTCTTTTTTCGATGAAATAAATTGTATATGCTTCCGTACTATATCAAATAGATTTTATAAACATTCTTACTCAAAATACAATATCAAATGAGCGTTACGTACGGTTTTCCAAGATGGTACTTTATTAGGTTCGTCCGACTTCGTAGTTTGGTCAATATCTCATTACTCGTAACTTTGTTTTCAGTGAAATTAGTTTTATTGTGATTCTAACTCGTTATATATTAGGGGAAGAATGTTAATATAATAAATATTTTTGGAACAAAAATCCACTATTTTCTGTGATGGTACCCCTTTGAGTTTCAACCAATTTTGTTGTATTTTGAATTTCTCCTAAATCAGAACTCTTTTTTCGATGAAATAAATTTAGTATGATTCCGTATTAGATCAAATATATTTTATAAACATTCTTACTCAAAATACAGTATTAAATGAGCATTGTTATCCCATGTATATCGGATATTACATACGGTTATCCGAGATGGTACTTTGTTAGGCTCGTCCGATTTCGTAGTCTTGTCAATATCTCATCACTCACAACTTTGTTTTCAGTGAAATTAGTGTTTTTGTGATTCTAACTCGCTATATATTAGGGGAGTAATTCCAATATAATATATATTTTTGGAACCAAAATCCACTATTTTCCGTGATGGTACCCCTTTGAGTTTCGACCAATTTTGTAATATTTTGAATTTATCCTAAATGGGAACTCTTTTTTCGATGAAATAAATTGTCTATGCTTCCGTACTAGATCAAATATCCTTTGTAAACATTCATACTCAAAATAAAGTATAAAATGAGCATTGTTATCCCATGTATATCAAATATGACAGACATTTTTCGACCAATTTTGTTGTGTTTGGAATTTCTCCTAAATCAAAACTCTTTTTTCGATGAAATAAATTTAGTATGCTTCCGTATTAGATCAAATATCTTTTATAAACATTCTTACTCAAAATACAGTATCAAATGATCATTGTTATCCCATGTATATCAAATATTACAGACATTTTTCCATGAAGGTACTTTCTTAGGTTCGTCCGACTTCGTAGTTTGGTCAATATTTCATCACTCGCAACTTTGTTTTCAGGGAAATTAGTTTAATTGTGATTCTAACTCGGTATATATTAGGGGAGTAATGCCAGTATAATATATATTTTTGGAACCAAAATCCACTATTTTCCGTGATGATACCCCTTTGAGTTTCGACCAAATTTGTTGTGTTTTGAATTTCTCCTAAATCGGAACTCTTTTTTCGATGAAATAAATTGCATATGCTTCCGTACTTGATCAAATATATTTTATAAACATTCTTACTCGAAATAAAGTATCAAATGAGCGTTGTTGTCCCATGTATATAAGATATTACAGACATTTTTACGAGATGGTACTTTCTTATGTTCGTCTGACTTCGTAGTTTGGTCAATATCTCATCACTCGCAACTTTGTTTTCAGTGAAATTAGTTTTATTGTGATTCTAACTCGTTATATATTAGGGGAAGAATGTTAATATAATAAATATTTTTGGAACAAATATCCACTATTTTCCGTGATGGTACCCCTTTGAGTTTCGACCAATTGTTTTTGTTTTTTGAATTTCTCCTAAATCGGAACTCTTTTTTCGATGAAATAAATTGTATATGCTTCCGTACTATATCAAATATATTTTATAAACATTCTTACTCAAAATACAGTATCAAAAGAGCGTTGTTTTCCCCTGTATATCAGATATTATAGACGGTTTTCTGAGATGGTACTTTATTAGGCTCGTCCGACTTCGTAGTTTTGTCAATATCTTATCACTCACAACTCGGTTTTCAGTGAAATTAGTTGTATTGTGATTCTAACTCACTATATATTAGGGGAGTAATGTCAATATAATGTATATTTTTGGTACCAAAATCCACTTTTTTCCATGATGACCCCTTTGAGTTTCGACCAATTTTTATGTTTTTTAATTTCTCCTAAATCAGAACTCTTTTTTCGATGAAATAAATTGTATATGCTTCCGAACTATATCAAATACATTTTATAAACATTCTTACTCAAAATACAGTATCAAATGAGCATTGTTATCCCATGTATATCAGATATTAGATACGGTTTTCCGAGATGGTACTTTCTTAGGCTCGTCCGACTTCGTAATCTTGTCAATATCTCATCACTCACAACTTTGTTTTCAGTGAAATTAGTTTTTTTGTGATTCTAACTCGCTATATATTAGGGGAGTAATGCCAATATAATATATATTTTTGGAACCAAAATCAACTATTTTCCGTGATGGTACCCCTTTGATGTAGGTACTTTCTTAGGTTCGTCCGACTTCGTAGTTTGGTCAATATCTCATCACTCGCAACTTTGTTTTCTGTGAAATTAGTTTTATTGTGATTCTAACTCGCTATATATTAGGGGAATAATGTTAATATAATATATATTTTTGGAACCCAAATACACTATTTTCCGTGATGGTACCCCTTTGAGTTTCGACCAATTTTGGTGTATTTTCAAATTCTCCTAAATCGGAACTCGTTTTTCGATGAAATAAATTGTATATGCTTCCGTACTAGATCAAATATCTTTTCTAAACATTCTTACTCAAAATACAGTATAAAATGAGCGTTGTTATCCCATGTATATCAGCTATTACAAACATTTTTACGAGATGGTACTTTCTTAGGTTCGTCCGACTTCGTAGTTTGGTCAATATCTCATCACTCGCAACTTTGTTTTCAGGGAAATTAGTTTTATTGTGATTCTAACTCGTTATATATTAGGAGAATAATGTTAATATAATATATATTTTTGGAACCAAAATCCATTATTTTCCGTGATGGTACCCCTTTGAGTTTAAACCAATTTTGTTGTTTTTTGAATTTCTCCTAAACCGGAACTCTTTTTTTTCCGATGAAATAAATTGTGTATGGTTCCGTACTAGATCAAATATCTTTTCTAAACATTTTTACTCAAAATAAAGTATAAAATGAGCATTGTTATCCCATTTATATCAAATATTACAGACATTTTTGTGAGATGGTACTTTATTAGGTTCGTCCGACTTCGTAGTTTGGTCAATATCTCATTACTCGTAACTTAGTTTTCAGTGAAATTTGTTTTATTGCGATTCTAACTCGTTATATATTAGGGGATGAATGTTAATATAATAAATATTTTTGGAACAAAAATCCACTATTTTCCGTGATGGTACCCCTTTGAGTTTCGACCAATTTTGTTGTGTTTGGAATTTCTCCTAAATCAGAACTCTTTTTTCGATGAAATAAATTGTATATGCTTCCGTACTATATAAAATAGATTTTATAAACATTCTTACTTAAAATACAGTATCAAATGAGCATCGTTATCCCATGTATATCAGATATTACGTACGGTTTTCCAAGATGGTACTTTATTAGGTTCGTCCGACTTCGTAGTTTGGTCAATATCTCATTACTCATAACTTTGTTTTCAGTGAAATTAGTTTTATTGTGATTCTAACTCGTTATATATTAGGGGAAGAATGTTAATATAATAAATATTTTTGGAACAAAAATCCACTATTTTCCGTGATGGTACCCCTTTGAGTTTCGACCAATTTTGTTGTGTTTGGAATTTCTCCTAAATCAGAACTCTTTTTTCGATGAAATAAATTGTATATGCTTCCGTACTATATAAAATAGATTTTATAAAAATTCTTACTCAAAATACAGTATCAAATGAGCATCGTTATCCCATGTATATCAGATATTACGTACGGTTTTCCAAGATGGTACTTTATTAGGTTCGTCCGACTTCGTAGTTTGGTCAATATCTCATTACTCGTAACTTTGTATTCAGTGAAATTAGTTTTATTGTGATTCTAACTCGCTATAAATTAGTGGAGTAATGCCAGTATAATATATATTTTTGGAACGAAAATCCACTATTTTTGCGTGATGGTAACCCTTTGAGTTTCAACCAATTTTGTTGTATTTTGAATTTCTCCTAATTCAGAACTCTTTTTTCGATGAAATAAATTTAGTATGCTTCCGTATTAGATCAAATATCTTTTATAAACATTCTTACTCAAAATACAGTATCAAATGATCGTTGTTATCCCATGTATATCAAATATTACAGACATTTTTCCATGAAGGTACTTTCTTAGGTTCGTCCGACTTCGTAGTTTGGTCAATATCTCATCACTCGCAACTTTGTTTTCAGTGAGATTAGTTTTATTATGATTCTAACTCGCTATATATTAGGGGAATAATGTTAATATAATATATATTTTTGGAACCCAAATACACTATTTTCCGTGATGGTACCCCTTTGAGTTTCGACCAATTTTGGTGTATTTTCAAATTCTCCTAAATCGGAACTCGTTTTTCGATGAAATAAATTGTATATGCTTCCCTACTAGATCAAATATCTTTTCTAAACATTCTTACTCAAAATACAGTATAAAATGAGCATTGTTATCCCATGTATATCAGATATTACAGACTTTTTTACGAAATGGTACTTTCTTATGTTCGTCCGACTTCGTAGTTTGGTCAATATCTCATCACTCGCAACTCTGTTTTAAGGGAAATTAGTTTTATTGTGATTCTAACTCGTTATATATTAGGGGAATAATGTTAATATAATATATAATTTTGGAACCAAAATCCACTATTTTCCGTGATGGTACCCCTTTGAGTTTCAACCAATTTTGTTGTTTTTTGAATTTCTCCTAAACCGGAACTCTTTTTTTCGATGAAATAAATTGTGTATGGTTCCGTACTAGATCAAATATCTTTTCTAAACATTCTTACTCAAAATAAAGTATAAAATGAGCATTGTTATCCCATTTATATCAAATATTACAGACATTTTTGTGAGATGGTGCTTTATTAGGTTCTTCCTACTTCGTAGTTTGATCAATATCTCATTACTCGTAACTTTGTTTTTAGTGAAATTAGTTTTATTGTGATTCTAACTCGTTATATATTAGAGGAAGAATGTTAATATAATAAATATTTTTGGAACAAAAATCCACTATTTTCCGTGATGGTACCCCTTTGAGTTTCGACCAATCTTTTTGTTTTTTAATTTCTCCTAAATCAGAACTCTTTTTTCGATGAAATAAATTGTATATGCTTCCGTACTATATCAACTACATTTTATAAACATTCTTACTCAAAATACAGTATCAAATGAGCGTTGTTATCCCATGTATATCAGATATTACAGACATTTTTACGAAATGGTACTTTCTTATGTTCGTCCGACTTCGTAGTTTGGTCAATATTTCATCACTCGCAACTTTGTTTTAAGGGAAATTAGTTTTATTGTGATTCTAACTCGTTATATATTAGGGGAATAATGTTAATATAATATATAATTTTGGAACCAAAATACACTATTTTCCGTGATGGTACCCCTTTGAGTTTCAACCAATTTTGTTGTTTTTTGAATTTCTCCTAAACCGGAACTCTTTTTTTCGATGAAATAAATTGTGTATGGTTCCGTACTAGATCAAATATCTTTTCTAAACATTCTTACTCAAAATAAAGTATAAAATGAGCATTGTTATCCCATTTATATCAAATATTACAGACATTTTTGTGAGATGGTACTTTATTAGGTTCTTCCTACTTCGTAGTTTGATCAATATCTCATTACTCGTAACTTTGTTTTTAGTGAAATTAGTTTTATTGTGATTCTAACTCGTTATATATTAGAGGAAGAATGTTAATATAATAAATATTTTTGGAACAAAAATCCACTATTTTCCGTGATGGTACCCCTTTGAGTTTCGACCAATCTTTTTGTTTTTTAATTACTCCTAAATCAGAACTCTTTTTTCGATGAAATAAATTGTATATGCTTCCGTACTATATCAACTACATTTTATAAACATTCTTACTCAAAATACAGTATCAAATGAGCGTTGTTATCCCATGTATATCAGATATTAGATACGGTTTTCCGAGATGGTACTTTCTTAGGCTCGTCCGACTTCGTAATTTTGTCAATATCTCATCACTCACAACTTTGTTTTCAGTGAAATTAGTTTTTTTGTGATTCTAACTCGCTATATATTAGGGGAGTAATGCCAATATAATATATATTTTTGGAACCAAAATCAACTATTTTCCGTGATGGTACCCCTTTGATGTAGGTACTTTCTTAGGTTCGTCCGACTTCGTAGTTTGGTCAATATCTCATCACTCGCAACTTTGTTTTCTGTGAAATTAGTTTTATTGTGATTCTAACTCGCTATATATTAGGGGAATAATGTTAATATAATATATATTTTTGGAACCCAAATACACTATTTTCCGTGATGGTACCCCTTTGAGTTTCGACCAATTTTGGTGTATTTTCAAATTCTCCTAAATCGGAACTCGTTTTTCGATGAAATAAATTGTATATGCTTCCGTACTAGATCAAATATCTTTTATAAACATTCTTACTCAAAATACAGTATAAAATGAGCGTTGTTATCCCATGTATATCAGCTATTACAAACATTTTTACGAGATGGTACTTTCTTAGGTTCGTCCGACTTCGTAGTTTGGTCAATATCTCATCACTCGCAACTTTGTTTTCAGGGAAATTAGTTTTATTGTGATTCTAACTCGTTATATATTAGGAGAATAATGTTAATATAATATATATTTTTGGAACCAAAATCCATTATTTTCCGTGATGGTACCCCTTTGAGTTTAAACCAATTTTGTTGTTTTTTGAATTTCTCCTAAACCGGAACTCTTTTTTTTCCGATGAAATAAATTGTGTATGGTTCCGTACTAGATCAAATATCTTTTCTAAACATTTTTACTCAAAATAAAGTATAAAATGAGCATTGTTATCCCATTTATATCAAATATTACAGACATTTTTGTGAGATGGTACTTTATTAGGTTCGTCCGACTTCGTAGTTTGGTCAATATCTCATTACTCGTAACTTAGTTTTCAGTGAAATTTGTTTTATTGCGATTCTAACTCGTTATATATTAGGGGATGAATGTTAATATAATAAATATTTTTGGAACAAAAATCCACTATTTTCCGTGATGGTACCCCTTTGAGTTTCGACCAATTTTGTTGTGTTTGGAATTTCTCCTAAATCAGAACTCTTTTTTCGATGAAATAAATTATATATGCTTCCGTACTAGATCAAATATCTTTTGTAAACATTCATACTCAAAATAACGTATAAAATAAGCATTGTTATCCCATGTATATCAAATATGACAGACATTTTTCGACCAATTTTGTTGTGTTTGGAATTTCTCCTAAATCAGAACTCTTTTTTCGATGAAATAAATTTAGTATGCTTCCGTATTAGATCAAATATCTTTTATAAACATTCTTACTCAAAATACAGTATCAAATGATCATTGTTATCCCATGTATATCAAATATTACAGACATTTTTCCATGAAGGTACTTTCTTAGGTTCGTCCGACTTCGTAGTTTGGTCAATATTTCATCACTCGCAACTTTGTTTTCAGGGAAATTAGTTTAATTGTGATTCTAACTCGGTATATATTAGGGGAGTAATGCCAGTATAATATATATAACTCGTTATATATTAGGGGAAGAATTTTAATAAATAAATATTTTTGGAACAAAATTCCACTATTTTCCGTGATGGTACCCCTTTGAGTTTCGACCAATTTTGTTGTGTTTGGAATTTCTCCTAAATCAGAATTCTTTTTTCGATGAAATAAATTGTATATGCTTCCGTACTATATCAAATAGATTTTATAAACATTCTTACTCAAAATACAATATCAAATGAGCGTTACGTACGGTTTTCCAAGATGGTACTTTATTAGGTTCGTCCGACTTCGTAGTTTGGTCAATATCTCATTACTCGTAACTTTGTTTTCAGTGAAATTAGTTTTATTGTGATTCTAACTCGTTATATATTAGGGGAAGAATGTTAATATAATAAATATTTTTGGAACAAAAATCCACTATTTTCTGTGATGGTACCCCTTTGAGTTTCAACCAATTTTGTTGTATTTTGAATTTCTCCTAAATCAGAACTCTTTTTTCGATGAAATAAATTTAGTATGATTCCGTATTAGATCAAATATATTTTATAAACATTCTTACTCAAAATACAGTATTAAATGAGCATTGTTATCCCATGTATATCGGATATTACATACGGTTATCCGAGATGGTACTTTGTTAGGCTCGTCCGATTTCGTAGTCTTGTCAATATCTCATCACTCACAACTTTGTTTTTAGTGAAATTAGTGTTTTTGTGATTCTAACTCGCTATATATTAGGGGAGTAATTCCAATATAATATATATTTTTGGAACCAAAATCCACTATTTTCCGTGATGGTACCCCTTTGAGTTTCGACCAATTTTGTTATATTTTGAATTTATCCTAAATGGGAACTCTTTTTTCGATGAAATAAATTGTCTATGCTTCCGTACTAGATCAAATATCCTTTGTAAACATTCATACTCAAAATAAAGTATAAAATGAGCATTGTTATCCCATGTATATCAAATATGACAGACATTTTTCGACCAATTTTGTTGTGTTTGGAATTTCTCCTAAATCAAAACTCTTTTTTCGATGAAATAAATTTAGTATGCTTCCGTATTAGATCAAATATCTTTTATAAACATTCTTACTCAAAATACAGTATCAAATGATCATTGTTATCCCATGTATATCAAATATTACAGACATTTTTCCATGAAGGTACTTTCTTAGGTTCGTCCGACTTCGTAGTTTGGTCAATATTTCATCACTCGCAACTTTGTTTTCAGGGAAATTAGTTTAATTGTGATTCTAACTCGGTATATATTAGGGGAGTAATGCCAGTATAATATATATTTTTGGAACCAAAATCCACTATTTTCCGTGATGATACCCCTTTGAGTTTCGACCAAATTTGTTGTGTTTTGAATTTCTCCTAAATCGGAACTCTTTTTTCGATGAAATAAATTGCATATGCTTCCGTACTTGATCAAATATATTTTATAAACATTCTTACTCGAAATAAAGTATCAAATGAGCGTTGTTGTCCCATGTATATAAGATATTACAGACATTTTTACGAGATGGTACTTTCTTATGTTCGTCTGACTTCGTAGTTTGGTCAATATCTCTTCACTCACAACTTTGTTTTCAGCGAAATTAGTTTTATTGTGATTCTAACTCGTTATATATTAGGGGAAGAATGTTAATATAATAAATATTTTTCGAACAAAAATCCACTATTTTCCGTGATGGTACCCCTTTGAGTTTCGACCAATTGTTTTTGTTTTTTGAATTTCTCCTAAATCGGAACTCTTTTTTCGATGAAATAAATTGTATATGCTTCCGTACTATATCAAATATATTTTATAAACATTCTTACTCAAAATACAGTATCAAAAGAGCGTTGTTTTCCCCTGTATATCAGATATTATAGACGGTTTTCTGAGATGGTACTTTATTAGGCTCGTCCGACTTCGTAGTTTTGTCAATATCTTATCACTCACAACTCGGTTTTCAGTGAAATTAGTTGTATTGTGATTCTAACTCACTATATATTAGGGGAGTAATGTCAATATAATGTATATTTTTGGTACCAAAATCCACTTTTTTCCATGATGACCCCTTTGAGTTTCGACCAATTTTTATGTTTTTTAATTTCTCCTAAATCAGAACTCTTTTTTCGATGAAATAAATTGTATATGCTTCCGAACTATATCAAATACATTTTATAAACATTCTTACTCAAAATACAGTATCAAATGAGCATTGTTATCCCATGTATATCAGATATTAGATACGGTTTTCCGAGATGGTACTTTCTTAGGCTCGTCCGACTTCGTAATCTTGTCAATATCTCATCACTCACAACTTTGTTTTCAGTGAAATTAGTTTTTTTGTGATTCTAACTCGCTATATATTAGGGGAGTAATGCCAATATAATATATATTTTTGGAACCAAAATCAACTATTTTCCGTGATGGTACCCCTTTGATGTAGGTACTTTCTTAGGTTCGTCCGACTTCGTAGTTTGGTCAATATCTCATCACTCGCAACTTTGTTTTCTGTGAAATTAGTTTTATTGTGATTCTAACTCGCTATATATTAGGGGAATAATGTTAATATAATATATATTTTTGGAACCCAAATACACTATTTTCCGTGATGGTACCCCTTTGAGTTTCGACCAATTTTGGTGTATTTTCAAATTCTCCTAAATCGGAACTCGTTTTTCGATGAAATAAATTGTATATGCTTCCGTACTAGATCAAATATCTTTTCTAAACATTCTTACTCAAAATACAGTATAAAATGAGCGTTGTTATCCCATGTATATCAGCTATTACAAACATTTTTACGAGATGGTACTTTCTTAGGTTCGTCCGACTTCGTAGTTTGGTCAATATCTCATCACTCGCAACTTTGTTTTCAGGGAAATTAGTTTTATTGTGATTCTAACTCGTTATATATTAGGAGAATAATGTTAATATAATATATATTTTTGGAACCAAAATCCATTATTTTCCGTGATGGTACCCCTTTGAGTTTAAACCAATTTTGTTGTTTTTTGAATTTCTCCTAAACCGGAACTCTTTTTTTTCCGATGAAATAAATTGTGTATGGTTCCGTACTAGATCAAATATCTTTTCTAAACATTTTTACTCAAAATAAAGTATAAAATGAGCATTGTTATCCCATTTATATCAAATATTACAGACATTTTTGTGAGATGGTACTTTATTAGGTTCGTCCGACTTCGTAGTTTGGTCAATACCTCATTACTCGTAACTTAGTTTTCAGTGAAATTTGTTTTATTGCGATTCTAACTCGTTATATATTAGGGGATGAATGTTAATATAATAAATATTTTTGGAACAAAAATCCACTATTTTCCGTGATGGTACCCCTTTGAGTTTCGACCAATTTTGTTGTGTTTGGAATTTCTCCTAAATCAGAACTCTTTTTTCGATGAAATAAATTGTATATGCTTCCGTACTATATAAAATAGATTTTATAAACATTCTTACTTAAAATACAGTATCAAATGAGCATCGTTATCCCATGTATATCAGATATTACGTACGGTTTTCCAAGATGGTACTTTATTAGGTTCGTCCGACTTCGTAGTTTGGTCAATATCTCATTACTCATAACTTTGTTTTCAGTGAAATTAGTTTTATTGTGATTCTAACTCGTTATATATTAGGGGAAGAATGTTAATATAATAAATATTTTTGGAACAAAAATCCACTATTTTCCGTGATGGTACCCCTTTGAGTTTCGACCAATTTTGTTGTGTTTGGAATTTCTCCTAAATCAGAACTCTTTTTTCGATGAAATAAATTGTATATGCTTCCGTACTATATAAAATAGATTTTATAAAAATTCTTACTCAAAATACAGTATCAAATGAGCATCGTTATCCCATGTATATCAGATATTACGTACGGTTTTCCAAGATGGTACTTTATTAGGTTCGTCCGACTTCGTAGTTTGGTCAATATCTCATTACTCGTAACTTTGTATTCAGTGAAATTAGTTTTATTGTGATTCTAACTCGCTATAAATTAGGGGAGTAATGCCAGTATAATATATATTTTTGGAACGAAAATCCACTATTTTTGCGTGATGGTAACCCTTTGAGTTTCAACCAATTTTGTTGTATTTTGAATTTCTCCTAATTCAGAACTCTTTTTTCGATGAAATAAATTTAGTATGCTTCCGTATTAGATCAAATATCTTTTATAAACATTCTTACTCAAAATACAGTATCAAATGATCGTTGTTATCCCATGTATATCAAATATTACAGACATTTTTCCATGAAGGTACTTTCTTAGGTTCGTCCGACTTCGTAGTTTGGTCAATATCTCATCACTCGCAACTTTGTTTTCAGTGAGATTAGTTTTATTATGATTCTAACTCGCTATATATTAGGGGAATAATGTTAATATAATATATATTTTTGGAACCCAAATACACTATTTTCCGTGATGGTACCCCTTTGAGTTTCGACCAATTTTGGTGTATTTTCAAATTCTCCTAAATCGGAACTCGTTTTTCGATGAAATAAATTGTATATGCTTCCCTACTAGATCAAATATCTTTTCTAAACATTCTTACTCAAAATACAGTATAAAATGAGCGTTGTTATCCCATGTATATCAGATATTACAGACTTTTTTACGAAATGGTACTTTCTTATGTTCGTCCGACTTCGTAGTTTGGTCAATATCTCATCACTCGCAACTCTGTTTTAAGGGAAATTAGTTTTATTGTGATTCTAACTCGTTATATATTAGGGGAATAATGTTAATATAATATATAATTTTGGAACCAAAATCCACTATTTTCCGTGATGGTACCCCTTTGAGTTTCAACCAATTTTGTTGTTTTTTGAATTTCTCCTAAACCGGAACTCTTTTTTTCGATGAAATAAATTGTGTATGGTTCCGTACTAGATCAAATATCTTTTCTAAACATTCTTACTCAAAATAAAGTATAAAATGAGCATTGTTATCCCATTTATATCAAATATTACAGACATTTTTGTGAGATGGTGCTTTATTAGGTTCTTCCTACTTCGTAGTTTGATCAATATCTCATTACTCGTAACTTTGTTTTTAGTGAAATTAGTTTTATTGTGATTCTAACTCGTTATATATTAGAGGAAGAATGTTAATATAATAAATATTTTTGGAACAAAAATCCACTATTTTCCGTGATGGTACCCCTTTGAGTTTCGACCAATCTTTTTGTTTTTTAATTTCTCCTAAATCAGAACTCTTTTTTCGATGAAATAAATTGTATATGCTTCCGTACTATATCAACTACATTTTATAAACATTCTTACTCAAAATACAGTATCAAATGAGCGTTGTTATCCCATGTATATCAGATATTACAGACATTTTTACGAAATGGTACTTTCTTATGTTCGTCCGACTTCGTAGTTTGGTCAATATTTCATCACTCGCAACTTTGTTTTAAGGGAAATTAGTTTTATTGTGATTCTAACTCGTTATATATTAGGGGAATAATGTTAATATAATATATAATTTTGGAACCAAAATACACTATTTTCCGTGATGGTACCCCTTTGAGTTTCAACCAATTTTGTTGTTTTTTGAATTTCTCCTAAACCGGAACTCTTTTTTTCGATGAAATAAATTGTGTATGGTTCCGTACTAGATCAAATATCTTTTCTAAACATTCTTACTCAAAATAAAGTATAAAATGAGCATTGTTATCCCATTTATATCAAATATTACAGACATTTTTGTGAGATGGTACTTTATTAGGTTCTTCCTACTTCGTAGTTTGATCAATATCTCATTACTCGTAACTTTGTTTTTAGTGAAATTAGTTTTATTGTGATTCTAACTCGTTATATATTAGAGGAAGAATGTTAATATAATAAATATTTTTGGAACAAAAATCCACTATTTTCCGTGATGGTACCCCTTTGAGTTTCGACCAATCTTTTTGTTTTTTAATTACTCCTAAATCAGAACTCTTTTTTCGATGAAATAAATTGTATATGCTTCCGTACTATATCAACTACATTTTATAAACATTCTTACTCAAAATACAGTATCAAATGAGCGTTGTTATCCCATGTATATCAGATATTAGATACGGTTTTCCGAGATGGTACTTTCTTAGGCTCGTCCGACTTCGTAATTTTGTCAATATCTCATCACTCACAACTTTGTTTTCAGTGAAATTAGTTTTATTGTGATTCTAACTCGCTATATATTAGGGGAGTAAAGCCAATATAATATATATTTTTGGAACCAAAATCCACTATTTTCCGTGATGGTACCCCTTTGAGTTTCGACCAATTTTGTTGTACTTTGAATTTCTCCTAAATCAGAACTCTTTTTTCGATGAAATAAATTGTAGATGCTTCCATACTAGATCAAACATCTTTTATAAAACTTCTTACTCAAAATACAGTATCAAAAGAGCGTTGTTTTCCCCTGTATATCAGATATTATAGACGGTTTTCTGAGATGGTACTTTCTTAGGCTCGTCCTACTTCGTAGTTTTGTCAATATCTTATCACTCACAACTCGGTTTTCAGTGAAATTAGTTTTATTGTGATTCTAACTCGCTATATATTAGGGTAGTAATGTCAATATAATGTATATTTTTGGAACCAAAATCCACTTTTTTCCGTGATGGTACCCCTTTGAGTTTCGACCAATCTTTTTGTTTTTTAATTTCTCCTAAATCAGAACTCTTTTTTCGATGAAATAAATTGTATATGCTTCCGTACTATATCAACTACATTTTATTAACATTCTTACTCAAAATACAGTATCAAATGAGCGTTGTTATCCCATGTATATCAGATATTAGATACGGTTTTCCGAGATGGTACTTTCTTAGGCTCGTCCGACTTCGTAATTTTGTCAATATCTCATCACTCACAACTTTGTTTTCAGTGAAATTAGTTTTATTGTGATTCTAACTCTCTATATATTAGGGGAGTAAAGCCAATATAATATATATTTTTGGAACCAAAATCCACTATTTTCCGTGATGGTACCCCTTTGAGTTTCGACCAATTTTGTTGTACTTTGAATTTCTCCTAAATCAGAACTCTTTTTTCGGTGAAATAAATTATGTATGCTTCCGTACGAGATCAAATATATTTTATAAACATTCTTACTCAAAATATAGTATAAAATGAGCGTTGTAATCCCATGTATATCAGATATTACAGAAATTATTATGAGATGGTACTTTCTTAGGCTCGTCCGACTTCGTAGTTTTGTCAATATCTCATCAATCACAACTTTGTTTTCAGTGAAATTAGTTTTATTGTTATTCTAACTCGCTATATATTAGGGGAGTAATGTAAATATAATATATATTTTTGGAACCAAAATCCACTATTTTCCGTGATAGTAGTTTCGACCAATTTTGTTGTATTTTCAATTTCTCCTAAATCGGAACTTGTTTTTCGATGAAATAAATTGTATATGCTTCCGTACTATATTAAATAGATTTTAGAAACATTCTTACTCAAAATACAGTATTAAATGAGCGTTGTTATCCCATGTATATCAGATATTACATACGGTTTTCCGAGATGGTACTTTCTTAGGCTCGTCCGACTTCGTAGTTTTGTCAATATATCATCACTCAAACCTTTGTTTTCAGTGAAATTAGTTTTATTGTGATTCTAACTCGCTATATATTAGGGGAGTAATGTCAATATAACATATATTTTTTAAACCAAAATCCACTATTTTTCGTGATCGTACCCCTTTGAGTTTCAACCAATTTTGTTGTACTTTGAATATCTCCTAAATCAAAACTCTTTTTTCGATGAAATAAATTATGTATGCTTCCGTACTAGATCAAATATATTTTATAAACATTCTTATTCAAAATACAGTATCAAATGAGCGTTGTTATCCCATGTATATCAGATATTACAGACGGTTTTCCGAGATGGTACTTTCTTAGGCTCGTCCGACTTCGTAGTTTTGTCAATATCTCATCACTCACAACTTTGTTTTCAGTGATGGTACCCCTTTGAGTTTCGACCAATTTTGTTGTATTTTCAATTTATCCTAAATCAGAACTTTTTTTTCGATGAAATAAATTGTGTATGCTTCTGTATTAGAAAAAATATCTTTTATAAACATTCTTACTCAAAATACAGTATCAAATGAGCGTTGTTATCCCATGTATATCAAATATTACAAACAGTTTTCCATGATGGTACTATATTAGGTTCGTCCGACTTCGTAGTTTGGTCAATATCTCATCACTCGCAACTTTGTTTTCCGTGAAATTAGTTTTATTGTGATTCTAACTCGTTATATACTAGGGGAATAATGTTAATATAATATATATTTTTGGAACCAAAATCCACTATTTTCCGTGATGGTACACCTCTTTGAGTTTCGACCAATTTTGTTGTATTTTGAATTTCTCCTAAATCAGAACTCGTTTTTCGATGAAATAAATTGTATATGCTTCCGTACTAGATGAAATATCTGTTATAAACATTCATACTCAAAATAAAGTATAAAATGGGCATTGTTATCCCATGTATATCAAATATTACAGACATCTTTCCGAAGTGGTACTTTATTAGGTTCGTCCGACTTCGTAGTTTGGTCAATATCTGATCACTCACAACTTTGTTTTCAGTGAAATTAGTTTTATTGTGATTCTAACTCGTTATATATTAGGGGAATAATGTTAATATAATATGTTTTTTCGGAACCAAAATACACTATTTTCCGTGATGGTACCCCTTTGAATTTCTCCAAAATCAGAACTCTTTTTTCGATGAAATAAATTTAGTATGCTTCCGTATTAGATCAAATATCTTTTATAAACATTCTTACTCAAAATACAGTATCAAATGAGCGTTGTTATCCCATGTATATCAAATATTACAGACATTTTTCCATGATGGTACTTTCTTAGGTTCGTCCGACATCGTAGTTTGGTCAATATCTCATCACTCGCAACTTTGTTTTCAGTGAAATTAGTTTTATTGTGATTCTAACTCGCTATATATTAGGGGAATAATGTCATATCTTTTCTAAACATTCATACTCAAAATAAAGTATAAAATGAGCATTGTGATCCCATGTATATCAAATATTACAGACATCTTTCTGAGGTAGTACTTTATTAGGTTCGTCCGACTTCATAGTTTTGTCAATATCTCATCACTCACAACTTTGTTTTCAGTGAAATTAGTTTTATTGTGATTCTAACTCGCTATATATTAGGGGGTAATGTCAATATAATATATATTTTTGGAACCAAAATCCACTATTTTCTGTGATGGTACGTAGCCCTTTGAGTTTCAACCAATTTTGTTGTATTTTTAATTTCTTCTAAATCAGAACTCTTTCTTCGATGAAATAAATTGTGTATGCTTCCGTACTAGATCAAATAACTTTTATAAAAATTCTTACTCAAAATACAGTATCAAATGAGTGTTGTTATCCCATGTATATCAGATATTATAGACGGTTTTCCGATATGGTACTTTCTTAGGCTTGTCCGACTTCGTAGTTTGGTCGATATCTCATCACTCACAACCTTGTTTTCAGTTAAATTAGTTTTATTGTGATTCTAACTCGTTATATATTAGGGGAATAATGTTAATATAATATATATTTTTGGATCCAAAATCCAATATTTTCTGTGATGGTAGTACCCTTTTGAGATTCGACCAATTTTGTTGTATTTTGAATTTCTACTAAATCAAAATGTTTAAAAGTTCAATAATCGGTTGAAGCTCAATGGGGTACCATCACAGAAAATAGGTGCATGGGAGTAAGAAAAAAATATATTTTCTTATCATTACAACGATAATATATCCCATGTTAGTGTGTGTATGAAGCTGATTTCAACAAAAAAAAATATGTTTCGATGGAGGAGATATGAAAAGATTCGAAATAGGTATAAAATCAAAGAGTTACCATTACAAAAAAAAAAAAATTTGGGGGGTAGGAAATAAAAATAATTGTACTATTACTATAGTCATACAAGGGGTACCATCACGGAAAATGTGTTTTAGGGGTAGGAAATAAAAAGGATCGAAGTGTTACTATGGTAATACAAGTGAAGTAAGAAGGCATCCCAAGCTAAGTTAGCGAGTTATAATGTGGATAAGCCTTATCAAATCCAAAGAAGAGTTGTGAGATAGAAGATGTTGAAAAACTACAAAATCGATCGAAGCTCAAAGGGGGTGCCATTACGGAAAATAGGTGCATGGGGTCAGAAAAATATATTTTCTGAACGTTACTACGATCATATATCTCGTGTTAGTATGCGAATGAAACTAATTTCAACAAAAATTAAGTTTTGATGGAGGAGATATGAAAAGATTCGAAATAGGTCTAAAGCACCTATTTGTTTTCTGACTCCAAAGCACCTATTTTCTGTGATGGTACTCATTGTAGTTTCAATTAATTTTGTAGTTTTTCAACATCTTCTTACTCACAACTCTTCTTTCGTTGTGATAAGGCTTATCCGCATTATAACTCGCTAATTAAGCTTTGGATGCCTTTTTACTTCACTTATATTTCCATAGTAACATTTCGATCTTTTTCATTTCCTACCCCAAAACATACATTTCTGTGATGGTACCCATTTAATTTTCTGATTTATTTGAGTTTCAATCAATTTGTAGTTTTTTAACATCTTCTTAACTCACAACTCTTCTTTCGATGGGATAAGGTTTAGCTGACTCGCTAACTAGGCTTTGGATGCCTTCTTACTTCACTTATATTACCATAGTAACACTTAGATCCTTTTTATTTTCTATTCTTTTTTTTTCCAACTTATATTTTCTATTCTTTTTTTTTCTATTCTAAAACACATTTTCATGTGATGGTACTTTTTTTATTCTTACCTGTGTTTGTATCTTTTTAATATATTTTCTATCAAAACTCCATTTTTGTTCAAATTAATTTTATTCGCAATGTAAGCATAATAACCTTACTATCTTAAAGCACCGACTATCCTTTTGATTTTTATTGATATTTCTGTTTTAATAAAATGAGAGAATATTATATTTTGTTTCTTAATTTGGGAAGCAGTTAGCATCGGCGTTTTGGACGGACATCCCTCCAAAATCTAAAATTGACCCGACCCCTGTCCCCCTCTCTCTTTCTCAAATCTCTATGCTCGTCTCTTGTCTCATTCCATTTCGATTTAGTTGATTAATCTTGCCGGAGGTCGCTGCATTTCTTGGAGCTTCTCGGGAGATCATACCTTCGCAGATTCTCCCGGATTCGGATTGGATCTGGTATCCTACGCATTTGCCTCGTCTCTGTGTTTTGTGGATCAGCATCGTTGAAAAGAGAGGGCTTTGAGTGTATTGCTGTACTACTATGGGATTATGATAACATGAAAAGCGAATCTGCCCCAGGCTTCGCGACTGGATTCAGATTCATGGGGATTTGCTTCAGTGGTGACAAAAAGTTAAACAACCGTCACCGCTCTAACAAGAGATTTTCTGGTATGTTTGGCATTCTCCTTTACATTCGTTTGTAATGCAATTGCTACTCTGGATTCTCTTCGGAGGACCCTGGAGCAAATGGATAAATACAGTTTAGGACAGATAGAACCTCAATAGGTGAATACAGATTCGATTGTTTATCTACTTGAAAAAAAAATAGAGAGAGGGATAGCAGACCTCTGATCCTTCTGATGCTGGTTCACCTGTCAAATCCTGTTGCTACTTTCGCCCAAGCCTTTGTTGTAGTTCCTTTTAAATGCTCTCTCACGTATAATAATGTTCTAACTCTTGATCTTTTACTGAAGTTTCCAACTTGTTTGAACATTGAAGAATAAATTAAATCATGTCACAGTTGATTGATGTGCTTGTTCGTGTTATAAGGTCTAGTAAGAAATTTTGTGACTTGACATCCGTCACATTAGAAACTTGTCTGATTTGTTAATTTCTTGTATGATGTCTTGAAATGAGCTAACGTAACTCTTTTTATGTTAGAAAAATCATTGTCCAAAGGGGAGCATGATCGTTCCAGTCTAGGTTCGTCAAAATCGCATAAATCAGAAGTACATGCAATGAAAAGCTCAGGGTCAGGAAGCACTCCAGTGGCACCAAAGAATGTCACTGATCTTCGACAAAGCCCTGGATATACCAATGTAGATATTTTCACATATCAAGAAATGAGACTGGCCACAAAACATTTCAGGCCAGACTTAATACTTGGTGAGGGTGGATTTGGCATTGTCTATAAAGGAATGATAGATTCCAGTGTGAGGCCGGGTTACAAAAGCACACAAGTTGCCATTAAGGAGCTCAATCCTGACGGGTACCAAGGTGATAGGGAATGGCTGGTACGTGAGTTATCTTCTCCTCATCCTTCTTTACCTTTATATATATATATATGTGTGTGTGTGTGTATTATACACATAGAGACATCCACTTTCAAGGTCCTAAACTTTTGCTCCTTATTTAATATATAAATGGAGCTTTCATAGGTTCATTCATTTTTCCTTGTCATTGGAATAATGGCAATAAGAATGCGTAAAACTAAGCACAATTTTCAGTCATCTTTTCTTTTCAATGTTATAGAGGTAGGGATTTTATCATTATCGCATTAACACGGTAAGGGATTAAGCAAGTCCTGAGTTTACATTATTATTTTCTTTTTTTGCAGGCTGAAGTTAATTATTTAGGCCAGCTGAGTCACTCAAATCTGGTGAAACTCATTGGATACTGCTGTGAGGATGAGCATAGACTTTTAGTTTACGAATACCTAGCCAGTGGGAGTCTTGAAAAACATCTTTTCCGCAGTAAGTGACAGGAGTAGCTGATGGAACTCATGTTCTTTGCTCTCCATCTCTAACTCAATTTCACCTTAAATACAATCTTATGATTTCCACCTGTTGTTTTTGCTCAGGGGTGGGTTGTGTTTTGACATGGTCGAAAAGGATGAAGATTGCTTTAGATGCAGCAAAAGGGCTTGCTTTTCTTCATGGTGCTGAGAGGTCTATAATATACCGTGACTTCAAGACATCAAACATCTTGCTGGATGCGGTCAGTTGGATAGATTGAGCATCTTTATATGTTTATAAGTGATGTTTGAAGCTTTGTTAGTATTCACCACTGACGATGTTCTGGCCAATCACAGGACTTTAGTGCCAAGCTTTCAGATTTTGGGCTAGCAAAAGATGGTCCAATGGGAGACCAGACCCATGTATCAACTCGAGTGATGGGCACATATGGATATGCTGCTCCCGAGTATGTGATGACTGGTAAGTCTCCGGTAGCAGTAGGTCCGGGATCCACAAACATTTCATTTATGAATTTTTCCACATCATATTTCAAAGTTCCACTTTAAATTTCATAGCTTGACTGGGTGTTTTCTGCAACAACTAGGATAGGTGACTGAGTATATTTCTCGTTGTATAGCATTACCTATCGCTAGGGCTGATCATGGGCGGGCCAGGCCAGTCCTGAAGGCAAGACCGAGACCGAAATTTCGGTCTTGCCTTCTGGAAGACCAAGATCGACCTCGGCAAAAAAAAAAAAAAAACTCGAGTCGGTCTCGGTCCTGGACCGAATCTGCACAAAAAAAAAAACTCTGAGCTCACGGTATTCTTTAGTAAAAGGCGAAAGAATAGTTCGTCTGAGCTCACCGCATGGCTACGTGATTTGTAAATTTATCAGGATGCAGCTTTTATGGAGATAGAAAACCTCCCACATTCATTCGGTGTGGTATTATGAAAATCTCAAATTTACATTCCTTCGGTTTGGTTTTGATTGAAGCTCAACTGTCATTTATCGAGCAGGTCATTTGACGGCTAGAAGTGATGTTTATGGATTTGGGGTGGTACTTCTTGAGTTGCTCATTGGAAGAAGAGCAGTAGACAAGAGTAGGCCCAGCAGAGAGCACAACCTCGTCGAGTGGGCTCGTCCTCTGTTGAATAACAACAAGAAGCTTGTTAGGATCTTAGACCCTAGAATCGAAGGGCAATATTCAGTGAAAATAGCCACAAAGGTAGCCAATTTGGCGTACCAGTGCCTAAGTCCAAACCCAAAGGGAAGACCTTTAATGAGCCAGGTGGTTGAGATTCTGGAGAGTTTCCAGGCAAAGGATGATAAACCAGAGGAGTTGACGGCACTTCAAGACGGCGGCACCAGTCTTACCTTATACGAAGTTCCTAAGGAAGGTACTGAAAGGAAGCCTACTAGTCAAACCGAAGTCGGAAAAAAGGATGTTCATAGTCCTCGAGCTGCTGGAAATGGAAATGAAGCTCAGTATTCGGAGGACCATCACATTCCAGAATCAAAGATGAATCAAGATCCAGCATCTTAACAGAACAATTATCAAAACAACATGAACATTGAAGATGGACGTTTTGTGTGCCCAGTTGCTGTATGGAGTGGAGATTTTTGTCCCTTCCTGGTGGATTCATCCCATCGTTCAAGGGTTGCATGTGGGTAAAAAAGTTTTGGAGGGTATTTTAGTAAACAAAATCGTTTGAATTGTGTAGCAAAATTGGATGAAGATATTGCAAGCTTTTTGTTTGGGCTTGATAAATATTGTACCGTTTTTTTTATGTATGTAGTGTGCATGGCAATGCTTAGTTTATGATGCCAGCAGAAGTTGATATTAGTGTCTACTTTAAAAGATCACGTGCTTCATTCAATATTATGTCATGAATCTTTTCATTCTGATGGCTTAAGTTAATGCAATGCCTCTGCAGTTCTGCTGTTAGGAAACTGTACAAAGGAAAACACCTTTCTCATGCGTTAGGAGAGTCTTTGTTTTCAAGTCAATTAAATCACAAATAGCTTCGGTTTTATTATATAGTCCAAATCAAACCCTCCGACCTACAACTCTTCTCACCCACACACCTAGGGCAGCCGAACTCTTCCCACACACACACCTAGGGCGGTCGATAGTTAGGGTATGGTTCGGATATGATAAATAGTATAACTATACTATATTTTTAAACAGTATACCATAACCATTACGAGTACAATTTTTAATACCATAACCATTAAAATAACTGTGGTTATTAACCATGGTTTTACCCGTATACCCATATTTATTCCACACATGTAACATAATAAAAGACCGGAATTTTTTTTAAAAAAAATACAAATCTATATTGTCAACAATAAAAATTTATAAAACTAACATCATTATTATTTATTACTTATGAATATAACTCAAATACCATAACCATTATGGGTAGAAAATTCATTCCATAATGGTACAGTTAATCATATTAAACAATAACGGTTATAACCATGGTTATGAATTTTTTACCGCACCATTGTCGGTCCTACACACACCTCCCTCTAATAAGCATACGACAAGACAAGATGAACAACTACAAACATAATAAGTCTGTCTGTCTGTCTTATAAAAACGGGCTTCAACTAACAGTTAACACGCACAGTAACATACTAACATACCATAGATATTACTGCACTTCCTTCTGCAGCACTCGGCAACGATACTCACCGAGAGCCCAAATGGGGAATATGTTTCTATAAGCTGCATATGTGATCATGCAGTTCTTGTTGAACACTCCCATTATTTCCTGATAATCAAACCAATACTCATTAAGTTTTTTTTTTGGTCAACAAAAAGGAATGGGCTAATAATAGTAGCGACCAAGGTCCACTCCGCTACGTAATGTTCGGGCTTTTTTCGTCCCATCGCCTTCGGGCTTGGGAACAATACTCATAAGTTTCTATCAAATGAAGATTAGTTAGTCATTGGCTGTTGTTAGATAGAATATTACCTCCTGAGGAAAATCTCCATCCTCCATTTGAGAGTTTATCAGACATCTGGCAGCTCGATGCAGTGGAGTTGGATCTCTCTCCGCCTAATTTAAGTGGTAATTATATATGAAAAGTTTAGTTATTTAGAGAGCATATACTAAAAATTATAAAGGGATCATGTCGAGTACCTGGCCAGCATCAATTAGAGTCATCATTGCCCAAGCAGTATTCACTACATGAGAACGGTTGCCCTGGATATTGGTATACACCTGATCAATACCCAACAACACTTAAGGTGGTTAAACATAATGAAATATTGGAACGACAAATGAATGTAACAAAATAACAACAAAAAGGAATCGAACTGACCCTGTCTTGGCATGAAAGATAACTTTCTCCCCATCCGCCATTAGCAAGCTGTTTCGATAGAAGAAACTGACAGGCCTTTCGGATACTGGGACTATCTTTGTAGCTCCTTCCAGCAGCCAAAAGCCCCTTAACACCGAACCATGTTCCGTAGGTGAAGCAAACTCCCCAAGACCCGTACCTGTTATGATACTAGAATATTGTTATATTTAAAAAAACAAAACAAAGGCATGTGATGCCAAACTATGCACAGGAAAGTTTAGTCAATTAACTAAAAAAGAATCTGAATTGACATGTAAGAATAACGGTTAGACCAAAGGTATTTGAAAATGAGCACTGTATGGTCCAGCTAAGATGCAAAGATTTTGGGGTCAATTTCTTGAAAAATTGACTGCTATCCGAACGATGGCCAAAAAATGAGATCTGATATCCGAACTACTCTATGTGATACCAAACAGATTTTTGGTTATTTTGGCATGCTATTATTGCTTGCCAAGTGTATACGGTTGTGAAGAACGAACCATGAGCCGTCAGATTCTTGTATCTTTTCCATAAACTTAGCAGCTTTCTCAATGCAATTCTCTATTTCTTGGCGACGGTGACCCGGATAGAGTTTCTTAAATGATGTCAATGCTTGCACTGAAGCTGATGTGCATTCCACATAACTGCAGAGCGAATTCCAAATTAAATTGTTGTAGGAAACAATTGGGATAAATATTATTAATATTAAAATTGGGTCTTCTGGCTTACGGGTAATCAATGACAATGTCTCCAAAAGTTTCAGCTGGATTTATCATCTGATATGGATGAGGAGAAGTCAAGTTACAATCAAAGTCAATAAATGGTATGGAGAAAGAAACATACAGGAATTGTAAAAACGTAAGATCTAAAAGAGTAAAGAATATAACGACAATTCATTACAGGTATGTTTTGACATTTTGAATGGTAAAGCTAATATATCATTAATAAGGATGCAAGATGTATAGAAATAAATAAACAAAAAAAAAACAATTAGAAGATACCAGAGGTTTATACACAATTTCTAAGCATTGGACCTCAATGGATGTAAGGCTTCAATGAGATTAGATATTAAAACATTAATAAAACGTTATTCACTTGAGGAAAATTCTTTTAGGAGGGACAGGGATGCCTATTTCCAAACCAATGATACTACTACCGGTTTCAGGCTTTGCCCACCACTAGTCATAGGCCTGTATCTTTTTTTCAGCTAGAAGCTAAGATATTATTTCATGCACAGGAGGCTTCATTCCCAGGATTAGATAAGTCCTCATAAAAAATATTACAAACAATGCCTTCCGACAATCAACATGAAACAGATGGATCTAATTGTAGGAAGAATACATGGGAGAGATTGAGCCACAAAAGGAAGATACCATATTTATACTTATTTTCTCCCATACCTCATCCAGAACTTCTAATTTGATTATACCACTCAAAATACCATTTGCAGAACAAACAAACACAAAGTATGTCATTAATCAAACAATATTGTTTTTATGTATATTACCTCCAACCAACTATAGGATCTTGTCAATTCATACGTTGCAAAGCCGCCACCCTCGTTCTGTAACGCCAACATAAGGAACCCTCTAAAGATTAGATAGCATGAAGAAAAATGCAATGAAGCAATGCAGAATGAGCATATTAAATTAAGTCATTTTAGTCATATGACAGTTTTAAGGTGACCCCTCGCTCATTCAGTGAGAATTGTCTAAGCAACAAGTTCCCCATTCTCCTCATGTATAAATTGAAAAAAAGCTATCCATTACTTGGAGCTCATAAAGAATTTCCCCAGATTATTTCAGTTTCATAAAATAGCTGCCAAATTGAGCTATCCATTCATAAACTGTATGGTAGGAGCAGAAACTATGAGATGATAATTCATTCCATGTAAGACATGACTGATATCTATAAACACTAGATTCATCAGAGTATCTTATGCAGTTTGTTGACACCACGAGACCAAGCCAAGAAAAAGAAATGTAGAAACAATGAAATTTCAACAATTATTTATGGAAAAATAAATGAGACCTAAAGAAGAATTGATTAATAAACGTTACAAAGATACAGTAGGAGAATCCAAATTTAACCAGCTTACCTGTAAAGAAAGTACCACATTTACAGAATCATATAGCCGACTAGCTTCAATAGGTTCTCCAACAACATCAGCAGGAATTTTTGATAATGCAAGGGCAGCCTGAAAGAAGAAAGAAAGAAATGATAAAAGGCGGCCCAAAAAGGTGTAGGGGCTTGAATTTAAAAACTTCTTACTTTCAATCCTTCACCACTGCAATCCGATATAGGCCACCCGTGGTCAGCAGTTGAGAAAGGCCAAGCACCTTTTGAAATGTGGCGGTACCAGAAATTAAGATCCCCAGGGCAGTCAGCTAACACCTTCAAAACGAAGGGAGTGTCAGGAAGTAGGTAATAATTTCACTGTTGTTTAGTAAATAGAAGACTCTAATAAAACAGCTAAAAAATGAGTGCAAGAAAAATAAGAAGAATGCCTGTGATTCTTTTATGTACTTATGAGCCTTTCTTAAAGTTTCACCGAACTCGTCAATAAGGTCAGTCGCAATAATTGCTTGAGCAGCAAAGGCAGTGTCCCAGAGCTGACTTCCATTGTAACCCTGCACCACATTCGAAAATGTAGACCTTACTCTAACTCACAAAAGAAAAGCTTAATAAAAATATATTATAGCCATGAAAGGTTAGGCAAATCAAATCTAGTATACCTGCATTTTCATTCCGTCTTCAGCCATCCACAAGTAATCATGTATCCTTGGAAGATGTAATTTGAACGCTTCTGAATTTGGATCTTCTACCCAGCAACAAAGCATATTGAGCACCTAAGTGTCAATGCATAGTAAACAAGTTACTGCAGAGAAGGCACCATGCATTAACAACTCCAGTTGTTGATAACTCGTTTAGGAGATAATAAGACAGACTGACAAGCAAGTGAAAATTTAAGACGGAATTGCCTTTTAAAAATAACCCATGTGACATCCTCTGATTGAGTAGATAAATTTGTAAGGTTCAGAAGACATAATCTTGTCATTCTCGGAAATTACCTTGTCGTCCTCCAAGATTATCATCCATCCAAGACAGACAATGGAAACCAAACTAAGGACATAAAAAGGCAGAAGATCATGTAGTTGGATTCAAAACGTTACCTTGTTAACTGGGCCAATGCAAATATACCGAGTATTTTCATCTTCGTAATGAATGTGCTCGATTACTGTACGAAGAGCCTTTTCTCGCAACCTTTTTCCAGGCCACCGCATTAAGACAGGCTCCGCAACCTTGTGAAGAGAGGCCCAAAGTATATCTTGCAACAGTGGATGAGGATAGTACAAGTCTTCCTACAAAAGTCACGAATTCTTTTTATACATACAACACACATATCAAGGAAAAATTACCATCATACTTTTGGCATTCGTTTGAGGAGAAATTAATCGAGATAAGTGCCTCATCTAAAACTTGAGCCTGACAACTTTAATGGCCAGTAGTAATATACGAGCAAACAATATCTGCTCTAGATTTCAAAAGAATCTCTATTAAATAATGGACGCCATTCAGGAGTCCATAACAAATTCACTAGCATTCTCAAGAATCATATTCACATAGAGGATGAGATGTTAAGTTGCTTGACCTAATTTTAATAACATGTCAGAGTCCATATTACAAATAATTGGGAAAAAAAATTAACAAACCTTTGCACATGAGTTCCGTGCCGCAGCCCAGTCAATCTCATGGTATGGCACTGTGAAGAGTTCCCTTCTCAAAGACAAAACTGTCGGAGTAATCTGGCCAACAAACCTCTTCCCGTATAAGTATGACATCGGCAAATAAACCATTCTGCAGTGGCACCACATCCTTCCTGAAATTGTAAACTGTATCAGAACCATTTTCAGTTAAGGTTAACACTGACTTTGTGCACAGTGAAGATAATTACACAGGCACAATGAAAAACTTCTGAATATTCCCTTTATTTATTTTTCCTTCAAAATCGTAGGCTATGTAATTTAAGATAGGTGTGCTTACTAATGAAGAGGATAATACAAATCGCCAATCAAAGAGTAGCTATGTATAAAAGAACTAAGGTTTTGCCCTTCTGGCACTGCAACTAGGGTTCAAAATGAGCTTCAAGTGTTCCAGTCCAGAAGTGTCAGTTATAAGTATTTGATTACTGATATCCTGATTTATATTGGTAGCTACGGATAATGTACGAGTTGATCTTATGCTTTTAAGCACCTAGACACAAATGTAGAAAGGCACACTAGACAGTGATGTGGGCAGACTTTTCACCTGACTTCTGCATATAAAAAGCATTAAAACTAAACTTAAGCTTATTGGCTGAGTAACAGTCTACTGCAGAATACCATTACATATACCACTTCAGAACATAAATAGAGACATGAACCTGGATGAATTGGTAGAGCATAAGGAAGCAGCCATATCTCAGGAGGCAATGGATTATTTCCAGACCATTCAAAAGCTCCGAGTACCTGACACCATATGCATTTCAATGTCAAGATAAGATAAAATTAACAAAGTACATAAATGCATTCAAGTCAAAAGCAACAAGTATAGGTTCTAACTGAAAGCCACATTTTGCCCCATGATGTTATTGCAGTAGCACTGCCATGGTCATGAATCCATTTCCGCCCTCTTGTCATAGCTCCTTCCCCATCATCAGCTCCTTCTCCAAGTAACCGTAATGTCACATAGCTCAAGACAGAGCCAAACATGGTGCTTGGACCCTCAATGTGTAAACCCCAACCACCATCTTTGTTCTGAGACAATAGCCATTGAAATTTGAAAACCATAAGTTTTGAAGCCGGCTTGAAAAAACAGAACCTTAGTAAAAGTCATACCTGATGATTGTACAAGTAACGGCACATCTCTCGTTTATGTTCCTCGGACAACACTGCATTCAGTGCTCCAGTAATAGAAAGGGTGATCACCTGATGAGTTGAACAAATAACTAAATAGCTAGTTTGAAAACTCAAATGCTTCTTAGTTATTTCCTTCTGGCCCATATACTAGATATCCAATATAAAGGGAAAGGAAGGAGAAACAATAATTAAAAAAATGTCAATCTAACTCAAACTTGAAAGATTTTATTACAGCCATAATAGCAAGTGTTAAATTTTTATAAAATACATATTACATAAAGGAGATAACAAATGATAATATTTAAAACACAACTATAAGAAATATATCGTTCAAGCACCTTGAGCAGTCAAGAGAAGAATGATCAATATGCATTTGAAGATAATAAAATCCTATTAGAGTTTACGAAACTACCTTTAGATGTATAAAATGCAATAACCATCAGATTAGGGCTTACCAAGCCAGGCATCAGAAACATAGGTCCTCCATAATCACCTGGCCAGTGTCCATCATGGGCCTGGAGGGTTGAGTGGAAGCTTACAGCCCTTCTTAATGTTTGCCTCACTAGTTCTTCTGAAATTTTATCTGAATCTTTTAACTTTACTTGCTCTAGAGCTGTTGCTTTAGCTGGATTCTCCTTAGAAAACTTCAATTGTAGAAAACAGAAAAATAATTTGAATAAGGAACTAGTGATATCAAAGCAAAAGATGAGAAAGGCATTCATGATATATAACGTAAAAAAAATGACTGGGATGTTAACAATGATCTGCCATAAGGTAGGCTGTAGGCATACTTTGTCCCTCTCTATCAATTTAATGTAACATAAGTTACACGAGATGATTTTTAGATAAGCAAATGAAGAATACCAATGCGTAACATAAACAATACCAAGTATAAACGAAACTAGAACAATCCCAATCTTTTCCAAATTAAGATTTGTAGGTGATTAGAGCTCTTATATAGAGAATTTATTTTAGCAGTAACCTTTGAGAGACCCGACTACATAATTATTATTCTTTTAGGTAAGGCTGAAGTACAAGTTACCAATTTCATGTAACCAAGAAATTAGTATGTAACCTTATACAGATTATCATGTTTCAAAGACGTAGATCAACTATTGGTTGACTCGATAAAGGTCCAAGGTCGGGGGAAAACCACTATAATCATAACTTTGTTAATATTAGCAGCTAAAAAGTCAATGCGGTACCCAAATCTTACAACCAGACAGTAGGAGAATTTTAAAGCAAAGTGTAAAAAATAAGACAGCAATTAAAATAAATAATGCTAAGATTAATGTGAAGTTTACAAAACTAAAGATATGAAATGGTCTTCTCCTTAAATAATAGATCTAGACACGGCAAAGGTGACCCACTCCAGCAATTAACAAGTTACTTGTGTCAATGAACGTGAAGAAAACAAGTTTTGCATACAAAATACCAGATGAATGAGTCAAGGGCTAAAAACAGTGTTAAAGTAATAAATCAACAGCACTAAAAGGTTCTGCATTTATGTCATGTAACTGAGTGTCCAATTCTGCCGGAGCTGCCATCGGAGCCAATATCAGCCGATGAGTTTGTAGAGTCAAATTTACTCAAGATGTTTGTCCAAATTAGTTGATTACAAAGTTATCAGAAGTGCAAGAAGGGTCTAGCTAGCTACTAGGAAACTCAATTCGCAAAGGAGATACAGAGCAGCCCAGCCCAACCCAAACGACGACAGAGAATTAATACAAGTCAATCGCATGTCAGCTAGAAAGTGTAAAGTATTCTTGCTACAGCTGATTCCAAAAATGTTAACAGCAAATTAAGATCAGGACAAGAAACTTCGCCATTCGGTTTCACATTGAATTACAGTAGGAAGACATAACAGACAGCGGTAGTATAAATGAGTGATGTACCTGAATCCTCATGAGCAGGTCGGAACTGTGTTTCTTTTGTAACCGATGCATCGAGAAGTTGGACCTGGCATCTTCAATCTGCTGAAGCTCTTCAGGTGATCCAGCATTAGCATCGAATTCCCAAATTTGTCGGCCGACATGATGGTTCACGCTTCTCAACCACGGATCAGCTCCTTCCGCAATTTTCAACCTCCACATCCTCACGCACTGTGCATCACCAGAAAAGGAAATGCAGACGCATTAATGTCGATCGATGAAAAACGATAATACTGATGAAGAATAGAAAGAAAGAGTAGATGAGTATAAGATTTGGTCAAATCTAGGATCATCATTCATTGTTACCTTGTTGGCACCTGGAAGCGAAACAGGGGCGGCCAAAGGATACAACGAAGGGCAATGGTGAAGTAGCAGTAATGGCAGTAGTTTAGAAGATGTACCTACCTAGAAGCTCAGCTCAGCTCAGCGTGGCGTCCCTTCTGGCGTTTTGTAGAGGGCCCTGGACAGCTGGCTAAATAATAACGTGAACAATTTTTTTTAAAATTAAAAATAATATTAACAGAATCGGTTCATATAAAATACCCGGTCCAATCCTGCAAAGTATAAGGTTCTTCGGTTTGAGCAAACCGTCCCTTAATCTCTTATATATATTTGGTATTTTTTGAAAATGCCCTTTATATGAGCTAAAGCCCAAGGCAAATCTATGGATACAAATATATGTATGTAATTAAAAATTAAGTTGTTGCTTATATTTGAACTCTATGTAATCTTTTGGTATTTAAACATTATGTTATTCACAAAATATTTATTTTATGTATGTGTATTTATAAATTGAAAACATGTTATTAATAAATAAATACTTAATTTTATAAGTATGGGAGTAGTTGAGCTTCTTTTATACTTTTTATTATTGTAATACTTTAATAGTTTAATTAGTTAATAATGACATAAATTAGTAAAATAAGATTAGAGAATCTGCTCGAAGATAATATTTGCTTCAACAACAGCACGTGGGTATTGCCAATAGTTATCATAACCAAGTAGGAATCTCTCGTCGGGTCAATCATGGATAAATATCTCCGTCAATCATGGAGAAATACTCTCCGCTTCCCTGACTAGTCCCCGAAATCACCGGCACTGCCGGATCCTAGTTGGAACAGTTAAAACTCAGGCAGTAGTTCTAAGCGGGTCACATTGTCGATAGCGAGAGTCATCCTTGGATACGATGGAGCTCACCCGTGCAGAATATCGGTCGAGCCTACTCAGAATCAATGATATGTAGCCCTTGTGAACAGTCTCGAGAGGGACTCACAAGAGCGGAATGGTAAATAGAAGGAAGTTGAAGGTTCAAAAGTTGAAGTGAAGCTCCAAAGTTGTTCCGAGAAGGACGGGTGTTTATGGCGATAAAAGGATAGGACAGAGAGCGTTTGATCGGGGTAGGAGTAGCCCTTAAGGATGGTTGTATCAATATGGGAAAGTTCGTTCCACACTGTCCAACAGTGAGACATCATCGGAAAAACATTGAGTGATAAAACAAGAAAATGGTATGGAAAGATACGGTTGTAGTCTGGTAATCACATGAGTCATTTTTCTATGGTGTTTGAAGTTGCATAGAGAAGTGTAGATTACAAATAACTATCTCAATATAAATGTGGGATAAAGGATTGCAGAAACGAAAGAGATTTTACAGAGAAAGAGATGGGGGAAGAAGAAGAAGAATCAGTAGAGATAAGGTGAAGAGTGTAATGGTGAACCAGCAAATCCGATCACCGGTTTGAGGATCACCGGTTTGAGGGTCCGTCACTGATTTAAGGATCGGTCCGGTTTTGATAGCAATGCCCATCCAAAGCTGACACTTGTTTTAATGTTAATTATTATTACTTTCTAAATAAAATAATAAATGGGTCATTTAGATGAACCGGACCAGTGACCTCTTTTCTCGGTTCAATCCTTCCCGACCAGCCGATCTAATTGCACAGATCGGCCTTCTAGAAAGTCTACATAGGAAGAAAAAAGTCTTCTGAAATGGGAGAAATTGCACGCTCCCAGCTGGAGACTAAGGAGATATTTTTAAATACAAAACACAATATAAATATTATACCAAATATTATATATAAAACAAAATACAAATATTATTACAAATATACAATACTAAAAAGTTTAAATTTCAAACACAGCTCTAAACACACAATAAACTAATTAAACAAACATAATAAATATTTATTATAACCTATACTCGAGCCGGAATGATTTATTCGGTCATTTGGGTAAAAATGTCAATCCCAACCCCAAACCCGAATTTGAAATAAAAAAATATGTTCGTTTTGACTTACTTTTAAATTGGGAACGGTTTTCCAATCTACATTCTTTTTTTCTCACCCCTAATAATAGATACGCTGAAAACGTTGTAAATAAATTTAATTTCGTTAGCTTTTAAAAATAACAACTTATTTTACGAGTTAACTTAATTAAATTTGGGAAAACAATCAGTGCATTAATACAATTTTGCCATGATAATTTACACCTTACCTGTTCCGAATTGGCATAGTTCACCTTCAACTCTCAAACCATTACAATATTCACCTTCCCTGCCAACCAAAGCTCATGTTCACGTGATACTCACAATGTGATCAGGATTCAGGAATCCACACAGCATATATTAATGAAATAAAATATTGTAATATACCTGACTGAAATTATAAATATTGGACTAATTTAAATGCACAAAAATATATATTATGCTTTGAGTAACTAGATAATACCAAAAGCTGGCGGCCGCCTGAACCTTTGTTTCCAAGACCGTCTATAGCTTAGCTGTTACAACTAAGAAAATGTCTCATTCAGTGGTCAAGGAGAAGTAACAACTAACAACTGTTGTCGTCAATCATCAATTGTTACACAAAATGCTCACCTTTTGGCAGAACACGGCATTTCCATTAGACAGAAAGAAGATGCATTTCCTATCCTTCATATCAAAATTAGGGATATCAAATTAGGGGTTTCAAAAATTGACCTAACACATGGGTGACCCGCCCACGGGTCGTGATTGGGTCTGACTTTTTGACCCATGGATGACCCGTAAAAATGTGGATCAGTAATCTTGACTCATGAGTCAATCCATGACCCGACCCGAATTGTATATTATATTAAATATATATAATTATGACTCATGAATTAGTAGTTTTTACCCATAAAGCAGTTTGTTTGGGAATTTTTATGTGCCGGTGGGTCGAACGGGTCAAACAGACCCGCGGGTTGATAGGTTTGGGTTTAAAAAACTGACTCATACTATTACTCGGGTCAGGTTTGGGTCAGAGGGTCCCTGACACGATTCATGACCCGTTTTGACACCCCAATCAAAATTTCATGTGCTCTCAAAACCAGCATCATCTCATAACTACTATACCTTCTAGTTGTTTCATATTTGAGGCGCCTAAAATTGTCCGTTGCTGAGGAAAGTGAGCATGCATCGGGCGCCCTGGAACAACTTATCCACTCTTTCCCAGACTTGCCGTTGAATTTCCAGAAGTTCTCTGGCTTTATCTTGCAATGGCGAATGGCGACGAATCGATTCTCCATGTATCTGCCAATCAACCCGTTCAAAAATTATAACATTACCCAAATAATAATAACAAAAATAGTATATTGAACCAAATAAGAACCTTCAAAAACAATCTGACGAGGGCTTGAACAAACTCAAAATTATTCCTACACGAAATCTCGTGTATGAAATAATCCAGAAGAAATTCTATTGAATCCAACTCTTCTCTCTTAGCGGAGTCCTGCTCTTCATCATCATCATCATCATCATCAATAATTTGAAGCATCCGGAACTCCATATCTAGAGTCGAGGGCGATAGGCCTTTGATGTAGTCCGTGAAAAGCAAAACTAGAAAATATATACAGGCGTAAGACATTTCAGGGTAGAAGCTAATGTGCCAGGGGTAGTATAGAATACTCACAATTTTTTGTCTCTGCAGATGAATGTAATAATTTTAGAAATTTAGAGGATGCTTTGTCGGATTCTCTCCCCGGGATTTTGTTTTCTTCAACTTCTTTGGTGATGTCCTTAGCAACCATCTCGCTTGGTTGAAACAATACATCTCCAGAAAGGGATGGAGCTGTAGGCAAAAAGAATGGAGCTTTTTCGGGTTTCTTTGGCGGCTCTATAGGTTTATTCCTAGCCTGCATTCATCAACATTTAATCACAATCAGACCACTCAGATATTCATCAAAATAATGAACAAAAAACGAAAACAAAGAAATTATGCGAGAAAAAAATGGCACCTTTATGTTGTCCAAGTTAATCAAGCTCTGCCACTGGCTTTTCGGCAGTAACGACAGCGTGACCAGGTTGGGCATCTGCTCAAATAAAGGCTGGAACGAACTGTCCTTAAGTTGAGGCCGTTTCGTAACTATGTCTTTAGAATCTTCTTCATGCTGAGAATCCTCTGCTGAAGATACTGATGGCAACTTAACATTCACAACTTCTTTTCCACTTGCATAGGAATGAATGTCAGAAACCTCAGAAAACATTGATTGATTCACCCTGGAAATTTATTTAAACAAAAAAAACATTAGATTCTGTATTAAATTTCGAGTCTTTCTAGTATACTTGTTAAGTGATGTGCTTGTGCTACTTTTTTATCATTTTTATTATCCTACAATAGACTGGTGGGGGGCCTTATTGTCAAACCCTTATTGGTATATGATGCAAATTCTTGGTGTAACTAAAGATTTCCCAACCTTTTAAAGTTTTTGTCATGTTACAGTATAAGTCCACACTAGTAGTAAAATTAGCAAAAATACGGTGTGAACAAGCATACCAGAGATAAACACCATTTTGATCGACATGTGACGTGGCAAGAACGTCCATATTCGGTGACAGAGACAAAGCTGTGATCGAGACATCGACATTTATTGCATCAATTTGTCTGGCTAAGATAACATCCCAGATCCTAAGACTGCCATCCATACTAGAAGAGAGGAGCCACTTCCCGTCCTCGCTGAAATCTAAATCTGTGATTCGGTCTGTATGACCTTCAAATTTACGAACCATTCTCAATGCCACAACATCAAACACACGAATGATAAAGTCATCTGCAACTGTGGCTAGAAGACCTGAAACCAATTACAGTCCATAATAAGTAAATAAATAACATGTGGTGGATGCTAATCAAAGAGCATGCAGAAATAGAGACTACCATTAACACGATGAAAGACAATTTTAACCAAAGAACAGTCGACTTCCCATCTGGATCTCAAATAACGCCCTTTGAAATCCCAAACCTGCGGAAGAATTATTACTGAATAAGCACATTTTTTTTCCTTTTTGTGAATGAGGTATAATTGTAAGTTTGTAACTGCCAAGGTTAAAAAAATGTATGTAAAAATCACTTATGGCACATAGATGACTGAAAAATCAGACATGGCCATACATGATTCACTTAGATATAAATATACTGAAAGGATTAAATATCACATTGTCTTCTAATGTATGACCATATTTTGAGTTTCCACCTTAAAGTTAAAATCGTAAAATTTATTTTCTTCATGTTTGACCAAATTTCGAGTTTGCCACATCCGTCAACTTTTCCATCCAAATTTAACAGATAAATTTTGAAAATAACAGAAAACTTTAAAAAAAATGTCACAATTAACCTTTTCAAACTTTTTCAAATATTACAATTGAGTCTCAATTCGATCAGAACTCAATTGAGCCCCAATAGACCAAGATCCAGACCCAAGCCTCCTGATTGGGGCTCAATCGAGTACCGATCGAATTGAGACTCAATTGTAACATTTGAAAATTTTGGAACTATTAAATTGTGACAATTTTGAAATTATTTTATTATTTTTACAATTTTCAAAACTTATTCGGATAAACTTGGATAGAAAAGTTGACGGGGGACAAACTCGAACTTTGGCCAAAAAATAAAAATTTACGATTTAAATTTGAAGGGGAAAACTCGAAATTTGACTAAATATTAGAGGATGCTGTCGTATTTTATCCTATACTGGAAATAGTTTGATAGTCAGAGGTGTGATGCTAGAAAATCAAACCTTAATATCTCCATGATAACCTGCACTTATCATAAGGGCGTTGGTTGAGTCACAAGCAACACCGACCACCGCACCGCAGTGTGCAGAGTTTTTCCCTTCAGCGGTGTCCACATAAGTGCCTCGGCTGAGGCCTGATTGAAGGTTGAACCTCTCAATCCATCCACTTGCTGTTCCTAAAATGGCAAAATTCCCACATGCACTAATTGCACAAGCCTGTCCATGTATAAACTTAGTATTAACACTCTAATAAACCTCGGTAAGTGGTTTACCAAATAAATTTCAAAGTATGACTGCTTAATATTATATTTTATCAAGCAGTTCTAGTTTCACGACTGTAACTGCTGTAGCTACTAGCATTCATCATATATTTGCATTATTTATGCCGTCCTCCATAAATGATTACATAAGAAGAGAATTCAAAATCTAACCTTCACGGGTGTAGGTTTATCTGGGCATGGTTCCAGAATATGCTTTCCTATTACAAAATTTTGGAGCCTCCAGACATATGCCTGAGCAGTATCGGTATGGCACGTAACCACATTGCACCAATCACGCTCCCTTATTTCAGCTAAAATAACAAAAGCAAAAACAAGGTAAGGAAGAAACTACTAATATCGAATGTAAATAAAATAAGAAGGCATCAGAGGATTAAACAGATGTATTTTCAAAGTGTTCAACTTACCGACATCAAATGCAATTACAGGCTTCAGTTTTATCTCTTCCTCCTAAAAGATAATCAAAGGAATAAGTTATCTTAAATGGATTTTTTGAACATTGCATAGACTGTGTCAAAAGACCAAATTTGGAGTTTGGTCAATGTTAAGAGTGGCATGTTGCCTGTTGGTAAAGAAAATCTCTTATGACAATTTACCGTTCAAAGTTCAAACTGATAAATACTAATGACTAAGGCTACCAACAGCTTATGTACTAACTCAACATCATCAATCTTGAAACTATCTAAAACAAGATCGAATCAATAGTGATAATGTAAATCACACTTTCACAACAATATACTGTTGAATCTAGAAGCAAACCATGAAAAACAAATGTGACACTGATGAGACAAATGTAGCAAATTTAAAAACACGCGTTCAAATTCTTTGAATGATTTTCACAAAATGAAACATAAAATCTCTCTCATTTCAAATGCTAGGGGGTCAAAAAGCCAGGGCTCAGAAAAAATTGCACAAATTCCATTTCTGCATACATTCAGAACTAAAATCAAATTGCAGAATACAAGAAATGATTATAGAAGAAACAGAGAGAGAACAATAACATATCTTATTCTTTTTCAGTATGGAAAATACACACAACGGAAAAGAAGAAAATACAATATACAAATGAGTAAAGTAAGAGGCATGCAAAAGACACGTGAAAAGGCAATACAGATGCAGCATGACTACCTTTAACTTGAGTTTCTTGGCTCGTCTAGCTATGTGACGCTGAGAAAGCTCTCGACTTTGCTGATCCTGCTCTTGCATTATAAGCCAATAAATATATTTTTAGCTTGATATAAATCAAAGATATTAACATTTTAAGGGGGAAAAAATAGCAAAAAGTTGTTAATCCAAATTGTGCTTCTATCAATTCAGTAAGTCCCATTCCAGGCACACGCAGTAGTTCAAGGCTTCAAGCTACTTGTCAAAATAATGGATCAAATGTCGATGAAAGAAAGTAGGTCAGGAGTAAGCAGGAGAGGATGAATTATATGGTATATTATACCAATTGTTGGACTTTGTGGGAATGAAATGGTATTCCTACCTATCTTCTCACTAGCACTTACATTTTTAAACAATAATCTCAGTAAAGTGAAACTTAATAAAGCCTTTGCAACAAATATAGCCATCCTATTCTTATACAAACCTGCACAACAGAGAATAGGCGGAAGGCACGATCTTGGCCAGCAGATAAAATATGTCTTCCATTAGCATAAAACCTGGAATATGTGAAAATAACTAATTGAGGATGCAGCAAAGTTCATATTTGCAGTAGAGTTCCTCATATTTGCAGCAGAGTTCAAATGATAATGATGCAGACTCAAAGGAGATTTTCAATCAACCAATCCACAAAATGAGTCAACACAGTTGAGAATTGTTAATTCTACATCCGGCCAAGCCAAACTCAATGGACAAACAAAGGGCGACCACTTATACAAATGTGGTTCCATCCTAAAATGAATTGGTGATGAGGAGGTAGCCAATGTGTACATATGGTGCCTAATATTTTTGTAAAGCACTGATGTGGTATGGTATTTCACAGTGGAAGTTTCAACACTCCCTCGCACTAAGAGATCTCCTTTTAAGGCACGACACCGGCATCTTTTAATCCAGACGGGTTGAGACTTAATTTTCTAACAATTTTCCTCTCACCCCCAAGCTTGAGCTGATAGGAGGAAATAGTAAATGTGTTTATATGATGCCTAATATTTTTGTAAGCCACCAATGTGGTATAGTACCTCACAGTGGAGGTTCCAACAAGAATGAAATTAATGAATAATATCATAATGATATGAATTATGGATTTGATTGAGTGTAGATTTACGATGTTCATTATATATAAATCCATAGAATTCAGAAGACGTATACTCTACTACCAAGTATCTGCATCCCTCGTCAGGAGGAAAAATACTTGAAAACATGAGCCTATGATTACCTTATGCAAAGAGGAGGAGCACTATGGCCACTTCGAAAGCGTAGAAGACGAGGATCTCCATCAGTTGTGTCAAAAATCCACATCTAAAATGTGATGAGAGATGGTTAGCTTTTTACAATCAAGTGACAACACCTTGGGGGTTTTTTGTATGACAGAGACATATGTGTTTCGGTCCATTAAACTTTAGAAGCTACATAATTCTAAAAGCAGCAAAAATTAAAATAAATAATAGGAAAAAATAGAACAGTATAAACGCAAAGAAATCAGCAGACTACAGCAAATGAAAATCTAAGAAAAAACCCAGCATGTCATTTCTAATGTATCACGAATTTCAAAATGTCAGCGGAAGACTAACTCAACTGCTTCAACAACTGGATTTATCAATTATAGCTTTGAGGAAAGAATCTGATCATATTCAGCATCTAAAAGTGTGTGATATGAGCATAAATGTGCATGTTAATATTATATATAGCTCATATCAGTGTGGTAGCATAACATGCTAATTGCTATGACTAAGATATGCTTCCAACTAATATACATTCTTGAAAGGAACAGTAAGACGGGTTTTCTGGTCCCTATACGGGTTAATATTCTAGAAATTAATCTCTAAACATTTCAGACTGACCTACAAAAACAACCAAATAAGCCAACTTACTTTTACAGAGTTGTCTGTAGATGCACTTATTAGTACAGGCTCATTGGCGAAAAAGTGAAGAGAGACTATCGAACCATCATGTGCATCTTTTATTACTGAGTGGAGTCTCTTTTTATCAAGATTCCATATGCTTACAACACCAGAAGAACTTCCAGAAGCTAGCAGGGGCTGTCCATCTGAATATGTAGAATTATGGATACATTATTGACAAGCAGCGTCAAGGAAACAAAAAACAGAAACAGCACCAAAAATTTAAATCTTGTCTCGCAGAGATAGAAGTGACGAAATTTTCTTTTCTAAGATTAAGCACAAAAATCAATAACATACGAAGACAGAGAAAGTCTTGAAGTTCTACCTGTACTAAATGACAAGGCAGTGACCGCACCACGCATGGAATGTGAAAATGTGACCAGCTCTTCATCATAACGAATATTATGAACATGAATTTTTCCATCAGCACAGCCAACTGCAATAACATCTAAAGCAGGAGACGAGATACAACTGGTCACAGATGATTTCCATCCCCGGAACTCATAGAGTTTATTCTTGGTGCTTATGTTCCACAGCTGCAGAGAACCTTCTTGGCTTCCCAAAAGAACCTGCATATAAGTAAGTTCATTCTTGTCATTACTTGCTCTATCCGATCAACATCCAAACATGCTAATCTAACTCATGACTTTAATACCTTGTTGAGGTAAGTATCTGGGTGGATCATACAGCTAGGAGTAAAACCTTCACCGAGCACTAGATGCCCAATGGGAGCAAGATTCTGTTCCACAGACTTATAGGCCCATATGAACATATTCCCATCAATATCAACACTCAAAATATGCTCTCCAAACAGCTGCAACAAATTGACCTTAGCAGTATGTCTACTCCAAGTAGCTATCTGCAATATGAATCCATTTACATAAGCAAAGTCATCATTTGTGGCTCCAGCAAACACCATGAATACTGAGATGTTAATCGTATTCTTACAACAGTAGAGATTGAATAGTTCAGAACAAAAGATGTGATGTTAACACCAGTCAGATTCTGAATAGATTCATTTGTCTAATTATTTTAACAAAGAATGTGTTGAAATTGAAATAGGCATATTTTAATAATGCAATCCGTAGTTTAGCATCAGTCATAGAAGATAGTCAACCATTTCTTAATCACCGGTAAAAAAAACAAGTTACTAGTTAGAAGAAAGGTAAACTAGAAAGACAGCAACTGAACTATTGACGTCCAATAAATACCTGATGAGCACGTCTGAATACGGCAATATCATTCCCATAAGCAACAAAAGTGTAGTCTCGGAATGATGCAAGAGCTCGAATTTTCTTGGGCAACTGGGGGCCTTCAAATGAGAATTTCCACAGTAATGGGTCATTCAATTGCTCAATGGCAAAACAAATAGAGCGAAAAAACAGAAACAAGGATTCTATATTGCAGGTATGTTTCAATCAGGAAGGAACGAGAAAGAAACAGGGGTGAATGGTGCGAAAGCGCATGGTATAAGAGGATAATCATCTAGAGTATTCAGATCCTTAATATTATATATATCCCAGAACAATAAATTTAAAACATCCGCGAAATAATCTAGATGGAGACAAATTGATTAGCTGAGTAACAACACTTACCAACAAGCACCAAAGTCAGCTTAGCACACTGCAGATGAACAAAAACCCGGCATGGTTAAGCAAAAACCTCAAATGTCAAAGCACGAAGCAGAAAATGGTACGGAATAAAGAGAGATAAATCTATGAAAACAAAATCGTGAACTGAAGAATATACATTGTAGATTTGGAAAGCTTTTCCAACGCTGACTGTGACGAAGGTTTCCGAGCCGAGACGCTGAACGGAGAAAGGAACCTCAGTAGTTATGTATCCAATTGCTCTGTACGGTTCGAAGATTCCCATTATTGTTGATCTGGTTTGTCCCTCTGTAGAGAAGCGTGTGTTGATCCTTAAGAGGGAAGAGAGACAAAAAGTTATGAGCTTTGAATCCTTTGATCGACAACGGAGGGTTTAGGGTTTAAGCTCAAAAGCAACAGTCGTTCGAACTTTTTTTTTTTTTGGCCGAAGAAACCCGGTTCAACCGGTATTAATCATAACAGAATTTGAGTACGAAAATCCCGAATAAGTAAAGAAACAAGAGGGGAATTTGAGTACGAAAATCCCGAATAAGTAAAGAAACAAGAGGGGAAGGAGGTATAACGACCCACTCCGAAGTACACGTCCCTGCTTAGCTAACCAATCCGCACATTGGTTAGCGGTTCTAGGAATAGACACCCACCTAATAACATCAATAGGTGAACCAATAACCTTAGTATTTTGAACTATGGTATCTATCTTCCACAAAAAACCTATACCGTTGAAGTGTTTGACTACCGTATCGGCGTCAGACTCGATCAAAATTTGTTGCCACCTTTCATCGGTAGCAAGCTGTACACCTACCATGGACAACGCGGTTACCTTGGCGGTTCGGCCACCTACAATGTGACCATCACTATTCCGAGCAACGACTGCAATGTGACCACGCTGCATCGCAGTTTAATTTGATGAACCCCGGGCTCGGAGCCGCCCATAGCTCCGGTCCACCTCTCGTGCCCTGTGCAACTGGTCCTCTCCGCACGTCCCCAAGCTCAGCCAGCGCCTGTCTCACCTGCTTGACAACGAGCCAAGGCTGTGGCATGATGTTGTCGAAGGCCATCCGACATCTGGCCTTCCAGATAAACCAACAAATGAGAGTCACCGTCGTCCACCGTCTGTCCCAGGCCTCCCTTCCAGGCGTGCTTGCCCTGGTTGGCCTTTCTGCAGCCAACTGCCCGAGCCACCTTTCTAATGAGTCTGAGGCCCTCACCACGTTTATCTGCAGGAGATCGTGCCACACCACCTGCACCCAGCTGCATTCCATGAAGATATGTTCCCGGGATTCTGGTCTGGCGCACCGCGCATGTATGACAGAGAGGTGAAATGGGCACCCCGCGCTTGACGAGGTTCAGGTTTGTGGCGATTGAATTTGTCCCAAGCCTCCATAAGAAGACCTGTACCTTCGGCCAGTTCTTGGTTTTCCATATAGCTGCCCAGAGCTGCTTTGAAGAGTGATCTCCCTGCCCCTCCATCTCCATGCGTGAGCAATGGATGGCATGATACGCAGAGCGTACGGTTGCACACCCATCACCTGTGGCTGGCCAGAGAAAGGAGTCTGGTCTCCTTGTCAGCGGGATGATCGCCTGCAGCACCTCCTCAGCATCAGTATGAGAAAGGGCTTCAGACACAACCTCCGGCTTCCAAACCCGAGCTTCCTGATCGATCCAATCAGCAAGCAGCTCCCTCCCGTCAGCTACACTACCCGGACGAGGCTGCAGTCGCCTGCGCGTCGCGATCCAGACGTCGGAGAATGGATTAATGGAACATCCATCCCCCAAAGACCACATGCCATGAGCCAGCAGCTGATCACGCCCGTGTAATAAGCTCGACCAGACCCACGAGGGTCGGCCCCCCCGGGAAGCATGCATGAAGTCCGATCTTGGGAAATAAAGGCCCTTCAAGACCCGAACCCAAAGGCTATTAGGCTCGTTCATCACATAGGTTGCCATGTTTGTCAACAAAGCGGAGTTGAAGTCTTGAAGTTCCCGGAATCCGAAACCCCCTTGATCTTTCGGTCTTGCCATAACGTCTCACCTTTTCCAATGAATTTTACGGTCCCCATTATTTGCACCCCACCAGAATTTTGCTATAAGTGCGTTAACCTCCATACACCATGACTTCGGGAACTTAAGGATAGTCATAGTATATGCTGGTATAGCTGATATAACTGCTTTGATAAGGACCTCTTTCCCCGCATTCGTAAGCAACCGGTTCCTCCAACTATTGATTTTCTCTTGGACTCGCCCTTTGAGGTAATCCAAGGCATGACGCCCCAAACCGAAGGTAGCCCTAGATAATGGCCCGGGTTAAGGACCGCAAAGCCCTCGCTTTCTCCACGGACCCACTCATGAAGAACAATGAGTCGTCCGCGAAAAAGAGATGGCGGATGGAAGGGCAAGAAACCTTTGGCTGGATGCCTTGGATCAGCCCTAAAGAAACCTGGTTTTCCATCATACGGGACAAGACGTCAGCCACTAAAATAAAAAGATAAGGGGATAGCGGGTCACCCTGCCTGAGCCCCCTCGAGGGCCTGATAGTCGATGAGCGTTTCCCATTGATGAGCACCGTGTACATGACTGTGGATATGCATGCTTTAATCCACCCAATCCATCTCGATGAGAATCCCCTCCTTGCTAGAACCTCGAGGAGGAAATCCCACTCGATCCGGTCATACGCCTTCTGCATGTCAATCTTAAGAGCGCACTCCGTACGCCCCTGATCCGATCCAGCACGTTTCCTAGACTTCAAAAAATAGAACATCTCGTGGGCGATAATGATGTTGTCCTGGATTCTTCTCCCTGCCACAAAAGCGCTCTGAAAAGGGGTGATAAGCTCTAACAAAAGAGACTTGAGCCTATTTGCCAGAACTTTAGAGATAATCTTGTAACCAAAATTACAAAGGCTAATGGGTCTAAACTCCGAGGGGAAGGTAGGGTTAGCAACCTTAGGAATAAGTGTAATATCAGTATAGTTGAGAAAGGGAGGCATGATACCTGTCTTGAGGAAGGCGTTGACAAAGGTGACGATGTCTGGGCCGATTGCAGTCCAGTTCTTTTGGAAGAAAGTGCCTAAGAAGTCATCCGGTCCCGGTGATTTGGACCCACCCATCTGAAAGGTAGCCAGCTTAACCTCCTGAGAAGAGGCCCTAGTCGTGAGCCCCTTATTGTCATCCTCCCCAACTGAGCACGGTAACCAAGAGCACGACTAACTCCAATCAACCCCACCTTCCCCGAGCACCCTATCCGATGAGAACAAGCCTTGGTAGAAAGCCTGGATCTCGTCCATGATGTCACGCTCCCCTTCAATCCAACAACCACTCCTCCCCATGAGCCGAGTGATCTTGTTACGACGTCGTCTAGCTAGGGTCGTTTGGTGGAATAATTTTGTGTTACAATCGCCATCCTTAAACCACCTCACCCTAGCACGTTGTTTCCAAAAGATCTCCTCACTCTTCCATAGCGCGTGAAGACGGGATTTAAGGGCCCGTTCCTCGTCCTCCTCACTCGGCCCTCTAACTCTAGAGGCTAGTGTAGTCAACCTCAATTTGACATTGTTCATCTCAACTAAATTGTGCTTGAATTCCTTCTTACTCCATCGCATTAATGAGGTCGAACATCTATTCAGTTTCGGTCCAATGTCCTCCGCCTCCCTAATCGGTCTGAATTGTTCCCAAGCGTCCCGAATAACATCAAAGCATTCCTCCTTCTCAAGCCACATCTCCTCGAATCTGAACCTTTTAGGTCCCCTAATGTCACTCGAGGCCAAGGATAGGATAAGTGGAGAGTGATACGATCCTATTTGGATCTCGTTAATGCACTGTGTCGTCGGGAAGGTGGCAAACCATGAGCTATTTGCCACCCCCCGATCCAATCTCTCACAAAACCGATCCGTTCCTTTCCTATTATTTGACCACGTGAAAGGTTGACCTTTGAATCCAATATCCTCAAGAAGGAGATCCTCGAGCATACAATTAAACCCATCAATTTTCCTTTGTTCCTTCCTAAGGCCTCTTCTTTTTTCAAGGTGGCTTGAGATGTCATTGAAGTCCCCCAAGCAAAGCCACGGGTCCAATCTGTTAAACCCTATCCGGCGAATATCCCTCCAATTGTTCTTTCGTCTTTCAAAATCTGGGTCTCCATACACCCAAGTAATCATGCATCCTTGGTTCCCCTGGTTGAGAGAGAGGCGGGTGTCAATGAAATTTGTTCCCTTAGCTATCACCCGAACGGTGACATCGTTCGACCACCATATAGCCAACCCACCCCTAGTACCCACCGGATCCACGTACACTGCACTATCCATGCCCACATCCCTACGCACCCTGTCACATAAGGTTTCATTGTGTTTCGTTTCCATGAGAAAAATAACGCTCGGTTGAAACCTCCTTTTGAGGTCTTTTAGATGACGAACCGTAAGGAGAGACCCCAACCCCTGACAGTTCCAACTGACGATACTCATTTGGCCCGTGTGGCTGTTTGGGGACAGCCACCAGAGCCCCTTTGTTGCTCAGCGGTATTCTTCACGGTCTCCTCCTGAGATGATGGTTCAGACGTGACCTGATTCTCCCCAACACTAAGGTTCACCTGTGTCGAGTTATCTGGCCTCCTACTAGCCTCCACCTTCCTACGTTTGCCCTGTCCACGGTCAGGGTTCGTCTCCCTCAGCCTTCCCCTTTTGCTCGAGAGGGTTCAGAGATGGCCTACGAGCAGGTCTTCAGTTGTTTGGGTGCCCCAGTGATCCCGCAGGCTGGGGGTGATAGGCATTGGGGTTTTGGTTGGGGTACATAGTGCCTGTGTGCTTGGGGCGATCGTGAAACTAAAATCTGGTTGGTCCGTTAAACCGGTAAGAACAGGTCCGAACCGAACCAAAAAAACGTTCCGAAAACATATGGCTCGGTTCACGGTCGGTTTGTTTTCTTTATTTCGGTCTGGTTCGGTCTTTGAATTTAAAAAACCATGAGGTCCGGTCCGACCGAATTAACTATATATAATATATTAATTAATGTTTTTTTTTTTAGCCAATAATTAATGTTGGGTCGATGGCATGCACTGATGCAAGTTGGCAGCTTTATGCATCTAGTTTAATATAATATAATAATAATTACTAAATAATATATTAATATGAAGTATTGGACCAATGTCATTGATGGGGTGGGACGAATCCAAGACATTGTGCAGTGTACTCCTCCACCAAGTTGCTGCACTGTGCATTGTACAAATGCACACTCACACATATATCAAGACATTTATTTGTCCGATCCGACCGGACCGGTTTTCACCCCTACATGTCACACATCAATTTTTTTTTCTTCTCCCTAAGCTAACCCTCCCTAGTATTTATGAAACACCTAGTATTTATTTTTTTGGTTTAAACCGAAAATCCGATCCGAAAATCCGAATGGACGGTTTATTTTTCCTAATACGGTTTTTTGGTCGGACTTTTTTTAAAAGAAAATCCGGTCCGGAAATATAGGACCCAACCGAAATCGTATAAAACCCGGTCCGACCGGTCCGGTTTCACCCCTAGAAAGAACTACATTTGGTCCCCTATCTTTTCATAGTTGGCTATTTGATCCCTATATTGTTTTAATAAAGACTTTCTACCAAGAAACCCAAAACTAAACCATGTTTCGGCCATTCCCCATTTGCCCAATCTTTTTGTTAGCTATGCTTTCAAAATCGAAAAATAAAATGCTAATTTTTTTTTGGACAGAAAATAATATAATAGTACATTATTGGTTCATAATTTAAAAAATTATCACTACAAATTAGTAGAGAAAATATGATATTTTTCATTTAAAATATGAGTAAACAACAAATAATCATTAATTAGAGTTTTTTTTCTTCATATTTTTAATAAAAAATTGTTTTAAAAACTCATTTTTTCTCTCTAAATTTTTCATTTTTTTATAATTTTAAAAAATAATATAATTTTTTTATAATATAAATCAATATGTACTGACACGTCAATTTCTATTCAAATTTATTGAAAAATTAATTTATAACGATATTGAAGTATAAGATACCGATTTAGTTATTAAATTTATATATATATATATATTGTTAGTTTGTTATAATAGTGTCCACTATTATAAGACTTTTCATATGTCTCCTCATGCATGCACATGCATGTACGTAACCGCTTCAAGAAGACCTTGTGAAGTTGATTTGTCGTAGAAAGGCCAAGCATGGAAAACGAGAACGAACGGTGTATTCTCCTATTTCCACAACAAGAGGCAGTCCTTGGATTTCTCATGCCATGCACGACGACGTATTTCCTCACCTCCCATCATTCCTCTCTCGGCATACTATTCTTATCTTCCTCACCTCCCTATCTCTCTCTCTCTCTCCCCCTCCAAAAGAGCAGATTCACGATTATTCAGAATTGCAGCCCCCCCAGACAAGGGCGCGTACGCCCTCTCTATCTGGCGCGTGCTCGGCCCATCACAACTCCTCCTCCAGTCGTCCATGGCCGCCGGATCACAACCTCCGTTCCTCATACTCTGTTACCTTCTCCTAACGGTAGCCGCTGCAGACTCATCCTCAGACTCCAATGCCCTACTCAAGTTCAAAGCATCTATCAAAGGAGCCGACGAGAATGACGCCTTCTCCACATGGGCGGAATCCAAACCGCCTTGCTCAGGCGACGCCTCAAACTGGGCTCATGTCCGTTGCTCCAAGGGCTCAGTCTACAGCATTAAGATACAGAACCTCGCACTCACCGGAAACGTCGACGTTGACTCCCTCGCTGGGGTTTCCTCCCTACGGACCTTAAGTTTGATGAAGAACAGCTTCGAGGGGCCATTGCCATCTATCAAAAAGCTGAGCTCCCTGAAATCTGTGTTTCTGTCGGACAACAAGTTTTCTGGAGAGATTGCTGATGATGCCTTTAAAGGGATGCTGTCTCTGAAGAAGCTGCATTTGGCTCATAATGGCTTCACCGGAAAGATTCCAACCTCGCTTGTTCAGCTGCCGAAGCTAATGGAGCTTCGTCTCGAGGGGAACAAATTCTCCGGCCAAATCCCAGATTTTCAGCAGAAGCAGTTGTTGGCTGTCGATGTTTCGGACAATGAACTGGAGGGTCCGATTCCGGCTTCTCTAAGCAAGATGAATTCCAGCTATTTCTCAGGTGAGAGACAAAAAAAATTACCCTGTTAAATTTTAATATCGGGCCGAGCTAACTCTAAATAGCAACCACATTATACAATTCGGGTTCCATCCCAAAATTAATTGGTGATAAGAGAAGGTAACCTTGTTGTATACATGGTGCCAAATTTGTATTATACCCATTAGTGTGGTATAATATCACAGTGACTTTCAACACTCCCCGCACTGTGACAACTCGTATTTTTAAAGGTACGGCACCGACACATTTTAATCCAGACGGGTTGAGGCTCAACAAATCCCCTCTCACGCCCAGGCTCGATCCGAACTCTGGTACACGGAGTAAACGGGACACAACAAATCCACATCAGGCACCCACAACGGGAAACAACTCAACACCGTCAAATGGAACCGGACTCTGATACCATGTTAAATTTTAATATCGGGGTTGAGTAACACCCAAATAGCAACCAAATTATACAACTCAGGTTCCATCCTAAAAACAATTGGCTTTAGGATGGAACCTGAGTTGTATAATGTGGTTGCTATTTGGGTTCGGCTCGACCCCGATATTAAAATTTAACAATATTCATGAATCAAAATTCTTCTCCAAACATTTTCCTAATTAATTTTTTTTCTATATCATGATTGATCAGATAACAAGGGATTGTGTGGTTTACCTCTGTCTGCCTGTTCATCTGCGTCTGCTGCAACCCAGAAGTCCAACGGCATTCCCAGCATTGCCATCGTCATCGGTGTTGTTGCTGCTGTAGTCGTCATACTGCTTGTTGCTGCCATCACCCTTGTATTCTGCTTAAGGAAACGAGATGGACGAGCGATTGAGGCCTCCCCAACACCATCCAACCTCCAGAGGAAGGCCAGCTTCAAGGAAGAAACAGCATCCAGGTAGTTAAATCAAACCCTAACCAAGAGAATGTTTTTATTTAAAATTCCAAACTAAGTAGCGCTTTTTCCTATCCTATCCATCTAGGCATGGTTCTCCGGCGCACTCGAGCTGCGGAAGGAGGTCTGAAGCGATGAAGCTGTCGTTCTTGAGGGAAGAAACCCACCATTTCGACCTTACGGACCTGCTAAAGGCATCTGCGGAGATCCTGGGTAGTGGTTGTTTCGGGTCGTCGTACAAGGCGGCTCTGACGACTGGAACGGTGATGGTGGTGAAGAGGTTCCGGCAGATGAACAATGTCGGGAAGGAGGAGTTTCAAGAGCATATGAGGAGACTGGGGAGGCTAACACACCCTAACTTGCTGCCTCTCGTGGCTTATTACTACCGCAAAGAAGAGAAGCTCATAGTGACGGAGTTTGTCAGTAAAGGCAGCTTAGCAGTTCATCTTCATAGTAAACTCATCTCTCTCATCTCTCTCTCTCTCTCTCTCTCTCTCTCTCTACTTATCAAATTAACAAACCCTAAATCTTCACAGGCAATGGTCGAGTCCACCCAGTGCTCGACTGGCCAACGAGATTAAAAGTAATCAAAGGAGTTTCAAGAGGACTCGTCTACCTCTACAACGAGCTCCCCAGCCTGATCGCACCACACGGCCACCTCAAATCCTCCAACGTTCTCCTGAACGACTCCAACGACCCACTCATCACCGATTACGGACTCATCCCCGTCATCAACCAGGAGAGTGCTCAAGACCTCATGGTGGCCTATAAATCTCCAGAGTACATCCAATCCACACGCGTCACCAGAAAAACCGACGTGTGGAGCCTCGGCATCTTGATCCTCGAGATCTTAACCGGCAAGTTCCCGGCCAATTTCCTCCAGAAGGGAAGCAAGGTGGCGGACAAGGATCAGGATCTGGCGAATTGGGTCTCCTCGGTGGGAGACGCACGGGAAGTGTTCGACAAGGAGATGAAAGTGCCGAGACATTGCGAGAAGGAGATGCTGAAGTTGTTGAAAATCGGAATGGCGTGCTGCGAGGCGGATTTCGAGAAGAGGTTAGATATGAAGGAGGTGGCTGAGAAGATCGAAGAGGTAAGGGATGATGGAGAAGGGTCTGGATCGGGTCCGCATTGAAGGTGATGACTTGGGTTGCAAGAAATTATAATTTGTTTTTCGTTTTTTTTTTCCAGTCTGAAGTGAAGTGATGGCGATAGGCAAGTGTGGTTTTTAAATATTAGTTCGATTTTGGGTGAGGGGTATTAAGTAAGTATACAGAAAGGAAGGAAAGAAGGAATTGCCAATTGAAGTAAATTGGTTTTACGTTGATGAGTTTTTCATTGTCTTCTTATCAAGATTGGACATGGAAACCTTCATTAAGTGCTCTTTCCCCAGTATCTCCCATATATATTGAACTGAATGTATCTGTTTTATAATATATTATTCACACACAAGAAAAATATTATTTATACATTATATCTATATAAATAATCTTATTCAACACAAAATACTGACATATTGTTTTTAAACTATATAGTGAATTTTTTTTTAGATCCATACGAACTTGAAAAATGATAGTTTGCGGAATGTTAATTAACTGGTAGAACATAATCTCTTCATCCTTTATTCTAATTTACTGTTCTTCTTCATCGATCTCAAGACCCGAAATGTATTCCAAACTAACATCAACTACTACGGATGACAATTTATGTCACACGACACGATTAAACGATATGTAGCAATCTGCATTTTACACGATAATGACACAACGACACGATTAATAATTGTGTTTAAACAACTCTTATCCGTTTTGACACTATTAATAACCGTGTCTAAACACATCTAACATGAAAATACACGATTAATTATATTTATCTAATATTTCAATTTATTTTTGAAAACTTATTTTTTAATAACTTATGAATTTTAAAACTTGATTATGAAATTAAATAATAGAATTTGTAAATTTCATATTCTATTATTTCTTTCGTGTCATTTATTGTCATGTGACAAAATTTGTCTCGTGCATATATGAATTTTTTATTTGTTCAAAAAGTTAATCGTGTTTTAACATGTGTTCCACGTGTGATCCGTGTAAGACTCTATCTGTTTTAACACGACACCCGTTTATGCACAGTTAAGATTATTCGTTTACACATGACACACAAATTGCCACCCCTATCAAAGATCACAGGACTGTTTGCAGGCACTCTTGGCCTTCCCGGGGCCGAGGTCAGGCCATTCGGGAACGTTAACTGGGTTGCAATTTAAGAGGGTTGATGGAATTCATCAGATTCAATCCACAACATATGCATGTTTAATCAGCACAGAGTTTGTTCTTGTTCATGTCATATATTATGAAATCTACAATACATATTATGGGAACTTAATTATTATATACGTACCGGGGTCCAGGGATGAAGAGCCTGCGTTTTCCTCCAACCTTCATAGATAAGAGCCCTTCATCAAGTCCTTTGATAACCTTTCATTTGGTACAGACAGTCATTACATACAGTCTATTATTAGCTAGTAATAAGTAGAGACAACTAACAATGAAGTTACCTGGCCTGAGCCGACCCGAAATGTGTAGACTTGGCCCTTCTCCAGGGAACTGAGTTAAGACCAACAACATCATGAAATGAAATCTTCTGTCAATATGAATCACACACTGTTCTGTTATTGTTGTTTTAGTGCGAAGTAAATCCTAAGCTCGTATAGAACAACATTGACTTATTCATTTCAGACAGTGAATTCATAACATTATACAACTATCACAACAGTTCGGTATGCATATGGAGAGATCGGCAAGTGGTACATTCCAGTACTGTAACTGACTAAGCAATTTGGGAAAAAATGTCTCATCGTGCTCCTCAAATCAAGCTCCCCGAAATTTGATCCAAACTAATTCACTACAGCAGAAATAAAAAGCGTATTATTCATTCTGACAAACACAACTGACTTTGGTTATTTCTGGCGGCAAATTACATGAGCAAAATCTAATAGTATTTAAACCCCCACAAGAATCTTGCTCTACATTACGCACTTCCGTTCGCACGAGCTGCCACTATCTTCAGAGGCTGAAATATATCAGCAGCAGCAGAAGAAGAAGAGCATGTATGTGAGAAAGGAACAAATGAAAAGCCTACAAGTATACGATAATTTGTAGAATTCAATTCCTGAAATCTAATCAACTTACCTCCTTTAATTCATCCTCATGCTTTGGGATAAAAGCAGTATCCACTTTTCCATTTTTGAAATCCTACATGGGAAAAATGCAAAATTTTGAAAATATTTGAAATTAAAACAATCTTGAATCCATAACAGAAGCTTTCAGAGATAAGAGATCATTCGGTTGGTAGTAGTAAGGATATACACATTTGCCTACCTCGATATCAAGGATAAGCTTATGGTATTCAATGGTTGTGGGCACACCTGGAAAAAATCAAATTTAGAAAGTGGAGAATTTTGGGGAGGCAATTACACTAGAAACAGCAAGAGGACATCTTATAGAGATAGAAACGCATGCAAGAATGTCATGTACTAGTAGATGGTGAGAAGCCTATGGAAGACATTTCGTGTAGGAGATATACTACTGAAGTGACTTTAAGATGAGGAGTTCTCCACTGAAATTGCCAGAGGACATCTTACCGGTAATGATCGTGTCATTAAGAGCCCTTTTCATGCGCTCAATAGCCTTTTCCCTTGTCGGAGCCCACACAATAAGCTGCAATAAACATGGATTTGTTATGAGAACTAAATAATTAAGCATGTGCCATCTAAACACAAGTTTCAGATACGCGTGATAATTGGAGCCTATGCCCTGTGAGCTTTCAACAAGACTGCATAAGATCATGATAGTAGACACATTCAATGAAACACACAACCAACACAGATTAGAGACCGCATCGTTCATTTGTTAAATAGAAGGAAACAAATCATATAGCTTATTCTAAAGTAGGTGTGGGTTCTTTGATGTACATTCTACCTGTGAACCTCTACCACAAAAGGAGAAAGAAAAAAGACAAACCTTTGCGAGAAGAGAATCATAGCTTGGCGGAACCACATAATCTGGATACACATGACTGTCCATTCTGACAAATGGGCCTCCAGAAGGCAGGTATGATGTAATTCTACCTGTATGTGAGATTAGATTTTATGCAAATACTCTATATTCTAATACCCAAATAAATCATGTATAGACATCCAAAACTTTACTACTTTTTTAAAAGGAGTATGATCTTGTTGTTTGACACACATTGGTTAAATTCACAGACGTAGAAGGTTGAATTTGAATGAGCATAGAATCAAGATGTAAAAGTTGCATGGCGCCTAGTTAGTTACTCTTGTACATTTTTGCATGACTGTAGTTTCTAACTTACCGGGTCCAGGCCGGAATCCTTTGAATGCATCTTCTGCATTAATACGGCATTCAATTGAATGTCCTCTGAGCACAATATCTTCCTGCAAGTTTAAACATATTTTTTAAGCATAATATTAGCAAAAGTTAGTGTGTAATCCCACACAATTGAAGTGTATAAAAATATGACTTGAAATTTTCCTACTGTAGCTAAATTTAAAAATTGAAAGTGTAGCCAAGCAAAAGATTTAGATAAGGAACTGAATGAAATAACACTTTAGCCAGACCTAACTTCAATGTACATTTATTTTAGTACAATAATATCTGTTATATATTTTGATACGTAAATAATATTAATATAACATGCACAGAGGTTTAATCATACATGCGTATATATAGATAGCTTTGCTGCATATGACTTATTAAGAATTTAACGTTTAAGAATAAACACCTGCTTGTAGCGGAGTTTCTCTCCCATCGCGACAAGGATTTGCTCCTCAATCAAGTCAACAGAAGAAATCATTTCTGTTACTGGATGCTCAACCTGAATTGCAAACACCAGCAGACAGCACTGATTCACTCTCTAAAACATATATAATTGTCAATAGATCACAATTTTGTCTAGAGAAATCTGCAGAGCCAGAAAAATCTAGAACCTGAATTCTGGTGTTCATTTCCATGAAGTAGAAAGAGCCTCTTTCATCCAAAAGAAATTCAACAGTTCCAACTCCAATGTAACCTATAGATGCTGCAGCTGCAACTGCTGCATCACCCATGGCTTTTCGCAGCTCAGGAGTCAATGCCGGAGAAGGAGCTTCTTCCAACAGTTTTTGATTTCGTCTCTGGAGGTGGTTAAGCAATGGAGAAAGGTCAATAAAATTTAATGGATAAAATCCGTTACAAACATAATGGTCATCCTTAGATGATGACTTCGCTTAATCTAGTACCTGGATACTGCAATCACGCTCCCCAAAGTGTACAACATTGCCATATTTATCAGCAAGAACCTGTAAACGCAAGGATTAGAGTGAAAAAATTAAGCAGAGACAGAATTCAAGTGAGATAAAGGGAGGAAACCAACCCATGAAGAATAAGGTAAACAATGAAGAATTCTCTAGTAGAACTTATTAAAAGCACAAGTACACCAATTATTTGTAAAATAGCATACAATAATCACATGTCAAGACATATTCTAGTGTTTTGTCCATTTCCAAGAATATATTTTGTCAATTACCTGGAATTCAATGTGTCTTGGATTCTGAACGTACTTTTCCAAATAAACCCCATCATTCCCAAATGCCGCACCAGCCTCACTCTTGGCTTGCTGTAGAGTAGTTTCAAGTGAAAATGAGTCATGTTGTTCATGCATTATGCTAAAAAAGCTATGGCATCGAGATTTGTAAACTAAAAGAAATGCACAAAAAGAGTCTAAAGTAATGAACCTTCCAGTCTGCTATTTCAATTCCACTGTGATGAACACACCATAGCTCTTACTCTATATTTCATTAATCTAGATCTAATACAGATTTCTTGGAATCCTGCATGATGGTCGCTACATTTCCCTTAATCCACTTTTTCCAAACATGATAAATCTTTCAGCTCACGAACAACTAATATAAAGAAAGACTACCTAGTAGCAAATTTTTTTAGCAGATTACATGGATAGGTTTATACGCTTATCAGTACAGAAAAACTGTTATTCAAAATGTTAAGAGAGCTTGCTCTTGCTAGATAAGAGCTTTGACAATAACTCAACATAAAAACAAAGGCTAATCTTTTCACAAAGCATACGAACAACAAAGTCAAAGGATCAGAAAAGAAAAAAAAAAGTAATCCTTAGAGACGTGACAGCTAACATAAACAGCCTACCTGCAACAACTTCACAAATTCACCAGGCTCTTTAGCTAAACGCATTCCTCGTCCTCCACCCCCAGCTGTTGCCTTCATAAATATAATTTTAGTTAATTGAATATTTCAACAAAACGCGTGCATGTTTTATCAGAAGTAATTGAAGAGTCAGAATTTCCTTTTAGAAGAACAACCTTGTAATAGTGTTAGCAATTAGGCACGGCAAGACACTGTATACACATGAACATGATAACATACATATTTGAGAAGTTGACAATATTATACCTTTTCAATGTATAACTTAACAAAATCTGGAAACCAATTCATTTTACATCATACGGAAAATTGGCATGATTTCTGACAATAACCTTGCATGGGAAAATTGTGAGGCCTATGGTGGTGGTTTTAAAGCCATTTTCAACATATCAAGAAAGCTAATACACATGATAAGCTACATTCCAACACTCTCCTAACCCACAAAGCTATGATGGTCGCATGGAGTGGAACTTAATTTCGTATCAACTTGGTATTTTGCACGACATTCAGCACTCCCATTCAAACCTTTGCAAATCACATTTAACCTGGCTAGACTTGATAAACCCAACATCATGTAAGAGTTGACCCATTAACTTAATTCAGTTAATTGGTCAATCTTGTTGAGATAATGAGTAATGACTATACATACTCATGATCTACAATTCATTGAGAACCTAACGACTTAACGCTCAACAAAAAATGTAATAAGCACTTTTTCAAGTAGAATTTAGCAAATACAGCATACCTTACAGTGGATATCCACCTACGTAGATAAGATTGATATTCCGAAGATATGTACTACTAAAAGTATAATATGGGTGTGTATCAAATGTAAAGATTCTATTTCACTCTAATAACTACAAGAAGATAGCTAACCTTAATCATCACAGGGTAACCGATTTCCGCCGCAAGCCTCACGCCTTCCTCTGTGCTCTATGGCAAAAGTATAAAATAAATAATGACAACTAATAAGCTATAGTTATTAAGAAAAAGGAAAAAACCACTGAGGTGAGAATTCGAGTCGATAGTTATACCTGTAATAATCCATCACTTCCAGGTACAGTTGGAACGCCAGCTTTTTTCATGGTGTCTCTAGCAGTTGATTTATCACCCATAACACGAATGCTATCGGGCTGGGACATGAGCAAGGATGATTTTAATACTTGCAAGCATTTTCATGACCAGAGGATAGCAATCTTTATACAGTTCAACATAGATGATCTAAAAGTTGTCACATTCAGTATAAAATTTACCAAAAATCCTTACTGCCAACTGCCAAGCTATTTTATAATCAGTAGAACTGACATCATAGCAACAAGCATAAATTTAGAGAAGACTTTAGGCAAGAAGTACCTCTTATACGAGGAAGGTTACAGTTTTCTACTTAGTCCACCACCAAATAAGACCATGAAATCTTTTGAACTTCTCCATAGTCAATTTATAAAATGATTTTATGAACAAATACATGAAAACTGATCCAGCAAACAGTTAAAACCAATATTCCACTCACCCAAATAACTTTTGACTCTGCAATAAAAGCACAAAAAGATAAAAAGGGAGCCTATTCACGACCAATATGCTTTTAGAGTCAGTGAAATCTACTAATCAATACATAGTTAACCCAATATCACTTATTAAAGTTCCGCGAAGAATAGATTCTGGCAGATAAAGAATATCAACTTAAGGTTCTAACAGTGAGCAATAACGATCTTGAGAGAATAAAAGTAGATAAAACATATTAGTCGAGAGTTCTTACATGAGGTCCTATAAAGTTAATCCCATGCTCACTGCACATTTCCACAAATGCTGCATTTTCAGCCAGGAATCCATATCCAGGATGGAGCATGGTGCAGCCCTTGCTAATGGCAGCAGATAGTACATTTGGAATCAACAAGTACCTGTAACGAAGAGATTTGGACATTGTAAGCTATAGGAATCAGAAAAGTTGGAACTGAATAATATAAAGATCAGATCAGTCATGCATATCCAACTTATTATATGACCATGTACAACTTAGATATTACAAGGTTCATTCTATCACTAATTGGAAACAAATCTGAGAATACACTCCTTGGAAACAAATCTGAGAATACATGAAGACATTATCCCGAGTGGACAGCAATTATGTCCTTGTGAATGATCAAGCAGCAACAACTGATATAATCTGAGATTCACTACAACAAACACACACATAGAGACATCCATTACAATAAGCGTGCCTGATTGTTAAATTCCCGAATTTGTCCTGTCACTAATCCTCACTATTCATTACTTGTTTTTAAGGTTATTTGCAGCTTGCTACTTTCCTCATGTTTTAAGATGAAACAAACTCAGAGGCCAGGGGCACTGCCAGCTCCATTACATACTTATTGCTGACCGTATAAGAAAATTTTGACAACTTATGCATACTATAGTTCTCTATCAACTCATAGTGCTCATGCAGTACAGCAACAATCTGATATCCCAAAGCATCAAGGATTTTTCTTAATAATAATGTGCAGAGACTCGAGCAGAAGAGAAACTTACGACTGGCTGCTTGGTGCTTCACCAATGCAAATTGATTCATCGGCTAATTTTACATGAAGTGCATCCTTGTCAATGGTCGAGTACACAGCCACACAAGGTATTCCTAATTCATGAGCAGTACGAATAACACGGACAGCGATTTCTCCTCTATTTGCCACAAGAATTTTTTCAGCGCTGCAGGTAGCATTGAGAGCTCCCCCTCGCTGCTTAGGTCTACTCTTAACAGTTGTCATAGCATGAGCTCTTTGTTTGGGGAAGTTCACCTTACTTCCCGCAAAGCTACATTGTGAACTACGAAGACCAAAGTTCCTTGCAGTTCCAACTCCCGTTACAGTCCCAACAATTAGGCCCTGGATAACAAAAAGAAATAAGATCTGAGGAAAGGCACAAACATGCAGCGACAGAGAGGATCATCAGGACACAAAATTATGCACGATTACTCAAAAAGCAACAGTAGTTGATCATAGTAACTAGACATAAGGTAATTAGCAACATGTTATCGGAAAACATCCCGGATCAAAGTACGAAGATGAAAATGCTGGAGATGAACTGCTAATGAACCGATAGACTCCATGAATATTGATCCTATCAACAAAATTCTCTTAACTTTTTCCAGAAATTTAGAACATAATCTTAAGTAAACACCAACAGGCGTAAGCAGATAAGAACATGGAGTGGGGGGTGAGCTTACTGGACGCGATGTTACGGATTTGCAAATTGGCATTGTTGCCTCCATTCTGGAATTCAACTCGAGAACAACTGCAAGAGATTAACCCATACATTCGCATGAAACTAATGTGAGAGAGAGAAGCAGAAAGATCTAATTGAACGCACCTAGAAATGTTCGCAGCAGCTGCTAATCCAAAATGAGGAAAGTTGAGAGAGAAGAGAAAGAAGCAGAGATTTGAAGGGAGAGAAGCAGAGACGAGTTCGATGAAATCGAGGGAGTGGAAGTGGCAGGTTGATTTCTCCGCCCCGCCTCTGTTAGTTGTTACTTGGTTGGATGTGGGGTTTTGTTGTTGGTCATTTGGGCCCTTCCAATTGGAGCTCATCCAATTAGAATTTGCCATGTCACCCCCCTTTCAATATCCACATACTAATTTATTATAGTATATGAGTGTTAAAATTAGGGGTGTCAAAATTTGACTCAACCCGTGGGTGACCCATGGTTGACCCGCTCACGGGTTGGGTTTGGGTTAGAGTTTTTGACTCATGGGTCATTTTGACACGACGCATGGATGACCCGTGAAAATACGGGTCAGGTTTGGGTCAGAAGCCTTGACCCACGGGTCAACCCATGACCCGTTTCATTTATATATTTTAGTCTATTTTTTGTTTTTATTGAAATGATGGGTCGAATGGGTCAGATTGACCCGCGGGTCATGGAGGTCAAACGAATCAGTCTGACCCAACCCTTACCCTTACTGACGGGTCATTTTGACCCGCGGGTTGACCCACCAACCCGCGGGTCAGGTTTGGGTTTCAAAAACTGACCCATACCATTACACGGGTCAGGTTTGGGTCAGAGGTTTCCTGACACGACCCATGGGTCGACCCATGACCCGTTTTGACACCCCTAGTTAAAATTAACTTAGCTGTCGTCGGATTTGGTAATCTAGTTAGGGCTGAGCATGGGCGGGGGCAAAAGACCGTCATTTCGGTTTTGACATTTGGAGGACTGAGACCGACTTTGGCACAAAAAAACGACCGAGTCGGTATTGATTGGTAAAAAAACAACAACTGAAATCACCGAAGTTTTGATATTGAACCCGCTCGCTTCTCATCTTCAATCGCACTTCCCTTATGGAACCACCGATCCAAGGTTTTCTTCAATGTCGGATTGGTCCGGTCTTAGTCGGGCTTGGGGGGGGGAAACCCGATACCGACCTTGAAGAAAAAAAACTGTCCGCTCGGTCTCGGTCCTAATCGGACCGATCTCAGACCGGTCTTATCAAGAATTTGTTACAAACAGTCTTTTTTTATCACCCCTAATCTACGACGTCGTGAATCTACATGTTATGTTTTGATATGCAATAAAGAAATTTTGATTTTTACCCGTGTGTCCCATTTAATATTAAAGTTAATCACTAATTTATGGAACAAATATGTAATTTGTATCATATTGCGAGTAATTGCCACTTAGTGAAGTAGTAGTTCTATATTTATATAAATTCTTAATATGGATTAGAGGTCAACTTATCAACTCTTTGGAAAATGAACACATTAGACCACAGTAAGGTTTGAACCACACTTTTCTTCACTAAAGATTCGATTAGTGAAGGTGTTCTCTTCAAGGAGGAAAAGTGTTGGCGATGCCCTAAAGTCCTGTAATACTAGTCAGCTCTTTATTCTGCTCCCCCTACTTCACAAGGATTACAAACTAGATATATAGAGAAGATGAAAACCAACAGCGGGTTGGAACTCCACACAGTAACAGTAGCTCAGTGCCTCAAAACTCATGCAAGAACAAGTCCGATGCCAAAGGAAATGGTGCATACCATCAGCCCCAGCAGTGCCAAGAACCCGTATTTCCTAACAAAATCATACAAAAAACATCAACATCAGCAAGATCGATAGCTAAAACTCACAGCAGTATGTTGAAGACAAAACTATACAAGTAGAGAAGATGAAACTCAAGTGAGGTGGGGCAAAGTGGAACTAACCCAATCTTGAGTCGGTTTTGGGGATCTCCGGTGGAATAGCCTTGGAAGTAGAAAAAGCGAGCGACAATGTAGAGCAATCCAAGTCCAGTGCATATACAAGGGTGCCTGATGCCTCCCAGAATCATGAGCATGAAGAATGTTGGCATCATTTCTAGTGAGTTCTGGTGACCCCTCTGTTGCATAAAAAAATGACACAACCAACCCACATGGTGGGTACAGTGCAAATGCCTCACATGTCAGGAAGCATCTAATTTAAACAACTCAATTCACTTGACATAAGCATCTAATTTAAACAAACCCACCACCTACATGTTTAGCTGAGGCAATTCAACCGACCCTCCACATAAATATAAACCATTTTCATTTCAATATAACATCGTCATCAAGTTATTGCAAATTAGGATAAGAGTTTGACACACAGTATAACAAGATGCAAAGGGCCCTAGATAGTACTACTGTACTAGTAGTAGCAGTACAGAATCCTCTTGTCTAGTTAAAGCTTCATAGTCAACCATATCAGATTCACCGATATTGGACACTACTACTACACCTGTGTACTACATATGTCAATTTCCTCACAGTCCTATCCTGATGCCACATGATATCTAACAATTAATCATCCATTTTTATTGCAGATGCTTTTTCTGCAAAACTGGGCATACAAAAAGAAGCATAGAAAAGTTAAACTAACATTCCCTTTTAAACTTAACCACACATTCACTTCAATCGGGTAATGGATAAGTAATCTGAGCTATTATAGCACTGACTGGCATTTCAAAGCATTAACTTGAGCACCAACTTATGTATCCGGTTCCTTCAACGAAATTTTAACTGATAAATTGCAAAAGCTCTGTCAAGTATTAGATCAAACAACGAGGACGCAATTCACGGGCACTTAGCGTCATTTTATTAAATAAATAATAAAACAACGATGAAATCAACATGCGCCTTCAAACGTTTATCAAAGAAAAAATAAATTATCAAAATCAGCTAGTATTTCGTAACCTGAACGCAGTTGAAGAGCTTCGCGTCCTTCGTATCAGACTCGGTTGCATAAAGAGTCGGATAGAATACCTTGTACCTGCGACAATCAGGCATATTCATTGTACTTCCGCAAGAAATTCACATCAGGAATCAGAGTCTGAAAACTGAATCAAAAGTAATTTTACTTCTTGCGAGCCTTTCCCACTTGACCAGCCATATAGAAGTTGAGGAAGCAATAGAGAACCAGCACCAGCGCCACATATCCGTACTCCTTAGGCAGCAACTCAACTCCGGCCATCTTCACCGAGCTTCAGAACCAAATCCAATTTTCAGTCCCTCTCTCTTCCTCCTCGTGGCCAATTTTCAGCTCTATTTATAGAAGAAGCTGTAGTATAAAGGAGCTATGGATTATAATAATATTATAGAGCAGACAGGAAGAAATGTATCTTCGGCTTTACCTTTGGGGATGACTTTGACTCATGACAAACTCAAAGGATCTAAGGTAAGTTTCTTTTTAGTCCTCAAACTCTGGTTTAGTGTAAATTTCATCCTCCAAATCCAGTTTCAATCCCAAGTAGGGGTGAGAAAAAAAAACTTAATGGACCGAAATCCCAACAAAACTGGTCTGGAAGTCGGACTCGATTTTTTTTCCGATTAGCACCAATTAGGACTGAGTCGTATTAAAATCTAATTGTTAAATATTGAAAAGTGACTTTCACTTTAAATATTTGACCATTTAATATGTGGTTTGTACTGATGTAGTGATGTTTGGACTTGAATCGTTGACTGTAGTGATTCAAACAATTTTGTTTACAACAAATTTCAGGCAATTTTTTTTATTAAAATTTCGGTCCAATACCGAAACCGGCCCGAGTCAAGCAAGACCGACTCAGTCTGGCTTTTTAGATCCAAATCGGTCTCGTTCCACCACAGGTAAGGATCAAAAATTCAGGTCGGACTCTGTTTTGCCCAAAAAATCGACCCAACCCGCCCAAGCTCACCCCTAATCCCAAGTATAACATCATATTATGGGTCAGGCAAAACCCCTTTCAATTTTTTAAATCATTCTTCTACTATACATTCAGAACTTATAACTAATGCTTACAATTTCATCACTCTTACCTTTTAAGTACAAACAAACACAGCTAACTAGTCAGATAAGCTTCATAACTACTACACAGCATCATCTTCTTCTACTTCTCATCTAATAAGATATCACAGAGAGAGATATAGATGTAATTGTACAATCATGATTGCTCAAACTAGGCAATGCCGCCATCAGAGCTACTGCAAGCTTGATTCTGGAGGACACTGTTTCCAAAATCTCCAGCCAAACTCATCTGCTTTACTTCTTGAGGTGACAGGATCTTGATGCACCGGACACAGTTCACAAACTCCCTATATATATAATAATAATAATAATCAGAAAATTTAATGACTGGGCAGTCGGACAAGTTGAATGATAGAATGACTTACTCCCAAGGGTCATCTCCAACTAGCAAAACATCGCTCTCATGATCCACATACACAAGTTTCCACCCAATCCTCTGACCCTCCTCCAACTGTCCCTCTATACCAAACCTACGAGCAAGGTCGTGTTTCAGCTCATTATACCCAGAATACCTTGTGACATCAATGGATCTTCCAACTGCTCCACGCTTATATACCTACATTAACAACAGATCACGAAAAAGATGTTTTTTTTTTCTAATTTTTATTGCTAAAAATTAAATATTTCCAGCTCTTACCTTGGTATATGTGCGGCGCAAGGGTGGAGGTCCCCAAGGACCTCGACTTATGAAGGTGTTATCATTAATGGAAGAATCAATAGAGTTGAATGCCATGTCCGGCAATCCAAATGATTGTGAAACCATTGATGATGACAGCTGCTGAGAATCCTTTGAATTGTCATTGTAATCAGGGATACTGATGCCTGTAGAAGGAAGATCACTCTCCAGCCCCATCATTCCCTTCCCTAGAATAGAGTCTGAGTTGTTCATTGGAATCCCTAGCTTCCCTTCAATGTTCGAACCAAACGGCGGAATGCTGCTGCTCCTACTAATACCTTCCCCTTCTTGACTCAAGTCCCTGAACAGCATTGACTGCTGATTATAAGGCAAGGTGTTTTTATTACTGTTTTCTTGTAAGTTCATGTCATTCTGAGAAATGCAAACCGAGTTGGTTGAAGATGACGTGTCTAAGTAATCCGTCTGTGCCGTTGTGACATTTAAGCATGTCTGAGGAGTGAAAAAACCGTGGCTTTGGTTTGGGTTTGGCTTCTTGGAGATGTTCAGAGAAGGCTTGACCTCACACTTTGGGACCGTTTCTTTAATTATGTGGTGGCCATTGGACGCCATCAAGCCATTGGGGTTCAAGAACATAGAAGCTGACTGGGCCATGTCCTCACCGATCACCGTGCTGCAGTGAGACCTGGTGCTGTTCATGATTGGCTGAACGACAGAGGGTCCGTTTCCTGCAGAAGGCGAAGTGGAACAAGAACCCAGGGCATCATCCGTCACTGCCGATAGTCCCACAGTTGCAGTTGAAGTATAATTCGTTGTTGAAGTGGGTCCCACATTGCCTTGGGCATTATTCATATTCTTTGGCAAGTTGGGCATCAGTCGAGGCGATTCGTGCTTAGTGAAGCTCTGAGATACCTCTAATATTTGCCTCTGATCTGGGAACTGGGGCAGTTGATTCGACTGCAACTGCTGCTGCTGAGCCAAAAGGGTCTGTTGTTGCTGCTGGAGTTTCTGCAGCAGCTGAAACTGGATCTGATTATCAGACATTTGCACCGGTTGTGGGTTCAGCTGATCTTGCAACATAGTACTACTTTGTTGTTGGTTCTGACACAAAATGTTTTGCTGTACTACTGACTGCTGCTGGGACTGATGGTGTAAGCTTTGAGGGAGGTTTCTCTGAAATTGCTGATTTTGAATCGTGGGTTGCTGCTGCTGCAAAACACCATTTGAAGTTGATTGGATCAGAGCCTGAGGCTGCAGATTCTGGTTCATAAAATTCTGCCTGGGCTGCTGCTGCTGAGGGATTTCAGACAATTGCTGATGTGGCTGCTGCTGCTGCACCATGTTGCTTAATAATGGGTTAACCCCAGATGGCATCTTTGAGAGCTGATCAAGTTGCTGCTGATCTGGCTGTGCCAATCCTTGAATATTATTAAACTGCAAATTATTAGGCTGCTGAACCATCATAGGTGGAGATGAAAACCCTAATTGGCGCGATATGTCGGTCCCACCAAGGTTTTGAAGAGGTAAGGAGGAGTGCTGCATGTAATTTTGTTGCATAGGGTTTGTCATGGAAGGATTATTTTGCTGCTGCATGCTCATCCACTGGATTAAACTTAACCCTGGGATTGTCTGTGAGTCCTTCATGCCCATGTCATCACCCAGCCAAGGCATTGTTCTCTTGAACATGCTGTCCAAATCCGAAGTGTCATCATCTGCAAACAGAGGTGGACACAGAATTTTATAAATACGTCCACCATTAAAAAAGTTATACATAAACAACAAATGATGAACTTTTTATCAAGAAAATGGGGTTCAAACCACATATTTTACATCTTAGTATGCATAATATACGAAATGGTCAAATACCAAGGAGCTACCTGAACTTTGGACGTTTTGCAACGAGCTACCCGAACTTTAAAAAATCAAAACGGGCTACGTCAACTTTGGTAAAGGTGCAACAAGCTACCTCCGTCCAAATTACCGTCGAAAATCCGTTGGAGGTAGCTTGTTGCACCTTCGTCCAAAGTTGAGCTAGCTCATTTTGATTTTTTAAAGTTTGGGCAGCTCGTTGCAAAACGTCCCAAGTTCAGGTAGTTCCTCAGTATTTAACCCTATACGAAAAGCATACTGTGTAACTTTTCACAATCGTTTTTGAAGATAAATTTTTTTAGCAGAGGTAAAGAATAAGACATAATTTTTCCAAATTACTTCGTCTTACCAGGCATCCCAGGTTGTCTCGGACGTTTTGATCTAAAGAATGGAGACGGGCAGATGAAAAATGGAGCAGTCACGGGCTCAATTTCCCAGACAGAGACTCGGGTGCGTTTTTCTCCAGTAGTGGACTCGTCCCAGCCAACCTGCCCAGTCAACAGTGTTGAGTATCACCTAATATGTATAACTAAAGGCAAAGGGGAATAGATTCCCCTGAAATTGAATGATTCGAATTTAAGATCGTCTCTGTTTTTCTTACTTGCAGACTACGCCATTGAGAGTTTTTCCATCGTACGGGGTCAATATCACTCATGCCAGTGATAGTACCCATGTACCTACACGCAGAAATGCATATTTAGAGCATCTAAAACCACGGAGGGGTTAGGGGAGGGGCTCGTGAGGGAGCTCATTGTAGTAATACGTTTAGTTGCTTTGATGGGTCCAATCTTTGCTCTTAACCATAGTATAAATTGAAGTGTAAGAGACAAAAAGCTAACCTCTTAGTGTCGGAATCCTCGGTTTCAAACATCATCCTAAAGCGCATGCCAAGTGAAATTTGGTTACCATAAACCGACTTGTAATACTTGGCCAAAGGGATAACAAACTCTGATGGACTCGACCTGCATGTGTGGTACGATAAGGTATAGTCTATTGCATCAACATATAATGCATCTAACTAACCTCGGGTTATAGAACACAGTGAAGGGGCTGTTATTGGCAGCAGCATGGGCTGCTGCTGCTAAGATTCCAATGTGCATGCTATCACTTGACAATACCGATGAAGATAGATTGGCTGGCTGTCTATTAGCACGTCTGATGCCCAACAGAAGCTGTTGCTTTTCATCCCTATCACAAAGATACAAATAAAAGTCCATCTTCTACGTTCTTTATAGGTAAAAATTATAAAGACTAAAGAGAAGCATAGACTTACCTTATAAATAAAACTGAATCACCTGCAAATAGCCTCTTCCCACTGACAAAAAGGCTCCATCCCGTGGTGAGCAAGTGTCGTTTTGGTTGCCCTATCATGAAAAGGGTGTTTTGAATTAGTTAGACAAAGCAAGCATTTTTTTTTGAAGGGTTAAATACCAAGTAGCTATCTGAACTTTGGACGTTTTGCAACGAGCTACCCGAACTTTGAAAATTCAAAACGGGCTACCTCAACTTTGAAGAAGGTGCAAATAGCTACCTCCGTCCAATTTCTGACGAATTTCCGACGACAGTTGACGGAAAATTGGACGGAGGTAGCTATTTGCACCTTTTCAAAGTTGAGGGAGTCCGTTTTGAATTTTCAAAGTTCGGGTAGCACGTTGCAAAACGTCCAAAGTTCAGGTAGCTACTTGGTATTTAACCCTTTTTTTAATGGACACAAGTGAATCGAATGGATCATACCGCGATAAATGTGTCTAAAATTCCACATATTATCATGCAAATCCTTCGCCATAAGCTCTTGAGCAGGTGGTTGCATAGAGAAATCCTAGTAAGAACTACGAAATTAGGAAACATAACCATGGCCCTACATTCATTCTTTCATTATTCCTGATACATATTTTAACGGGAAAAGGGGGGAAATTGCTTACAAGAGAAGGGAAGATCTTTTCAGCAGCGCGGCGAGGCACAGAGAAACCTCCATGAGTGCTTGTATCGCTTGCAGTGAGTGTTTTACAGAAAAACTCTGGCTGGGGCTTGCTTGCTTTCAGTGCTAGATCTGATCTCAAAAGGGCCTCCTTATCAAACTGCATCATCCATCACCAGTAAAGATTCAATGTAGTTAGAAAGAAATCAACTCCACTCCACACAATTATAGATAGAGATAAAAAAAGACTGTTGGACCGAATTCCCGACAAGACCGGCCCAACTAGGACCGAGCGGGCGTTTTTTTTCTTCAAGGTCGGTCTCGGGCTTTTTTCCAAAAGCCCGATTAGAACCGGCCCAGACCAAATTTACTATGCAAACCCAAAAAACCAATGATGTATGTCTGGAAATATGAGAGAAAATGAATTTTGTTTAGAACTTTGTACGTTTGTTACTTGATTGATTTGTACTTTGTATGTTAGTTACTTTGATTCCATTGATGTTTGTATTTGGACAAATTCGTTTTTTTGGGGGCCCCGATTCGGTTCAGGACCGAGACCGGCCCGAGTCAAGAAAGACCGACTCGGGCAGGCTTTTTTGGTCAAGGTCGGTCTCGGTCTCGAATCTCCAGAAGGCAAGATCGAAATTTCGGTCTCGGTCTTGCCTTCAGAACCGGACCGGCCATGATCAGCCCTAGATAGACTAGATTCAGATTTTGGTTAAGCAGACTCTTACTGAAGGAACGGGTTGAAGGGTCATCTGCGCAAATACTTCATCGGTTTCTGGGTCAGCCTGGAGATTATTAGAACAAACATCCAAACAATGACTATTAGTTAAAAGAGTTGCAGGGTAGTGAATAATGAAAGGAAGCTAAAAAGAATGAACTGAGCAACAAACTTTACATGCAGTGTCACAGTATGAAGGAGACAGAGGAGCTTGGAGGGAAGGTTCGGGTAGTTTGGAATTTGAGCGTCCACATCCTTCTTCATCGATGCTGCAACCTAAATAATTAACAGAATTTCATCACATGTAATTTTGTAACCCTAATTTTCTCAATCCCCATCGCTTTAAGGGACCAACTGTTATGAACTCCCTTCATTTGACACCTAACTCCGTTTTTTCAACAAACATCCAAAGTTTCAGTTTTCACATGATATTTGGAGTGTCAATTAAAAGAAACAAACTTGATAAAGCTATTCATTGGTTACTGAAACAAGAAAACATTTTGCAGAAGAACAGACAAATTTCCTATGTAGGAAAGGCGAAAAAAAGTTGTTTTTTTGTCAGGAGGAGAAAGATTCATGAATCAAACTGAGAAAAAAAAACGGTGCTCTGGGTTCAATCTCTAGTTCTGAGTCCATGTGTTGTGTGGTCAGATGTTTTAATCCTTTTCTCCATTACTAGATCAGAGACCCTCAATTTAATTTAATGAAAAGAAGAAAGACGACAAGACCTGCTCGCTGTGGCCTTGAGGGAAGTAGATGACGTGCGTGCCTGCCGGCGGGAGGTTCACCAGAGGTCCGGCGCAGGCCTGCCATAGCTCCGGGTTTATCAAGCTTTTCTTCTCTGTTCCTGCGATACGTGTCAAGGTCAGATCGCCGGAAAAGATCCACCTTTTCTTATCGGGGAGGAGTAAATGAAGATAGCACGCAATCTCCTAAGACGAACAACAAAGCGATACCTTCGGAAGGATTAGCACCGGAGGTCGCCAGGGTAGCTCCGCCGCCGGTTACCGGTGTCTTCATCGGGGTTTCTGCTCTGGCGATGGATGCAAGCAGTCCGGAAGTTGTCAATCCCTCATTTTCTGCCGATTGCCGCCGACCCCACTACGAAATTTACGGCGGTAGTAGGGAATCAGATCAATCACCGTGCGACGCCTTCAAAGCAACTTTACTATTTCCAGCTAATACAATAATATAAAACGATGAGAGAAGCAAAAATCCGTGGTCAAAGCTCAGATCAGACAAGAGTAACTACCACGGAATTTCAGGGAAACGACAGTGGTGGAAAATTGAAGCTTTACAGGAAGAGGAAGAAGAAGAAGATCAGTGTGAAATCCCAGATAAGGGGGCGGGGGGAGTTCATTTTCTGGCCGATGATGTGGCCGGAGACAAGCTGAAAAAACAGCGGATAAACCAAAAGAAACAGGATATGCAGTATGAAAGGACCAAATGCTGCTGAAGCTTTGCCCCTACCTTCCCCAACACTAGCCAGACAGTATCTCTCTCTTTCTCCTCCTCCTTCTCCTTCCCAATCCTATGCTTCTTCTCTCTCTAGAAACCAAGAAGAAAAGAACCAAGCCATGTCCCTCTCTGATTTCTTTTTCTTGAAAATGGCACTGCCTCCTTGTCTCTGCTCTGCTTGATAAGCTCATCTCTGTAATTTCTTTTAAATTTTACGTTGGTTGACTCCATGATTCTGTAGTAACTACTTGCCTTAACCATGATTAGTAGTTAAGTTATTATATAGTAATTATTTGATTATTAAGGAAAATTATAGTAATTATTAAAGTCTAAACATAACAACAAATTTGGGAGTGCACTATTTGTACATCGAATCAGACATTCATGAAGCAATTAATTTGATAATTGAGAATTAATATGTAGATAGATCACTAATGTCTCTAATTTTGGATTGTAGCTTATTGTGAAATTTAATAAATTCAAAATTGACACGTGTTTCAAAAAACAAATGTGGTGATATGTGATTTGACTAAGGAAACTGAGCATTTTCATACTCTAACAAATTTTTCCATATTATAAAGTTTTTGATATTTGATAATACAATAGTAAAAAATAATTAATTTTTCTTTTCGGTAGACTTATATTTTATGATTTATCAAAAATAAAATAAAAAACTGCATGTGAAAAAGAAGGTGATATGTGTTAAATCAAATCAACTGTCATGTCTCACGAATATGCATGCCACTAATATTCCACTTGGGTCACTCAAGTTGTTATCAATCCAATTAGGAAAGATCAATTACTTTCTACTTTTTTTATTAATCTATTAAATCTTGTGTATTATATTTGCATTAATTATTTTTCTTCCAAATGCATGGAGCGAATCTCTCTCATCCTTATACATGATTTAAAAAAATAAAAAAATTATTTAATTATATATAATGAAAATATAAATTTTAAGGATTAAAATATTTTTTAAATCTTTTGTACTCAAATTTCTAATAATTCATTCATTCCCACGACATATAGTTCCGAATTTTAAAATGCATTCGAAATTCATGTCATTATATAATATTCTACTAGTATAATGCATATATATATAGTTATAAGTTTTCTAATAATACATAATTTTATTTATTTTCCGTTTTGAAAAAATATTGTAAAACAATTCATTCAAATTTTATTTATATAATGTGCGTATCTCGTTCTTAAGATAACTATTTATACATAAACTACTGCTTATTAAAAGTTAAATGTAACTCGAAATAATATATTTTATTACTAATTGATGAAAAATTGTTCAATACTTAAATAAAAGACGATATATACCAAAATATACTTATAAAATATCAAAGAAAAAGGGTCAAAATCTCATAAGTCTACGTTTGGGCGACACGAATGGCCAAGGGAATAAGAATCGCTGTCACATGATTGGAGTTCAGCAGAGGGTGTTTTTGTAATTTTAGTAAATAAATATAAATTTTCCTTTTCCCTTGATTATATTAAAAAACAAAACTTTAATTTTTACTATTTTCTGCAGCGTACGTACATAATTACACATAGCCACTCCGGCCCAAAAGTTCATATATATATATATATATAATAATCATTAAATAAACTCCACTATATTACAAAGTCATCCTCTCTGTTGATGACACGTGGCAGGAAATATCGGCGCCGATTTATTGACAAGTTTCTAAGAAATTTCATTACTGTAGATGATAATTTGTCACTAATTTTTTATATGGGATTTACAATTTATAGGAGTTGATTATTAATTAATATATGACCACAAAAAAAAAAAGATTCTTAATTAATATTACGCGATACCTCAAAAATAATATATTATTTTAAAAAAATGATTTTATTTTAGGGTTTGATGTTATAAATTAATTATATTAAACAATTATAGGGGACATTTCTTTTTAGGGATTGCGGTTTAAAAAATATTTAATAAAGTGAAATATGATATTTCTGCATTTTCTATAGTTTGCTTCTACTTTCTCAGCTAAAACTGCATGATAAACACGATACGAAAAGTATAAATATAATAAAATATATATTATGATGTGGATTAGTTAAACTAAAGCTAAGTATATATATACTTTTAGCTCGAATTTTTAATCTAATTTAGTCCATAGATTTAAAAATTCATGAACTAATCCAATACATATATATATTTATATTATATAAATTAGTAGAATTTAATACAGTTAATTATTAATTTTATTTTAGTTATTTAATAAGTCCTTTAATTTTAATTAGTTTTACTAAAAGGTAATGTAAGTATTATTCAGTCGAATTATTTAATTGAGTTATCTTATTATTTAATGTGATTAAAACATTTTAAAAAAATGGTCGGACCGGTCCGCGTCAGTTTCCAAAATAATTTCGGTAAAAAGTAAATATATGTTTGTAAAATAACTTAATGTCGACGCGGGGTTAGTAGGGCCATTATAGTTTCCCTGAATCGGTGCATGGTGGGACCCGCTGCATTGACCGCTACCACCATGTGCGGATTCTCATGCTCACGCTGACGTGGCTAAATGACGGTCAGTAGCCTAAAAGAAGCTCACTGCTCCAAATAATGGATCACTTCTTGAATCTAATATATAATGAACAACAATAATCATCATAATAATAATTGAATAAAAGTTATAGTTGATTTGCAAGTTTTTTTATATATAGAAATTCAAATAATTATAGGAATAATACAAATATATATATATATATTAATTAAGTTTAATTTTATAGAAAAAATTTATGGTATAATTTATTTAATTAAATATATTTTTTCCCTGTGGCTAGCATCTGTAATTTATTGGAAATAATGTCGAGAAGGAAAAAGGAACAGAAAAGCTGAGTCAGCATTAAGAGGCGACAAGCTCTAAACCCGGCAGCTTTAACGGAGTCTGCGATTCCCCACGTACGTTTTCAGACGCCAGACTCCAGAAACCCTTCACCAACCATAGAGAATTGTCCACGTGTCACGCTCCATTCTCTGACGAGGTTGATGGCCATTGTGTAGATCTGTGAAAACATTTAAAAAATAATAATAAAGTAAATGTAAGATCAGAACTTTATGTTGAAGATATTATAATTTTTTACGTTTTTCTGACTATATATATTGTAGTTAAGAGGTGTCAAAATGGGTTATAAATTACACCTAAGTCGTGTCAGATACCCTTTAATCTAAACACGATCCGTATAGTAGTATTAATCCGTTTTTAAAACTAAAATATAATATGCGGGTTAACCCGTCATGAATGGTAAGAGTTGGGTCAGACTGACTGATCAACTTCAATTGACCGTCATGAATGGTAAGGAATGAGTCAGACTGATCCGTTCAAATCGCGCATAGGAGAACAAGCGATCAACTCCAATTGCTAGGGTTAACTTCAGCTTTTTTTTAATATAATATATAAATAGAACGAGTCACAGCTTAACCCGTAAATTAATACTTTTGATTCAAACCTGACACGTATTTAAACAGTTGATTGTGTAGTCCAAAAGTATGGTTCTCTCCATAGAAAAGTAGCGTAGACAAATGAACGTGATATGTATTCAGATCGTCGAATCTCCCTCCCTTCCCTCTCTTGGCCTCATCATTTAATGAAATAGGGTAGGTGGGTCGTTCACTCAGGTCCTCACATTTCGCTTGGCGATGAATAAATCCTGTATCAAGGGAAAAAAATAAAAACTATAATAATAATAACTAATAAGAGAAAACGGGAATATTTTATGAAAAAAAAATAAGCAAGTTAAAATTATGAAATTAGATGTTAAGTTCTTAATGTAGAATTGTCTGACTTTTAAAATTAATTTATTAGTTAAAGTTTGAAAAGATATTTAAAAAAACGTATTTAGAGAAATACACACGAATTAGATTAGCACCACTTTATTATGCATGTCAATTAGAGTGGCTAAAAAATAATTTGTCATGTAATGATCAATGTTATCAAAATCGGACCGGACCTTAAACAGACGAGAGATTTGGTTCCCAATTCAGCCGGTCAGAACCGGTTCCCAGTTCAGTTGGTTGGATCCGGTTCGACGTGCGGATCACTGTTCACAAATTAAAAAAAAAAAACTAAAAATACATACATAGTCTAAAAATCGATTGGTCTGGACAAAAATTAGCCTAAACAATGAATCGGAAAATCAGTCGGTTTTGCAAAAACCGTCCAGTTTAATTCGATTCAAACACTATTCATTTGCAAAACTGTATTTTAACTTAACGAAACCGAATAGGGGTCTGATTCTCGGTCGGCCGACCGGTCCGATTCTGATAACTCTGGTTGTGATATATAAATAAACACACACACATCAAGAAAACTATTTTGTATTATCGTTTTGTCATATATATATATATATATATATATATATATATATTTTGCATATGTTGATATATCCAAATAATTGTTGCTGTCAAATTAGTATATGTGAATGAGCTGAGTTGCATTTGGGGGATATCAAATCTTGTTATCTAATAATGTTAGGTATTCATTTAACATATTAATTAAAGGTGTTAAGAATGATTGACTTGAAATATAAAATTTATTAATTAAAACTATAAAGTTTTAAGAGTAAGAAGAATAAGATTACTCATATTTTAAGCTTCAACAATTATTTGTGTAAGGACTAAGGAGTATATTCAATTAAAATAAATTTATTATTTTGATTTGACGTTATATCTTAAAATTGTTGGATTTTACGACAATGATAAATCTTAAAAATGGTGTGGGGAAAGAAAGACATTATCAACTGCAATTATTTGTCTCCGATTCGATGAGCCAAATTGCATTAAGTGCACTTAATCCAAAACAACAGAACACTCCAATCATTAATTTGCAGTTTGGTCCTTGACATTTCCTGTCTGTCACAAATGAATCCTTTCTTGTAGTGGAGGTATTCATTAAATTCCTTTCCGAAACTTTAAGTTAATTCGGTATTAAAGGGTATGTGTATGTAAATAGAATTGAGTAAGAATGCCTCCATCGTAAGAAACAAATCTAAAATTTTGTAAAAGAAAAAAAAAACTACATTTTATTATTATTGTCACATTTTTTAATCTTTAAAACCATTTTTGAAAATTATTTAGTTTTATTTAACTTTTAACTACTTTTTCAAATAAATTATTAATTTTGAAAAGTGTCATTTTTAAATAAAAAAGCATTTATTTGTATTTATACAACTTGGATTTCATTCTAAAACCAATTGGTTACGGAAGGAAGTAGCATATGGTGTATGTGGGACTTTGGTTGATACTTCAACATTGCCCCGCCCCCCATGAAAGCTCTAAGGTATTGCACCGACACTTTTAATCCAGGCTGGTTGAGAATCCAACAAATCTTCTTTCACGTCCAAATCTGACCCAGACTATGATACCCATAACAGGAAACAACACAACACCGTCAATCGAAACCAAACTCTGATACCGTTTTAAATTTTAATATCGGGATCGAGCTACATCCAAACATCAACAGCATTATGCAACTTGGGTTCCATCCTAAAATCAATTGGTGATAGGAGGAGATATGTTTGTTGTATATATGGTGCCATAAACATAATCATAGGATTAGTCAAATGCTACAAGGTCAAAAGTCACTCTCATTACTCTTTTCATTCATGAACTAATCACCTGGGTTTCCTTCACTCCGTACTTGGCTAGCAATGCCTACTTCTCCTCAATGGTAAGAACCTTATGGTGTGGAACAAATGCATGTTCTGTTATATTATTCACCAGTAAGTCCGACTCCTGTGCAGGTCAATGATAAAATCCGATCAAACCAGCAATTAGGGATCACGTATTATAGTGTAATGGTTGAAGAGTATGCGATCACCTCAAAAACCTCCATCATTAATTTCAGCTACAGCTGCTCTAGCAAGAGGAGTCAGCTCTTTGGAACCACAATGGTTGAGCTGAGCACGTTATCTGATTTCATGCGATTCAGCATTCCCTTTACCAAAGGCACGCCAGTCTTATCTCCCTCTGGGAAAAAGATATACATCAGATCCAGCAATGAATGACTAACTAGTAACATAGGAGTTAATGAAACACACACAGTAGATTGAAGATATAGCTTGAAGTTTGAACAAAAAAGAGCAAAACATTTGGTTATAAGATTGGATCTTTATGCAATTTGACAAAATCAATATTATATCTACATTATGCAGAACATACCTGATCTGAAGAATCACTTTCCTTGCTACTAAGAATGAGAAGATCCTCTTTTTTTAGGTTTTCCCCAAATTTTTGAATGAAATCCTTAGATCGGATTCATCAACAACGTACCCCGATCACGGAGCATTTGAATCACTGTTCTTCGAACCCTGAACAGTTTGGTGATCTCTTCATCGGGTAGGGACATGCTTCCTGTCATAGACTTGTACTACGGATATCGAACTTCATCTGAATCTACCAAGAAAAATGTTCATCTCCATCCTGGCCTGGACATTGAGGACCATCAAAAAAATCAAACAAATACTCTGCTCACTGAATCTCTTCAATATTCAAGTTTGCCTCATCATCCTGTTCCTATTCATAACGATACTCTAATGGCGTCAGTCCAATGTAGTAGACTCGAAATAATCATATCTTCGTTCACGAAAAATCATCATTGTCCAAACTACAAGAAATCAGAAAGCATCCGATTTTGAACAAATGGACGAGCTTGCAGCATACGGAAATCAATTACTATGACAAGAAGAAGCGAACCTCGGAGTTAAAGTAGATGAGTTGCGGTGCGTCGTATAAATGGCAGGAAAAGGCGCGATTTCACCTGCAAATATAGAAGGTTTAGGGGTTTAGCAAAGAAGAACATCCTTTCACATTTTTTTCTTTATAAAGTACGAATAAACTAAATTATATGGGCTCAGTTGAGGCCCATGCTCGAGCAGAGGCGAGTCATAGTGGTGCGCTACGAATCTAACCCATATATCCTAAAATGCTAAAAGCCTAAAACTGTTATATACAACTAACAAGTTTAGTATTGAAATGCTTACATATTCATGGCATACTTTTTTTTTTATATATATATAGAAACTCACTCTACTCCTAATAACAAAAAAAAAAAACAGTTTCCTTATAACAAAACAAAAAAACAGTTTCCTTATAACAAAACAAAAAAACAGTTAAATTTTCATTGAGTAGACAAATCCCACGATGTCATTTTGGATAACATTTGTTGTTTCTATCGTGGAAATTCATGAATAACGTAGATTTAACTTTGGTTAATCGTCATACCCGTCATGATGTCTGCAACCGAATTTGCTTCTCGAAAAATATGTCGGAACTGCAACATGAGTTTCCTAGCAAGGATGAACATTAGTTTTAGATGGGAAGTGTTGTCATAGTAAATAAGTTTACGCGCATATACCTATTCAATCAATTTTGGATAGAAAAAGGAGAAATTATAACTTTTATTTTAAAATAATGTGGAAAACAGTTACAACTTTATTGTTAAAATAATCTACATGCTTAATAGGGATGCTTACGAGTTAGTTACATTACAACATAGAGAATTAATATTTCATTTTCGCAAAATATTAATGGCGCTAAATCTGACAACTTCCCACGTCCCCTTCGCGAATTGCAGGGCCGCCACTGTCTCTCTCTGAACCTTCGCCTCCGCGCCGCATCTCAGCAACGGCGGAACGAACAGCCACACACCCGTCGCCGCCACGTACGCCATTGTCAGCGGACAAGATACCGCTGCAGGTGGACGCCATTTGATTACCTTCTTCAACATGGTCTCTGCAACCACAGAAACGCCGTGGAGAAGGAAGAAGCACGTGACAACCCACGTGGGATGTCTCCTACCAATGTAGTAGAACATTAGTTCGTGCATCACCCCGGAGACGAGGAAGGTGGAGAAAACGCCGGCGAGGGACGCTGGCTGCCTTCCGATCCAACGCCCAGCGATTGATCTAACGGGATCGTACACGCTGGGCCGCATGATGCTCGTCACCATGAGGTTCCACCTACGACCCCAGAAATCCTGCAACGATGTAGAGAGGTACGGCTCGTCGAACTGAGGCTCCAGATCCACGCCGACCAGACGCCGAGCGATGGCGCCGGCCAGAGCTAGCCACAGCTCCAATGCGAGGTACAGAAAGATACCGTACAGTACCTTCACAACGGTTGGATCTATTCGTTCCTTTTTCGCAAAGAGAGGGATGAAGGAAGCGGCAATAAGGAACTTTACAGCGTAATTGGCGGTCGGTTTCAGGCCTTTGGAAGTGTAAACTTGTGCGCCGAAGCCATGGAGCTTGATGGGGAGGCAAGCGGTGGCGATGAAATGGGAGAGCGAGAGGTGGGGAGAGAGTGGCCCCTTGCCGAAGGCGAGGAGTCCGATTTTGAAGTTAGCGAGCCAGGCGAGGAAGAAGGCGGAGAGTGATCCGAAGGTGATGGTGGTGAGATTGAGGGGAAGGAGGATGAAAAGGATGACGACGGGTAGGAGGCAGAGTAGTCGGCCGAGTCCAACGGCGACGGATCTAGAGATGCGGTGGCAGTAGCAGAGTGCGGCGACCGCTGAGATCCAGACGAAGATCAAGTTCTTGGCCTCCCCTTCCCACACCGCCATTTCTTCTTCTTGATTGGTTGATTGCCGAGGAGTCAGATTTGGTATGTGCGGTGGAGGTGGTCCGGATTTTAAATACAAGGGAAGCAAAATAGAACCTCTTCTTTGTTCCTTTTTAATTTAATATAATTAATTATATTAAGATTATTATTGTTGTGCCGCTCAGATAATTAAATTAGGAGTTTGGTAATTAAGAAGCTTCCTTGTTGCTTTTTTATGCTGGACTCATTGGTCCTCCAGCTATCACGAAGTATGATTCTAGTCCTTTATGAGTTTTAGATAATGTATTAGTCCTTTAAGTGGTAATTCAAATGAAAAAGGGCATCCTTTCATAAACAAAGAACAACAAAATGGAGTGGCTTAATACTTTATCTCTTAACCATAGATTTTGAATTCGTATTTAATAGGATAAATCTTAATACATGTAAATAAAAGTTTTTGGAGGACTAATGTGGTAATTTATAACCTTTTTTGGCCATAGGGGTCAGCACAAGTGTTCATATTACTTTTGGAAGAGCTATAATGTTATATCGTCGTCGGCAGCATTATATAATGGAGAGTCAACTAGAAAATAAACGTGTCATTATGTCACAAGAAGAAGGAACAAAGTAGATATATATACAATTATTTTTAATAGGAAGTATAAATAAAAAATATTTTGAAAAGTGCAAGCAAAGAGTGTATTTTTGCTATTATTATTTTTATTTAGCTATCGAGTAAAATACAATATTGCTCCTAAAGTTTACGCTGATTTTAAATTTTCTTCTTAAAGTTTAAAATCTCCTCTAATGTTTCATAATGAAAAATCTATTATGACTAACAGATGCTCTTTAAGAGAGAATTTTTCATCATTTCCAAACACAGTAACTTTAAAATTAAATAAATTTTTTTAAAATCAACTTAAACTTTAGAATAATATTTTATTTAACCCTAGCTATTACTATTATTACTATTTACTATCCTCTAGTTATTTCATTCCTATCCAATAAATAAATAAATGCCTATTTTAGAATTGATGGCATCGATTCTGCAAAGAATCTGTATTTGTGCGCAGCCTTGCCAAACCCAATACTAACCCAACGAATGCAGCCACCTTCCATGGAAACCTCGTCATCTTCCTGGTTTCCCCACTCTCATCGAATCGACGTCGTACTGGAGTTGTTGAGATGTTCTTCCTACCTTCGTCCATGGCTGATAAGCAGTGAATAGTTAGAAGGATTGCGATTGGCATGGCAGAGATGAGCCAACCCAGGTAGCAGCTGCTTCTTGGGGTTTCATGGAACAACACAAAGGACGATGACGACGACAAGTGTTTCATCGTACCTACGAAGAATGACAAGATCACTAGGATTAGAAGAACAGGGTAGGGAAGAGGATGTTCAGTCAGCATCTTCAACAACGACATCGGCAATTCAATGGGTTATTGTTCAAGGTTCCGGTCATTGAGCTGGTTTGGGTTTGAACGGATTTCCTAATTTTTAGATGTAACTTTTCTATTTAAAATTATTAATTAACAATTTTTACTATTTTTTTAAGAAAGTAATACTAATAAAAATAAATTTATCTTTTTTTTTTTATCATTAAATAAGTTTGTGTTAGGAGGCTAAATATTTATTTTTTGTTGTACCCAACCCATCATTCCTAATTTACGGTGGGTTCAACTAGTATTACCAAAAGTTCAAACATACAATTTTTCTTTCCGGCTTATCCTAAACAATGGGTTGGGCCGTCTTGCACTGTTTGGAACCGCTCAAACTGTGCTCAAACTGTGGAATTAGATCCAAATTTTGAAAGTCCGTTTCGAAATTGGAGTTCGGCTTATTTTCACCTACATTGAGACTAAGTGAGACTATGCTCATGACCAGAGTTACAATTTCATATGAAATACGATAAGACAATATAGATACGCACGAAAAATATCGTCTTCGTAAAAAAATATTACGCACGAAAAATATCGTCTTCGTAAAAAAATATGACAGAATGATAACACAATAGCACGAACACGATAACATGAAAATATTTTCATATCGTGTTCGTGTTTATGTATCAGAACACGACACACACAATAACACGATAAAGTTGAACTTGAAAGTATTTTTTAAAATATTTTTCTAAACAAACTTCTTTTAATAGATTTTAAAAGTCTATTTATAAATTTAATTTTTAAAAGTTGTCAATTCTATATTAAAGAATTGTAAAATATGATGTTTGAATTGTTAATTATTATTATGAACAATTCGTTATTTTGATATTTTCTTATAACTATCGCATGTGAATACATATCTGACTAACTTAAAACAAGACGATAACACGACATGAACACGCACAAAACATTGTGCGTCGTGCTCGATTTGAGGAATATGACACAATAATTTTATTGTGCGTATTCGTGTTTGGTAAGTGTCACACGATAAATGTATTGATACGCACGATAACACACACGCACGATAAATGTATTGATGCGCACAATTTGTCACTCCTACTCAAGAAGAAGCTACTAATCTCGTCGATAAGGACTGTTGGTTTTAGGATAATGGGTCGCCCATAAGTGGGAGCCCATTTACATAAGCCCAGTTGTGTATCTGGCCTTAAAACCTATCCCTCTATATATCAGTATATATAGGGGTGCTCAGGGTTTGGAAAACCTAATGAGAAGAGAGAACAAAAACCTGATAGCCACCCACAGTTTAGACAGAGGTCAGCAGCTGTGGAAACCTAGGTCACTGCCCGTTAACCCGTGGCGTGTCCTCCCGTCCGGCAGACCGTGATCCCAACCTCAGGCAGATCCGCTTCCGCTTAGGCAATCAATCCAGAGGTAACTTAATTATATGTGATTATGTTTTACCATATAGATTGCATGTATATTACATAATCCAACAAGGACTTAACTCGATTGTAAATGATAGATAAGTTTACAAGAATTTAATCGTGATATTGAAAAAATATTATGTTATTTTTACATTTTTTAAAATATATTATGTTTAGTTTGAAAAAAAAATTGAACCGAAATTTAATGACAAAAATTGGGGAAAAAAACATATTTGAAAATACGTTCAAACATCATAATAAAAATGCATTTTTTGTTCAATTGATTATTATAATGTCAAATTTTGAAAAAATTGAAATCGATGTACTTTAGTTCAACAAATTAGTCTACTTTTAATTTCAAAGTATTATATATACATTGTATTACTCGTGTGTTGATAAATGCAGTGGGAAAATAGAGCATTAACTAATACGTACGTAACAGTTAACACGGGTTGCATCTACATTAATTAAATTTGACTCGGACCATTTATAGTTTCACCAATTAATTAAACTGTTAAAAGAAAAAACTAGTTATATATATTTTTAAATTCTGCCTTTTAGATTTAACGATTTTTTTATAGAACTGGTGGTAAAGTTTCACTATTTGCTGGATATAGCGTAAATGATTACTCGCAAATATTATTCACGGGACATTTCTATCCAAATGAGATTTACAAATGAGATTTACCGATATGTATATATGTATATAATTTTTTTATAAAATGAGTATTTTTATATTTAATAAATATTTAAGTTATATTTTGGTGATTTCTTTTTGCTGGATATAGCGTAAATGATTACTCGCGAATATTATTCACGGTGACATTCCTATCCAAATGAGATTTACGGATATGTATATATGTATATAATTTTTTTTTTATAAAATGAGAATATTTTTATATTTAATAAATATTTAAGGTATATTTTGGAATTTTTTCAAAAACTGTTTAGTTTAGAAAAAATATTTGAAAAAGTTTATATCGAAATTTTTTTTTTAGAAAAGTATGTATAGGCGCGTCCTAGGGATGCGCCTACTGCAATAGGCGAAACCCAGGGGTGCGCCTACTGCAATAGGCGCACGCCAGGGGTGCGCCTACTGCAATAGGCGCACGCCAGGGGTGCGCCTATTGCCTAAATTTTTTTTTTTTCACAAAAACACCAGTCTATCAGAAACCACGTTGATTTTAAGTCTGCTTATGGTTTTTCTCCTAAATAGAAATTGAGAGATAGTCTCACGCGTTGCTTTATCTCAGTATTCACAGGTTTTCCTCCAAATTTTCCAACTTGTTCTGAACAACAATGAAACAAAGTTGTTTATTCACAAGTTTCTGAATGAGACTTTTCTTCAGATACACTAGCTAGTTTGACATTTTCAGGAATTACTCCTGCAAAAGAGCTCTTTGGGGTTACTTTAGGTTCCTGTCCTAAATTTTCCAACTTGTTCTGAACAACAATGAAACATAGTTGTTTATTCACAAGATTTTGAATCTTCCGAATATCTTCTGCTTAGGAGATCATTGCGTACATGAATTTGAATTGTATTGGTTAGTCGTACGGTGAAGACAGAAGAAAGCTGATCCCCTTCCAATGGTTAGGAAGGGTCTTGGATCAAGAGGACAGAAGATCAATTTGTTAACAAAAGGGTCTTGGATCAAGAGGACAGAAAATCAATTTGTTAACAAACCACCGAGATGATTGTCTCACGCGTTGCTTTATCCCAGTATTCACAAGTCCAAATTCCTCTACGCGCACCAAATTCCTCCATGTATGCTTTTTTCCCTACTATATGCTTACTTTTTGAAAAACATCTGATTTTGAGCTTGTTTATACGGTTTTCCTCATACATAGAAATTGAGAGATAGTCTCTCCAATAAAGAAGAAAGGAAGTTCTCAGAAGTTAAATACTTTAGGTTCCTGCCCTAGATTTTCCAACTTGTTCTGAACAACATCCGCGAGGTCAAACATTGAAACAAAGTTGTTCATTCACAAGTTTCTGAATGAGACTTTTCTTCAAATACACTAGCTAGTTTGACATTTTCAGGAATTACTGCTGCAAAATAACTCTTTTGGGGTTACTTTAGATAAATTTCAAAAAGTAACTATGTCCGTTAGGCGCGACCCCGGGGTGCGCGTATACATAGTTTGCTAAAAAAAAAATTTGCATACATACTTTTAAAAAAAAAAATTCTGACATAGTTATTTTTTGAAATTTATCGTTACTTTAGGTTCCTGCCCTCCAACTTGTTTTGAACAACATCCGCGAGGTAAAACACTGAAACAAAGTTGTTTATGCACAAGTTTCTGAATGAGACTTTTCTTCAAATACACTAGCCAGTTTGACATTTTCAGGAGGAAAACCATTTCTTCTTAGAACTTCCTTTCTTCTTTACTGGAGAGAGTATCTCTCAATTTCTATTTAGGAGGAAAACCATAAGCAGGCTTGAACTCAGATAAAAAGCTATAGTCATTGGAGAAGCTTTACAAGATATTCGGAAGATTGCAGCTGCAGGACCTTTCTAGCATGCCTGCCTCTAATGTGTTGCAACTGTTAGTTAGCCTATACCCTGTTCGATTTTTCTGTCTCATTAATGAAAGATATAGATATGTAGTGAGATATCTGTGGAGAGAGGCAGGGAGGAGTGACTTTGTAGAAGTACGAAAGCTTCTGCATTTACAGATGGAGATGGAAAAGAATGGTAGCCCTGAGTTGGAAGAGAAACATAATTGCTTGATGGAGTATCTTGAGTCAATTTCTATTTAGGAGGAAAACCATAAGCAGACTTAAAATCAACGTGGTTTCTGATAGACTGGTGTTTTTGCGGAAAAAAAAAAATTTTAGGCAATAGGCGCACCCCTGGCGTGCGCCTATTGCAGTAGGCGCACCCCTGGGATGCGCCTATTGCAGTAGGCGCATCCCTAGGACGCGCCTATACATACTTTTATAAAAAAAAAATTCGATATACACTTTTTCAAAAGTGAACAGTTTTTGAAAAAACTCTATATTTTGGTGATTTTTTTTGCTGGACATAGCATAAATGATTAAGCGCGAATATTATTCATGGTGACATTCCTATCCAAATGAGATTTACAAATGAGATTTACGGGTATGTATATATGTATATAATTTTTTTTTTATAAAATGAGAATATTTTTATATTTAATAAATATTTAAGGTATATTTTGTTAATTTTATTTTCAGCCGACAAAATATCGCCTCCACTCTGCTTGATCATTCTTCGTCTGCCTTTTGTTCTTTCTCCCATCAATGCTCTTTATGCTCTTTCCCTCTCTGGAACTCCACTGAAATGAAGCTTCTTCAGAATCCAATTTCATCGCCGGCCTCGGCGGAATTTGTCTCCTGCAACGACGATCTCCTTGAACTGATTCTCCTCCGTTTGGCCCCTAAACCCTTGATCCGGTTCAAATGCGTTTCCAAGCACTGGCATTTCCTTATCTCCAGCCCCGCCTTTGGCTCCCGACACACCCGCCTCCGATCAGGCGATTATCGTATCTCCGGCGTCCTACTTCGCACCAATTCACCATCGATCCGCTCTCAGTACCAATTTCTCACTCTGAACCCCAATTCCGTTTCCTCTCCGTCCTTCAGAAACCTGAATTTCGTCCATCATCCTGCTGGCATTAAGATTCTTCAATCCTGCAACGGGTTGCTTCTCTGCTCCAGCTTCCGTGAGATTGGGTCTACGCGGAATTACTACGTCTTCAATCCCACCACGAAGCAATTCAACACGCTTCCTCCACTAAGAGGAGGATCGGATTCATCCACGACCACGATGTACGGTGTAAGTCTAGCTTTTGACCCCTGTACATCGCCGAATTACAAAGTAATCGCCGTGCGGGGCAGTGAATCCTCGATTTTGTTCTACCAAATCGAGATTTACTCCTCTGATGACCGATCATGGAGGATATCCGGTTCACCCTTTACAGCCCCATTTGACATGGTTTTTGATAATGGGGTCTTCTGGAATGGAGGGATCCATTGGATTAGCCCTTCAAGGTCTTGCCTTGCCTTTGATGTAGATAAAGAAACACTAGGTTCGATCCCCACCCCCCCTGCTTCAGGCCATGGAGGAGACAGCAGGAGGTTTAGGTATTTTGGGGAGTCTCATGGCCACTTGCATTTCTTTGAGATTTATAGATCCAATGCAACCCAATTTAAGGTATTCGAGATGGAGATGGATAGCTCCAAGTGGTTTGTCAAATATAATGTTGATCTGAATCCGGTCATCAGTGCATTTCCTGAGATTATTCGGGATCATAGAATTGATCCTGGTGACAGGAAAACTTACTATGCATTCGTGATGCTTCTTCTTGTGAGAGAAGAAGATGATAAGGACCCCTCCATGATGATACACATCCCTGGGAAGATCATATCTCATAATCTTGTTGATAGTAAGAGTTTGAGGAAACTGTATGAGGAACCTCCTCATGAAGGTAAAGGGTTTGGGTGGTTGCAGTATGGATTTCTGGATGCTTATGAATTCATTGAAAGTTTAGTTCCAGTATGATGATCATGGCGCTGCATCTGATTTGTTACTTATTAGTTTGAAAATCAAAATTGTCAGCCAAGTATTATGTGTGTATCGTCTATCCATCCATATTTTTTAAAAGGCGTGGATACTTGTATCATAATACTGTCACCAATGCCATATGGGTGTTGCAGTGGTTTTCCCTTGTTTTTTATGCACTTGTACGTGATGTAATGTAATGCGCAAAGTGGTGTTTGTTGTATGGAGGATTGAGTTTGACATTTTACCAATTATAGGAAAATATAATAATAATAATAATAATAATAATAAAAAATATTTACTTGTCACAATTTCCGATTACCCATCTGATTGGAGATGGCAGTTAATCAATGATTGGTCATCTAGGATCCTCAAAATGCACGCTAACGCTATTTTGCATCCCATACCTTTGGAAGCAAGCTAAGCTTGATAATAAAGATATCGATTGACAGCAGAGCAAGATTCGCGGCATTCAAGCCTATCACCCAACCCAAACTTGATGAGGAAAATAATGCAATTATTTAAGGGTTAAATACTAAAGAACTAGCTGAACTTTAGACGTTTTGCAACGAGCTACCGAACATTAAAAATTCAAAACGGGTTACCTCCGTCCAATTTCCGACAAAATTATGTCAACAGTTGACGGTAAATCGGACTGAGGTAGCTATTTGCACCTTCGTCCAAGTTGAGGTAGTCCATTTTGAATTTTTAAAGTTTGAGTAGCTCGTTGCAAAACATCCAAAGTTCAAGAAGCTCCTGAAATTTAACCCATTATTTAATTATGACGATGAAAAACCTGAAATTTAACCCATTATTTAATTATGACGATGAAAAACGACGTTTTGATGAAAAACCTTTTGTTTATTTATTAAGTTTGACTGGAAACACTTAGCACTATTAATTTCATAAATGCATGAAATCGTACGCAATACCTCTAAAGAGCACCAACCTCATCTTCATCTTTCATACCATCCATCCATCTGTACTACATACCCCGACCATGCATGCAATCTTGTCAAACTGCTGTCTTTATCAACAAAACACAACATTCGCTTTGCTGGAAATGGGGAAGTAGCATTCCTCTACTGTACACCATGCTTCAATCCTTGTCAACCATGGCTCCCAGCTAGATTAACTTTTAAGCTTGTATAACAAAGCCACTTTACAACAAAATCATTACGCAATTACTGCATTAAAAATTGTATCAGATATCAATAATACATACGAGTCAGATAGAACATACACCATGACCGATCGGATACTACTACAAAAAAATTGAAGGTATGAAATACTTGATAGATGCTTGCTTGGTGAGGGACTAGGCATCTTTCACAAAAAAATGAATAATCATGCATTATGACATCCGAACATGGTTAATAAAAAGGTGGGCAGTGTGGTGGTGGTGGTGGTGGTGGAAGGATATCTCACATGGCTGCCTGCCTGCCGGTCATACTAGACTATGTTTTCTAATCCAATGCAATCTGCAATTTCAATCCTAATCTCCTCCAACATATGTTTTCTGTGCATAATATTTCTTCTCACTCTCATTCTTTTTGGCATTGCGCTTCTGCAAGACAGCAGTAAAGATAAACCTTGTTACAACATACACCAATGAATACTGCACAAATTGTAAACCAACAAACAAGAGACTGTGATTGAGCGTCTTTTTGTTTTTTGGCCAATGTCCTCTTTTGTTTTTCCTTCTTGAATATATATATATCAATAGGTGAATCTATGGATGTTGAAATTGTCACTTTAAAGAGAATAAATCTAATTCAAATAAGATATAGAATGTTGGCATTCCAAATTTCCAGCAGTGGTGAATCATATAAACTCGAATGTGTAAGTGAAAGTAAAATAAACGTTGCAAGGGGAAAGGGAAATACTTTGTAAGCCTCGTGATTGGCAACTATCCTCTGAGCTATTGAAGATGTTGTTATATCTTTTGGACTCTCAAGCAATCCGAAAATTCCCATGCTCTTAGGGACTGCATATGGATCAGCTCCGCCCTGCATCATGCATGATAATTATAAGTGAACTCAGTCATTTTGCATTGAAACTAATTTAAGGGTGCAATTGTCAACTAAAAGAAATTAGTAGATGCGGAAGACTTACAGTCAATGAAGCATCGCTCTCAGAAACTGTGCCATGCACGACCATGGATATGTTGAATGTTGTTATCTGCTCATTGATAAAAAGAAATAAAAATTGCTGGAATGGAAATTTGATGATCAAATAACCGTAACTCAAAATATAAAGTGATACATTAACTCACCATGTCTTTTGTAATCTCCCAAGGTGCCCCTATGATGACTTCATCCACATAGCGACAGGCCAAAACGCTGAGACTACGTTCATGTAGATGCATGATAGGCAGGTGATTGCCTCTGTGTTCACTGCAATGAAGAAAAAACCTTTTATTTATCTCCTAATCACCATAATTTTAGGTTAGGAGCAAACGCCTAATATTATAAATCTAGATAATCCATCAATGCATATAGCATTACCTTACGGTTTCATCACTGTAGATGCCAACTAACAGAAAATCCCCATGTTTCCTGGCACTTTTCAGAATCTGAGAAACCACAAGATAAAACTGATTAATAAGCAAAAATACGACACAGTCAAACATCAAAAGTGGAGGAAACGCATCCCATATGCTAAAAAAGAATTTGGTCATCTCATCAATAATAATTGATAGTCCATACTTTCAGTATTCACTACATAACTGTAGCGCACAACTCAAGAAGTTCTCATCCAAACCAACTTCCGCACCATCTAAATTCTCATCCAAACCAACTTATTCTCATCCAATAACACATAGCTAAAAGGTGCATATGGTCTTTGTTAGATAAAGAATCCTAACTTGGAAAAAAAAAGACACAGGTTTACAATTAACAGAGACTACCATCAGAATTCAGAACCAAAATCTTATTTCTAGACTCGTGGTCATTTGGCAGAATATACATGTTTCAGTTGATGTGATTATCTTTCTCTTTTTTGTGCACGAGTCCAGGCCTGTAATATATTCTTTACAGTACTGATGGATTCTGAATGCACCTTGCTGGTATTATAGTGAAAGAATAATTATTTTTGGAAAAAACAAATACCAACTCATATGAGAGAAGAAGATAGAGCAGTGCAAGAAGATTAAGTTACATGATAATTTCCTCTACTTTTCCTCAGCTCTGAGAATACAAATACATAAGAAATTTTTCAAGAGAGAAATGCTCAAAAGTCTATGCTTACCTCAACATGTCCAGCGTGGAAAAGATCAAATGCTCCATCAATGTAAATAATACGTGCATTCGGACCAGGTCCCTGTAATCTCAATTGTTAAATTGGCACTCCAATGCAAAGGTCTAATTACGCATAAGAGAGCAATAGAACAAAATCTACTCCTCACTTTATATAATTACTGTTATCACAGATAGTGCAGCTAGATGGGAAATTCCCTTTAGGTGCTTAACATATGTTGTAGAAGGTCCATAGTATATTCCAAACCATCTTTCTAAGCTGTTAAAACTTAAAAGTGTCTTTAGTGCCTTCAGAAAATTCGGTAAAAAAGAAGTAAACGCAAAATAACTTGTTCTTTTTTAATTAATAAGGCATCAAGTAGGGCAGAATGTAAAAATGGGGACGGAGCAAAAACGGTACGGAGAAAAGTTCGAAATAATTAGTCAGTAAGCTTTAAGACTGGATAACCAACCATCCTTGACTGTTCTCTTATGCTAAATGTGGTTATCAGCAGAGCATTAAATACCTTGATTTCTTAATTTGGACTACCTTAAATGATAGTAACTAAAAAGTACTATGCTTAAATGAAAAGCAGTAGAAATTAAACTCCACTGTGGCGAGTAGAGAAAATTCCCTCCACTGGAAAAATTATAAAAATCTAGTTAGCAGATAAAGCATGAGCAAGTGCTCCCAAACAGCCATGGGTCTTAATGGTTCAGCGTTCAGACATTCAGTTGTTAGGTTTCTCAACCTTTCTATTTCCTTTGCATAGAGACCATTTCAGTTAAAACAGACCACTTAGCAAATAAAATGAAGCTTCATGAACAAAATAGCTGATCTGTACCCAAAAAATACTAATACCTTTCCATTTGAAAACTGGACAATCCGTCTTGAAGTTGGTAGAAAATGAGAAATTTGAGAACCTTTAAGTTGCTTAGGACTCAAAGATGAATCATCCCTCTTTCCATTTTCTACTGTGTCCTTGAAAGAGGAAAGTATCCTGCCTACAATCACAATAAATTAGGTCACATGAGAACAAGAGACCAAGGCGCTGCGCACAGAAATACTTTTATGGCTATTGATCACAACTTAAGAAAAAGAAATATGGCATATGGAATTAATCGCTACTTGCAATCAAATGATAACAAATTCATGCTTATTGATCGTAATATATATACATATATAATTTAAAGTACTTTATGTGATGAGCTTATGATATAGCAGATACATTACCTACAATATCAGTACTTGAGACGCCTTCTGTACGCTTGATCTGCTTGTAACGACCTGCTCTCTTTGCTAAAGCATAAGCATCTGTTCCATTTGGAAGCAGGCAAGGATCGTCCCCATGTATAATGTAATCAATCTTGTGTTCATTAAAAAGCCTCTTCATAAATTGCTCTGTAATTTCGTAAGGAGCATTCGGTATCACTTCATCTACCCACTTCAATCCACTAACAAGTGCAAGCCTGAAAACAAAAAACTTGAACTTAGAAAAAAAGTACAATCACACCGCCTTCTTCAAAGGAGAGCTTCTGGAATGTGTCCAGATATTGTAAAGTGGTAATGCTAAAGGCTATTGGAATAAAGTGGCCCAACAATTTGCATTTTTAGGTTTTCTAAACAACTTTTTGCCAGAGGATACAATTCTTGCAGCATTTTATCAGTACTACACATAGCCATGCAGGAGGTACAAACTAAAAACAATGCATAGCAATTTCTAGATATTACACGCGGGCTACGAGAAGCCACCATGCAAAATGCTCATATTTCTGTCCTTTGCTACACATGATATGCATAGAGTGTTTCCAGGCAATTCCAAATTTCTATAGTTCTTATTCATTTAGTCTTAATACATTCCAGTAGCAAATTTAAACAAACAGAATCGCACTATGGAGAATAATCAACAAATTGTACATACTTTGGGGGGTACTATGTTCTGTTATCTCGAATGAAATTGATAGAATTGATTACTGTGCAACAGTAAATTTTTCAGTAAAAATTATGAAAGGTACCTCTCCTCCATGGATAAGACCGGTGGACCCTTATTTGCTACGATCTCCTCATCACTCACTACTCCCACAACCAATTCATCACCTAAAACCTTGGCTTGCCTCAGGGCATTGGCATGACCATAGTGCATGAGATCAAAGCAACCATCCATATAAACTCTAATCCGCTTCTTCTTCTCTCTGTTTTTCTTATGAAAAATGCCTTTATCATACCAAAAGTATGGTAATGGAACACCAATGCCTCCGAAGTAACTTGTCGACAACCCAAGCAAAGCAGCAGTAAGCATAAGGCCACCAAAAAGATGAGGCTGGTAGTACACCCGATCCCATAGCCAACTGTTTATGCTCTCATACTCCATACTGTTAACCTACCTACAACGAGAGGAGACACAAACCCTGCATGGCACAGGTAAAAGCAATTTAAATCACTTGACAAAGGTATGAACTCTTCATAATTACCAACAAATTCATCCAACCCTAGAACTGCAACTCTGCACTCATTTGATCCACTCCTAGAAACTTTGGTATGGATGCATGATGAAGCTGTCAAATTTTGAATTGAGACCAAGACATGAACTGACTATATATACAACTACCATCTTAAAAATAGGAAGCAAACCAGAGCTTAATGCAAATTGAATAAGATCTAGCTAACAAAAGGGATAGAAATCATCTGAGATTTCTGATTGCCGTCAAGATATTAAATTTGATGCTACAAGATATCCGAATCTCACAACACTAACACGTAATGTAGCGTTCATGATGGATGAACGGAAAAAAAACAAAAAAAGGAGAGAGAATTAGCAAGCATAGCTTAAGCTAATGCTACGAAAATTATACGATAGAACAACGAACAATTAACGGCTTCTAGTAATCACAAACCCGAATCTAGATCGATTTACGCTGCACCACCACTCCGTCGATGAGAAGAACCGAGATTCACAACGATAACATTAGACTGCCTAAATTACAGGAAAATAAGAGTAAGGACAGGGCGAAATCAGAGGAAGGAGGTGGCAACGTGATGTATGAATCGGGATCTGTGGGATCAAAGAGAGATGAATGTGTGTGTCAGAGATGGAATCTTTACCGCTCTGTTGTTTGAGTCTGGGTTCCACCACCTGTTTGTTTCTCTCTATTATTTGATACCTAAGGTGGTGATGGTGGAATCAGCGTCTCCTCTCTCTTTCTCTCTTCTTTGATTTTCTCTGGCTTCTCTTTTTCGTTTGTGCTGTTTTTGTTGTGTTTCTGTGAAGGTGAATGCAGAAGACTCTCCAACATAAGTAAGAGGAAGAGATCGAAGATTTTCCCTTCCCTTACTTATTATATATATATATATTTATTTTTGTTCTTTCCTATTTTTCTTTTTGCGGCCAATAAATATTTCAGTCAGTCCGGTTTCAGTCGGTCAGGAAATCGCGTTCTAGCAGTGTTTCTTCTACTCGACATCGATAAATTAGATATTGTAGAAATTTAGAGAGGATTTATGGAACTATTGGTTGGATCACCTAACATTTTAATTAGATAAAATCAGAATCTGATCAATAATTGAGTATGAGTAGATTATTTGTTGTGTGATCTTAGAATCAGAAACATTACTAATTTATAGAGCACTCTCAACCCTTTTAGACTAAATTGACGCCAAAGAGACTGCCCCTTTCAGATCAAAACTTGGCGCCAAAGTTATATTGTACCTTCTTGAATCTTGGCGCCAAAGTTACCTTACACATTTTCGGATCAATCTTGGCGCCGAAGTAAGTGATTAGAGGTTAGTGTCCAAAACCATAATTTTTGGGATCAGAAATAAGTTATTTATTCCAAAAAATTTAAATTTATAATAAATTTTTAGAATAATAACTTTATCAAAATCGAATATGAAATCCAATCCTGGAAATACAGAGGCGTAGACCCCCATTGCTTAGGGAGAAGTACCTAAGCAACCGATAAAGTTCTGATACCGTGAATCATAATATACTCAAACAAGTGTGCACTCCGCACTCTCCTGACTTGTTTGATAAAATATTATGATTATATTGACCAACTAGTCAATCCAATTAAACTAAAATATTTACAGATATTTTATCATAATGTAGAATGCTAACATGATTTGAAATTTCACAATAATAACTATGCTCATAATATTTAATTTGGATATATCATACTTATTCGTATGGTATTATTAATTTAACATTTGTCGCTATTTCTTCATATTAATTCCTTTTTTTTATTCCCTCACATATTCTTTTGCGTGGACTGTTTGTTACTTGCCGGCTAAGTTAATTTATTAAGACTATCTATCCATTAATTAAATACCTAGGCAAAAAGAAACACGTTAGCAAGAGAGACTATCGTCTGCTTCTCCTTATCATCTCATCCATACACTCGTCATTTTAACCTTTTCATAGGAAAATGCCATCGCCGTGTGAATCAAATTTCCCGGGGCGTCTTATAACTAAATTCCGAAAAAGAGTGATGAAAAGATTAGCATACTTGCATAAGAGTGGAAACGGCATTCGTAGGAAGTACAAGTCGAAACAAGGAAAACGATCTCCCTTTTGTTCTTATAGTAACAAGATTACGTGTAAAACACATCATCAATCGACAGGCTGAATTACCACAAAGAAGGGGCCTTCGCAGTCTGTCAAACAAGAATAATTAAAATTAGGGGATAAAAAAAGATTGTTGAACCGAATTTTCTACAAGACTGGCTCAAGATCGGTCCGACTAGGACCGAGATCGAGCGGACGATTTTTTTCCTTCAAGATCGGACTCAGTTTCGGTCTCCGATTTTTTTTCCCGAAAACCCAATTAGAATCGGCTCATACCGAGTTTACTATGCAAACCCTAAAAACTAATGATGTATGTTTAGAACTACATAGAAAATAAACTTTGTTTAGAACTTTATATGTTTGTCACTTGTTGATTTGTTACTTTAATTTGTACTTTGTATATTTATTACTTTGATTTCAATGATGTTTGTATTTGGACAAATTCAATTTTTTTGGGGTCAAATTCGGTCAAGGACCGAAACCGGCCCAAATCAAGAAAGACCGACTTGGGAGGACATTTTTTGTCAAGGTCGGTCTCAGTCCTCCAAAAGACAAGAACGAAATTTCGGTCTCAGTCTCGGTCTTGCCTTTAAGACCGGCCCGCCCATGTTCAGCCCTAACTAAAATGCAGTTTTTCCCCCTTGAGTTTAACAGCTCTGTTGCTTTGACCTTAAAAAAAAAATCATCCAATTCGCTTTATAAAAAATAAACGAGAGACGAGACAGAAGTGACACACGAACACAACCTCCCTCACTCCAGCAAAACTCTATCTATCATTCAAAATTGCAGGGATTGATTTAACAGCTCGTTATGCAATCACTCCAGCAACTCTATCTATCTATCTCCTTAATATGCTGTGATAGCTGTGATTTTTCAGCGAAACCAACCAATGGGAGGCGACGATGGTGCAGGGGGAACTTGAGGAATCATGCAGTGTTGCCACTGTGCTGCTTCACCTGAAATACTCGCAAAGTTATTTTTGAAATTTGTTGAAACAATGTCTTCTTCTTCAATCTCCATGGATGCTTCCCCCATTTCGTCATCCTCCCTCGTGTCTGAAGCTTCTGATGTCTGACGACCAGATACACTTGGAATTTGGGAGGGGGGTACCCATGGCACCATGGCTTTGCACTCATCATTATCTCCCGCTCTTTCATCAATATGCAGGTTTGCTCTACGAAAATATTCTGCGGATTGCCATGATTGCGAGTGAGATTTGATTCAATTCAATTAAATTCATCAGGGACTAACAAGGGCAAGAAATAGCACATACAGACCAGATCTTTCCTAGCCAGCTATTCTACAATGATCAGCAGCATAGATTTTGAATCCACACGCTTCCTGATCGTATGCTACTACTTCAGAGTTTAAGAGCTGTCTATATGATCTCAAAGTCAAACATGCTCCTATTCTCCTCTTACCGGCTAAGTACATACAGATATACAACGTCCAACCTAGCAGAACAATGATTTCCCCTCAACTTGCAGAAGAAACGGCATGTGATTAAAAAAAAAACTGCTTCTATGACTCACTCAGACATTGATGGCACGAACAGCACAAATTTGAAACTGAAAACTCGACCCTCATAATAATAGAGCAGGCTAGTAAAGAACGGGATACTTACTTCTGAACCCAGCAATTAAATTAGGATCAACCGAAAGAGACATGGTTGTTGGGGAATTTTGCAGCAGAGAAGAGCCATTGACAGGCGTGAAGAGGACAATAGCCTTCTCGTCATTTGAATGGACTGGATGCGGTGATGCTGGTGACGTAGGCAATTCTTCAATCACAGGTCCCCTTCCAGCTTGTCGATCTCCAGGACTAGGTTTAGCGCTTGGGATAACAATCTCGGTGTCTTCATCTTCCATCATATCCGGCAATTCCATGTCCTGCAATCAGAACCAGTTTTTAACAAAATCAAATATATTTTCTTAAGCCTTCAGCAATTGTGTCAAAAGTTTAAAGTATTGAATCAACCTAGAGCGTCTAGAGACACAATCCACTACAGATTAACATCCTAAAGGGGCAGGGGCAGTTTGGATCAAGAAGAAACACAAGCCTCAATCAATGAGACAATTACTCCTAAAATAGCGTAAACCTCATTTGGCCAAAAAAAAATCGTTCAGAGACGACAGTCGTAAATGGCAGGCCTTAAAGCTGACCCAATCTAATCCGAAGCTTCTTCATTGTCACAAGTCTTGAAAAATAACTAAGATGCAGCATCTTCAAGAAAATTGACAAGATGAACAAGAGAAGAAGAGTTTGAACAAAACGATTGCCTAAAACTATCGCAAATACGTTGCTAAAGCTTAAGCGAATTCCGCAGCAAATGTGTTAAGAGAGAAGGAGATCGTACCAGGCGGCGAATCTTCCTCGCCGGAGAATAGGGCGAGAAAACGGAGAAATCTTCACCGACCTCTTCGTGGTCCTTCCGCTTCATCTTCTTCATATTTGCGAAACAGTCCATCCTCAACTATCAACAAACGGTAGCGGAACTCCTAATGAGTAAGTTAATCACCACACAGCGATCTCAGTCTTTCCCTTCGAATTTCGAAACCCTAGACCAATCAGATTCCTTTGGTGATCAGCTGTTAGTTGACGAGTTGAAATAGAATCGCGATGGTGGAGGGAAAGCTTGGAGGGAGAGGAAAATAGAGGATTCTGGAGATAGTCAAGGGCTTTCCAGAATAGAATTTCCAGTGATGTATCACTTTCCTATCCATTGGGCCATTGGGAGCTTGCCACGTTTCCGTTTTGTCTAATTCATTAAATTCATCAAAACTTGGGCTGGATATAACTGAACCACCAAGTACGAGGTCCAAGTCCAACAATAAAGGGCCATTGACAGATATATACACAAATTTATATATACATAAATCCATATATACAAAGTAAAGAATTCAAAGTTCAATATTAAAAAATAAGTAGGTATTTTAATATTATTATATTTAAATGTATCTAAATGTGTCACATGTATACACAACACGATTAGTTAATCGTGTTTATACATATATCTACAGATCTGATGTGTTTAGACACAATTATTAATCGTGTCGAAACGTATAAGACTTGTTTAGACACGGGATCCGTTAAAGTCAAACTCATATATGCTAAAATAGATCGTTTCGTGTCAGAAATTGTCAGCCATAATTCTCTGGTCCACACTCCAAATGTGAAGTGATGACAGGAACCTTCCTCTCCGACAAAACGGTGAAGTTCTTTGTTGCCAGACACCGTGGTTTGGTCGGTTTCGCTATAGTCCGGAAGCTCTACCAACTCAGTTTCAAATACATTGTCCTCCGCACCCACGCGAAGTTCGATCTAACACGCCAATCCGACGTGGAAGCATTTTTCGCTGCTGAGAAGCCGCATTTCGTGATCCTAGCCGCAGCTAAGGTCGGAGGAATCCACGCCAACAGCACTTTCCCTGCAGATTTCATATCCATTAACCTCCAGATACAGACCAATGTGATCGATTCTTCGTACAAGCATGGAGTGGAGAGGCTTCTGTTCTTGGGGTCTTCTTGTATCTACACAAAGTTCGCTCCTCAGCCCATCACTGAAGATGCTTTGCTAACTGCTGCTTTGGAGACAATCAAGAGCCAAGTGCACAAAATTTGGAGGCAATACCAGGAAATTTCTAGATGAAGCCAATCAAATAGCTTCGATCCAAGGAGTACTCTTACTTGAAAGAGCTTGATCTTAGTGTTATATAACATTTTATATATCAAGTGCGCCTCAAGGAGGCAAGCACCATTTGTGTGCCTTTCATATTTGGCTTTTGCACCTCAAAACTTTTAAAAACACTGTTATGGTCATAATTAGAAGACATTAAATTAATCATAGCCCGAAACCAAATGAACAGCATTTCTCAACACAGACAAATTTTAATTGATGGCAACACAGACCAAACCAAATGATCAGCATTTCTCAAGTGTTCGTTTGTACGGAACATAAATACCAACTAGTAACAAAAACATACAAACCTTTCATAGATGCTTATGGGAAATACCCAGTTGATAGCACGTAACAAAGCCCTCTCAATCAAAGCCTCTATAGCCAAGAAACCTATCACGCCAATAGTAGATAAACCCGGAAAACTCAGATCAATAGTTTCTCAATTGCATCCTGCATTCATACGGAAAATGGAGAAAAAGAGGCAAATGAGTCACAAGCTGTTCCCGAGAAAGGCTCATATCCATTGCAGCTCAAATTGCACAAAGGGTAAAATATGGATTTATGTATAAGTATAACCACATAATAATATAATATATGTACCAGTACCACCACATAACATATACAGCATTAACTAATTTTCGGCAAGATAGATACTAGATGGTATTACTCTTACCTTGAGTTGTTGTATTTGGGACTTCAACTGGGATGCTTCGTTTGAGGTGACAGAACAGGCAATGACTGGTCTTGTGACACCACATGCTCGACCAAGTGCTTGCTTTGAAGGGACAAAAACATATGGCACATTCTGAAAGAAAACAAAATGTCAAATGACATCACACTAGACAACGAACAGATGGACAGGATTAACTTTCAAGCAATAAGAAAATCAAGATTAATGATGGGAACATGTTTACCATATCAGTCGTTCTAATAGTTATAACGAAGTGTAGTTATAAATACTCAATACGAAAACACAACTACTGTAGCATCACAATATAGTAAGAACCAAGGCCAAAACAAAAAGGGAAAATTGAGTTCCTACTGTCTACCCAAAGAAAAATCAGACAAATGTTAAGGGCAGACTATAACCAACTTAGAAACTATTCTAACCCTTAGATTTGCAATTATCACTAACCAAAATACTATGTTTTCACCTTACCATCACCGAGATATAAACAGACAAAAGTTTTAAGTATGAATAACGCTACATTCAAACTCAGAGTAAAACATGATCTTGAAATTGATTATTATAGAGTTTAAAAACAATAATAAAATAGAAAGAATTAACTAAGACTTTCTTGTCTCATTGTCCTAACCGTACTTCTATATGATAAAAACACTAACTTAATATTTCTGATTTGCTTCTATAATAAATTCAAAAAAATCCAACTATTAGGAACTTCAGAATAAAAATCGATGCTGCTTTTAATAAAATTTACCAGATCACCATATCTCAATCCAAACATACATATATACATAATATCTCAATCAAAACATACATATATACATTATACACATGCACCATCATGGCAATATGTCTAAAGTAGATGCACTGCAAGCAAAAGGTAGAAGGGAAAATATTATAGACTATCTACTATTCAATAGTTAGCACGGCTATTTGTCCTAGTGTTGATAAACTATCAATCTTAGCCGTCTGTAGCACCAAGAACACACAGAAAAATAGAAGTTACCTTATCTTCAGCCAGTAAAGGAAGGTGAAGCAATATCTCAAGAGGCTCAGTGTCAGCTGCCATCACCACAAACTCAGATATACCCCTATTCAGAGTCTTGGTCGCTGTAGACAGAAGTCCCACAATTAATAAGAACAAAAATAACAAAACAGCATTTCTTTAAACTGTAAGTTCAACCAAAACACTCTGGATTCAAGTGAAAAAAAGGTGACTTGACTCGATGGCACCAACCTTCGTTTGCGCCTTTTTTAAGCTGCTTATAGTTAGCTGCTTGTTGGACAAGATCCATAATAGTAATGGTGAGCTGCGCATCTGCTAGCGGGTAAGCTTTGGGGTTCACTGTTTCTCCCGTCTACACAGGACCATACACCAAAACAGAGAAGGAAGCATCAGACAAAGCACAAATTACAACCAATAAACACGCTGAGAACGATAGATCGAGAATATCACCATTTTTTCAGAGCACGCAGAAGGAGCAAGGCCGCTTGGGTTTATCTAGGGTTTTCAGTGGCCGAGAAGCGAATAAGACGCACTTTAGGGTTACTAAGAAGAAAATAAAGCTTTAGGGTCAACTCGCACGGCGTCGTACGGTTGTCGAGAGAACGCAGTTCTTCCCGAGATGACGACCGGACTTTAAGACTTAACATTCGGCCCGACCACATTGCGGCAGCCCAGTAATGTCCGGACCTAAAAACATTCGGCCCGATTTGCCGCGGACTCGCTGTCATCTTCTTCTTCATCCTCTCGGATTAGAACAGAACTACAATTAAAGAAAATTGCAGTCTTTACTTGTTAATAAATTTATTATAGTTATTACTTATTAGCTACGATTTGTATTAAATATATTTAAATATTAAATAAAAAATTATTATTTACTAGAGTCCATCAGTACTCGAATTCACAGTAAAAATTTCCATTCTCATAATCCCGAACCACAATAATTTTTTTATTGTTAGGATTTAAATCAGAAATGTCTAATAAATAACGTTAAACTGTCAAAATTCAACATTATTTATTTCATTAGTATTTTTAATTTATTATTTATCTATTATAACTTTATTTTTTTATAATAAATTCAAAATTCAAAACTCATAATTATATGTTGTAATTCGTTTAATTTATTGTAACAAAAATTAATTACTAAACTGAAACATATCTTAATTTGTTCATTCATTTTTTTTAACTTCATTTAGAGACATACCCGTGACGAAGATTGCGAATACAAATTGAAATTATTTGTTTAGGAGGCAGAGAAAATAAAAAGATAAACCATATAATGCCTATGGCAATTACATTTTCTTAGGGGGGAAAACGCGAATTATATCATAAGTGTTTTAGTTTGATATTTAGTTTTCAAACATAAATATGAAAATTACAAATACATATATAAGTATTATCAAGCTATATATAAGATTTTGACAATAGTTATAATAGTTAGTAAAAGTATGGTATGAGTATAATAAATATTATATTTTAAATTAGATATCATATTACGGATACAATTTTCAATATTATAACTGTAGTTATTAATCATGATTTTAACCACATACTTATCTAGGAACCGAGTTTCTAATAATTGTGTGTTTCAAATAATTATAATTTTATGGTAAAAATAAAAGGATGAATTATAAAAAAGGTTAAATAAGATATTACTACTAAAATTTATGTTGATTTTAAAATTTAAAGTATTTTAATATTAAAAAAATGATGAAACTTTTTATCTGAAAGAATGACATAAGTAGATTTTTCATAATTTACAAACATTAATGGAGACTTGAAACTTTAAGGAAATTTTTTAAAATTGTCGTAAAATTTAAGGGACAATGTCGTATTTTACTCTTCTAAAAACTACCAACACTCATGGTATACATTTAGTTTTTGATTAAGTCTAACATATCAAATAGAATGATAGGCAACAAGTCAAAATTACTTTCTAAGATATTATTTAACAAGTTCTCCATAATGACCTTTCTTTAACACGTATCTAATTTTGTATCTCCTTAATTCTAGTAGAATAAATTATTAATTAATAATATTATTATTACCTATATAAAGTATAAAAACATTCTTTAACAGTGTAACTAATGGCGCGAAAACTCCGCCCCTGTTTAGTTCCTGTCAACTGAAACCGTTTTTGTTTCTTTCTCGCATATTTCCATCCGAAATTCTCTCTTCTCTGCTGAAGGAGAAGAGGTTATGCTGCGACGTCATCTCCTAATTAATTTCGCTAATTCTCCGGAGATATATCGGTTCTTTTTTGATTTTCGATTGATTTATTTTCCTAATCATGAGATGGCAGTGGTTTGATTCATGGAGGTTGTGGAATTAATCGAGATTGCTGGCGGTTTCCGACAGTTTTGGTGGAGATTGGCCTCTAATCGAATCGAAGACTGATAGCTTTGGCGCGACCTCAGAGTTAAGGTAATTTGCAACTTTCTGTTGATTTTGATCATGCTCTGTATATATTTACTAGATACGGGTTAGTAACGTCAGTTCATCTAATATTTCAATAATCGTCTGGAAACCTTATTGAAACAGTCGTCTAATTTCTTTCTAATTTGTTGATAGCGGTGTTAGTAGAGAAGTTAAAGCCACAAATTCAGTTATATATGGGTCGGTGCTGATAAATGTATTTATATGAAAAATAAACGGATAACGATAAGTCAATCAATCTCTCATCTGATTCATCATTTCCTTTTTCCATCTTTAAAGAATTAACGAATATGTTGTCAAATTCATGCTTCAGGTAATCTGTATTGGGTTAATGAAGTGCCATTATTCAAAGTTATATACAATTCAAATTACTGCTTTCATTTTGGTTCTGTGTGGTCATGTTGAAGTTGTTGATTAATTACTGACTTTTTTCTGAATGATGACTCACTCTAGTGTTTAATCTTCTTAGCTGATGATCATGGAAAATAGCTTTGAACTAATTTATTGACTGATGACCACTCATAACGGTTAGCTATGAAGGCGTTGGTTAACCAAAACCATGTATATAACTATAAATATATATTAAAACCAGCTCATGACTTTGCTGCAGTGCAGCACTTAATATATAAACTTGTTGGTTTCGCTTTCAAATTCTTCATTCCTTTGTTTACAATTTTGTAATTTAGTTAATGTGTTTCTCAATCTCTGCTGCAAGATGATGTTTCCTTCTCTCTCATCTGATTTAATCTAAAAAATAATGTGTGAAATTTTATGGATTGGGGGTAGACAATATGGTATTGATCTCTCCAAGTCTAGTTTAGTGTAGTGTAGGACATGGTCTTGCTTCCAGGTCACCTCCCAATGTCCCGTCCCAAGAATACTGCTGCAATTTCAACCTTCCAATCCAAATCCAATAATCAAGCTCTTAAATGATCCATATACATACGAAAACAAATTTTAAACTACTCTCTCTATATGCAATATGCATGTACTTGTCTCCTTCTAGCAGCGAATTAATTAACTATAACATATCCATCGAATCTAGAGCGGCGGGTACTTTCTTTTATTTGTTTCTTTCTTCTACGCTCTTTCCTGCTTGTTTTGGCTGCTGCTTGATTGACATTGTTTATTTGTTTTGTTTATTAATTCATTCTGAAGAAGAAGAGAATGATGATGATGGCTAAATGAGTTTGTTTTACTTGGCGGCAAGTGGGAAGGTGAGAAGTGTCTGTAAAATTCTTCTTACGTTACAGCTCTGCCTACCTGCCTACTACACTACCATGGCAGCCCCGTGAGTGAGTGAGTGAGACAGACAGCGGCCGTTCCCTGCCCACTCAAGAAAAAGTGCAAGTTTCAATTTTTAAGCATACACCGCTGTCTTCTCATCGTTCGCTCCACCGTCACCTACATTCCTCTCAAAGTGGTCCAACTCCAACCAACCTTACTAAGGGTGGGGGAAACAGGGAACTTCGCTCTAAATTCCTTCCTTCAGATCCAGTGGACTGTATCTCGTAGTTGGTGAAAGAATCACAGTGTATCTGGGTTCACTTCATTCAAGTGGCATCACCGCCCCCAAGTTGACGGATTATGCTTTTTTTGGCTAAAATTTTGGATTTTGTTGATGCGAAACGGATAGGAATTGGCAATCACTCGTATGTCGGATCTAAATATATCTCTAAAGATGTAACCTATTTGGATGGATGGATACCCCTTTGTGTTTATTAAATTGAGTTATTTTTCTCTCAGTGAATCTGATTTCTGGGTGTGTTTCTGTGGCAGGAGATCTGGAACTATCGGTAATTGAACTTTGGAAATTTCGACCAATGTGGATAATTTGCGCTGCTGAGTGAATGGATGCAGGCGAATCGGATCAAGCAAAGGCACAGTTGGTTCCCGCCGAAAGGAATAATGCAATCACCGCCGCTTCCCGCCGTCCCCGAACTAGGGAAGTCACATCGAGGTACAAATCGCCTTCTCGCTCTTCCAGCTCTACAACTGCTTCTTCTGCCGTCGCCCAGCGTTGCCCTTCCCCAATTCCGACAAGAACGTCTAGGAACAACGGGTCCTCCCAATTGGCGCCTAAGAGAGCCCAATCAGCGGAGAGGAAACGTCCTTCAACTCCTCCTTCAACGTCGGCGTCAAGATCATCGCTCTCACATCCATCTACACCTCTTTCAGCTTCACGGCCATCCACCCCTGTAAATGATTCATTAGACATGCAGAGAAAAGCTGCCAGTGGGAGTAGATTGGGCGAGGCACTATGGCCGTCCACGATGCGAAGTTTGAGTGTCTCTTTCCAGTCCGACACCATATCAGTTCCTTTTGCAAAGAAGGAAAAGCCGATTACCAGCGACCGAACTCTGAAACCTTCTTCCAATGTGTCATCACAGAAGCTAGTTGAGAGAAGCCGAAGTCCGTTGAAGGGAAAAAACAGTGCTGATCATTTGGAAAATTCTAAGCCTGTTGATGCCTTACATTCTCGATATATAGATCAACATCGATGGCCTAGTAGAAGTTGTGGAAAGGTATCTTCTACGAACGTGTTAAACCGAAGTGTGGATCTAAATGATAGAAGTGTTCGGACATGTACAACAGCATTGGGATTGAGGAGGTTGTCTTTGGAGGGTTTACCCAGAACCCTGCAAAAATCTGGAAGCAATAGTTTTGCAAAATCACCACATTCTGATGGTGGAAGCAATAGGGGAGGAGATCGAGATTCTGACGTAAATGTATCATCATCGGACAGTTCGATACCTGCATTTAACAAACTTATCTCCTTAACTCCTCCTGCTGTTAAGTCATCTGGGTCAAGTAAACCCTCACAAAAAAGGACATCATTGTCGGGATTATCAGCATTGAGGAAGTTGTCTTCAGAAGGGTTGCCTAAAACTGCCCAAAAATCTTTGAATGTAACTACTGCAAGATTATTACAGTTGGACATTGGTACAAACAAAGGGGACACTGAGGCGATTCCGTTAGCTCCTTCCGTCAGACCGCGTCAACCATCACCATGTAAGACTCCGACAGTGGTGACTTCCCCTTCTTCCAGAGGAGTCAGCCCGTCAAGGGGCATAAGGCCATCAAGTCCTAGTCGAGGGGTTAGTCCTTCTCGAGCAAGGCAGTCGAATACTTCATCTGTTCAATCCAGCAGTACCACAAGTTCTGTCCTCAGTTTCATGGTGGATGTTCGGAAAGGGAAGAAGGCTGCGAGCTACATAGAAGAAGCGCATCAGCTGCGTTTGCTATATAATAGACATCTGCAATGGAGATTCACTAATGCATATTCTGAATATATAAGTTACAGTCAGAAAATGACAACAGAGGTATGTTTAATGTTGTATAATTGCCATGCTTCGAGTTTCTTGTGTGTGATTCAATACTAATATCAACTATAGTGGCATCATAAAATGTAACCGCCAATATATGTGCATGAGGTTTGTTTTCTTGGCAATTCTCTATCTGGCCTCTAGTAATATTATGGCTTTAATTATGGATATGCAGAAAACGCTGTTCAATGTTTGGAAGACAACACAAAATCTCTTGGACTCGGTTATCAGGAAAAGGATTAGCATCCAACAGATGAGGCTGGAGCTTAAGCTAGATGCAATTTTGAACGCACAAGTAATACTTCCTTCTTTGTTTCAAGGAGCCAGTGTTTTTCCTTTGAAGCGTTTGTGAACTATTGTTCTTGTTTGCTATAGGATATTGCTAGTTTTAGTTATACTCCATCTTGCTCTGCACAATAGTTACTCTTCTTACGTAACAATCATCTGAAATTCGTGCCTAATATTCTGTATTCTATGTGAATGCAAATTAGGTGGATTACCTAGATCAATGGGCTTCGCTTGAGAGAGATCATACAAGCTCATTAGCAGGGATTGTAGACGATTTAGAAGCTATTACTCTCCGTCTTCCAGTTACATCTGGAGCAAGGGTATGCCTTGGGACCTTTCCATTTCTCTAGAACCATATATATTGAAAACTTATCTTTGGGTCTTGGCTTCTACAGGCAGAGGTTGATTCTTTGAAGGCAGCTGTTTCTTCAGCTGTAGATGTGATGCAAGCAACAGGATTCTCCACACGCTCTTTAGTCTCAAGGGTAAGATCCTATGATCTTTCACTCTTTGTTGACAAACTGTTTTATCTTGGCACGAAGCCTCCTCATTCGAGATGATTTCTCGCCATATCTTCTGTAGTTTAAAAATGGAGAGTGATGATTTTAAATATTGTATCACAGGTCGAGGAGATGAACGGATTGGTATTTGAATTATCAACTGTAGTAGCACATGAGAGGGCCATGCTCAGTGACTGTGAGTCTCTATTGGTTTCAACCGCTGCTATGCAGGTGAGACACATTCTCTTATGAGTGATTCAGTTTTGATTGCTGTTACATTTTATTAAATCCAATGAACTTGGTTGCTGCACTGCTTTGAATAGTTGAAATTCTCATTCGTTTGTTCTATGTCTTTGCTACCAAAGCAGGTTCATGATTTCAGCTTGAGAACCCATATCCTGCAGGTAAAGGAGGCACTGGAGAAGGGGCGGAACCAGTTTTGGCAACTTATGGTACCCCCTCCTCACCAAGAAAGATTGGAAGATTTTAAAATAACGCTTTCAGTTTGAGATCTGATGGATCGGTTAGAGAGCCGAAAAGCCGGGATAGGCTTTTATTATATCTGCACATAACCCAGAAGAAGAATTCGGCCTCAATCAATTAACCACCTCCACCCTCATTTTTGTACATTTGGCCTTAACCCCCTTTCTTTTGGGGGAGAAGTTATCCTATCATCACCGCCTTCAATTTTTTTGTAAAAGTGAAGTTAAACTGAGTGTTAAGGAGAAGGGGAAAGAATCATCACTAGAGAGAAAGAGGGCTAGTAACACATGGTATTTGCTATGATGGGAGCCATTGTCCTATGTATTCAATTGGTCTCTTTTGCTCATTTGTATAGAAGGATGAAAACGAAATAGACAGTATTGACTATTGATGGTTCAGAAGCCTAAGCAAATTCTGTACCAAATGGACAGTATAACGTAGACCGTCGTGTACCTTGACTGCTGACATTCCAAATTTCCAAGGAATCCTCGAAATTTGTAAGTTGTTAACAGCATGAGCAACAAACTCTTACCAAATTTCTGACCCAACGCCGCTGCTAACAAGGACAAGAGACAATTTGGGCCTAAATTCTGACTGGCCCATTATTCTTAGGGTCTCTTTTCGGCCCACGGTCACTAATTACCGCTCAATCCGTTCCGTCCTTGCCAATGTTGCTGCCAGGTACAAGTACAACCTCCCGCGCTTTCTTCTACTCAGTTTTCACTTTTGTTTTGATTTTGAAGGAACTATCCGAAAAGGAAAAAGAATGGCCGGGACGAGCGAAGCTCCACCGCTACCGGAGGGTAATTCCGATGATAAGTTGGTCAAACTAGCCGTTGCTATTTCCCTAATCCGTTCAAAGCTTACCGAGAAGCAACCTCAACCGCCTCAGCCTCAGCCTCCACCTCCTGCCGAACCAGAAGCTCTTCGGTGGAAGCGCAAGGTTGTCTCCTCTCTCCGCATCTGTTCGAGAAAATGTGTCGCGAGGGATTGCATTTGCTTTCGTTCATTTTCTAGGTGATATCATGTTAACTGAATGACGATATTTCAGGCAAAAGAACGAAAGCTAGAGCTCTTGAGGCTCAGGGAGGATCTCAAGGAAGCTGAAGGTTAGTTTAGCTAATATTACCGCGGGATTCTTTTGCATCTGTGAATTTAGTTATTGGTGTCGGTTGATTTATCAATAGATGCGTTGCGATCTCATTCGATGCCTGAAGTTGCCTCATGCAAGTGCTATTTCTTCGATAATTTGGGGAAGCTGAGCCCTAACCGAGGTAGGGATGGATCTGATCATAGATACAGTGATGTTCTTCGGAGAAAATTTCTCAAGCAAGGTTTGTACATTATAACGTTCCTTGTCTGATTGGCGATTCAATAGTTTAATAACTTAGAATCATTTGAATTATACAGTGCGGTACAAGGATAGGATGGGGGTGGTAAGAGATGGATCAAAGAACCGACGGAGTCTGACAGGTAGAGTTTTTGGTTCATTTGGGTAAACTGCCTTCTAAGCTTGTATACTTGTAAAATAGCCCATCTACATTGTATTCTTAGCGCTTCATAGTTGAAGATAGCATTAGTTCTGCCTATTTCCATGAATAGATCATTGATTAGTATTTCTAGTTGCATCGCTGGGGAAGCATCTTTTATGAAAATTGGTACTTCTTGGACAAATATAGTTGATTTTCACTTTGCCAACTACAATTTCCAGAACTCAGGAGTGATGATGAAACAGAGCAACTAAGTGCAGCTGCTGATTTTCTCATGGATTTGTGTGATTCAGTTTCATCTGTAAGTCAAGTCCACTGCTCCATATTATTGCACCTGAAATTATGTGTCACTTTAAGGTTTTATGTATTTTGTCTGACAGGTTCAGGACAATGCTTTTGCCAACTGGTCACATCAAGCTGTAGACTTCATATTAGGTGGTGACTATGAGGTGTCTGCTGATTTTGGTTTTAATAATTAATTACTTATACGTTTTCAAAACAATTTAAAATTCCGTAATTCTCATGTTTACAAGCACACTAACGTTTATTTTCATTTCTTCTTGAAATGATATCCTCTATATATTGATGTCTGTGAACAACTACTCTGGGTATATTGATTCCAAGTCGGAGCACCTACTGAATAATATCCCATGTGGCAGCTTTCTTTTTAACCTATTCCTCCTCTATGACATGAAATAAGGGTATGAATGTTAGAGGTAGGATAATTAATCAACAAAGTCTGTGCTCTTCCTATCATGGTGCTGCAGCTTCGGAAGAGCATAGCAAAATGAGCCTATTTAGATTTTATAAGTAGAAAGGAAATGTAGCAGAGCAAATAAGTTAGTTATCTTTTTTGTGGTCGTAGAAACTGATATACTGCAAAGGAGAGGTTGATTGAGTGTAGGTGCTATCAAGCTGCATCATGTTGGAACTTAACAGAAACCGTTGGAAAAAGAAGAACTACTATTGATTATTCGGCGCGAGATTTTGTGCTTGGTTTATGGCTTTATGCTTATGCTTCCATCTAACTGAACCATAGAGCTTATTGAAAATTGTACTATCACGAGTTGAGTATTTTGTTTACATTTTACTTTTAGTTGTTCGATCTATTTAGTACATCGTTTCCTTCATATTTCTTTGTGAAGGTTCACTGAAGAGTCTGCTATCAAGAGGGGAAATTAGTGAAACTGTTGAAGATACTATCAACAACATGATATTGCGGTTGGTTCGGAAGTTAATTTCCATACCAAGAGAAGGCGGTATGTAGTTTAGCATGTGTAGTTCCTTCTGATATGCTCGTTAATAAGTTGCTTTCAATAATATACACACCATAAAGACCTTCTATATTATATTTTCTTCCTTATTATGCCTTCTTCTTATGAAAAATACCCCTTCTCTCTCATGTTCATTACCTTCCAGAGCCGCAGGATATTGACAGTGATGTTCAGTTTTATATTCAGCATTTGATCCGCAAACTGGCAAGTGAGATCTACGTTGGACAGAGATCTGTACTCGCAGTTTCTCAAAATATCTCCGTTGTAGCCGAGAGACTACTTTTCTCAAAACCGTTTGACAACAACTTTGCTCACATGCATGGCTCTATGTACATATTGTAAGTATCTCAGTCTTCTCAAGGTTAAGTCATTGCAGTTCATGATTGAACATGTATTCTCAAATTTTCTGATGGAGAAACTCATCTTGAAGCTGCAAGTGTTATTAACTGATTGAAGTACACTTTCCCCAATCTGGTCGAATGGGTTTTAACAGTTTTGAAAGCTTAAAGATTGGGACTGCTGTCCCTCAGTGTTCATATCTATTATTCAGGTTCGCTTTGTAAGAACAAATCACCTTTAAATATCATATGAAACCACCAACCTTGCAAGTTTCTTCACATCTGCAAAATCCCCTTACATGTTATTTTATTTTTAAATTTCATATACTTCTCTGCTATCGGCATAATAAATGGCTATCGGTGTGAACTTTCTAGACCCACTACCATATTTATAATTTATATACATGAGCAATTTTGCTATCTTTGAAGAAGCTTCTAATATCTGTTTTTTTCTTCCTGGATGCAGAATACAACTAGTTGAACTTTTGGTATCTGATTACTTGTTATCATGGTCAAGTACTGAAAAATTCGACAAGAGTAAGTATGCAAAGATTTCTGCATTAATTCCTGTCTGAACATGAATCCCGACCTTAATCTATTACTGATTCTCGTACTCCATGAATTAACACTGTCTTTGTACTGCAGTATTGTTCGAAGAGTGGCTGACCTCAATTGTCCACGCTCGGAAATCATTAGAGCTGTTGGACAACAGAAATGGTCTCTATGTCCTGTACTTGGATCGAATCATCGGTGAATTGACTAAGCAGCTTGGGCAGATTTCATCTGTCCATCAGTTAAATCCCAATATTCTCCAGAAGCTGTTCCACTAACTACTACTACAGGTTACGCCCTCTCTTCTAGTTGAATCCTTCTGCATCTACTATGATCTGGTCGCCAAATCCTAATGAATATACGGACCGACTTAAATTGTCGTACGTATTTAGCCAAACTTACACAAAACATGAATATGATTTTTCGTATATCGAAATAAATCATTTTAACGAAGTCACCCCGTACTTGTAATGGATGACGTGATTGTGGACTTTTTCAATAGTTAGAATAGAACAATTCAGAGTAGAGTTTCCAATCTTCCGCGGACACACACATTGAATCCGCGCCGCGGCTGACTCTGACGGATAGTTAACTTTGGAAGGAGTAGGAAACATGTTTTTTTTTTTTTTTTGGCCAACAAAGTAGGAAACATGTTGACTTGGCCTTCCTTTCCTCTTGATCTTTTGGAAAGCTGCAAATCAACCCCCCATACTGTGAAGTTTCAAAAATAGACACACATTGCTATAGTTTCAACTATATCATACTCTATATAGTAATTGAATAATAGTTTCTTAGTTTGTAGTTTTACTTTATGATATATCAACACGCCTAATATCCCTCAGCTTAGGAAAGAACCTGGGATCTAAGTCTACCCAAGTCACTAGCTAAGCTTTTTTTTTTTTTTTTTTTGGGATGATGTGGTTCTTAAAAATGTTTGCTCCACACATGTCGAATAATCTTCACTCAATGTGAGTGTCAACCCTTGAGGGGGACTGAAGTCGTAAATGTAAAGTATGAGTGATCATGGGCAGGCCGGTCCAGTCTTGGAGGAAAGACTGAGACCGAAATTTTGATTCTAACTTCTGAAGGACTGAGACTGACTTCAGCAAAAAAAATCGTCTGAGTCGGTCTTGCTTGGACGACTCATTTTGGTTTCGGTCTTGAACCGAAATGTTGGACGATTGGGCTGGGGCGTGCTGGAGGGGCGGAGCAGGAGGTGGGCGGGAGCTGGATGTGGAGGGGCGGGCTGAGAAAGGAGGAGATAACGGGCTAGCTGGTTGGGAGGAGGAAGAGGACGGGGGGACGGGGTGGGGGATGGACGGATGGAAGGGACGAATGAAGGGTGGGGTGGGTGGCTAGCTGGGAGGAAGACGAAGGGATGGACAGATGGGGGTAACTAGCTGGCTGGGAGGAGGACGGATGGGAGGGCTCGGAGGAGTATGCTCTTGCTTGCTCTTTCATCTTCAAGCATCAACATTGCCGTAGAGTAAGGTTTTCATAAAAGTCGGTATGGTCCGGTTCTAATCGGATTTTTGGGGGGAAAAGTCCAAGACTGATCTTGAAGAAAAAAATTCTCACTCGGTCTCAGTTCTAGTCGGGCCGGTCTTGTCGGAAATTCGGTCACGTTAGTCTTTTTTTATCACCCCTAGCGTAAAGTGTTGGTTAGGAAGATTTTTGACTACTAGGTCTTGGACTCGAGACTTCTGAACAAGGAATGAATCACTAAACCGTTACTATCATTTTGTGCTAGGTCACTCGCCTAATTTTTCTTTGGTAGAAAACACTCGCCTAGTTAATAGTAATTAAAAACCGTTTCAAGAAAAAAGACTACGTCAGATGGTGAAATTGGAACTTATCTACAAGTTTGAGGACCGAAGTGAAGAGACTGGGACTATCCTGAACTGTGTTGCCTGGCGCCTGCCCCATATTTGGTAGACGCGGTTCTTTTTAAATCATTTATCTCTGTCCTTCATCGTCTCCGACTCTCCAACTCCTATAAATGAAAAGAAGAAAGCCTGTACATATCATCTATTCTCATTAAAACAACACATCTGTTCTCTCATCAATATCTTTCCAAAATCAGTTTGCCTGCTTATCCACAAGAACAGCTCCTTTCCTATTCAATCTCATCAAAGTATATGGCGCAGATTCGGTTGGCATTTGCTGTATTATTGATTGCGCTTCTGTTGCTCTTTGAGTCGGTTGGCAGCCACTCTCTCCATCATCTCCATGAAACCGAAGAAAAGAAATCAGCTCCACAAGATACCCACAGAAAATTTGGCGTATCCATCAAGAAAAGTGTCCGAGTTGTTCCTCGGACCAGGCCAGGGGTAACTGGAACTACGAGTACAAGTACTTCCTCAGCGTGTCGGAGCCATCTTGGGTTGTCCCAATCGCTCATCTCCGTTCTCTGTTTCTGTCTTCTCAACCTCCTTGTTGCCTTGTTCTAGGGGTAACTGTTGGTCAGCAAATTTGTACTTCAATGAGCATATTCCAGTGGTCCTAAAACTTTGCGTCATTCATTATTTTGAAGTTAGATATGCAATGCAACCACCATTAAGTAACACTCTAAGTCACGCTCGCTAGAATTTTCATGCTGCGGAACATAATCTCTTGGAACGCGGATCTTAACTATTATGTATGTTTAGTTTTCTAGCGAGTGCAAGCAAAAAAAAGTTTTAATGTCATGTGTTAACGTGTGACACATCATTAGGATCCTTGCTGATTCAGGAATTGATGTCGTTTCTGACAAGATGAGGAACCGAAGATAGGAGAAGGCAAATTGCCCAAGGGAACTCATCATAGAAACCCTAGAAAATTGAAAGTAAAGAACACAACATTTGACAGAATCATCTATGATATTGTATTAAGGGTATCAGATCATTTGTCAACCCTAGGCTAAGGCCTTAAATAGCATGTTGGGTTTACAATAACTCAAGAAGAATGAAACGGTGCAAGTCCAATAAACTGACCAAGAAATCGAAACGGAAAAACAACAGATAACCCCCTAAACTATTAAACAATAGAACTATGGTCCATAACAATAGAAATGGTGAAGTTTGATCCTGATAAAACTCTCCCTCAAACGCACACCATGGATTGAAGAGATCAGGTGACAACATAAATGTTCTTCAATCCAAGCTGATTCCTTAATGAATAATGCAGATTTGTTCCAAGAGCCTTGGTGAATAGATCAGCAAGCTGCTGAGAACTGCTTACATGATGAGTTTTCACAATCCCTTCACGAATCTTTTCCCTTATGTAGTGACAGTAGATCTCGATGTGCTTCGTCCTTTCATGGAATATTGAATTAGATGCTATCTTCAAGACAACCTTATTATCACAGAACAGGTTAACAGGTGAAGCATGCTTTATTCCTAATTCCTCTAACAATCTACACAACCAAATAATTTCAGGTAATGTGGTTCCCATGCTCCTATATTCAGCCTCTGTAGAGGACCTAGAAATAGTAGACTATTTCTTCACCTTCCATGAAATCAGTGAATGACCCAGCTTTATACAATACCCAGTCACTGATTTTCTACTTTCAACACATCCTGCCCAATCTGAATCACAGTAGGCAAATATATCTAAGCTGCTATCAGAGTCAAGAAATATACTCAAACCTGGCTCATTTTTTTATGTATTTGACTATTCGAATTGCAGCATCCAGGTGGGATTTTTTCGGATTTTGCATATGTTGACTTAAATGTTGAACTGCAAAAGAAATGTCAGGACGCGTAATAGTAAGATAAAGCAATTTTCCGATCAACTGTCTATAAGCATTTGGGTTCTCAAGCAGCAAGTCCTCTTGATTGATTCCAAGGTGCTCATCATAAAATTTACTAGTAAGCTTCTGATTCAGTTCCATAGGAGTCCTGGTTGCTTTGCAACATGTGAGCCCTAAATCAGAAATCATTTCTAAAGCATACTTTCTCTGAGATAAAACCATACCTTTTGCAGACCTAGCAATTTCAATGCCCAAAAAGAACTTAAGCTCCCCTATATCTTTCATTCGAAAATTACTTGCTAGGGAATGCTTAAGTTCAGCAATTAAATGCTAACAGTTTCCTGAAATCACAAGGTCATTAACATAGACAAGCAAAACAACAATTCTATCTTTTTTCTTTTTCGTAAACAGAGAGTAATCCAGTTTGGATTGATGATATCCATTTTCAATCAAAAATTGAGTCAACTTAAGATTCCATTGCCTAGAAGCCTGTTTTAATCCATAAAGAGATTTTCGTAATCTGCAAACTTGATTCCTATCATTCTCCCCCTGATTACGAAAACCAGGAGGAACATGCATATAAATTTCCTCATCTAAATCTCCATGTAAAAAAGCATTGTGAACATCCATCTGAAATAAAGGCCATTTCTTAATCAAAGCACAAGCCAAGACAGTCCTAACAGAGTTCATTTTTGCAACAGAGGAAAAAGTTTCAAAGTAATCTATCCCTTGAGTCTGAGTAAATCCTTTGAAACTAACCTGACTTTATATCTTTCTATACTTCCATCATAGTTGAGTTTTACCTTATAAACCCATCGACATCCAATGTTTTTTTTTTACCTGTAGGAAGTTAAACAAGATCCCAGGTATGATTCTGTTCAAGGGCAGTAATCTCATCCTGCATAGCCTGGACCCAATTGTTATCTGCCTGAGCCTCAGCAAATGTTGAGGGTTCTGAAATCTTTGACATAGATGTTAAAAAACACTGAAAAGGAGCAGACAAATTATGGTAACCAACACAATTCAATATAGAATGTACCGAATTGGAACGACCAACCTCATAATCTTTGTGCCACACAGGAGGACGAGTTGCCCTTCCTGATCTACGAGGGACATATGAAGTGTCCTGAACAGAAGACACTTCCTCCTCACTAGGAGAAATATCAGACTCAGATCCAAGATCATCATTGTCTTGTAATCGAGGGACAGGGACAATATCGTTTAACTCAGATATATCATCATCATTGTTAATCACATGGGACAGCTCACGGTCATGAATAATCGGACAAGGTTCATGAGACATATCATTATCATGCAAATGCTCATTAAAGAATGGCGAAACATCATCATTTTTCTTAGAAAACGGAAAGATATGCTCATAGAACCTAACATCCCTACTAACAAACATGCGCTTATTCTGCAAATCATACAACTTATATCCTTTTTGCACCTCAGAATATCCCATAAAAACAGATGCAATTCCCTTAGGAGCCAATTTATCGGTAATAACAAGATCCTTAGCAAAACATAAGCAACCAAGCACTCTTAGATGATCTGTTTTAGGAACCATTTTAGTCATGATTTCCGATGGGGACTTTCCATCAAGAATAGATGAAGGGGTTCTATTTATCAAATAGCATGCAGCAAGAATACATTCACCCCAAAAAACATCAAGAATATGCCCTTGCAATTTTAAAGAACGACTGACTTCCAAAAGGTGCATGTGTTTCCTTTCAACCCTATTGTTTTGCTGCAGGGTATAGGGACAACTACTCTGATGAATAACACCTTTCTCATTAAAAAACTCATTCAGATTACTACTAAAAAACTCACCACAATTATCTGATCTTAACCGTCTTATGGAGGTTTTAAACTGATTATTGATCAGGGCAAAAAATTGTTTCAATGCAACCAACACATTAGACTTATTAACAATCAGATAAATCCAAGTCACCCTAGAGAAATCATCGACAATGGTTAAAAAATATCTCCTACCATCATAAGTAAGTTTTCGATAAGGTCCCCAAACATCATCATGGACTAACTCAAATAATTCATTCGATTTCGAATCGGATACAGGAAAGGGCAATCGAGTAATCTTAGCAAGAGGACAAATCACACATTTATTAGCAACATAATGCTTATTTTTAATAAACTCCAATCCATTCACATGTTGTAAAGCATTCAAGGAAGCATGTCCAAATCTCTTATGCCACAACAAAGGCAAATCACTAGAAGAAGTAAGAGCAACAAATCTAGAAGAACTAGGTGATGAAACATGAGGTTTAGTCCTAAGCACAAACAATCCAGAATCTTCCCAACCAGTCCCCAAGACCCTCCCACTCGAGAGGTCATGCAGGATAACATTTTTGGCAAAAAAGGTTATATAACCTATTTCAGATGTAAGCTTGGATACAGATATCAGATTATATCTAAAATTGGGAAGATATAGAACATTTCTCAATAACAAATCAGAACTAAGCCTGTAATCACCTACACCTTCAACAGCAACATGCAATCCATTTGGCAGTTGAACCCTAGACCTAACCAATCTTTTATTCTCTAGCCAATCGGACGTATTAGACATATGATTTGTAGCACCTGTATCTAAAATTCAATAGTCATCATGTTGGTTTTGAGAATTAAAATTGGTCATACCTGCCATATTAACCTGGGCACCTGTGGCAGCACTGGTCTGCACTGATGAGGCGCCAACATGATTGATAGATTGCAGGAATTGCCCAAACTGCTCAGATGTGAAGCTCACTCCTTGAATGTTTGGTTGGTTAGTAGACAAAGGAGCAGAAAAGGAATTATTCGATCCAGCATTCGCAGAAGAAACAATATTAACCTGCTGGTTTTGACCTTTTCCTTTTTTAAGATCTCTAAGTTTGAAACAATTCTCCTTAACATGGCCTTTTTTCTGACAAAAATCACAACCTTTAGCATAGCAACTGTCCTTAGTATGCCCTCTCTTATGACAGAAATCACATATCAAATTCATATTGACCTTGCCCTTATTATCAGAAGAAGAAACAACATTAACAGACATCACACCAGCAACACCTCTTTGACTTTCCTCCTGAATAACCATACTATAGGCCTGGTTTAAAGTGGGCAAAGGATTCCAAAGCAAAAGACTACTTCTCACAGCCGAGTATGTCTCATTTAATCCCATAAAAAATTGACAAAGTTTTTTATTATCATAATGATCAACATGTTTCTGAAATTTCTCACATCCACAAGAATCAAGATTAGCAGCAGCATCATACTCAGACCACAGATACTTAAGGTTGGTAAAAAAAGTCGAAACAGAATCCAAGCCTTGCTGAGTAAGAACAATCTCCCTATGCAACTGATTAAGCCTAGGATCATTAACCTTATCATATCTTTCTTTAAGATCCTTCCAAGCTAAGTAAGAATCATCAGAATACATGATGCTATCAGACAGATCTCCAGCAAGAGAATTCATAATCCAACCAAATCCAACCGCATTACACCTATCCCATAAAGCATGCAAGTTGTTTTCGAACAATTCCTTCTTAAAGGTTCCATCAATAAATCCGAGTTTATTCTTTCCTCGGAAAGTCACCAACATAGCCCTACTCCACTTAGTATAGTTTTGAGGTCCAGTAAGCTTGATGGATATAGGACTCATACCTGGATTATCGGATGGGTGAAGATACAATGGGTGGTTAGAATGAACCTGTTCGGCAAAATTTGGCCATGTCTGGATTGCCACCGCATCTGCGATTTCTTTTACCGCCCCCACGTTTGCAATCTCATCGATCATAATAAAAACCACAGGAACAAGATACACCCAAAGGAAAAACAGTGACCAGAAATGAGAATAGCAGGGTTCACAGAGAATGAACCGATAGATCCAGGTTTAGAAACAAAAACTTGAAGCAACGATTGAAAAAGACTCTGATCTAATATCAACAGACTTAGATCAGAGAAGAGCAATAACACCTTTGCAAGAAGGAAGCCAAGAAGAATCAACAACCACAGAACAAACCTTCGAAACGGATCTCAGAAGAAGAAGCAGCGGATCACAAATCGCTCTGATACCATGTCAAGATGAGGAACCGAAGATAGGAGAAGGCAAATCGCCCAAGGGAATTCAGCATAGAAACCCTAGAAAACTGAAAGTAAAGAACGCAGTATTTGAGAGAATCATCTATGATATTCTATTAAGGGTATCAGATCATCTGTCAACCCTAGGCTAAGGCCTTAAATAGCCTGTTGGGTTTACAATAACTCAAGAAGAATGAAACGGTGCAAGTCCAATAAACTGACCAAGAAACCGAAACGGAAAAACAACAAATAACACCCTAAACTATTAAACAATAGAACTATGTTCCATAACAATAGAAATGGTGAAGTTTGATCCTGATAAAAGTTTCTTTGATCATCATCAAGGCAGACCTAAAATCACCGGATGTACTTTAAGTGAGTTGAATACCCTAACGATATCCGTTTCAAAGGAAGGAGAACATCTGTTATTCTCATGCACAGTAGAAATGAGATTATCCAAAATGACATTAAGTATAAGAATGTTGATTCAAAAGAAATATATCATAATCATTTTGAACGAAAACCAATACTTTTTTAATCAGAAATTTTGAATTCCCACCACATCAACACAAAATTTTCCTAACTAACTACCTTTTTTAAATAGTCAGTGCAAACGAGGATTATTTTTTTTTTTACCAAAAAGATCCGTATATTAATCACAAAATTTGGGGTTGAGAGTAACCCCGATACAATTCAGAGTCTATTCGTAAAAAATGTAAAAGGGGTGGTGGTGGTTGATTAAACCAGTCACATTGACTCATCCCCTAGAGTTTGTTTAGTTAACTAGTCCGTACAATGATTCGCGGATCTTGGTACCCAGCTCCATGACAGATTTCTAAACGAACCTGCCAAGTATAGACTATTTTATACAATAGTTTTTATATGCCAAAAATGAGTTATACCTATCAAATTGTCTATAACGACCTTAGCATCCTTCTACTAATAGCTCCATATATAAGTAATAATATTAAATAATTCCATGTGTATATGTGTCTAGTTGCCAAATCTTATGGACCTTTGAATCCGCGTCTGATAGTGTGTTGACTGGGTAGTGGGTACACCATTTCACATAAATGGCATGCTGGTCTTCCATCTGTTTTGACTACTATTCTAATCTTTTGAAGAAGCGCAAATCCGACCGTTGATAAATGGACACAAATCAGATCGAATGATCCGAAACTTGTCTTATACATTTATGAAGGGTAGATGGCTAGATGCGTTTGATTATTTTTGTAGGGTCGTCGTGAGCCGACAGAGGGAGAGTCGTCTATCTTCTTCCTATAAAGCTAAGTTGTACACTCCATTCCCACTCCATCTAGTCCATCTTATCTCCTATCTCTCCCTCTCCTCAATAACATCACTCCCTCCCATCAATAAAGTGGGACATGTCTTCATTTCGGTTGGCCATTGTCGTGTCATTGATGTCACTTCTCTTCCTCTCCCACTCCGTCTTCCTCACAAAAGCCTCCAATGAAGAGAAGAAAGCTGCAGCAGCTTCTGCACAACATAACTTGATCACCCACAGAAACCTTGTCGTGTACATGAAGAAAGGGCTCCGAGTCATTCCTCGTTCAGGAGCTCCGGGGGCTACAAGAACAACCACGAAAACGAATTCCGCAGTGTCTCCAAACCATCTTGGCTGGTCTTCTAGACTGATGATATGTTTCTGTTTTCTCAAACTCATTGCCTTGTTCTAAGCTATTGGGAGGGAAGAAGTTTTTAAATGGAAATGGAGTCATTGAAAATGTTTATTTCGATTTCATGATGCTTGCTGGTAATGGTTGTGAAGATATCAGACACAGTGCCCTTATTCACTCTATGAAAGATTTATTTTACAAACAGAAGTTCTTCATTTGTAGGTGCAAAAGTTTCACTGACGATGATGTTATAAAAACATTACTGTCGGCAGTATCACCATGGGATGATGGGAGTGAGTTTTGAGATAACAAAAAACACGCTCAACGTCACATCACTTATGTCTGCACTTGGGTTGGGTTGGTAAAGTTGAAACTTGAAATTTTTTACCGAACGATTAAAAAAAAGTTAGCAAAACAAATACCAAAATACTCTTTAACTAAAAAAATACCAAAATACTCTTTAACTGTTCTTCCTGCTCATTAAGTTGATGATCATGTTTTTCATCTTCGATCTCTTCATCCTCAATTCAAACTCAAAATTTGATTTTGAACTTAGATTTACGAAAATTTGAGTTCAAATCGAACTTAAATCTGTGTTTTTTGGTTCAAATTGAACCAGAAATATAGAATTGGGTTCGAACTGAATCCAGAATTGCATATTTAAATTCAGTTCGAACCCAGAGCTGTGTTCATGGGTTCAATTCAAACTTATATTTGTGCAAATTTGAGTTTAAAATCAGACTTCGTATATGAAGAACAAGAGCATGAAGAACAAGAGATAAAAGAGAAGAGTAAAATCGTTATTTTTGTGACCATTTAATCACATTTGTCAAATATACGTGACTGTGTATAACACGTTTAACTAAAAAATCACATTTTTTAAACATACATGATCGTTTAGTAACACAAAAAAACAGTGTCAACATAATTGACTGTTGAGTTGATTTACCCAGAAAAGAATAAGGGTAGGTACGGTGCTGAGTATTTTCTTAAAAAAGAATTATTCAAATTTTTTAAATACAAAACACAATGTAAATATTATATTAAGTATTTAATACAAACTAAAATAAAAATATTATACGAAATATTCAATATAAAAGAGTTTAAATTTTAAACACATTTCTAAATATACAATAAATTAATTAAAAAATATAATAAATGTTAATTTTAACTTATACTTAAGTTTGATCGGTTTATTTAGTCTTTTAAATAAAAAATTCGAATTCGAACCGAATTTAAGATAAAGCTCCGTTCATTTTAACTCAATACTTAAATTCAGGACGAACTATTTAGTACAATTTAAAACGATTTTTTCAGTTTGTCGATGCACTAATCTATTTTGTTCACCCCTGATTACTCCTACAATCAAAGGGCTATTTCGTCAACTGCATCTTATATTTCTCATTAGTTATGATGCCAAAATTATAATTTGGTCGTTTTCCTCTCCCTTCTGCTCTGTTATGATTCCTGCAAAGATTCCATGAACTGGAAGAGAAACGTCAGTTAGTTCACTGTAAGTTTCCTCCTTGATCTCTTTGTTGGTATACTATGGTTGTACTGAAACGAATGGGTTTAAGCACTGATTTTGGTGCTCAATGCTGTCCTTTCAGTCTAGAGGTCCGTTTCTTACTGTTATTTGGAACTCTGTGCCAAGTTGCTCGCTTTGTAATGGAAACATTTAATTTTGCTCTTTCTTGGAGTTGCAGTTGGAGGTTGGTAGGCGTCAACATCAAACTTGATTGAAGAAAGAGGTAACGTTCTCCCCAGATATGATCTCGTTAGAGCAGCATTAATCTGTTACTGTGATAGTTACATAATCAATCAGCATTTAAATAGGTGTGGATTGATTGCTTTGGAAGCATAACATGAATTATTGGAAGGAATTAAATGATGGCTGTTGGTCAGAAGATACGGTGCTCTATAAATTGGAAAATTGATGGTTTGGTCTCATGAAAAAACTATTTGGCATATTCTTGGATTGATTTTGGTTCTTCAAATAAATTCATTACAGTACTTCAGCAGAATTTAGGAAAATATACAGTATCCTGGTCAACGATACATTCCAGGAGTCCTTGGATCCTAGACTTGTTTGAGATTGTCTAATTTTCTTTTAGTAATTTTCACATTTTTGTGTGTTTCCATGTTTGTTGATACTAACTGCCTTGATTTACATGAGCTCTATCTGAACACACACACCTCTGCAAAATGTTGATGGGCATTTGCAGTTATTGCTAAAAAGTTGATAATTTGTTCTTTATAAGGAATACTGGTTTCTTCTATGGTGTGAATACTGTTTAATTAAATTGTCAACTACCAATGTCATCCATGGGTATCAACTGTACTGGATGCAAAATCAGCACCTATATTCAGTTTGCTGTTATCTTGGAACCAAACCTGTTGGATCACGTTTTCCAGTAGGACTCCCTCCAGTGCGTTTCGGGTCAGTCTTCTTACTGCTCCGTTAACCTGCACAGAAGGAAAGCCCGGAAGTTCCCGTTGTTTCCTATCCGATGATTAAGCCGGTCGGAGGTTCATTTATGGAGGAAGTATATGGAGTCAAGTGTCCCATTGTTTCGCATCCGATGATTAAGTCAGTCATAGATTCGTTTATGGAGGAAGTATATGGAGTCAAGTGTGCAATGTTACTTTAGTTTAGAATGGAGATGAGTGTGAGTATTTATAACCATCACCCCTAACCTGGTCGAAGTTAATCCTGACCATGGTCATCCCAGGTGTCACATGGTTAACTGACCATGGTCATGTCTTGAGTCTTGTGATGTCTGGTGTCGTGTGCATAGTACTTTATGCATAGTGCCCTTATTTTCTGGACTTTTGTCTCGCATGCTCGCGTCCCCATTACCCTCTGTCTTACCTAGAGCTTTGTGCTGTGTTGATGTTGAAGGAATCTTTAAGCGCCTCTATATTAGGGCGTCACATAACTCAATTATGAAGTCTCACGAAGTCTGGATGATGCGTCTTTAGGTTGTGGGGCGCGCCAATCTAGATGGGTCAAGACATCACCCTGATTTCTTCGAGTCGGATCGGTCTTTCGACATGGTCATTCGAGGATATGCGGAATGATACCCAACAAAATCAATGATGTTGGATTCAGATTCGGGATTGACGTTGTTGAAAATGCGCAGGTAGATGTATGTCTCTCCTAGGGCATGATGTTTGATCATGGTTACAAATCAGAATATTTGGGTGGCCAGCGAGAATGGTGACAATGACGTTATTTGGATGTCTCTCCTAAGTTATCAGATACATAGTTACTGGACGGTAGTACTGTAAATTTTCCCTATAATAAATAGAGGACTAGTTTGACTAAAAGAATAGTAGAGGACTAATCATTTGTACAAGTCATGTTAGAATAACATTCCGGAGGACTTTGAAGTAAAAAAGTAAAAAGATGAGATGGTAGCTTAACGATTTTTTGAAGTATAGGACCACTGTGACATTTACATGGTTGCTTTCCAGTTTTCGAAATCGCTCAGCCTCCCTCAGAACTACAACTACGGTTACGGGGAGGACGAGGAGCATCTGCAAGCGGTGGTACTGACAGTGAGCGAAAATGGTGGCGGCGAATTTAAAAGCAGAGACGCTGAAACTGATGGATAAGAGGACAGCGCTGGAGACGGAGATGAACGCCATCATCGAGCGCCTCACTCAACCGGGCGGTCCTGGTCTCTCTGGGAACCTGGTCGATTCCGAGGTAATAACAGTCGCTTCTTGTCTTCCTTCTAGAGCGTCGTTTTGTGTGATGGATTCGATTTGCTGCTCTAACCTCTTTCTAGGCTGTAATTTCTCACTTCTGCTGGAAGAGGTTACTTTGTTTGATCTATTTTTTTGATCCAGGGATTTCCTCGGTCAGATATTGATATTCTAGCTGTGATTTCTGAGCGCCGTCATCTTTCGGGTGAGATTTGTTCGTCTTTTTTGTCCAAATTGTTCCATAATCATAAATTTACCGTGTTGTTTAATTCTCTGGCTAAATCTGCTTTCTCAGCTAAGATGTATTAAACATTTGTGTTGCTAACAAATAGAGTTCAATATTTTGCGATGCTCTACCAAGAATGGGAGTGAATTGATTGCTGAGAGAGTAGTCGGTAGTGTTCTGGATAAGTTAACAGTGGGAGTTAGTTTTTAGATTTATATAACCTCATCATTGACGTACACCTCTATTTCCTTAACCCCATTCGTAAGAAGCAACCGTAGTTGGGATGCTTTGAGGGAAGTCTGTGTGTTTGAGACTGATAATATGACGTACTCTAACGTACTTTAGTCATATCAGTTGTATGTTTTTTCTATTAATTAGAACCTCCAGAGGATATGGAATTTCTCCATACATGGTTTTCACGAGCAGTATGAAATATGTGCTGCTATTCAGCATATATCTTTATTTGGACTGCATCTCTCAGACAGTGAGGTTGAGGCACACTCTTTTCTTGGGAAAAGATAAACTTTTGCAGGGTCCCGGAGTTACAGCAAGCGTTGCACTCTTTGTTGCTTAAGACATTCCTAGTAAACTTATTAAGTAGATCTGTGACTGTGTCATGTATGTTGGTCACTAATGTTTACTCATTTGCTCGTAATTCCAGAGCTGAGGAGTGATCATCAGGAACTTACAGATAAGATTAATGAAAAAATAGAACTCTTGCATTCAGCAAGACTTGCTCCAAAACCGTCATTAGCCAAAGATTCAGGTAATATACTTCTTAGTAAATGAAACATAAGATATTATCTGTGTTTTAGTTTTAACTTCCTGCAAGAATTGTAACTGCTAAGCACTTCCTCTTATCTATGATGTATGAGGTTAGATCCTGATATACTTGGGTAAATATCCATTTTACTCTTAGGAGTGCTATGCCATGTCAACATTTATTCTCCATACAAGTCTTCTTACATCCTTTATCTTATTTTGCTAGGAGATGGTGTTGCATTAACTATCCCTGGTTCATCACTTTCTAATGTTTCTCCAAGTGACATGGATGTAGACCTAGTTACCAAGCGACCTTTTGCAATAGTTGATGAAATTATTGATGGCTCCCCTGCATCCGAGGATGGTCTGCAGCTTGGAGATCAAATTGTGAAATTTGGGAGTGTGGAGGCTTGTGATAATCTGCTACAGCAACTTGCTTCTGAGGCTCAGACAAATCAGGGCAGGGCTGTTGCTTTGGTGGCGCTACGGCAAGGTGGACTAATCAATTTAACTGTGACTCCTAGAACATGGAATGGCAGGGGCCTGCTTGGGTAAAATATTCTTCTTCTTTTTAATGTATTCCCTTGATGTTAGATTATTTTTCTTTTGATTTCATTTTTCTCGATTGTCAGTCAATCATATGAGGGACAGCAGTAAGTTCTCTGAAAGTTTTCTACAATGAGCCTTGCCCTTGCTCTTTTTTAACTTTCTACCTTTCCTAAGATATTAACTAATTTAAGCAAGATACTGTCTGTGGTTTACTGATCAGTCATTGGGTATTTTCAAAAGATATCCACCTAGTAAGTCATGCAAATTAGCTAAGATTAATACTCAGTTCTTCTTACTCAGATCGACACTTATAACGATTTGTGTATTGTATGAGCCTGTTGATTTTGTGTTTAGATGTATGATGAAAAGATTATTGGTATTACTACCCTCTCTACATGGTTTCCAGCATCCATTTTGAGATTTTATATTGTAAGATGGAAGTCTTACTATGATCTATTCTCACCCACCCAAATAGCTGAGTTTCGTATCCGGTTCCAATGATTTGGAGTTGGTTATGCTCATAAAAATGTTTTAGTTCTTCATATATGCTATGAATGTAATCTGCTAGTCAAATAGTATAATATATATACCACTGGTTGCGATCTGCTTGACAATCCTTTCGGACACCCACCCACCCTTCTTTGGTTTTGTGCCTTTTTTCCTAATTTTATCATTTATTTGGTTTTACTTGCAGATGCCATTTCCGTGTCTTATAATTCGAAATCTGTTAGTTGTCTCCATCTACTTGCAGCCTCTTCAACTTGAGTTACCAGATAGTGATAATGAAGCGCAACAATCTTGAGAGATCTGTAGTTTTTTGGACAGCTTCAAACTATATATATATTCAGGACTCGGAATTGACTTATTGTTTATGAATAATATTTAGTGGGAAGGAGGGGGAGGCAGCAACCCACCTGTTTATGGACATCTTTTCTTTATGTCTGAGCTTGCAACTCATATTTAATTCCTTTAAGCTGTAGTAAGTGTTAAAGGCTAAAGAGTTGCTGAAGGCTAAATTAAGTGTTGTAATTCTCCTAATCAAAGATGTTAAGGATTTACTTCATGAGAAACATACCATATTAGGAAAGTCCTTTTGCAGTCCCCACAAGTAGTAGTAGAGACTAGAGAGAGCCCTTTCGGTCCCTTATAGGTTGAATCAAGGGGCCTGGGCTTGTGTGGATCCTCATATGCTACCATTTTTCTTTTAAATAAGGGTTAAATACTAAGAAGCTACCTAAAATTTAGACGTTTTGCAACGAGCTATCCGAACTTTAAAAAATAAAATTGGGCTACTCAACTTTGGCGAAGGTGCAACGAGCTATCTTCGTCTAAATTACCGTCAACGGTTGACAGAAATCAGTTGGAAATTCGTTAGAAATTGGACCGAGATAGATCGTTGCACCTTCGTCCAAAGTTGAGGCAACTCATTTTAATTTTTTAAAGTTCGGATAGCTTGTTGCAAAACGTTTAAAGTTCAGGTAACTTCTTGATATTTAACCCTTTAAATAAATCACATAAGTTAAAAATTGAACATTTAAATGGTGATATTGCTATCGCATACGGAGAGGACCAAATTAGGACCTCAAGAAACCACCTTGATCAAAATTGTTCCACTACATGAACCATTTCTCACATCAAAATTTGGTAAAAATTACTAGTCAATGCAGTGCAGGATAAAAACGGAAGAAATTGGTGGGTTTTAAGGACGTCGATACAGAAAAAAATATATATGAAGGACCAAAACAGGAACATGAAAATTCTGAGGGTGTCTTGTCTCAATCTTTAATAAATGAAAAGAACACACAAAGCTCAACTCTCTATCGTAGCCTGGTCCCTTCTCTCTTTATTAGTTTGTTTGTTTCTTTTTTCTTTATTACTCTTCTCCAACAGCAGTCTCTACTCCGCCACTGTTCGACATTCGGCACATCTTTTCTCTCTTTCTTCCCAGAACATAACTCCATTCCTCTATTTGCAGAAGTCCACCCTGTGCTCGATTTTGTGATTTCACTGTTGAATCTCGAGGAAGGAGAGAAGGTCAATGAGCATGGAAAATTTTGGGCACCAAAGCTGCCAGCTTTATTATCCACGTTGATTGGTCACACGAAAACGCCGCCGTTAGCTAGCTTCCACTTTTTTCTCTCGTTTTCCCCCACAATGTGCCATGGAATCTCTGCATTACGAGTCAGCTTGGAGACAAATTTGAATTTTGCTCTAGCGGAACCAAGAAAGCTGCTCGAAGAAGAGGAAGAAGGTGCATTGTGTGCTGTAATCTCTCCCTCCGCTCAAAACAAATCATTTTGAAGGTCATTTCAAGAATTTCGGCTGATTTGTGGGTAGGGAGAGTTAGGGTTCTAGCTAGTTAGTACTTCTTTAGGAATCTGGCCTGAGGATTGATTTCGAGGGCTGAAAGTGAGGATCTGATGTTCGAGCTAGGAGGTTGATTCTCTACAATGTACTGTGAGTGAGGGTTTAGCGGCTTAGCAGGATTTTGGATTTACATTTACTAAGGTTTACTTAATGTCTGGAGCTCCTAGGGTGAAGTCAATGAACGTGGCTGATTCAGAGGCAAGGGCTGTGTTAGGACCTACTGGGAACAAGACAGGTTCTTTAAGCAGCAGGAAGCCTACTTCGAAGCCACTAAGGAAGAATGACAAATCTTATGATGATGCTAAAGTCTGTGATGAGAAGGGAGCTCAATCTGCTATGCCCAGTTCACCCTCTTCTAAGCCACATTCCAAGAGTGTGCCCTCCCTACTTCGAAGGAACGAGCAGTTGCTGCGCTCCAACATGTCAATGAATGCTTCATGCTCCTCTGATGCCTCCACGGATTCCTTTCACAGCCGGGCATCCACTGGAAGGCTAATTCGATCATCAAGTGTTGGGTCTAGAAAAAAGCTGTATGTCTCTAAGCCAAAATGTGTTGTTTCTGATGGTGGTCTTGATTTTGGATTGGACTCTCCGCCGCCTCTTGGATTGCAGATGAAGAAGTGTGCTTGGGTTACACCAAATTCAGGTTCGAGATTGATTTTTCCTTTTGTATCTTTCGGTGATAAGTTCAATGCTAATTTGGTAGAAAGCGTGTATTAGTAGTATGTTCCAATAAACATTTTTCAACTGGGTTGATCATGGGCGGGGCGGTCTTGTCTTGGAGGCAGGACCAATACCGAAATTTCGATCTTGATATTTAGAGGACCGAGACCGAATTTGGCCAAAAAAGCCCGACCGAATCGGTCTTGCTTGACTCGGGCCGGTCTCGGTCTTTGACTGAATTTTTGGTATAAAAAAAATCAACTGAATTGATCAAAAAAATCATTGAAGTTTTGGTGTTGAACCCGCTTGCTTCATGTCTTCCATCGCACTTCCCTTATGGAACCGATTCAATTTATTGAATGCTTCAAGGTCATGAATTATTAGTGTTTCAAGTTACACCATAAATTTCTGGGGTTTTGTTCAAGGTCGGTCCGGTCCTAGTCGGTTTTTTTTGGGGGGAAACGAGACCGATCCCGGCCTTGAAGAAAAAACCCGTCCGCTCGGTCCTAGTCGGGCCGGTCTTGTCGGGAATTCTGTCCAACCAGTATTTTTTTATCAGACCTATTTTTCACACAGTAGAAAAAACTGCTGATTCTTTTTTGGTGCTAGTACTAGCTGCTGGAACAGTTCTATGCTGGATGCATTATATAGATAATTAATTAGAAAAAGGAATACAGGCTTTGTATAAACTTCCAAGACAGAATTTTTCAATTTCTACTACTTATCTGTTCATTGAAAATGGCATATGCATCTTGTTGTTAAGGGAAGACTTTCTGGGGAAGAACTATGGGAGATTTACAAAAGCTATGAATGCAGAGGCTTTAGTTCTTCTCTCATTCCTTAAGTTCTCCTCTCATTTCTGAGACCTTGCAGTCATAGAGATTCTGATACCATGTCGAATACCAATTGCCCTAAAACCTTAAATAATATGTTCAACTGTTGGTGATGCAGATCCGTTATATGCTACTTTTCATGATGAAGAATGGGGTATTCCAGTTCATGATGACAAGTATGTTACTGGAAATATATTCCTCTCATATCATATCCAGTTCAAGATCCAGCTCAACTAACAGGCTTTAGTATTCTTCATCATTGGTGCAGGAAATTGTTTGAGCTTCTAGTCCTTTCCAGTGCTTTGTCAGAACTTACATGGCCTGCTATTCTCAGCAAAAGGGAAACTTTTAGGTACAAGCTTTAAAATGGGTCATGATTTAGTTCAAGTAGTGAAAGTGTATCCACCACATTCTCTCAGTAATCTAATCTCTTCTTCTATTTTTGGTAGGGAGGTTTTCATGGAATTTGATCCTGTTGCTGTTTCAAAGATGAATGAGAAGAAGATTGTAGCTGCAGGAAGTACTGCAAGTTTTCTATTGTCGGAACTAAAGCTGCGTTCCATCATTGAGAATGCACGGCAAATATCTAAGGTACAAAGTTCTTTCGCCCTCATAGGTAACATGCTCTTACAACTCAATAATTTACTTACTAATATAATAACAGAGAAACAGACAAAAAAAATTGGTAAAGCGTCAAAATAAGATCATTTTTGTTGGATGAGAATCTTAGATAGGAGAGTAGGTGCTATCAACTTTACTAATTTAATGGTTGTGCCTTCAAATTTAATCCTTTTATTATTACATCTGGGTTAATATGCATATGTCTCTACCATAGATTTTGTCATTATCTCTTCAAGTTGTTTCAAAACATTGTTAAGTCTTACCTACCTAACCTAACACAACAGTATGAGCAGCTCTATCCCATTGCTATATGGTGTCTTGCCATCACATTAGTCTGATTCATATGCTATGCACATTAATATATTGATAGTGAAGTTTGAAGCTTACACTGTGTCTCTTTCTATGTATGGTGACCAACTGGTTTGATCTGCAAGTAAATTTTGTATGGAGAGGTTCATAGTAATTCATAGATAGTTTATTGATCCAGCGCACCACAACACCTAATGCAAACCAATACTACTTGACTGTCATCATCCTCCCATGCCAACCTATTTGGTTGGACACTGATGATTTTTATACCAATTCCATGCCCTATCCTATTGAAGGAGATTGCAGTTTATCTGGGTAGTAGTTAGTGATGACAAAACTTTGCTGCTATGCTTGTTAAAAAATTTAACTTCTGCAAGCAACCAACCTCTTATGATAATGATTTCTTTCAATTGTGTTTTTTTGGCCATATTTAGAAATTTATGTCCACCCTACCCCCACCCACCTGTCGGTAGCTGAGGCCAGGGTGGAGCTTTTCAAAGTCTAGGAGTAGGAGGGTAGATTGGTCCCTTGAACTCTTAAAAATGTTGAAAAATACCCTCTTCTTAAACTTGTGACCCTATTTGATCCCCTAAATTTCATTCCTATCTTCTTATTTGGTTGTGGATGTTCTTACTTGGGTGATGCTGCTGCCATTGGCAGGTAACGCAAGAGTTTGGTTCTTTTGACAAGTACATATGGAGTTTTGTGAACCACAAACCCATATTGAGCAAATTCCGATATCCCCGACAAGTCCCCGTGAAAACCCCCAAAGCCGAGATGATCAGCAAAGATCTCGTGAGGAGAGGTTTTCGGAGCGTAGGCCCCACAGTCATATACTCGTTCATGCAGGTAGCAGGCATTACAAATGACCATCTCATCACTTGCTATAGGTTCAAGGACTGTATGGTTGAAAGGAAAGACGAGTCTACTTATAAAATGGAAGAGGTTGAAGACGATGATAACAGAGTTGTGAGGAGGACGGAATCAGAACTATCTACTACTGCTATGGAAGACCTCAACATCTCCACCAAGACGTGACATTGCATCTGTTGAATGGCTGATGATCTAGAATATGTGTATAAGAAGGAAATATACATAATAATATCAGTGCATTACTACTATATATGCTGCCTGCCTAAGGGAACCGTGCTCGATCAAGCTGGGATTTGTATTTTATTATTATATTACGGTGTCTTCATTTTATTTATTTTTTACTAATCTGCATATTGCCAATGGTAACATGTAATTATGTATTAGTCGACCAACCAAAGCACATTTGAACTCAAACCCGCGATCTCAATACAGTAGTTGAGTTGCAATCTTTTTTCCAAAGTACCCTCCTCCTACCCACTACATCCATTGATAATAAAACACGACCGAAGCAGTCTTCTACATTAATGGGTCTGTAGTTTTTAATGTGGTTGCCCATGGAGTGTCTTTCTGTCTGTAGGGATTAATTGTTACCTAAGAGATGTGTGTAATTTTAATCAATCAATGTGGGACAGCTTTTCTTGTTTTGCTGCTCTAGTCGTGTTGTGTCTATGACATGACCACATACGACTGTGTCTGTAAGACTCATCACCATGCCGTGCTATTGATGACCCAGTTACTACATATTATAAGGCTACCCGGTTACTCAACTCAATCATCCATCCTATACCACTACAGATCAACGGTAACTCGATAACACATATATTGAAACCTTTTGAAACAGCTAAATGATACAGCTACTATTCATGAAGGAAACTCCAAAACAAAGAGAGAAATTGAAAGACAACTAATTTTCACATAAAATTACCTCAAGGAATAGCTCAACAAGGCTTGATTTCGAAGCCAATGCTAAGAAGTGTCCGAGCTGATTCCATTGCCTTCTCGCCTCCAAGTTCCATGGCCTCGCACGTTAGTTCAGACTCAGTGTCCCGTGACCATTTAGCTGCAGAATTTGAACCAACCTTCTTGATCTGAGAGCTGCTGCTGGTCATGTCTGGAGGTGCAGTAGCTGCAACTAAAGGCGCACATGGAGGGCCATGCCTTTTCTTAGGGACGGGCATGTCATGGTCATGTATCCCTTTGTAGGTGATTATACTAACACTGACGTTATCAGCGGCAGTTTCTGTGTGTTTACGAGCAGGGCATCCAGCAGAAGTGCATCTGTAGTAGTTCCTGAAAAATTACCCAATGAATGCATGTAATTAAAAGGTATCGAATAATCTTTTGGATGATATAGTAAATACTCATTCAAAATTACTACAGCTCAAAGGATTATAGTTAGGCTTATGTATGTGGTAAGTTTTCTCCAATTATTGAATAGGATCTTACCCTCTGTTGAATTGTACCAGAATTATTAGACTTTTGCATTTGACTGTTTTATTTTATGTTCCATTTAACTTAACTTTACAAACTTGAAATGGAACTTGTAAGATGTTAGAATCACTGCAGACCTGGGGTGGGGATTTCCCTTCACCATTTTTTGCCCATATTTGCGCCATCTGTAGCCATCTGCTGAGATTCCCACATCACCCGCTGCATGCACAACGAACTTAGGCTTCTTTCCAGGTCTTAAAAGAAGATCCGCACCTGATAAGCTATTTTTCTTCCCACTGTCGTAATAAAAGAACAGCTATCAGAAGATCTTTTAGTCAAACCTATGCACATTTCAACAGAAAGTTTGGAACTGTATATTGACTACAATTCATCAATCAGAACTTTAGACCAACTTACCCATGTTTAGGCTCCTTATTAATGGCATCTTCCTTACTTGTAATTGTTTCACTATCACCATTGTATCCATTAGATATCCGTTGTATTCCATGTGATATGATTGTTGTTACTCGTGCTGGCTCTTTAGAAGATGTGCATGTTCGAGTGCCACTGAGGTTCCTGACAGATAGCTCTGAAACATCATGTGCAACACTGCCTCGAACTGATCTTACAGTCCTACTTTCTCTGGGACTGTTGACGTTTCTTGGTGGATCATGATTGTGGTGACTCCTGGAAACAGTCTCCATGATATGCCCCACATGGTCACAACATTCAATCTTCTTGGCAGAACACCCTAAATATGTACACCTGAAGTAGCTCCGGGAGCCTTTTGGACTTTTAACTTGCTTTTGCCCATATTTTCGCCAGTTATAACCATCACTAACGGAGGTCTTCACAGCTACAGGTGTAGATACAGGCTTCTCATTAGAACCCTGCATGTCTAAATCTGCTGAGCACAAGCTTCTACTATTTGTTCCTGATGACAGATTTCGGTCATACACAGTAGAACATGGAACGGATTGGTTAACAGAAATAGGTGAGCATTCTGCTGATGATAGGGTCTGAAGCTGATTCTTGGCCTGTGTTTGAAGAACTGCTTGAGCAGTTAGACTTGCGAGAAGTTCCTGGTGGGTCATCCTACCTTGTCCCTAAGGCAGACAGATACCAAAAACAAATAAATCAACAGATCAAATTGGACCAACCTGACCAGCAAAGACTGACCAGTTCTGAAACATGAACAAGAACCCTGAAATAAGGAAAGGGAAGTAATACATTGTTTTGAAGCTACGGACTTTGTTCTTTCCTTTTCTTTCACCAATAGAAAATTGCTTTGATCATATTTCTAAAGGACGAATGATAGATTTATCTCTAACTTCCAATTAAAGTTAAAATTCACCAAGTTTGCCTATTTTGAGCTAAAGGTTTAAAGCTATAACCATCCATGGTTTTGTATTTGCAACTCCTCAAAATGGCATGTTCAAGAAACAGAAAAGAATCCAATTCACATAGCAAAAATCTGTGTAGGCAAAAGTTCAATCCATCTGAAGACTTTCATTTGCAGACTCTTTTCCATTCAAAATGGAAGTAACTTCTATTTAGCTTGCTAGAATCAACTTTGAAAAAAAAAATCAGCTCAATTCTTATAAAACATAGAGAAAAAAGGAGGGTGGAAATATAATGCCTATCAAACCTTGGATACTTGCTGGAGAAGACAATTCGCCTGCGACCCTGCAAAGTCATTCATAAAAGCCACCAACAATCCGAACATAAATGATTAGGAAACCAAATAGAGCAGAAAACAGTGTGAAAGACCTAACAACCGCTCTCCACGAAACAATAAGCACTGGAAGCTAACCTTCACAGTGACTGATCCGATGTAATCTAGCAGCAGGTCCGGCTTCTAGGGTTTCCAGGGCTCCCTCCCTCGCTTCAGTGCCACCTTCGTCAGGTTGTTCCTCCCTCATCTGCCTGTGCTCAAGGCGGCTCTCATCCTCAGAATCCGAATCCACTTCTGATTGAGACTCCGATTCCGATACAGCATCATCATCAGACACCTCTGCCTTCGGACTGTCCACTCGAGGAGCTTCGAGGCTCACGTTCTCCCTCCCAGCCATCACCGACTTCTCGCGGTGCAAGACACGCGTACTACGAAGTGCTGATGCAGCCCTCTCTGCCGTATTTATTTATACTTGATATATATTCGAAGCAGCTGCCTCACAGTACTCAGCTTCCGTCTGCAGAGTGCCAACCGCAGTGTGTAGGCAGAAAGATTTTGTCTTGGTTGCTTGAAAGAGACGAGAGAGAAAGAGATATATAAATGTTTGACCAGAATTGACTCAGGTAGTTTTTGTAACGGTGACGGAATAAATTGGATACTACGTTAGTCGAGATATGTTGACTTTAGCTGTTATTATGACGGCGTTAAGGTCTGACACTTTTGATTTCTATTTTCAGGGAATATGTCTGATTAATTATTTTTTCAATTGAGAAAACAAAATGAATGTCCTGTAAATAGTAAATACCCAAGATAAACTCATATCACACATTCAAATTGAAGATGATTCCTCCATGAATTTTTGGATGAGAAGAAAATTGAGAAGGAAAGGATAATATAGGTTTGTTAAATTTTAATCTCGGTCTTCTATATTTTCTTAATCCCACAGATGTGAGATTTTATGGTGCTGACTTCAACATTCTCCGACGCTATCAAATTTGACTGAACAAATCTCCTCACATCAAAGTCTGACCCGAATTCTGGTAAGTGGAATAAACGGTACACAACAAACCCACATAGGGGTACCCATAACGAGAAACAATCCAATACTGTCACTTTAATATCGGGGGCGAGCAACACCCAAACAGCAACCACATTATACAACTTGAGTTTCATTCTAAAACCAGTTGGTGATAAAATGAGGTAGTCTTGTTGTATATATGGTGCCTATATTTTCTTAACGTGTGATTTCCTGGCGGTGACTTCAACAAGGTTCCCCTACGATCAATCCTCCAACTACAGAGAAAAAAAATGTAAAATTTGGTTTGCCTTCAAAACCCTAACTACATTTCAATTTCCATCTCAGGAGAATTGTTAGTCGATAAACAAAAAATGTATGCAATACAAAGAGAAAACAAGACATCTGTTTATTGAAGCAGTCACTAATGAATAGGGTAAACATACACCTATGTGCCTAGAGATTCAAAAAATCAAGCATAATCTGGCATGACTTGTTTGAGGAACGTAATTGGTTCCGAGTCTTGATAGACCTCATCGAACGGTACATAGTTTTGCTCCTTGTCATAGACATGGCAAACCGTCATTATCGTCTTCATCAATCGCCAATTCCACTTCGCTTCATTCAGGTACTGTTTTCAAGTTCATAACACAAGTGTGCAGCAAATCATCAACCAGAGGGAGGTTGAAAGAGAGTATATCTCAATCATTATATTATGATAAAACTTCAACTTTGTGTAATTAGTGAAAAAAGCTTTCTACCTTTCCCCATTTCTCTTGAATAGATTTATGAGCTGCTCGCAGATTGTAACTTGGAATCCTCGGGGATATATGGTGCGGTATATGAACATTGATATCATGGCAGAGAATTTCAATCCTGACAAACACGGATCAGCAATTTTAAGATTCTCGGAAATGGGTTACTGCTAAGGAATTACAGTGAAGTTGATAATACCACTTGGGATAATCGCAGTGGACAGTGCCGTTAAGCTGTGCTTGAGCAGCATTCCATTCGTCTGAAGATTTGAAAGGAATGTGTGGAGCAGTGTGATGAACCATTGTGAAAGTACTCATCTGCAGACATCAAGGAGATCGATAAACAAATCTCAAATGAAGTGTATAAAGTGTGGAAAATGAAAAAAATAAAATCATTACCCAAAAGTGATAGCCGAGCCAAGGCATCAACCAGAACTTGATCCATCCCACAATGCTAGTCTTGTAAATGATTAAAGGCCAACCAATTGCCATGAATGCAAATACACAAGCCAAACTGATATTCACCCTCTTCACTTCATTTGGTCTGTATTTCTTCACATCAAAGTGCCACACCAACCTATACACAATCAGACAATATTTAGATTCAGAAGCAGAACCTTTTTTCAAAATATAAGAATGACAACGTATATAGAAGAATGGTTAATTTGCACCTTCTTAGCTTGAAACAATTTTCTAGCTGAACCTTTTGTTCTAACCCCTAAAGTTTGCTAGCAATCTACTAAAGCTAGAAGAAAACAAGGCTGCACTGGGTTGTTGGTTGTATATACAACTCACCAATGACCAATGGACATCCACGGTCGAATCGGACCATATGCAAATATCAATGCCTTCCTCATTAAAGGGGATTTGTCAACTTCCTCCTTCCGAACTGGGTGCCATGCTGTATCTTCAAGCAACCTATAAAGGTGAGCAAATCATAAGAAGCCCAAGGAAGAATTGTACATTCCTCGATAGAAAATCGATAAATCTAAGTTATGTACATGTTTGTTTTAGCATGATGTTGATCGTGCTTAAATCTCCAAGGCTCGTACGGATATATCAATGGCAAAAAGGCTAGGGTCCCAATAATGTCTTCCAATAATTTATTCTTTGAAAAGGATTTGTGCGCACAGTCGTGGCCAATGACGAAGAACCCAGTAACTGCAGTTCCTGTCCATGCCCATGCAAGAGGAAGTAGGTACCACGGTGCTTTTGCTATCATGAAAAGTCCCAACGAATAGGACGCAGCTGATATCAAAACCGATTTCCAAGCTTTTACATCATCGATCTCAAATACCTGATATACAGAGAAGAAAAACCCATGAGTAAAACAGATGATAAACCGTAAACGTGGTGCATCAGCTTGGACTGTGAATTACCTTTTTTGGAAGGGAGGTAATGATATCCTTCAGTGTAACATTACCGGGTAGTGGTTCTCCAATTTGTCTAAACCCGTATCTTTCACACAATTGTTCTCTATGCTCAGGAGTGTTGGTGTCTGCACTTTCAATAGGAAACGATGCAACTGGAGTTGCTATAGCTTGGACAACTGCAACTCTTTTAGTAGATATTGAACATTTTTTACTTCTGCCTCCCTTCTGTAAAGCGGTCTCCCATTTCAAATAGCATATCCCTGTGATTCGTGATAACAGTATAAATAAAACCACCAAAGGAATTGATTAAGAGTTACAGAGAATCTAAATGTAAGAAAACTGTCCAAATCAGTTCAAGGAGACAATGGCAGCAATTTTTAGTCCTCGAGTAGATTAAATAGAAGCATCATTTTCTGAGTCTTTCATCAATTCACATAGTTTCAATACTGAAATTATCCTAAATCTTAATTCCACCATTGATACAGTCCAGTTATTGGCAATGCAAGTGATCTCGATTCAACAAACACACGATTATAGCTAAATGAACTTGGTGTGCGTTACAAAATTGGTTACCTGGTGAATTCTTGGTTGAAATGATTTGCCCAACCTTCCTTTGGTAAGGCCCCTGAGGACAGTGCAGAGGAACACAAAATTTAGCAAGCATTCAGTCTTTTCAGTGAAAGAAACCTAAAATTGTATCAATATTAGAGTGAAACCCACCCACCTTGAACAAGAATGCAGAATCTGTTAGTCTGCAGGCCATTGCAGAGAATTCCTTTCCCAATCTCTTGAATTTTTTAACTGGTCTCTTGCTTGTAGAAGGTTTCCAAGCTTTATGTTTGGATGGACGCCACCCGCTCCGAGAAACAACACAGTAGTGAGCGAGGGAGTGGATGACATTTTCGGAGATACCACAACCTCTGCTGTTCTCTGGGCTTGTCCACCTCAACTCTAACCCACTTGCATAGAAAAAGTTATATAAATATTAAAAGAAATGAAATTGGAGTGCATATGATTATATTATATGCATTTGTTTAATGCTTAGATACATTTTTAGAATTTATTTTAATTTTTGGTTTGATAAATTTTATTCAGTTTAGAATATATTTTAAAAATTAAAAAAAAAACACTTAAAACATCACAATGTTTTTTAAATTCATGTTTTATGAAGTAGAACCTTAGTGCCTTACCGAACCGACCCTTTCTTCATTTTCTTCGTAAAGTGCCTTAAAATCATCACCTTTCTATATACTAATTTGGTTAAGTTATATAGAATTATGACAAATAAGTTTTTTAAGACATTTTCTATTCCTAATGTCAATTTCATAACTTTTAATTTATCCATATCAAACATATAATTTCCACTCATATGTGGCATGCCATGTAACTTAGTTTAAAATTTTTCAAAATCTCTCATTCATTCTCCCAATTAGTTACAAAATTTCATTAATCTCTTCTTATTTTCCATGTGCATTTATGCTTTTCCTTAGGTTTATTTTATTTACTAAATTTTATATTTTATGAAAAGCAAGTAGATGCATATATTAAATATTTTTATTACGATATAATTTAAGATGAAATTAAGGATAATTATGTATATTATATATCAATTTTATGAAAAATAATAATCACATGTTAATTTTATGTAGATATTTATAATTATGTATGCAATATAAAATCTAGGGTATGAAAAAATAATTGGTCCATGTCAAACATATAATTCTCACTCATATGTGACATGACATGTAGGGGTGAGCTTGGGCGGGCCGGGCCGGTCTTTTTGGCAAGACCGAGCCCGAGCCCGAAATTTCGGTCCTCAACTTTGGAGGACCGAGACCGAGTTTGGTCTAAAACCCCCGCCCGAGTCGGTCTTGCTTGACTCGGGCCGGTCTCGGTCTATTACCGAAATTAAAAAAAAAAAAAAAACTGAATTATTACAAATCTAAATACATCCAGTCATCCAAATTCAGTACAAACTAGTAACTACAAAGTAGTACAAAGTGATCCACAAAGTACCAAGTACCAAACTAATCCAAATTCAGTACATCTACAAACTATTTTTCACAAAGTACAAAGTACCAAACTGATCCACAAATTACATCTAAATCTGGACATTTACTTCTTCACAGAAAAAACATATATACCAGCATATAATCAGCCTTCTGCAGGTTGTTATGTATTGATACTCGTAGGAAAGCTCTACCATGTTGTACTGCCTGCAACATTGAAAAAAATAAAAGTCACCAAAGAATATAGGTAATCATCCATGAAGTGCTGAATATGTTAGGGGAAGGCAGAAAATGAGTCAAGGATAAAATCTTTTCATTGTTTTCTTCCCTAAGATTGACAATTAAAAAAACTTATAACCAGTGTTACCTTAATATGTCAACATCAATAGAGATTGCATTATAGGCCTCAAGATTAAGAATGCTGCTAGATGGCTACACAATGCTTCTAACAACGGAAAAGTACCTAAAGCATCATAGTAATAAACTGGAAGATCAACCTCCGCGCCATATGCAAGATACAGCATATGGGATGAGAACTCTTTATCTGATATTCTCGCTTGAGCAACCTATTGAAAGCACAAGAACACAGTGATTTTTGCTAATATCATGTAGTTTCAGCAACTGACATGGATAAACATTCACATTTTCTAGTAATCAAACGCCACTTAACAGAATAGATTATAACTGCTTAACAAATGCAAAAAACAAAAAGAGCACAAAGCATACCTCTGCAACCCTGACACAAGAAGCTATCTCAATTCTTCCAATTCAAATCAAGATAACTTGCGCTTTATTTCATTCTAAGAGACAAACAAACCGACCAATTTCTCCGTCTATCCATAAGTACCAAGAAAAGGCAGCTTCACAACTCAAAATACTACAACATTCCAAACTCAAATGATGCAGAAATAAATCAAAGAACATAAATTACCTTTGGGAGCCATTGGTTTGGTGGACGAGAGAATCCTACCCTACTGAAATACCAATTGTAAAGAAACGAAGAATGAAGGAAGTCAGCTAGCAAACTTTAGATAGAGAGAGCTTATGAAATACTAGAAAATCCTTGCAGAGGTAAGAGCTACGGACCTTACAGGTAACACCGTGCGTGAGGAAGCAACGGCGACTGCAAATGCTATGCTAGGGTTTCAGAGGTAGAAAGTGACTCCCCCAGAGAAAATTGTTTAGTGAAGTTTAGTGGGAGAGGAAACGGGAGATGAAACGGGAGAGGCGCCGCGGGAGATGAAACGAGAGAGGCGCCGCGGGAGATTGAAGAAAGGATCGCAGAGATGAAGAACTAAAGAAGGGTGGCGAGGCTGCTTCGTGGAGAGGGAGGAGGCTGGTCCCTTGCTCAACGAGTTGAAGTATATATAGTATTAAGTATTAGGGTTTTAGGCAATTCGGGCCGGGCCGGTCCGAATCGGGAATTTTGGGGAAAAACCCGAGCCCGAGCCCGACTTTAGATGGAAAAACCCGCCCGCTCGGTCTCGGTCCTAGTCGGTCTCGGTCCTAGTCGGTCTCGGTCTTAGTCGGGTCGGTCTCGGTCCAACCAGTGTTTTTTGCTCACCCCTAATGACATGTAACTTAGTTTATAATCTTCCAAACCCTCTAACGTATTCTTTCAATAAGTTACAAATTTTTATTAATCTCTTCTTATTTTTCATGTGCATTTATGATTTTTCTTAACTTTATTTTATTTACTAAATTTTATATGTTATGAAAAGCAAGTAGATGCATATATTAAATTCTTTTATTACAAGATAATTTAAGATCAAATTAAGGATAATTATGTATATTATATATCAATTTTATGAAAATAATAATCTCGCGTTAATTTTATGTAGCTATTTATAATTATGTATGCAACATAAAAGTTAGGGTATGAAAAAATAATTCGTACATGTCAAACATATAATTGTCATTCATATGTGGCATGACATTTCTAAAGCCTATAACTCAGTCTCCCAATGAGTTACAAAATTTCATTAATCTTTTCTTATTTTTCATGTGTATTTATGATTTATCTTAAGTTTATTTTATTTACAAAATTTTACATTTTATGAAAAACAAGTAGATGCATATATTAAATTCTTTTATTACAATATAATTTAAGATGAAATTAAGAATAATTATGTATATTATATATCAATTTTATGAAAATAATAATCTCATGTTAATTTTATGCAGATAATTATAATTATATATACAAAATAAAATCTAGGGTATGAAAAAATTATAATACTAATAATATTAATATAATTTTTTCATATTTGTTTTAGAACTATTTTTATAAAATAGCATTGTTATATTCTACTAGAATCAACATATATTCCAAATTTAAAAAAGATTATATATAATTTATAATTGCTATAACTAATATATATTTACATACATTCTAATAGTTTGTATTTATTTAAAAATATATGAAAATAGTAGATGTCATAAAATAAATTAAATCATTAGTTAACATCATATTCATAATTGTTGACATTTGTTTTTATTATCTACTCATTTATTTATATAAAATATAAATAATCATTATATTGTATAATATTATAAAAAATAAAAATAAGTGTAACATTTTTTCATAAGTATAATTAATTTTTATGTTGTGTAATTGAATTAATATTAATTAAATATACTTTAATAAACTGTAAATAATTATGTTATAAATATATATTTATATTTATTTTAAAAATATTATTAATTTAGAAACTAATTTCTAGTATATATATATATATATATTTGTTGACCGGATTTTGCCATCTGAAACCCACAATGTTCACTACTTTAGATTTATAGTAAAAAAAGGGATTTATTTTTTTACTCATGTTAGGATTTGTGGATTGTACAATGTTAATGTACAATTTGATAGCTCCCTTCATTTTTTTTCATTAACTTGAATGAAAAAACTTAAAAAATTTATCAGAATACAACCAAAAGTTTTGCTACAATATTGTTGAAGTCATACATACCACAATACCACACCAGTGGTATACAATATATTTGGGCACCATATATACAACAATGTTAATTCCTCCTATCACCAATTGGTTTTAGGATGGAACCCGAGTTGTATATTGTGGTTGCTATTTGAGTGTGGATCGACCCCGATATTAAAATTTAACATGGTATCAGTGTCCGGTTCTGTTTGACGGTGTTGGGTTGTTTCCCGTTGTGGGTACCTGATGTGCGTTTGTTGTGTCCCGTTTACTCCACATACTAGAGTTCGAGTCGGGCCTGGACGTGAAAGGGGATTTGTTGAGTCCCAACCCGTTTGGATTAAAATGTGTCGGTGTCGTGCCTTAATCGAGTTATCACAGTGAGGGGAGTGTTGAAGTCAATGTGGTATATACATATCACACTAGTGGTATACAATAAATTTGGGCACCATATATACAACAATGATAATTCCTCCTATCACCAATTGATAGGGGTGAGCAATAAAACCGTTTGGACCAAGACCAGACCAAAACCGACCGAGACCAAACCAAAAAAAACAAACCATTTGTGGACCGAAACCAATGGTTTCACTTAAATGGTTTTATTGGTTCTGGTCTAAATTTCGGTCTTAGACCATTGGAGACCATTTAAACCGGACCGGACCGATTTGTTTTAAAAAACATATAGCCCAGTTTCCGTCTTCAGACTCTTCTGCTCTCTGTTGTCAAATCTTCACAGCTCCATTGTTTGGATTCTATGGACAGGCCCTAGTTACCTGCTGCTTTGAGACGATCGGAGAAGAGACGGCTCTGGTGGACTGAAGGAGCTTGTTAGCCTGAGATAGCTGAGACATGAGAGTTATTATCTGCGCATGGTAGTAACGAGCCTGCTCCACCGTCTCAGCTTCGAGCTCGCCGAGCTGGGAGCAGAGTAATAATATTATACTTGAAATGCTTTTTGTATATTAACTTATATTCCAAGTCTTGATTACAAGAGTATATATACAAGAGAGAATAATCTCTTAGAATGGAAAACCCTAATAGTTAGGAAGGGAGAATATTGTTAGAATCTCTTAGAATGGAAAACCCTAATAGTTAGGAAGGGAGAATATTGTTAGATAAAAACTATCTATAATAGGGATATTACAGTTGCTAAATATTGGTACTATTATTATTATTCCTTATACGCCCCCTGAAGTAGGACGCACCATCGAGGAGTCCTAACTTCTGTCGAAGTAGGAGAAAACGCCCCCTGGGAAGAGGCTTGGTAAGGGCATCCGCAGGTTGATCGACCGTTGAAATTTTAAACACTCGAACAAGACCACGTTGTACCAGATCACGAACAAAATGATAGGCAACGGCAATGTGCTTCATGCGAGAGTGGAACACCGGATTAGCACTTAGTTGGGTTGCACCAACGTTGTCACAATAAAGAGATGGTGAATGAGCAAGCTGGACGCCAAGCTCCTGAAGTAGAGTTCGAATCCACACGGCCTCAGCGGCAGCATCGGCGAGAGCATAGTATTCCGACTCGGTCGAGGACCGAGAGATCGAGCGTTGACGATGAGAGCTCCAGGAGATAGCGGTTGTGCCAAGAACAGCAACATATGCCGTGGTGGACGAGTAATTGGACGAGGCGGGAGCCCAATCAGCATCCGAGAAAACCCGAAGGTGCAAAGGCGAGCGAGCACGAAAGAAAATACCATGATGAATCGTGCCCTTGAGATAGCGTAGTAAGCGCTTGACGACAGTCAAATGTAGTTCTGTCGGGCGATGCATGAACTGAGAGAGCTTGTTAACTGCATAGCAAATGTCGGGTCGAGTGAATGATAAATATTGAAGAGCACCGATGACCTGACGATAGTGTGTGGCATCCGTGGTGGCCGAGCCATCATCAAGTGTGAGTAGCGGCGTGGTGGCCATGGGAGACGCCACTTCCTTAGCACCATCCATATGAACGCGTTCAAGAAGCTCACGTATGTATTTTGCTTGGGAAATGAAGATGCCGGCAGCTGTTCTGAAGACTTCAACACCAAGAAAGTAGGTTAAGGAGCCAAGGTCCTTTAACGAGAACCGATTGGAGAGGTCACGAATAAATTGCCCGATAAACTTGGGGGAGCTCCCCGTGATGACTATGTCGTCCACGTAAACAAGTAGAAAAACACGAATATCTCCCCGATTATAGATATATAAGGATGCATCGGCAACAGAATTGGTAAAACCATACCGGGTGAGATACAAGCTGAATTCAATGAACCATGCACGAGGAGCTTGCTTGAGGCCATATATCGCTTTGCGAAGGCGACACACGGCAGTGGGCATATCACGATCGACGAAACCTTGAGGTTGAGTCATGAAGACTTCTTCACTTAACGTCCCTTGAAGAAAGGCGTTGTTGACGTCTAGTTGGTGCAAGGACCAGCCGAAGGAGGCAGCAAGGGCAAGGACCGTGCGGACGGTGGTTGACTTGACAACGGGGCTGAACGTTTGCTTGTAGTCGATGCCGGTCCGTTGGTGGAAACCCTTGGCGACTAGACGTGCCTTATGGCGCTCAATGGAACCATCGGGGTTACGTTTGATACGAAATACCCATTTGTTGCCGACGATGTTCATATGAGGCTGCGGTGCAACGAGATCCCACGTACCATTACGAACAAGTGCCGCGAACTCATCGGTCATAGCGGCTCGCCATAGGGGATCCTTGTTTGCCGTAGAGAAAGAGGACGGTTCCACCGTTGAGGGGAGCGGGTGTTTCGCGGCCGCAAATAGACGTTTGGGTTTGAAGATATTGTTTTGTGCCCTCGTTGTCATGGAATGAGTCCGACGAGGCTCCTCCGGCGGCGGCTCAGTTGTGGTGGCGGACGACAATGATTCTGCCGTGGGCGGCAGGTACGGCACGGTGGCAGTGATAGGCGGAAGCTCCGGATTGGCTACGGTAGGAGGTGCTGGCGCCGGATTGAAGGGAATCTCGGCAAGAGGAGGCTCAAGGGCAGGATCCCATTGAGGTAGGAGGATTTGCACGGTCGCTGGAGGTGATGACGTGTCTGCCTTGGCAAAGGGAAATACATCTTCAACGAACGTGACATGGCGGGAAGTGAAGATTGTGCTTGAGGACAAGTCAAGACATCGATAGGCACTTTGTTGAAGAGAGTAGCCAACGAACACACACGGGCGGGACTTGGGAGCCAATTTGTGCGGTGAGTATGGCTTGAGCCACGGGTAACAAAGACACCCGAAGACACGGAGCTTCTCATAGTTCGGTATCTCGTTGAAAATACGTTCGTACGGAGAGTGGTTCGCAACAATCGGTGTCGGCAACCGATTAATTAAATAAACTGCCGTTTGGAAGGCATAGGACCACAACTTGAGAGGTGCGCTTGCATGATGAAGTAGTGTGAGACCGGTTTCAACGATATGGCGATGTCGTCGTTCCGCCATGCCGTTGTGTTGTGGCGTATGAGGCGGCGTGAGAAGATGGGAGATGCCGTGTGCCCTAAGGAAGGGTTTTAGCGCCGTGAACTCGCCACCTCCATCTGTGTATAAACACTTGATGACCGTATCGAAGAACTTCTCCACGACCTGCTTGAATTGTGAGAAAAGTACAGCAACATCTGATTTTCGTTTTAATGGATAAAACCAAATGTATCGCGTGAAGTGATCGACAAATATAACATAATATCGAAAGCCATCAATGGAGTGCATAGGTGCCGGTCCCCAAACATCCGAATAAATGAGTTCAAGTGGTCGAGAGCTCGTAAGCGACGATTTATCAAACGGTAGTCGATGACTTTTATTACAAGAACAAGCATTGCAAGGCTCTTTATTTAAATTAGTCCCGGCTGAAATATAACTACGAAATAAAACGTCTAGGGTCTTGGAAGCCGGATGACCTAGACGGTGATGCCATTTGCTTGTCTTGACTGAAACTGCCGCCAGTGGTCGCGAGAATGACAGATTGAGCTCATAAATGCCATTATTGTTTGCGCCCTGGTGAAGTGACTCCCCCGTGCGAAGATCCTTCACAACAAAGTAGGACGGGAAAAATTCAATGGACGCATCGTTAGTTTTGCAAAACTGAGAGACTGAAATCAAGTTCCGTTTGATAGCCGACACACATAGCACATTGTTTAATAAAAAGGAGCCAGAGGGAGTAGGGAGCGAGGCTTGACCAGAGTGAGTGATGGGAAGACCATCCCCATTGCCGACGATAACACTGTCGAGACCATCATAGTCGGAGTAGATAGACAAGTCTTGAAGATCAGAGGTGATATGGTGAGAGGCACCCGAATCCATGAGCCATGATTTTGACGACATGTCCTTTTCGGTCGTCACGGTGTGGGCTGTAGGTTGGCGTGAGGGTGGCACACGGCAGGTCCTAGCAGTATGACCCGGACGGTCACATAGCTGACAAACTACGCGGGAATTGTTTCCACGGTAATTTCCGCGAGAGCCCGACTGGTTGGCAGCTTGGTGCTGCGGCTGAGATCCATGGTTCCTGTTACCACGATAGTTATTATTATCACGATTATTATTGTACCTGCGGCCGGAGGGCTTCTGAGCATAGTTTGCCGTCACGACGGCTGAATCGGAGGAGGGCTCGTCACGAAGAAGGAAGCGCTCGTGCTCTTGAAGTTTGTCGTAGAGGTCCTCGAATGATATCGAGGTTTCCCGAGCTCGAATTGCGGCGGAAATCTCCTTGTAGTCGTGCCCGAGACCGTTCAACGCATGAATGACCAAATCGATCTCATCGAGAGGCGAGCCGATGATGGAGAGTTCATCGGCAATTGTCTTGATTTGTCCGAGGAATTCTGCAATCGATTTGCTTCCTTTGGTCAATCGGGACAGCTGTTCCTTGAGAGACATGAGACGCGATCGAGAGCGATTTGCATAGAGCCTGCCGAGCGTGGTCCAAGCAGCTCGGGAGGTTTGGCAGAGGCTGACGGCGGATATCACCGGTTCTGTCAAGGACGCAATGATTGCATGGAGGATGAGTTGGTCTTGACGAACCCAAAGAGTGTATTTTGGGTTAGGTTCCTCTTGTCGTTGGTGGTGATGGTCTTGGCGGGACATGCGATTTGTCCATCGACATATCCAATGAGATCACACCCGATGAGGAGAGGCATGAATTGTGCTCGCCATGACGGGTAGTTCGTCTGCGTCAGCTTGACGGGCAGCGTTGATTGTAATAAGGCCAGCGGCAGCGAGGGAAGACGAGTCAGAAGCCATTGGACGGATTGCAGGAGGGTTGTCACGTACGCATGGATTTGAGCAAGGGATGAAGGTAGGATCAAGCAGCACTCGTTGGAGTTAAATGCTCTGATACCATAATAATATTATACTTGAAATGCTTTTTGTATATTAACTTATATTCCAAGTCTTGATTACAAGAGTATATATACAAGAGAGAATAATCTCTTAGAATGGAAAACCCTAATAGTTAGGAAGGGAGAATATTGTTAGAATCTCTTAGAATGGAAAACCCTAATAGTTAGGAAGGGAGAATATTGTTAGATAAAAACTATCTATAATAGGGATATTACAGTTGCTAAATATTGGTACTATTATTATTATTCCTTATACAGAGAAACTCCTCCGCCTCCTCCACCACCTTGAGTCGCTCAAACGTTCTTTCAAGCTCGATCCTTGCCTTCTCCTCCCGCTCCATGCTTCGCCGGAGCTCCTCCTCAAGCTCTTCATTGCGTTTCTTCAGCTTCGCCGCCGTCAGGCCATTCAAATATCGGGAACTCCTGAACAGGTCGAGCGAGCCCAGAGTCTTCTCCAAGTTAGGCTTCATTTTGAGCAGCAAAATTCCTCTCTGAGCCTCTGAAAATTGAAAAGATAGTTATGCTAGCTGAACTTTTAGCTGTTATGTTGGTTGCTAGTTGAACTGCAATTTGCTAGCTCTTGTGCACACGGGGCATCCAGTTGAGGTGTCAAATATACATTTGACGAAGCTAGAAATTGCAGTAATGTATTAATTCAGATAGAATTAATACATTACTGAGTTCAAATTTGGGACAAGGGGAATATACTCTTGTGTATGAGGACAAGGAAGGAGACAGATTTCTTGTTGTAGATGTGCCATGGCAGTAAGCATCTTGTACCATGAATCAATTTGACTTAAGTTAGCATCTTGTACCATGAATCAATTTGACTTAAGTTCAGATTCATCGTTCAAAGTTATGATTTTTACTGCATTCGTAGCTGCTTCTGTAGTTTAGATCCCAGTTCTTGAGTTTGTAAGGTTTCATAGTGAAGTGATTGCCATGCTTATGGTAAAAAACTCAACTTGCAGTAATGTATTAATTCAGATCGACCACAAGTTCAGCTAGAATTTGTATTTAACCAAGAAGAATTTGAGCTCAATGGGGTAACTGATACTGATTTTTCTTTGCTTTGGTCAGCGCAAGAAGAATAGATTCCTCGAATGTTAAGTTACGGTTAGCAGTTGTGACAAGAATCATGGATGCAGTACGATGATGTTCTTTGACTGATTGACGATGATTCAATTTGTTTGGATTGTGAACAAATTTGGTTTTATTTGATTAATATTTTTGGTAAAATAGACCGAACGGTCCAAACGGTCTAAATGGTTTAGACCGAACCAAAACCGAAAAAACCGAAACCATATAAATGGTCCAAACGGTCCCGGTTTCGATCTCAAGATCGAAAGTAATGGACCGAAATTTTCGGTCTCGGTCTCAAGACCGGACCAGACCGATTTTTGCTCACCCCTACCAATTGATTTTAGGATGGAGCAGTTGTATATTGTGGTTGCTATTTGGGTGTGACTCGACCCATAATTAAAATTTAACAAATATTCATCGAAATTTCGATGAGATAACCATCAACGACCAAGACAAAGTCAATTTGTCAATGCACAAACAAACTTTCAACAATTTCATAGGAAATTGCCTCTGTCTGCGTGTATCTCGCAGCGCATTACACTTGCACATTAATTATACTATTCAATGATTCATCCCTTTACCCACTAACAAACGTAGAAAAGGTTCTACTTCCGCACGGAGTTCATACTCAGAAGAATCAAGCTCAATCCATTACAGATCCTACCGAATGTACTCTCTCTCTCTCTTCGTCCTGGTCTTTGAGGCTGTTCTTTACTGATTACAGTAGAGCAAGACAGAGAGCTGTTGGTTATGTGTTTATTTATGCCTAAGGTGTATCATAGTGATAGATTCAAAACGGACCATGTAAATATGGTGGAGAGTGAGATTGTTTTCTACTTGATTTATTGAAGTAGATTCATACTTTTGATACACGCAGACATGTATGTATATACAAGGTTGAGGTTGACCAGGTTACATTGAACCAAGCAAGACAGCTGACCTAGTTTGGTAATTCTGTAACAAATTAATATCATACTGCAGAGTAGTTTCGTGTGAGTTGCCCATGTGGTGTTGTATGTATGTATCACAGTTGTTTTCTCCATTTATATATATATAATTAAGAGAGATGATCAATCATTAAGATTGAAAATCTGCTTGAAATTGGAGCCAGTGAGTAATTTGAGAACGATATACGCAAGTTTTGCTATAATATTCATCGAAATTTCGATGAGATAACCATCAACGATTCATCCCTTTTCCCACTAACAAACGTAGAAAAGGTTGAACGACTCATCCAAGAAGAAAGGTTTTGTATTTTCACTTCATTGGTCTCTGATAATAAGTTGTGTGGATCAATTGCAGTTTTGAATTCTCAAGCAAAGCTACCATGGATTCCTGTGAAGTGCCTCCCCAGAAACGCAGAATCAATTCAAGTGCTTCAGGAGAAGGAGAGACTAGCTCTGCGATGTCCAAAAATGACTATGAAGTGTTCTTGAGCTTCAGAGGGCCCGATACCCGTCGAGGTTTCACCGATTGCCTTTACCATGCTCTGATAGATAGTGGAATCGGTGTCTTCAGGGACGATGATGAGCTCCAAATAGGGGGTAAGATTGATGAGATCCTCCATGCTCTCGACAACTCCAAGATTTGCATCGTCGTACTTTCTCCAACATTTGCTGCGAGTGCGTGGTGTCTTCGTGAAGTTGAGAGAATGGTCGATATGAAGAAAGATATCGTCCCCATCTTCTTCGATGTGACTCCCGATGACGTTAAGCTCAAAACAAAGCTCTTCGATGATGCTCTAACCATGCATGAGACCAAACACGGGAAAGAGCAAGTACAAAAATGGAGGTACGCTTTGAAAGAGATCCCAACAATCAAGGGTCGGGAATTGAAAAGCTTCGGGTAAACTCTAAACTTTTCCCTTACTTGATCTTTATTTTACTATGACATAAGATAATTCTAAGATTTGGCTTCTTGTTCTTGTTGTGCATTTCCGACAGGTTCGTTGAATTTAGCAGGCAGATAGCCAAAGAGATATTGACGAAGCTCAAGGTGAAACACAAGTATGAGATCGAGAATTTAGTTGAAGTATCCGATGAAGTTGAGTCTGCACTGAAATTGCTAGATCTTGGATCTGGTGGCTGCCGATACCTTGGAATACATGGTATGGGCGGAATCGGCAAAACAACTCTGGTTAAGGTCATCTTTAATCAAATCTCCAATAGCTTTGATTGCTCTTGCTTTTTGGAAAACATTCGAGAAAATTTATCCCAAGGACAGGGTGGCCTTCCCAAATTGCAAGAACAGTTGCTGAGATCTCTAGATCCTTCACTGCGAGATGTTTGTCCAATTGTTGATGGAATGGAGAAGCTCAAGAATAATTTTACAAGGAAGAAAGTCATTATTGTTCTAGATGATATTAATGACAAAAATCATTTTCGTGGTCTTGTTGGATCGTTTGGTACAGGAAGCAGGATCATCTTTACGACCAGGAATGCTAAAATTCATAAGCAAAGGATTTCATCTAATGCCCCCTTCTACAGTTTGGAGAAGAAAGAAATGAATTCTAACCAATCTCTTAAACTTTTCAGTAGGCATGCATTTGGAGAAGATTTTCCTCCAAAAGACTTTGAGGATCTTTCTGATAAAGTAATTTCTACTACGGGAGGACTCCCTTTGGCGCTTGAAGTAGTCGGTTCCTTTCTCTTTCGCGAGAAAGCTAAAGTTTGGAGAGACATGATAAAAAAGTTGAACGAAGCACCTCATCAAGACGTCCAACGAACGTTGATGATAAGTTATAATGGCTTAGAGAAGGAACAACAAGAAATATTTCTTGACATTGCGTGCCTCTTCATTGATAATGGCAAAGGGACACCCAACCGCACTGATAGAACATATCCCATTTATATGTGGGATGCTTGTGGCTTTCATCCAAACCATGGAATTCAAGTGTTAATCTCCTTGTCTTTGATAAAAATCAATGATAGAAAATGCTTTTGGATGCATGATCAACTTAGAGATTTCGGAAGGGCAATTGTGAAGGAAAAATATAAAGATCATAGAACATGTAGCAGCTTATGGGTAGATCAAGAAGCACTTGATCTACTGAGAAGAAATGAGGTAATGACTGAAAAACATACTGTTTTTTTTAATATTAGAAATGATAAAGTGAACATTTTCTTGTTGATTTAAAAATTGATTTCTTATTACTCTTTCTTCATAGTGCACTTTGTTTTCCCCAATTATGAATTTATTATTATGAGCATCTAATTCTTGGTGTTATGCATAATCTACTAAGATTAGGATATGACCTTTACATTATGTGCAATGCATGCAGGGAAAGGAAAAAGTTGAAGCACTTCATTTGGATGGACCTTCTGTCTATTTGGATCCTGAAAACCTTGTGGGTTTAGAGAAGCTAAGATTCCTTCGGCTGACAGTATGTGCAAATTTTGAAGGAGACTTTGTCGAACTTATCCCACAATTGAGATGGCTCTCATTACTAAATGGATCAAGCTTCAATGCGTCGAATGTATACCTGGGAGATTTGGTAGTCCTTGAGCTCTCCAAGTGTAGATTTGATGAAACTTGGTCAGGTTGGGGACAAATCCTGGTATGATAATAAAATTAATTATTAGTTTTTTTATATGTTGTTTAAACTGAAATATGATCTGATAGTACTTTCATTTTCTTCTCTACAGATTTCACAGCAATTGAAAGTTCTAACTCTTTCAGATTGTCATAAATTAATAAGTACGCCTGATTTGTCAAAGGTAGTGAATTTGGAGAGATTGGTTCTTCAGGGCTGTCGTAAATTGACTTCTCTTCATAGATCTGTTGGGAAGCTGCAGTGCCTAAGACGCTTGAGTATTACAGGGTGTCGTTCTCTTCGTGAATTTCCAGAAGAGTTATCTTCATTAGAAAGTTTGAAACATATTATCATTTCCTCTAACTTAATGAGGTTACATCTTCAGTTGCCAAATTCAATCGGTTGTTTGGTATCTTTGACGAGACTTGTATTGAAGAAAGTAGTTCACCTCCCCAACAGTGTTGGTGAATTAGTCAAACTCAAGCATCTGTCTTTGACAGATTCTCGCGACTTAAGAGTGCTTCCTGACTCTATTGGAGATTTAAGATCATTGATTCGTCTGAACTTGTCGTATACAACGATTACTGAATTGCCTACCACCATAGGCCGACTAGCAAAACTCGAGTCCCTAAACTTAGATAGATGTAAAGAGCTACAAAGACTTCCAGACTCGATTGGGAATCTGAAGTCATTGGTTGATCTGTACATGTATGGTTGTGAATCTATTGCTGAGTTGCCTCACTCATTTGGAAATCTAGCATCATTACAGACACTTAATTTGAGATATTCTTGCAACTTAAGAGTGCTTCCTGACTCTATTGGAGATTTAAGATCATTGATTCGTCTGGACTTGGGGTGTACAATGATTACTGAATTGCCTACCACCATAGGCCGATTAGCAAAACTCAAGTCCCTAAAGTTATCACATTGTGGGAGGCTACAAAGACTTCCAGACTCGATCGAGAATCTGCAGTCATTGGTTGATCTGAACATGTATGGTTGTCAGTGTATTGCTGAGTTGCCTCACTCATTTGGAAATCTAGCATCATTACAGACACTTAATTTGAGATATTCTCGCGATTTAAGAGTGCTTCCTCACTCTATTGGAGATTTAAGATCATTGATTCGTCTGGACTTGGCGTATACAATGATTACTGAATTGCCTACCACCATAGGCCGATTAGCAAAACTCGAGTCCCTAGACTTATCAACTTGTGAGAGGCTACAAAGACTTCCAGACTCGATCGGGAATCTGCAGTCATTGGTTGATCTGAACATGTCTGGTTGTCGGTCTATTGGTGAGTTGCCTCACTCAGTTGGAAATCTAGCATCATTACAGACACTTAATTTGATGGGTTTAAGTGTTAGATTATTGCCAGATTTTATTAAAGGTTTAGAAAAATTGAAAAGGCTCGATATTGGAAGTAGTAGAGAACAGCTGGAGCCCCACAAAGAACTGATTTGGGAGAACCTAGCTAATCTCCCCAGCGGATTGTCTTATTTGAATGTTAGATGTGTACATAAGATCCAGAATCTCTGCAACCTTATTAATTTATTTCACCTAGAGATTCATAATGAGAATATCCTTGTTAATGAGTTGGTGGAATTCGAGGGGATTCAAAAATTAAGCAAGTTGAAACAATTGGTCTTTCGGGACTATAATGTCAATTCCCTTTCCATGGAGTGGGGTGCCTTGCACCAGTTGAGGTCACTGGAGTTATGTTGTCCGTCCTTGGAGTTTGGTCAGTGTCAACTTCCATGGAGTTTAGAGTCATTGTCTCTTGATGGCAAAAAGTTGGGAAACCTGCCATCCAATCTTTCTAGTTTGAAGAATCTATCAGACTTGACATTGACTAACTTTGTGATCGAAGAAGCTGATTCAGTTAAAGGGTTGAATTCTTTGGAAGTCTTAAAGATGAAGAGATGTATTCTTAAGTTTAACGACTTTCCTATGCTCAAGAGATTGAGAAAACTTATGTTATATAGATGTCGTTCTCACCTAACATCATCTCCTGTAGAAGATGACTTTGATGAACAATTACCTGTCATTGGATCAGAATTTCAAAATCAACTTTCCACTTTGAAGAATCTGTCAGAGTTGGAGCTTTGGAACTTTTCCATACCTGATGATGGATTCAAAGTTATCGGTGTTGAAGGGTTGGAGTGTTTAGTAAATTTACAGATGTACAATTGCATCCTATTTGAGTTTACAAACAATCTTTCTCTGCTCAGAAACTTGAGATCTTTCCACTTAGACATCTGTTCTTTTCCCACAATGACATGTATCCGTATACCACCGCAGTTGAATCATCTGGTTGAATTGAAAATACATTTGTGTAAAGACCTCGTCGAGATTCAAGACATTGGGAATTTGAAATCATTGACAAAACTGTTCATATGGGAATGTCCTTCATTTCAGCGGATTGAAGGCCTTGTCGAGTTGAATGGAGTTGAAACAATCGTTATATGTGACTGTCAGGAATTCGATGGAATAGACGGTGTTGATAAACTCCTATCATCTGGGACTCTGTCTGAACTAAGCATCACTTGTTGTAAATGCAAGTCCGTAAACTATCCGCCAAGTAAGTTGTATATCTTCATCCTTAACTTCCAAACTCTACTCTCCTAACTTATTCTAAAGCAAGTAAAGAACAACAACAAATACGCCAATTATTTCCTTTATTGTTAAGATCACTTAATTTGCAGTTTGAGTTCTCAAGCTACTATGGATTCCGCTGACATGTTTCCAAGGAGAGGTAAATTTGCTTTAGGAAATGGAGGAGACGAGCTCAGCAGTTCCCAGCATGAGACCAAGCACGAGAAAGAACAAGTACGACAATGGAGGAATGCTCTGAAATGGAGAGGTAAATTTGCTTTAGGAAAATGGAGCAGACGAGCTCAGCAGTTCTCAAAAATGACCATGAAGTATTCTTGAGCTTCAGAGGTTTCATTGATTGCGTTTCTCATGTTGTGACAGATGTTGGAATCGTTGTTTTCAGGGACGATGATGATCTTCAAAGATTGATGACATCCTCCATGCTACTCTCAACAACTCCAAGAAAAACGACCGATCTTCCAAGGTCAGACACAAATAATTGTTGCCATGGTTCAAAAAAGATTCCAACAAGCCAAAACAGGTAATATTTGCACATATTCTGCTTATTTATATTCATCTATGATCGCATAGCGTCTCTGAAGCAAGTGCCCTTTTCTTCTATGTAGCATAGAGACCTGCATTCAAGCTGTTCGAACAAATGTCTAAACAATAATCTTTGATATTATTTTGAAGGCTTTGAACAATTCCACTGAGACCTGAATTATGTATATACAGTTTGCGAATCATCCAGTTGAACATGAAGGAGGTTAATTGTGCTGTATTTTTTACTAATCACAAGCGTGTTCTGGTCTCCTGCCACTACCTAATTTAACATATGACAAATTTGCTCCATAACCAACAACTAGTAATACTGATTTCCTTTTTTTTTTTGTGTGTGTATGGATATAGTTGTTTTTCTTGTTTGATCACCAATATATTTTATGATTCTTCAGGAATCGAATATATCAAATTACTGGATAAAGAGAAGGTCTTGAGCAAAGTTGGTCTGGGCAGAGAAGACTGGTACTACTATAAGCAAATAGGCAAGGCATTACTATGCACTTATGCTCTTATAGGTGCTGTTTGGCTCTACAATGAAACCTCACCCCTAGGTTGGTGGGCACTAAAGCCTCGTCCAAAGGAAGAGAAAGAGCTTGCTCATCTGTATGAGCGGCGTCAGTTTCCATAACCAGGAGACAACGAAGCCATGGAGAAGTTCATTGCAAAGGGGGGAATGATTGGAACATCAATTGGACCAAAGGGTTTTGTGGAAACAGATAGAGATTCTTATAACTACCAGAAGGATTTGCAGAACAAGAAGTTCGAGCAGGAAGCAACGGGGCTATGGTTGAGGATGAGGAATGAGTTCATTCAAGACAAAGGATATGATGTGGAGTGAATTGCAATTTTTCGCATCCCATCAAGTTAACGAGGTAAGTCTGTGCCGTTAATAGGAATTCACAAACTTTTTGTGTGTTACATTAGTAGCATGTGAACTTATGCATAAATAACATCCACGATACTGTATCTTCTGGTACAGAGACACCACTGATCTGATTGCTGTATTGGTTTGAATATGATGAAAATGAAGCCTATTAGGGTGAAGTAGTTATCAATCAGGAAATACTGAGTATATGCTGCTACTTTTAAGTGTGGTAACCTTACATGTCTGTGAATAGAACCCAATTAATTGGTCTATGTTGGTTTTTATGCTTATGTCAGACCCGAATGTTCTTCCAAAACTGACCATGTAAATATGCTATAGGTGTATCATAGTGATATATTCAGGGTAGCATAGTTTGCTTTTTGCTGGGACATATAGTTTTGGCGGCTACTGATACCAAATTCCCTAATGATATAACCAATAACAGTTCATTGTGTTGTCCAATCGCTTTGGTGTCTAATGTCTACAGCTCTCTATTCAAATATCCTGATTTGCCTTTTTCTATCTGAATCCTAGCCCTGGATGCATGAATTTCTTTCCCCTTTTTCACTTGCTTGATTGCATCTTCTTAAAGATTCTGGTCCTTATTGAATTTCTGGGGATTCGATTGTCCCCACGGCGATGTGCAGGGAGGGGAGGACTCGATGTATAACGGATTTGGTGGATCTCTACTTGGCGGTGCTCCACATTTTCCCCACCCTCAGGTTCGGTCAATTTCCTGGTTACTAATTCGCTCTTCAATAATCAATAAAAGAGACTTTGGGCCTAAATTTCTGACTGTTGATTGCTGTGATCAGGGAGGAAGTCAGAGCTTCGCCGCTGAAGCTCAAGTGGCCAAGCCAGCTCCGGTTGCAAGTGGTTCAACCGCCGCCTCCGTTGACGGCAGCACTGGCAAGCCGAAGCAGCGAGTGAGAGCTAGAAGAGGCCAAGCTACCGATCCTCACAGCATCGCTGAAAGAGTACGTACCATTTTTTTCTTTTCATTTCGTTTCTTTTGTTATGGACTTCTATTTACTGACTACATCATCATCATATTTGATAATGATTGATGATTCGCCATTAATAACGGCTTCCTTGATTTCTGTGGGTGACAGTTACGCAGAGAGAGAATTGCAGAGAGGATGAAGGCTCTGCAGGAACTGGTTCCTAATGCCAACAAGGTATCAATTTACTGACTACTTATTCTATATTTCTTGAAATAGATAAAAAATCCCGATGAAAACAAGGCTGCACTGGGTTGTTGGTTGTATATACAACTCACCAATGACCAATGGACATCCACGGTCGAATCGGGCCATATGCAGATATCAATGCCTTCCTCATTAAAGGGGATTTGTCAACTTCCTCCTTCCGAACTGGGTGCCATGCTGTATCTTCAAGCAACCTATAAAGGTGAGCAAATCATAAGAAGCCCAAGGAAGAATTGTACATTCCTCGATAGAAAATCGATAAATCTAAGTTATGTACATGTTTGTTTTAGCATGATGTTGATCGTGCTTAAATCTCCAAGGCTCGTACGGATATATCAATGGCAAAAAGGCTAGGGTCCCAATAATGTCTTCCAATAATTTATTCTTTGAAAAGGATTTGTGCGCACAGTCGTGGCCAATGACGAAGAACCCAGTAACTGCAGTTCCTGTCCATGCCCATGCAAGAGGAAGTAGGTACCACGGTGCTTTTGCTATCATGAAAAGTCCCAACGAATAGGACGCAGCTGATATCAAAACCGATTTCCAAGCTTTTACATCATCGATCTCAAATACCTGACATACAGAGAAGAAAAAACCATGAGTAAAACAGATGATAAACCGTAAACGTGGTGCATCAGCTTGGACTGTGAAATACCTTTTTTGGAAGGGAGGTAATAATATCCTTCAGTGTAACGTTACCGGGTAGTGGTTCTCCAATTTGTCTAAACCCGTATCTTTCACACAATTGTTCTCTATGCTCAGGAGTGTTGGTGTCTGCACTTTCAGTAGGAAACGATGCGACTGGAGTTGCTATTGCTTGGACAATTGCAACTCTTTTAGTAGATATTGTGTTAAAACAGGTATTTCTGTTTATATTTCTGGTAAACTGATACTTCATTACTTCTTATTAGCTATACACGGATACAAGGTACTTATACAGCTTTTACATATTGCTACAATACTATTCAGCTTTACATATTGCTATAGTACTATTCAGCTTTTGACAATCTTGCCTTACTTTCCATTAGTGACAACTTTTGACAATCTTGCCTTACTTTCCATTAGTGACTCTTTGTCTTTCTTGTCTTTAGATTATTCTAACACTCCCCCTCAAGTTGAGTGGTCGGATCTCCGATACTCAACTTGCTCAATACTTCTTTGAAAATCTTTGAGTTCACTGCTTTGGTGAGTATGTCCGCTAATTGGTCTTCTGAACGAACAAATGGCAGTCTGATATGTTTTGCCTCAAGATTCTCTTTTATGAAGTGTCTGTCCACCTCAATGTGTTTGGTTCGATCATGCTGAACTGGATTCTCTGAAATGCTGATGGCGGCTTTATTGTCACACTTTAACTCACATGATTTGGTTGGTGGAAACCCAATCTCTTTCATTAAGTTCCTTAGCCACAATATTCCAGTTAACCCTCTAGCTATTCCACGGAACTCAGCTTCTGCACTTGAGAGAGCTACAACCTTTTGTTTTTTACTTCTCCATGTTACCAGATTATCACCAACAAAGGTAAAATATCCGGATGTGGACCTTCGATCAATTGGATTGCCTGCCCAGTCAGCATCTGTATATCCATGTATTTCCAAATGACCATTTCTTCTGAACAAAACTCCATGTCCTGTAGTTTTCTTCAAATATCTCATAATTCTCATGACAGCTTCCATATGCTCCACTTGAGGTTGATGCATAAACTGACTCACTACTCCAACAGCATAAGCTATGTCTGGTCGAGTATGTGACAAATATATCAGCTTGCCTACTAGCCTTTGATATCGTTCCTTGTCTGCTAGTCTTCCTCCTTCTGATAGTTGTAGGCCGTGATTCACTATCATTGGAGTTTCTGCTGGTTTGCATTCCAGCATTCCTGTTTCTGTCAGAAAATCCAAAATATACTTTCTTTGAGATATAAAGATTCCTTCTCTTGATCTTAATACCTCAATTCCAAGAAAGAATTTCAAATTTCCGAGATCCTTCATCTCGAATTCTTCAAACAAGTTCTTCTTGAGCTTGTGCATCTCTTTTTCATCATTCCCTGTAATAATCATATCATCAACATAAATGATTAAACAAGTTATGAGGTCTCCTGTTTTCTTCAAGAATAAGGTATGGTCTGAGTTGCTCTGCTTATATCCATATTTCTTCATGGCTATCGTGAACCTCCCAAACCATGCACGAGGAGATTGCCTCAGACCATAGAGTGCCTTTTTTAATCGACACACTTTCCCTTCCTGCGTTTCATCTTTGTAGCCTGGTGGGACTTCCATATAAACTTCTTCTTCTAGATCTCCGTGAAGAAATGCGTTCTTCACATCAAACTGGTGCAAAGGCCAGTCTTTATTTGCAGCTATAGACAACAATACTCTGATTGTGTCTATTTTGGCTACGGGAGAGAATGTTTCGGAATAGTCAATCCCGTATGTCTGCGTATATCCTTTTGCCACCAACCTTGCCTTGTATCTATCAATGGAGCCGTCTTGCTTGTATTTGATAGTATACACCCACCTACAGCCCACTGGTTTCTTCCCAACTGGTAACTTGCACATCTCCCACGTCTCATTTTTTTTCAGTGCATCCATTTCAACATCCATTGCTTTTCGCCACTTCCTGGACTGTTGAGCTTCTTTGATCGTACTTGGAATTTCTTCAGTAAGAATAGACATTGTGAATGCATTTGCCTCTTCACTTAGCCTCCCCCTTACTATATTTGTCACTGGATACCTTGATTTCCTTGTCTCCCAAACTGGTGTGTATCTCTTGGGTGGCCTTCCCCGATTCTCTCTTGGAGGTAATTTGTATCCTCCAGTTATTATCTCCTCTTGTTCACCTGGTTCTTCTACAAGAAAATCGAGATTCTCCCTTTCAGGAGATCTTACCGGGCTTACCTCAGATACCTCAGTCGGTGGAACATTGGTTGTGACTCTTAGTTCACTGTTCGGTACTGACGTATCAGATGTTGCCTCAGTAGTTGGATTATCTTGCTCTTTCGGTCTTTCATCGGAGAGGCTTGTTCTTTCATAGGAGATATCGGAATTACATACCAAATCCAGTGGATCATCTATATGACTCCCCCCCTGAACACTGGACTGGTGATAGAAGTACTCTGTTTCAAGGAAATCACAGTTCATTGTGGTGAACACATGACGACTTTTAGGATCATAACACCGATACCCTTTTTGATTGACTCCATAGCCTACAAATACACACTTGACTGCACACGGATCAAATTTGGTGCGGTCATTTTTTGGTATGTGGACAAACACAGAACAACCAAAGATCCTAGGAGTTAGGGTAAGGATCGAGGGTATTTTTGTAATTTCAGAGAGGCTTTGAATTGGTGTTTTGAGATTAAGAATTCTCGTGGGAAGACGATTTAGAAGGTATGTTGCCGTAGCAACTGCCTCAGGCCAGAAAGTTTTTGGAACTTTGGATTCAATGAGTAAGGATCTTGTCATTTCAAGAAGAATACGGTTTTTTCTTTCAGCCACACCATTTTGTTCTGGAGTGTGCGGACAAGAGGTTTGATGAACAATTCCTTTTTCTGAAAAGAAATTTTTCATATGTTGATTGACAAATTCCCCCCCATTATCGGACCTAAGAATTTTTATATTTTTCTGGAATTGATTTTGGACCATTTGGAAAAAGTGAGTGAACTTGTCAAACACTTCAGATTTTTGTTTTAGAAAATAAACCCATGTCATACGAGTGCAATCATCAACAAACAACAGAAAATATCTAAGATTTTGACCCCCAGATATAGGTGCTGGACCCCACACATCAGAATGCACTAAGGAAAACATGGAATTCATACGAGTGCTATTAGGCTTAAACGATTGTCTATGACTTTTTGCAAGAATACACGTCTCACAAAAAAACTTACTACTTTTACCCAAAAACAACTTAGGAAATAAAAGTTTTAGATAACCCGAGGATGGATGACCCAATCTCCTGTGCCAGAGCCAAACCTCTCTTTCTGAAGTACCGTGAGCGAGTAACACCGAACTGGATTGAGCCACTTCATCAACGTAGTACAAACCAGCGCATTCAGTGCCACGCCCAATAATCCCTCCCGTCTGGATATCCTGCAGTAAACAAAAATCCGGATTCATCACCATAGTACAATTCAGCTCTTTGGTGACATGGGATACCGACAATAATTTATTCGAGAGTGTTGGAACAAGGAGACAATTTGATATTCTCAGTGTTGGAGAAATATCTATAGTTCCCATTCCTGTCACCCGAACCTTAGTTCCATCTGCAGTATTAATATACTCAACTCGAGACTTGACAATATTGTTAAGGTCACATGCATCATATGTCATAGTATCGGTTGCTCCGCAGTCGAAAATCCACCGGTGATTTTTAAGTAGATCTTTATGGACTGAATATGCATTTTTTAATTGTGCAGGGACTGATCCGAAATTAAATTTGGCCATTTCTTCAGTTTTCACAAGATTCAGTCCAAAAACAGTCGGGTTCGAAGTTGAGGGACTTGGATGCAATTTCCAAGTCCCTTTACCTTGCTTATCCGCTCCATTCGTGAAGCCCCAGCCGCTCCACTCTCCAATCTGGTTCTCTCCTTTGGCAGCTCTCGTCCGAAGGTTCCCGTCGTCCCGATTGTTGCCGCCGCTGCTTCCTGTGACTCCGGCAAAGGATGGGCTCCCTTCGGATGTTGATGGAGGCCGAGGAGGGGTGCGGAGCTGCTGGAACTGCTGGACTTCGGCTTGTTCTTCGCCGTGCCCTTGGATGCCGGTGGCCACTGAGCCGCCCATCGCAACGTTGGCGCGGTTCTTCTCCTTGTTCTTACGGCTTTCGTCCCACCAGTCGGGATATCCGACCAGTCGAAAGCAGCCCTCCTTGGTATGCCGATTCATCCCACAGTGAGTGCACTTCAACTTGTTTTTATCGATGCGGGATGACGATTCCCCGGGTTTCCAGGTGGTTTCCGACCGATTGCTTTGATTCCGGCCTCCTTTCGCCGAATTTGCCGAGGCTGAATTTGTTGTGTTGATGTCGGTCCAATTGCTCCTAGATAGAAGTCCCTCGCTAATTCCCGATGATGCTCCGTCGGAGGTTGCCGCTCCCATGATGTGGAGCCGGGCGGCCTCCTTCCGGATTGAGGCGTACGCCTCTTCGACTGAGGGAAGTCGATCCTGTCGCAATAATTCCCGTTTGATTCCATCGAATTTGGAATCGATGCCCCCTAAGAACTGATACAACTTGGTCTCGTTCCAAAGTTGATTATATGCCGTGATGTCTTGACTGCATGCCATTGGGTTCGGCCTCCTGGCTTCGATTTCTCCCCATAGGGATTGGATCAAAAGCCAGAAGTCTTCGAGCGTAAGTAATCCCTGCATCATTTTTGCAGCTCGATTGTGTAAATCGAAAATTTGCAAAGAATCCTTACCACTCCCATATGTTGTCTGTAGTGCCTTCCATAGATCCCGGGAAGTAGGATAATGTGCGACGTTGTTCGCCAATTGAGGCCCGATGTTTTGAATCATCCATGAAAAAACTATGAGGTCGTCTTGTTTCCACCTCTCGTACCCTGATTCGGTTCGGCTTGGTGGTTCCGGATCCCAGGTGATATGTTGTAATCGTCCCCTTCCCCCAATCGCAATTTGCATTAATCTGGCCCATAAATGATAATTATGACCAATTAACTTGATACTCACTGTGACTGTTTCGGGTAGGCTTTTTTCTGGTTTTTGACCGAGGTTGAGACCCTTTCTTAAGACGTTGGCTATTTTGAGGGTTAGATCGTCGTCGCTAATACCTGACCCCGTTTGGGCGTGGGAATGATGGCTTTCTTCATCGGACATTGTTGATCCGATTGGTTGTTGGATTGTTTGTTGGTTTCGGTTGTTGGACTGGTTGTTGGCTTGGTTATGGAATCAGTTGTTGATCGGTTGGATTGAGGGTTATTCTGGTATATGATGAACCTGCTCTGATACCATGTTAACACAGGTATTTCTGTTTATATTTCTGGTAAACTGATACTTCATTACTTCTTATTAGCTATACACGGATACAAGGTACTTATACAGCTTTTACATATTGCTACAATACTATTCAGCTTTACATATTGCTATAGTACTATTCAGCTTTTGACAATCTTGCCTTACTTTCCATTAGTGACAACTTTTGACAATCTTGCCTTACTTTCCATTAGTGACTCTTTGTCTTTCTTGTCTTTAGATTATTCTAACATATTGAACATTTTTTACTTCTGACTCCCTTCTGTAAGGCGGTCTCCCATTTCAAATAGCATATCCCTGTGCAATTTTATACTGCTATCACGAATCACAGGGATATGCTATTTGAAATGGGAGACCGCCTTATACTATAAATATAAACACCAAAGGAATTGCTTAAGAGAAACAGAAAATCTAAATGTAAGAAAACTGTCCAAATCAGTTCAAGGAGACAATGGCAGCGATTTTTAGTCCTCGAGTAGATTAAATACAAGCATCATTTTCTGAGTCTTTCATCAATTCACATAGTTTCAACACTGAAATTATCCTAAATCTATTGGCAATGCAAGTGATCCCGATTCAACAAACCCACGATTATAGCTAAATGAACTTGGTGTGCGTCACAAAATTGGTTACCTGGTGAATTCTTGGTTGAAATGATTTGCCCAACCTTCCTTTGGTAAGGCCCCTGAGGACAGTGCAGAGGAACACAAAATTCAGCTAGCATTCAGTCTTTTCAGTGAAAGAATCCTAAAATTGTATTAATATTAGAGTGAAACCCACCCACCTTGAACAAGAATGCAGAATCTGTTAGTCTGCAGGCCATTGCAGAGAATTCCTTTCCCAATCTCTTGAATGTTTTTAACTGGTCTCTTGCTTGTGGAAGGTCTCCGAGCTCCGAGAAACAACACAGTTGAAGAGCCACCTCTCACTCCACCACAGCCCCCGTTGCCTCTGCTGTTGTAGTGAGCGAGGGAGTGGATGACATTTTCGGAGATACCACAACCTCTGCTGTTGTCTGGGCTTGTCCACCTCAACTCTAACCCATGTTTGAACAAAAAAAAAACTCTAACCCACTTGCATAGAAAAAGTTATATAAATATTAAAAGAAATGAAATTGCAAATATAATGTGGACGAAATGAAGAAGAATGGATGTTGACATGGTTGGCAGGACGTGAATGACAGCTAGAAATTTCGCAAATATGCTTTTTTTTAAAGAAAGATCATATATATTTTAAAGAAAAATCACTTGCACATTATACTATTCAATGATTCATCCCTTTTGCCACTAACAAACGTAGAAAAGGTTGAACGATTCATCCAAGAAGAAAGGTTTTGTCATTCTGGTTCTACTTCAGCACGGAGTTCATACTCAGAAGAATCAAGCTCAATCCATTACAGATCCTACCGAATGTATTCTCTCTCTCTCTCTTTATAGTATAGTTGCTTGTGTGATACACTCAGACATATATGTATATACAAGGTTGAGGTTGACCTGGTTACATTGAACCAAGCAAGACAGCAGACCTAGTTTGGTAATTCAGTAACAAATATCATAGTGCAGAGTAGTTTAGTGTGAGTTGCCCATGTGGTGTTGTATGTATGTATCACAGTTGTTTTGCCCATTTATATATATATATAATTAAGAGAGATGATCAATCATTAAGATTGAAAATCTGCTTGAAATTGGAGCCAGTGAGTAATTTGAGAACGATATACGCAAGTTTTGCTATAATATTCATCGAAATTTCGATGAGATAACCATCAGCGATTCATCCCTTTTCCCACTAACAAACATACAAAAGGTTGAACGACTCACCCAAGAAGAAAGGTTTTGTATTTTCACTTCATTGGTCTCTTTGTGGATCAATTGCAGCTTTGAATTCTCAAGCAAAGCTACCATGGATTCTTGTGAAGTGCCTCCCCAGAAACGCAGAATCAATTCAGTTGCTTCAGGAGAAGGAGAGACCAGCTCTGCGATGTCCAAAAATGACTATGAAGTGTTCTTGAGCTTCAGAGGGCCCGATACCCGTCAAGGTTTCACCGATTGCCTTTACCATGCTCTGATAGATAGTGGAATCGGTGTCTTCAGGGACGATGATGAGCTCCAAATAGGGGGTAAGATTGATGAGATCCTCCATGCTCTCGACAACTCCAAGATTTGCATCGTCGTACTTTCACAAACATTTGCTACGAGTGCGTGGTGTCTTCGTGAAGTTGAGAGAATGATCGATATGAAGAAAGATATCGTCGCCATCTTCTTCGATGTGACTCCCGATGACGTTAAGCTCAAAACAAAGCTCTTCGATGATGCTCTAACCATGCATGAGACCAAACACGAGAAAGAGCAAGTACAGAAATGGAGGTACGCTTTGAAAGAGATCTCGACAATCAAGGGTCGGGAATTGAAAAGCTTCGGGTAAACTCTAAACTTTTCCCTTGCTTGATCTTTATTTTACTATGACGTAAGATAATTCTAAGATTTGGCTTTTTGTTCTTGTTGTGCATTATACAGGTTCGTTGAATTTATCACGCAGATGGCCAAAGAGATATTGACGAAGCTCAAGGTGAAACACAAGTATGAGATCGAGAATTTTGTTGAAGTATCCGATGAAGTCGAGTCTGCACTGAAATTGCTAGATATTGGATCTGCTGGCTGTCGATACCTTGGAATCCATGGTATGGGCGGAATCGGCAAAACAACTCTGGCTAAGGTCATCTTTAATCAAATCTCAAATAGCTTTGATTGCTCTTGCTTTTTGGAAAACATTCGAGAAAATTTATCCCGACATGGCGGCCTTCACAAATTGCAAGAACACTTGCTGAGATCTCTAGATCCTTCACTGCGAGATGTTTCTCAAATTGTTGATGGAATGGAGAAGCTCAAGAATAATTTTACAAGGAAGAAAGTCATTATTGTTCTGGATGATATTGATGACAAAAATCATTTCCGTGGTCTTGTTGCATCGTTTGGTACAGGAAGCAGGATCATCTTTACGACCAGGAATGCTAAAATTCATAAGCAAAGGACTTCATCTGATGGCCCCTTCTACAGTTTGGAGAAGAAAGAAATGAATTCTAACCAATCTCTTAAACTTTTCAGTAGGCATGCATTTGGAGAAGATTTTCCTCCAAAAGACTTTGAGGATCTTTCTGATAAAGTAATTTCTACTAGCGGAGGACTCCCTTTGGCACTTGAAGTAGTCGGTTCCTTTCTCTTTCGCGAGAAAGCTAAAGTTTGGAGAGACATGATAAAGAAGTTGAACGAAGCACCTCATCAAGACGTCCGGCGAACGTTGATGATAAGTTATAATGCCTTAGAGAAGGCACAACAAGAAATATTTCTTGACATTGCATGCTTCTTCATTGATAATGGCAAAGGGACACGCAACCGCAATGATAGAACATATCCCATTGATAATGACGAATGGACACACCACTGCAATGACATAACAAATCCCATTTATATGTGGGATGCTTGTGGCTTTCATCCAAACCATGGAATTCAAGTGCTAATCTCCATGTCTTTGATAAAAATCAATGATAGGAAATGCTTTTGGATGCATGATCAACTTAGAGATTTCGGAAGGGCGATTGTGAAGGAAAAATATAAAGATCATAGAACATGTAGCAGATTATGGGTACATCAAGAAGCACTTGATCTACTGAGAAGAAATGAGGTAATGACTGAAAAACATACTGTTTTTTCTTAATAAGTTTCTCGTTGCTGTAAAGTTGGCTTTTTTTATTATTATGAGCATCTAATTCTTGGTGTTATGCATAATCTACTAAGATTAGGATATGAACTTTACATTATGTGCAATGCATGCAGGGAAAGGAAAAAGTTGAAGCACTTCATTTGGATGGACCTTCTGTCTATTTGGATCGTGAAAACTTTGTCGGTTTAGAGAAGCTAAGATTCCTTCGGCTGACAGAATGTGCAAATTTTGGTGGAGACTTTGTCGGACTTATCCCACAATTGAGATGGCTCTCTTTACTAAATGCATCAAGCTTCAATGCGTCGAATGTATACCTGGGAGATTTGGTAGTTCTTGAGCTCTCCAAGTGTAGATTTGATGAAACTTGGCCAGGCTGGGGACAAATCCTAGTATGATAATCAAATCAATTATTAGTTTTTTATATGTTGTTTAAATTGAAATATGATCTGATAGTACTTTCCTTTTCTTCTCTACAGATTTCACAGCAATTGAAAGTTCTAACTCTTTCTGATTGTGATGAATTAATCAGTACGCCTGATTTGTCAAAAGTAGTGAATTTGGAGAGATTGGTTATTCGGTTCTGTCATAAATTGACTTCTCTTCATAGATCTATTGGGAAGCTGCAGTGCCTAAGACGCTTGAGTATTACATTTTGTGGTTCTCTTCGTGAATTTCCAGAAGTGTTATCTTCATTAGAAAGTTTGAAACATATAATCATTTGCTATGACACTAGGAGTTTTTTACAGCTTCAGTTGCCAAATTCAATCGGTCGTTTGGTATCTTTGACGAGACTTGTATTGACGAATGTAGTTCACTTCCCCAACAGTGTTGGTGAATTAGTCAAACTCAAGCATCTATCTTTGATATATTCTTACGACTTAAGAGTGCTTCCTGACTCTATTGGAGATTTAAGATCATTGATTCGTTTGGACTTGTCGGATACAATGATTACTGAATTGCCTACCACCATAGGTCAACTAGCAAAACTCGAGTCCCTAAACTTATCATGTTGTAGGAGGCTACAAAGACTTCCAGACTCGATCGGTAATCTGCAGTCATTGGTTGATCTGAACATGTCTGGTTGTGAGTCTATTGCTGAGTTGCCTCACTCATTCGGAAATCTAGCATCATTACATACACTTAATTTGAGATATTCTCGCGACTTAAGAGTGCTTCCCGACTCTATTGGAGATTTAAGATCATTGATTCGTCTGGACTTGGCGAATTCAAAAATTACTGAATTGCCTACCACCATAGGTCGACTAGCAAAACTCGAGTCCCTAAACTTATTGAGCTGTAAAGAGCTACAAAGACTTCCAGGCTCGATCGGGAATCTGCAGTCATTGGTTGATCTGAACATGTCTGGTTGTCGGTCTATTGCTGAGTTGCCTCACTCATTTGGAAATCTAGCATCATTACAGACATTTAATTTGAGAGATTCTCGCGACTTAAGAGTGCTTCATGACTCTATTGGAGATTTAAGATCATTGATTCGTCTGGACTTGTCGGATACAATGATTACTGAATTGCCTACAACCATAGGCCGACTAACAAAACTCGAGTCCCTAAACTTATTCTGCTGTAAAGAGCTACAAAGACTTCCAGACTCGATCGGGAATCTGCAGTCATTGGTTGATCTGAACATGTCTAGTTGTGAGTCTATTGTTGAGTTGCCTCACTCAGTTGGAAATCTAGCAACATTGATTCGTCTGGACTTGTCAGATACAATGATTACTGAATTGCCTACCACCATAGGCCGACTAGCAAAACTCGAGTCCCTAGACTTATCAGATTGTGAGAGGCTACAAAGACTTTCAGACTCGATCGGTAATCTGCATTCATTGGTTAATATGGACATATCTGGTTGTCAGTCTATTACTGAGTTGCCTCACTCAGCTGGAAATCTAGCATCATTACAGACACTTAATTTGGAGGGGTTAAGTGTTGGATTATTGCCAGATTCTATTAAAGGTTTGGAAAAATTGAAAAGGCTCGATATTGGAAGTATTAGAGAACTGTTGGAGCCCCACAGAGAACTGATTTGGAAGAACCTACCTAATCTCCCCAGCGGACTGTCTTATCTGAATGTTAGATGTGTACAGAAGATCCAGAATCTCTGCAACCTTATTAATTTGTTTCACCTAGAGATTCATAATGAGGATATCCTTGTTAATGAGTTGGTGGAATTCGAGGGGATTCACAAATTAAGCAAGTTGGAACAATTGGTCTTACGGTGCTGTAATGTCAAATCCCTTTCCATGGAGTGGGGTGCCTTGCACCAGTTGAAGTCACTGGTGTTATGGTGTCCGTCCTTGGAGTTTGGTCAATGTCAACTTCCATGGAGTTTAGAGTCATTGTCTCTTGATGTCAAAAAGTGGGGAAACCTGCCATCCAATATTTCTAGTTTGAAGAATCTATCAGATTTGGGATTGACTAACTTTGTGATCGAAGAAGCTGATTCAGTTAAAGGGTTGGATTCTCTGGAAGTCTTAAAGATGAACAAATGTATTCTTAAGTGTAACGACTTTCCTGTGCTCAAGAGATTGAGAAATCTTATATTAGATAGATGTCGTTCTCACCTAACATCATCTCCTGTAGAAGATGACTCGGATGAACAATTACCTGTCATTGGATCAGAATTTCAAAATCAACTTTCCACTTTGAAGAATCTGTCAGAGTTGCAGCTTTTGAACTTTTCCATGCCTCATGATGGATTCAAAGTTATCGGTGTTGAAGGGTTGGAGTGTTTAGTAGATTTACGGATGAAGAATTGCATCCTATTTGAGTTTACAAACAATCTTTCTCTGCTCAGAAACTTGAGATCTTTCCACTTATACAATTGTTCTTTTCACACAATGGCATGTATCCGTATACCACCGCAGTTGAATCATCTGGTTGACTTGTCTATATCTTCTTGTAAAGACCTCGTCGAGATTCAAGGCATCGGGAATTTGAAATCATTGACAAAACTGAGTATAATGCAGTGTCCTTCATTTCAGCGGATTGAAGGCCTTGTCGAGTTGAATGGACTTGAAACAATCGATATATGGGAGTGTCATAAATTCGATGGAATAGACGGTGTTGAAAAACTCCTATTATCTGGGACTCTGTCTCAACTAACCATCATTGATTGTAAATGCAAGGTCGTAAACTATCCATGTAAGTTGTATATCTTCATCCTTAACTTTCAAACTCTACTCTCCTAATTTATTCTAAAGCAAGTAAAGAACAACAACAAATACGCCAATTATTTCCTTTATTGTTAAGATCACTTAATTTGCAGTTTGAGTTCTCAAGCTACTATGGATTCCGCTGACATGTTTCCAAGGAGAGGTAAATTTGCTTTAGGAAATGGAGGAGACGAGCTCAGCAGTTCCCAGCATGAGACCAAGCACGAGAAAGAACAAGTACGACAATGGAGGAATGCTCTGAAATGGAGAGGTAAATTTGCTTTAGGAAAATGGAGCAGACGAGCTCAGCAGTTCTCAAAAATGACCATGAAGTATTCTTGAGCTTCAGAGGTTTCATTGATTGCGTTTCTCATGTTGTGACAGATGTTGGAATCGTTGTTTTTAGGGACGATGATGATCTTCAAAGATTGATGACATCCTCCATGCTACTCTCAACAACTCCAAGAAAAACGACCGATCTTCCAAGGTCAGACATAAATAATTGTTGCCATGGTTCAAAAAAGATTCCAACAAGCCAAAACAGGTAATATTTGCACAGATTCTGCTTATTTATATTCGTCTATGATCGCATAGCGTCTCTGAAGCAAGTGCCCTTTTCTTCTATGTAGCATAGAGACCTGCATTCAAGCTGTTCGAACAAATGTCTAAACAATAATCTTTGATATTATTTTGAAGGCTTTGAACAATTCCACTGAGACCTGAATTATGTATATACAGTTTGCCAATCATCCAGTTGAACATGAAGGAGGTTAATTGTGCTGTATTTTTTACTAATCACAAGCATGTTCTGGTCTCCTGCCACTACCTAATTTAACATATGACAAATTTGCTCCATAACCAACAACTAGTAATACTGATTTCCTTTTTTTTTGTGTGTGTATGGATATAGTTGTTTTTCTTGTTTGATCACCAATATATTTTATGATTCTTCAGGAATCAAATATATCAAATTACTGGATAAAGAGAAGGTCTTGAGCAAAGTTGGTCTGGGCAGAGAAGACTGGTACTACTATAAGCAAATAGGCAAGGCATTACTATGCACTTATGCTCTTATAGGTGCTGTTTGGCTCTACAATGAAACCTCACCCCTAGGTTGGTGGACACTAAAGCCTCGTCCAAAGGAAGAGAAAGAGCTTGCTCATCTGTATGAGCGGCGTCAGTTTCCATAACCAGGAGACAACGAAGCCATGGAGGAGTTCATTGCAAAGGGGAGAATGATTGGAACATCAATTGGACCAAAGGGTTTTGTGGAAACAGATAGAGATTCTTATAACTACCAGAAGGATTTGCAGAACAAGAAGTTCGAGCAGGAAGCAACGAGGCTATGGTTGAGGATGAGGAATGAGTTCATTCAAGACAAAGGATATGATGTGGAGTGAATTGCAAATTTTCGCATCCCATCAAGTTAACGAGGTAAGTCTGTGCCGTTAATAGGAATTCACAAACTTTTTGCATGTTACATTAGTAGCTGGTGAACTTATGCATAAATAACATCCACGATATTGTATCTTCTGGTACAGAGAGACCGCTGATCTGATTGCTGTATTGGTTTGAATATGATGAAAATGAAGCCTATTAGGGTGAAGTAGTTATCAATCAGGAAATACTGAGCATATGCTGCTACTTTTAAGTGTGGTAACCTTACATGTCTGTGAATAGAACCCAACTAATTGGTCTATGTTGGTTTTTATGCTTATGTCAGAACCGAATGTTCTTCCAAAACTGACCATGTAAATATGCTATAGGTGTATCATAGTGATATATTAAGGGTAGCATAGTTTGCTTTTTGCTGGGACATATAGTTTTGGCGTCTACTGATACCAAATTCCCTAATGATATAACCAATAACAGTTCATTGCGTTGTCCAATCGCTTTGGTGTCTAATGCTCTCTATTCAAATATCCTGATTTTGCCTTTTTCTGTCTGAATCCCAGCCCTGGATGCATGAATTTCTTTCCCCTTTTTCACTTGCTTGATTGCATCTTCTTAAAGATTCTGGTCCTTATTGAATTTCTGGGGATTCGATCGTCCCCACGGCGATGTGCAGGGAGGGGAGGACTCGATGTATAACGGATTTGGTGTATCTCTACTTGGCGGTGCTCCACATTTTCCCCACCCTCAGGTTCGGTCAATTTCTTGGTTACTAATTCGCTCATCACTAATCAATGACAGAGACTTTGGGCCTAAATTTCTGACTGTTGATTGCTGTGATCAGGGAGGAAGTCAGAGCTTCGCCGCTGAAGCTCAAGTGGCCAAGCCAGCTCCGGTTGCAAGTGGTTCAACCGCTGCCTCCGTTGATGGCAGCACTGGCAAGCCGAAGCAGCGAGTGAGAGCTAGAAGAGGCCAAGCTACCGATCCTCACAGCATCGCTGAAAGAGTACGTACCATTTTTTCTTTTCACTTCGTTTTTTTTTGTTATGGACTTCTATTTACTGACTACATCATCATCATAATTGATAATGATTGATGATTCTCCATTAATAACGGCTTCCTTGATTTCTGTGGGTGACAGTTACGCAGAGAGAGAATTGCAGAGAGGATGAAGGCTCTGCAGGAACTGGTTCCTAATGCCAACAAGGTATCAATTTACTGACTACTTATTCTACATTTCTACTAATTTGTTCTTGAAATAAATAAAGAATCCCGATGAAAGGATTTTTTTTGGCAACCCGATTAAAGGAATTTGATCTTAGACAAACTCACATTTTGCCGATTGCAGATATGAGGTAGGTAGGTTAGTTCCATTCCTATTCCTTCTGATCCAAACTTCTAGTCAGTACAGTCAATTCTTGGATTCTTATCTTCTATTCCCTAAGGCATTATATCATAATCATATGTTCCCGCTTCTTGTATTCTTATGTGTTGGTTCGTATCTAATATCACATGTTCCCGTTTCTTGTATTCGTATGTGTTGGTCCGTATCTATCTGTCTCAGACAAAATTCTTAGGTAAGGTCTAGGAGTAGTTTGCACCAAATCTATGAGATCATGGATGTATCAATGCTGGACGAGATCATCGACTATGTGAAATTCATTCAGCTGAGCTCCAAGTCAAGGTGATCTCTCCCCTCTATTAAATTCTTCGTACTAGATACATTTCTACTTTTTAATTTATTTTAATATCAAAGATGAAGTATGATTATGACGTATGCATATTTCATTTTAAAAAAATAACAACAGGCTTAGTAATATCTTTTTTAGAGACAGATTTTGAAGTAACATATGTAATCTCATCCATGAACAATGTGGTAGGTTCTGAGCATGAGCAGACTGGGTAGTGCTAGAACTGCCGCTGTTGCTCCTATGGTTGCACTTGCTCATCAGGTAACACATTGTAAACTTTTTGGACCAATTCCATATAATGTATATATTACGTACTATAATATGTCTTTCTTTACATCAAAGGATGGTGACGGCGACTGTATCAAAGGCAGTGGCGAAAGCATGGCAGTGACAGAGAACCAGGTGGCCAAGCTCCTCGAGGAGGACATGGGTTCAGCCATGCAGTACCTCCAGGGCAAGGGTCTCTGCCTTATGCCCATCTCCCTCGCCACCGCCATCTCCACCGCCACCACCTGCCGTAACCCAACCACCATCCCAGGCCATGGCAACGGAGATGGCCCGACCTCTCCCAACATGTCTGCTCTCACGGTCCAGTCATCTGCTGCAGCGGCCAACGGAGGTGGTAGCGATGGATCCTCCAGTAAGGACGCTGAGACGTGATGACTGACTACTTAGTGTGACGTTGAAATAGGTTGGATCAACAAGAGCAGAACCGTCCGAGTCGGTCATTTACGACGTGGTATGAGCATAGACTTTCTGTGTCAACTCAACTAACTTGGAGGAAACGACAAGCACCAAGAAGCAAGTACTATTCCTATGGGGGGTTAGGTACCTTAAGTATTTATGTTTTAGGAAAATTAGTACTGAACTTTTGCACTGTGCAGATTATGCATAAATTTACTAACGTTTCAATTGCTTGATATGCCTAATTTAAACTGTTACTTATTGACGTTATTCAATAACATCGTTCTTTTATTAGTAAGTTTTGGACTGTACTGAACTCCTTTTATTCGTAAATATTGAGCTGAATAGTATTTGAAAAGTGACGAGCTAATGAGAATTCAGCACAATTGAAATCCAGTTTGAACTTCAATCAATTAGAGCATGATCTGGATAATTAAGCACTCAGATCAATTGAGTTTCTATTGATTATGTTCAGATTGAGTCTCGATAGTTTGAGTTTAAATCTAGCTCTAATCGATTGGAACGATAATTGAGTCCCTCGGAAATCTCGTAATTTGAGTATCTTCGTAGACCGCTCAAGGGTTGTAAACCTAAACCTCTATATATGATATAGCCCATTAACCAAAATAATAATCAGAACATACCGATAAGACATAACATAATACAAAAACACATGTTCCCTAATCTGTAGTGTCCAACTGTCTGTCAGATGGGATGGTCGGCCAACCGATGGGCCTTCGTCTCCTAACTCTGAGCAAGTCTGGGCTAAATCAAAACAGTAAATCCTATCATTTACATACATACAATATATATATATATATATATATATATATACTAGGGTTAATAACCAAAAAACAAACCGAACTTTGAGAAAAAATTAAACAGCAAACCGAATTTTGAGAAAAAACGAAACAGCAAACCAAACTTGTTTTTTTGACAAACAACAAACCAAACTTTTGGAATTAAACAATCAACAAACCTACCTTAAATTTTCATTATGTTTGAACAAATTTTTCAATTTTTCAATGTTTGAGAGAGTTATTAAGTCGGCATTAGTTGAAGTATTCTAAGAAAATGGTATTACGATTTAATAACTCCCTCAAATATTGAAATATCTGTTTAAACATAATGAAAAATTTAGGTAGGTTTGTTGATTGCTCAATTCCAAAAGTTCGGTTTGCTGTTTGTTTTTTCTCAAAGTTCATTTTTTTTTAATAATTAACTCCATATACTATTAAAATTATTATATGGATGCGCTACTAGGGCTGACAATGGTCATAGGGGGGGGGTCTCTCAAGATCGTGAAAGAGAGAAGGTACAAACTCAAACTTTCATTAACATAGAGGTGTTACAACTCGAACATATGAACTCAAGAACACAAAGAACACGTCTCTCAAGATCGTGAAAGAGAGAAGGTACAAACTCAAACTTTCATTAACATAGAGGTGTTACAACTCGAACATAAGAACTCAAGAACACAAAGAACACACACTCAAACACACAGATACAAAGGATTCTCACTTGTTGGGTCTCAACCGTGAGTATCCAGTTCTACTGACACTCTTATTTATAGAGATGAAGAGATAAGATTAGGTGCGCTCTGGGTGCGCTCTGGGTCCCAATCTTTTCGTCTTTATCTCTGAAGAGATAAGATTTAGGGGCGTTGTGGGCCCCTATCTTTTTGTCTCTTTGTTCAAACCAATCATACAACTAAAGTGGGAGGGAATTATTTTAAAGAGATAAGGTGGACCGGGTGCGCAATGGGCCCCATCGACATCGACCTTATCTCTTCACAAATATCCCTGCTGTTCTTAACTATTATTACAAACTATTACAAACCAGACATAACATGTCATATTACACATCATTTAAACTAAGCTTTTAAATAAAAGGTATATCGGTAAAATAATTTACCGATTTCTCAAGTTCTTGCACCTTGCTGGTTTCATGTCTCAGCACTTCTCCGTCCCAGTTGTCTTTGCTTGCATGGGCTGCTATCCTTGTCAAGTTGATATATCTCATGGATAATAGGAGGGCCATTTCTCCTTTGACTCTCTTGGCTTGTTCCCTATACACCTTGATGAGCTGGGCCCTCTCTTCATCTTCTTCCTTGAAGCTAATTGGGCTTCTGAGCACATTTTCTGTGAGGAGCTTGAAATGCTGTCTTCTAGAAATGCCTCCGGAAGTACAGTCTTCAGTATACTGCGCAAGAGTGTTTCCTTCGCAGATATTTGTTTCCCCTCTTTCCTTCCACAGTTTAGCTCTCGTATAGCTCCTTCCAGCTGCTCCACCGTAGTTCTTAAGCCTCTTTCTTCCACTGGATCCTGATCCTGGTTCCATCCTGTAGTTAATAGAAAACATGTTAACCTTGATAGTGTATCTGCCAAGGCATTTTGTTTTCCATCAATATGTTCTATCTGGACCTCCACTCCTGAGCCAGTTATAAAATCCACAAAACCTAACCACCTAACCCTTGATGGTTTATGTTGTGAGCTTTTATTATAGAAACTGACAATTGTCTGGCAGTCAGTTCTCAATGTAACTGACTCTTTGTCCAAATAGTAAATTTTGAATGCCTTCATCCCTTCCATTGAAGCATGGATTTCTGCGTCTATGGTGGACTTAATGACAGGGAACTTCCCACTAGCATAGGCGCAGACTTTTTCGGCACTTTGGGGGTCAGACTTCTTTGGCTTCCATTTACACACCGCACCCCATCCTTCCATACAACCATCCGCTTCGATTACCATGTGGGCATTCTTTGGTGGCAACTCCATGTCTGGGAGTTCCTGTATTTTCTTCTTTATCTGTCTGACTATGTCCCAGTCAGAGGCCTTCATTCTTTTATCACCATGGGGACCTGTCTTTTCATAGAGAGGTCCCAAGAGGATTCCAAGTTTTGGAACATACGATCGGGCATAATTAAGAATGCCCAGCCATGATCGTAATCCCTTCTTTTCCATCAAACTCTTATCATCAAATTCTGCAATCTTTTTTATGATATGGGGTTGGAGCTTGATCTTTGATCTTCCAATTATAGCTCCGAGGAATTCTATTTCCTCTACTGCAATCTTCATTTTATTTGCAGATAGTACCAGCCCTTCCTTCTTGCACACTGCTAGCATTTGAGCTAAATGCTTCGCATGTTCTTCTTCGTTTTCCGAGAAAACGAGTATATCATCAATATATACTGCTATATAATCAGCATGGTCTCGGAAACAGTTATCCATTTTCCTTTGGAAAACTGCAGGAGCATTTTTCAACCCAAAAGGCATTACCTTCCATACATATAGTCCTTCTGGTGTAAGGAATGCTGTCCATGGGATGGATTCTTCATGCATTGCCACCTGATGGAATCCACTCTTTAGATCAAACTTTGAGTATATCTTTGATCTTCCAACCTTTTGCATGATAGTGTTGATTCCTGGCAAGGAATATTGATCTTTATACGTGTTGTCATTCAGTGTTCTATAGTTGAACACCATCCTCTCCTTTCCCTTTATTTCCTTCCCGGTGGCTGGATCTACTGAAGAACCTGAGTAAACCATCATGGACATTGTCCTGTGTTTACTCTTACTTGGTCGTATCACTCCAAGTTTTAAGAGAGCATCAGTATGCCTCTTAAACTGTTCCTTCAACTTTGGGGTGACATGCTTGAGAGGCTTATCCTGAATGGTTATGTCAGGATTAATGATATCAAGCTTGCATTGGACTTGATTCTTCGACCAATGCCTCAAAGGATCTTCTCCTATATAGCCCTGTTCTTCCAGAAATTTCACAACAACCGAAGCTTGTGGAATCGGAAGCATTGAAGCTTACTGAAGAACTCCGTTTACAACTTGTAAAGGTTGAAAGCCTGTTACAAGAAGTAAAAGGGTACTTAGTTTCATGAGCTCACTTGATCAATCCGTACAATCAAGTGAGTATATTGAAACTCTGCGAACACTTGATCCGTTCAGCCCACCAGCAGTTGGGTTGGCCAAAACAGAAGGACTCTCAGCTGTCCAAGGAAACTCTATACTGATCAAGCAAAACAACTTCCTAATTTATCAAGCACTTAAGCAGACCGAATTGCTTAAGGACATTGAAGAAGATCTGAAGGAAATTCGGGAACGCCTCAGAAGACTTGAGAACCGCAAGGAAACAACTGACGAATTTGCGGAACAAATACAGCAGATTTTCAGTTCCTTAACCAAAGTCAATATTGGTGAAGGAACTTCGGAGCCAAAAGTACCAAAGAAGAAAACAACACCTTTCTACGTCTTTAGGGATCCGCATAAAATCCTTAAGGAAGAAAGAAAGGAGGCCGGTTTACAATGAGCAGAACCGAGACCATGCAGCACAACTTACCTGTGCGGGAGGCACACCAGGAAACTAGGATGCCAACACAGGAAGACCAGATCCGCTCCTACAGAACAACAAGTAGGGCTTGGTATGAAGTACAAAGAAGGACAAATAGGCTACTGCGACCACAAACCTTCAGGAGGAGTCTGGAGAGTCAACTCAGCCCAGAAGAACAGTTACGTCTTTCCCAGAGAAGGCGAGCAAACCTGGTACCGGCAGAAACGCTCTACGAGTTGGGAAGCAGGGCACCTGAACACCGAGTATACCAACATTACTCGGATGAAAGGATACTGGTGACTCGTGAAGGACAGCAGTTGAACATGGGATTTATTAATCAACAATCCTATAATCAACTGCGACAGGCAAACATGGAGCACATACACTTAGGACTTATCATGATAAGGGTGTATGCCTTGCATCGACGGGGAGCTGGTACTAATGTCTTGGTGGTATTACAAGACACCAGATGGCTGGATGATAGGTCAATTATCGGAACAATGGAAGTTGACATGACAAGAGGAACGCAACTGGTGTACATCACACCAGACATGATGATGAACATACATGATTTCTACCGTCATGTTGAAATGTCAATACAAGTTCGAGGATATGAAGGCTATCAAGGAGAATCAAATCTCCTAATAACAAGATCCATGGTAGGAAGGCTAACGAATACAAGCTTCACGGGATTCAGGTACAATGTTAACAATGTAGCTGAATACCTAGCCTTTAATGGGATTCAAGCAGTAGCGGGGCAAGAAAGGACTGCAGAGCACCTACAAGGACAAAGATGGATCGTGCAACAGCCTGCACGAAGGAGCCAAACCCATATACCAGAAAGGGTAGATGTACAAACCAGAGTTGATGGATCGGTATCCATCAGATTTGCAGCATACAACGCAGCATCTGAGGAAGTACGGCCCGTAGCAGTTGATGGAAATGATGATGAAACATGGCCAGAAGAGGAAGAACTAGTGCATGCTATATGGGGGCATAATCTCCACTGGGAAGATGAACTCCAATGGAATGGAGAAGAAGTGGCATACCCGCAACCAGAATTGGGAATGGAATGGTATGATACCAACAGGTATCTTGAAAATCTGGCCTTGCAGGAAGATCAGGATAGGCTGGAGGAACAATACCCTCACTATCCTGAGCAAAGATATGACCCTGACGAGGGATGGGCAACCCTTGGAGAAGATGGGGGAAGGTATCAATATATGGTACAATACAAACCCCCCTCTCACTCAACAATACCATTGTCAGAAATAATTTGCACAGGATGGGAAGACAATGAAGGTGCCAGCACAAGCCACCATGCACAACAATTCGTCTATAACTCTGACGATGAATCAGACGAAGGGGAGCCAATTTGGGACAAAACACCCCAAATATCTGATCAGGAGATGGAAGTAGCACAAGGGCATGATAATAGCGATACAGAGAGCCTCGCATCTTATCATTCATCTGATGAAGATACCTCAGATCGTGATGATGATTCCATAGAAGCTTACGTGGACAATCGTAATGATGAGGAGATGGAAGATTATCGTAATAATTTTCTAGCCAATTATCATACCGATACTTCGCCTGAGTCGTACAAAGAGGATACGTCACTAGTAAGGGAAAGTTCTGAGAATTCCCCTAATGAATCCAGAGATGAGGTTTCATTAGTGCGGGGTCATTCCCCTAATGAAAACTTCTTGGAAAATATTGTTCAACAGATACCCGATCCAGAACCAATACCCACATCTCCAGATAGTTGGGTACCGTTCTGGTACACTACGGAAGGAGGAGGAATCAAGCGGAACCACAACTTCATTTCCTCGGCACCAACAGCATTCGAGGAAGTACCAAGGGCCTTCAAAAGTGATGGGTATGAACTCAAAGCATGGAATGAAGATGGATATGTACTAAAGGAAGATGAAGAAGAAGAGGACTTGACAGACTATCCATCACTAAGGAAATTGTCAAGGCAAGCAAAAGGAAAAGCAAAGGCAGGAAAACCTAAGGAGGAAGGAGTATACAGCGGTACAACTACTGCTAGCTCACCTTACAGGCCACCAACTGAACCACTTATGGGAGAAGTAACATGGTACAGATATGCCAAATACCATAACCATACCATATTTTTAAACCACATACTATAATCATAACCATTACGGGTACAATTTTCAATACCATAACCATTAAAATAATCGTGATTATTAACCATGGTTTTACCCGTATACCCATATTTATTTCACACATGTAATATAATAAAATACCGAAAATTTTATTTAAAAAAATACATAAATCTATATTGTCAACAATAAAAATATATAAAACTAACATCATAGTTATTTATTACATGTATGTACATTAACTTCCATGATTTAGTATATATTAATTTATTAATAATAATTAATTATTATATTTATATAATAACCAAAGTTATAAAGCTCAAATACCATAACCATTATGGGTAGAAAATTCATCACCATATCCGCACCACACCACAGTGGTACGGTTAACCATTTTAAACAGTAACGGTTATAACAATAGTTATGAGTTTTTCACCGCACCATAAACAAGAACCCTGAAATAAGGAAAGGGAAGTAATACATTGTTTAGAAGCTACGGACTTTGTTCTTTCCTTTTCTTTCACCAATAGAAAATTGCTTTGATTAATAGAGGTTTGTTAAATTTTAATATTGGTGTCTATATTTTCTTAATCCCATCTATGTGAGAATTGCTGACTTCAACATTACTCCGCTGACTTCAACATTACTCCGCTGCTATCAAATTTGACTCAACAAATCTTCTATAACGTCCAAGCCCGACCTGAATTCTGGTAAGTGGAGTAAACGGTACACAACAAACCCACATAGGGGTACCCATAACGAGAAACAATCCAACACTGTCACTTTAATATCGGGGGCGAGCAACACCCAAACGGCAACCACATTATACAACTTGAGTTTCATTCTAAAACCAGTTGGTGATAAAATGAGGTAGTCTTGTTGTATATATGGTGCCTATATTTTCTTAACGTGTGATTTCATGGCGGTGACTTCAACAAGGTTCCCCTACGATCAATCCTCCAACTACATAGAGAAAAAAATGTAAAATTTAGTTTGCCTCAAAACCCTAACTACATTTCAATTTCCATCTCACGAGAATTGTTTGTCGATAAACAAAAAATGTATGCAATACAAAGAGAAAACAAGACATCTGTTTATTGAAGCAGTCACTAATGAATAGGGTAAACATACACCTCTGTGCCTATAGATTCAACAAATCAAGCATAATCTGGCATGACTTGTTTGAGGAACGTAATTGGTTTTGAGTCTTCATAGACCTCATCGAACGGTACATAGTTTTGCTCCTTGTCATAGACATGGCAAACCGTCATTATCGTCTTCATCAATCGCCAATTCCACTTCGCTTCATTCAGGTACTGTTTTCAAGTTCATAACACAAGTGTGCAGCAAATCATCAACCATTCAACTTTGTGTAATTAGTGAAAAAAGCTTTCTACCTTTCCCCATTTCTCTTGAATAGATTTATGAGCTGCTCGCAGATTGTAACTTGGAATCCTCAGGGATATATGGTGCGGTATATGAACATTGATATCATGGCAGAGAATTTCAATCCTGACAAACACGGATCAGCAATTTGCAGATTCTCGGAAATGGGTTACTACTGGTAAGGAATTACAGTGAAGTGGATAATACCACTTGGGGTAATCGCAGTGGACAGTGCCGTTAAGCTGCGATTGAGCAGCATTCCATTCATCTGAAGATTTGAAAGGAATGTGTGGAGCAGTGTGATGAACCATTGTGAAAGTACTCATCTGCAGACATCAAGGAGATCGATAAACAAATCTCAAATGAAGTGTGGAAAATGAAAGAATTGAAATTGCAGTGCATATGATTATATTATATGCATTTGTTTAATGCTTAGATACATTTTTAGAATTTATTTTAATTTTTGGTTTTGATAAATTTTATTCAGTTTAGAATATATTTTAAAAATTATAAAAAAAAAACACTTAAAACATCACAATGTTTTTTAAATTCATTTTTTATGAAGTAGAACCTTAGTGCCTTACCGAACCGACCCTTTCTTCATTTTCTTCGTAAAGTGCCTTCAAATCATCTACCTTTCTATACACTAATTTGGTTAAGTTATATAGAATTATGACAAATAAGTTTTTTAAGACATTTTATCTTTCTTAATGTCAATTTCATAACTTCTAATTGATCCATGCCAAACATATAATTTCCACTCATATGTGGCATGCCATGTAACTTAATTTAAAAAATTTCAAAATCTCTCATTCATTCTTCCAATTAGTTACAAAATTTAATTAATCTCTTCTTATTTTCCATGTGCATTTATGCTTTTCCTTAAGTTTATTTTATTTACTAAATTTTATATTTTATGAAAAGCAAGTAGATGCATATATTAAATATTTTTATTACAATATAATTTAGGGTTAATAGCTTAATTGGTTACACATGTTTCACCATTGTGCAGAATGGTTACACATGTTTCAAAATGTGATTAATTGGTTTTGCTATGTGACTAATTGGTTACACATGTTTTTCCAAATGTGATTAATTGGTTATTCCGTTAGTAAACCGTTAACTTTAACGTTAATTCATTTTTTTAACATATTATTGAATTGTGAAATGACTATTATGCCCTTAGTTGTCTTGAAGAACAGATTGGAAGGATTGAAAAACCAAAATCGAATCAAATTCGATTTGATGTTAAAATCGAACCATTAAATGCTGTTCTGGGTTCTTGCGAACCCAGAAATTGCAATTCTGGGTTCTCAAGAACCCAGAAATTGCAATTCTGGGTTCTCAAGAACCCAGAAAATGCTGTTCTGGGTTCTCAAGAACCCAGAAATTGCAATTCTGGGTTCTCAAGAACCCAGAAAATGCTGTTCTGGGTTCTCAAGAACCCAGAAATTGCAATTCTGGGTTCTCAAGAACCCAGAAAATGCTGTTCTGGGTTCTCAAGAACCCAGAAAATGCTGTTCTGGGTTCTCAAGAACCCAGAAAATGCTGTTCTGGGTTCTCAAGAACCCAGAAAATGCTGTTCTGGGTTCTCAAGAACCCAGAAAATGCTGTTCTGGGTTCTCAAGAACCCAGAAAATGCTGTTCTGGGTTCTCAAGAACCCAGAAAATGCTGTTCTGGGTTCTCAAGAACCCAGAAAATGCTGTTCTGGGTTCTCAAGAACCCAGAAATTGCATTTCTGGGTTCTGAAGAACCCAGAAATGAAGAACTCAGAACAGCAATTTCAAACATTTCGAATGGGTTCTTCACAATGTGGGTAACATGTACAACCTTTTAATCACATCATTTCAAACAACAGTATCCATTTAATCACATTATAGAGAAACATGTATGACCTTTTAATCACATTATAGAGAAACATGTATGACCATTTAATCACATTTGGTGATAACATATACTGCAATACAGAACTTCAAGAACCCAGAAACAGCATTTCTGGGTTCTTGAAAAACCTAGAAACAGCATTTCTGGGTTCTTGAAAAACCCAGAAATCAGATTTCTGGGTTCTTGAGAACCCAGAATCGCAATTTCTGGGTTCTCAATAAACCAGAAATCAGATTTCTGGGTTCTCAATAAACCAGAAATCAGATTTCTGGTTTCTTGAAGAACCCAGAAACGCGATTCTGGGTTCTTCAAGAAACCAGAAATCAGATTTCTGGTTTCTTCAATTCTTGTTCTTGAAGATGATGTGTTCTTGAAGATGATTCTAGGGGTAATTACGTCATTTTACGTATCTAAATAGTGACTTAACTGTGATTTTAACGGTGAACAGTAAAAAAACCAAATAGTCACATTTCAAAACCAATTAATCACATTTTGAAACATGTGTAACCATTCTGCACAATGGGGAAACATGTGTAACCAATTAAGCTATTAACCCTATAATTTAAGATGAAATTAAGGATAATTATGTATATTATATATCAATTTTATGAAAATAATAATCACATGTTAATTTTATGTAGATATTTATAATTATGTATGCAACATAAAATCTAGGGTATGAAAAAATAATTGGTCCATGCCAAACATATAATTCTCACTCATATGTGACATGACATGTAACTTAGTTTAAAATATTCCAAACCCTCTAACGTATTCTTCCAATAAGTTACAAAATTTTATTAATCTCTTCTTATTTTTCATGTGCATTTATGATTTTTCTTAACTTTATTTTATTTACTAAATTTTATATGTTATGAAAAGCAAGTAGATGCATATATTAAATTATTTTATTACAAGACAATTTAAGATGAAATTAAGGATAATTATGTATATTATATATTAATTTTATGAAAATAATAATCTCGTGTTAATTTTATGTAGATATTTATAATTATGTATGCAACATAAAATTTAGGGTATGAAAAAATAATTGGTCCATGTCAAACATATAATTGTCATTCATATGTGGCATGACATGTAACGTAGTTTAAAATCTTCTAAAGCCTCTAACTCAGTTTCCCAATGAGTTAGAAATTTTCATTGAACTTTTCTTATTTTCCATGTGTATTTATGATTTATCTTAAGTTTATTTTATTTACAAAATTTTACATTTTATGAAAAACAAGTAGATGCATATATTAAATTCTTTTATTACAATATAATTTAAGGATAATTATGTATATTATATATCAATTTTATGAAAATAATAATCTCATGTTAATTTTATGTAGATAATTATAATTATATATGCAAAATAAAATCTAGGGTATGAAAAAATTATAATACTCATAATATTAATATAATTTTTTCATATTTGTTTTAGAACTATTTTTATAAAATAGCATTGTTATATTCTACTAGAATCAACATATATTCCAAATTTAAAAAAGATTATATATAATTTATAATTGGTATAACTAATATATATTTACATACATTCTAATAGTTTGTATTTATTTAAAAATATATGAAAATAGTAGATGTCATAAAATACATTTTAAATCATTAGTTAACATCATATTCATAATTGTTGATATTTGTTTTTATTATCTACTCATTTATTTATATAAAATATAAATAATCATTATATTGTATAATATTATAAAAAATAAAAAAAAGTGTAACATTTTTTCATAAGTATACCTAATTTTTATGTTGTGTAATTGAATTAATATTAATTAAATATACTTTAATAAACTGTAAATAATTATGTTATAAATATATATTTATATTTATTTCAAAAATATTATTAATTTAGAAACTAAAATAATTATTATATTGCACAAAAATAAGTTTTCTAGTATATATATATATATTTGTTGACCGGATTTTGCCATCCGAAACCCACAATGTTCACTACTTTAGATTTATAGTAAAAAAAAAAAAAGGATTTGTTTTTTTACTCATGTTAGGATTTGTGGATTTTACAATGTTAATGTACAATTTGATAGCTCCCTTCATTTTTTCATTAACTTGAATGAAAAAACTTAAAAAATTTATCAGAATACAACCAAAAGTTTTGCTATAATATTGTTGAAGTCACTATTATATATACATACCACACCAGTGTATACAATAAATTTAGGCACCATATATACAATAAAGTTAATTCATCCTATCACCAATTGGTTTTAGGATGGAACCCGAGTTGTATATTGTGGTTGCTATTTGGGCGTGTATCGGCCCCGATATTAAAATTTAACATGGTATCAGTGTCCGATTCTGTTTGACGGTGTTGGGTTGTTTCCCGTTGTGGGTACCTGATGTGGGTTTGTTGTGTCCCGTTTACTCCACGTACCAGAGTTCGAGTCGGGCCTGGACGTGAGAGGGGATTTGTTGAGTCCCAACCCGTCTGGATTAAAATGTGTCGGTGTCGTACCTTAATCGAGTTATCACAGTGCGGTGGAGTGTTGAAGTCACTGTGGTATATACATATCACACTGGTGGTATACAATAAATTTGGGCACCATATATACAACAAAGCTAATTCCTCCTATCACCAATTGATTTTAGGATGGAACCCGAGTTGTATATTGTGTTTACTATTTGGGTGTGACTCGACCCGATATTAAAATTTAACAAATATTCATCGAAATTTCGATGAGATAACCATCAACGACCAAGACAAAGTCAATTTGTCAATGCACAAACAAACTTTCAACAATTTCATAGAAAATTGCCTCTGTCTGCGTGTAACACGCAGCGTATTAGTTGGATCGTCGTTATCATATATACTTTAAAGAAAGATCACTTGCACATTATACTATTCAATGATTCACCCCTTTACCCACTAACAAACGTAGAAAAGGTTCTACTTCCGCGCGGAGTTCATACTCAGAAGAATCAAGCTCAATCCATTACAGATCCTACCGAATGTACTCTCTCTCTCTCTCTCTCTCTTCGTCCTGGTCTTTGAGGCTGTTCTTTACTGATTACAGTAGAGCAAGACAGAGAGCTGTTGGTTATGTGTTTATTTATGCCTAAGGTGTATCATAGTGATAGATTCAAAACTGACCATGTAAATATGGTGGAGAGTGAGATTGTTTTCTACTTGATTTATTGAAGTAGATTCATACTTTTGATACACGTAGACATGTATGTATATACAAGGTTGAGGTTGACCTGGTTACATTGAACCAAGCAAGACAGCTGACCTAGTTTGGTAATTCTGTAACAAATTAATATCATAGTGCAGAGTAGTTTCGTGTGAGTTGCCCATGTGGTGTTGTATGTATGTATCACAGTTGTTTTCTCCATTTATATATATATAATTAAGAGAGATGATCAATTATTAAGATTGAAAATCTGCTTGAAATTGGAGGCAGTGAGTAATTTCAGAACGATATACGCAAGTTTTGCTATAATATTCATCGAAATGTCGATGAGATAACCATCAACGATTCATCCCTTTTCCCACTAACAAACGTAGAAAAGGTTGAACGACTCATCCAAGAAGAAAGGTTTAGTATTTTCACTTCATTGGTCTCTGATAATAAGTTGTGTGGATCAATTGCAGTTTTGAATTCTCAAGCGAAGCTACCATGGATTCCTGTGACGTGCCTTTCAAGAAACGCAGAATCAATTCAAGTGCTTCAGGAGAAGGAGAGACTAGCTCTGCGATGTCCAAAAATGACTATGAAGTGTTCTTGAGCTTCAGAGGTCCCGATACCCGTCAAGGTTTCACCGATTGCCTTTACCATGCTCTGAAAGATAGTGGAATCAGTGTCTTCAGGGACGATGATGAGCTCGAAATAGGGGGTAAGATTGATGAGATCCTCCATGCTCTCGACAACTCCAAGATTTGCATCGTCGTACTTTCTCCAACATTTGCTGCGAGTGCGTGGTGTCTTCGTGAAGTTGAGAGAATGGTGGATATGAAGAAAGATATCGTCCCCATCTTCTGTCATGTGACTCCTGATGACGTTAAGCTCAAAACAGAGCTCTTCGCTAATGCTCTAACCATGCATGAGACCAAACACGGGAAAGAGCAAGTACAGAAATGGAGGTGCGCTTTGAAAGAGATCCCAACAATCAAGGGTCGGGAATTGAAAAGCTTCGGGTAAACTCTAAACGTTTCCCTTACTTTATCTTTATTTTACTATGACATAAGATAATTCTAAGATCTGGCTTTTTGTTATTGTTGTGCATTTCCGACAGGTTCGTTGAATTTATCAGGCAGACAGCCAAAGAGATATTGACGAAGCTCAAGGTGAAACACAAGTATGAGATCGAGAATTTTGTTGAAGTATCCGATGAAGTTGAGTTTGCACTGAAATTGCTAGATCTTGGATCTGGTGGCTGTCGATACCTTGGAATCCATGGTATGGGCGGAATCGGCAAAACAACTCTGGCTAAGGTCATCTTTAATCAAATCTCCAACAACTTTGATTGCTCTTGCTTTTTGGAAAACATTCGAGAAAATTTATCCCAAGGACAGGGTGGCCTTCACAAATTGCAAGAACAGTTGCTGAGATCTCTAGATCATTCACTGCGAGATGATTCTCAGATTGTTAATGGAATGGAGAAGCTCAAGAATAATTTTACAAGGAAGAAAGTCATTATTGTTCTAGATGATATTGATGACAAAAATCATTTCCGTGGTCTTGTTGGATCGTTTGGTACAGGAAGCAGGATCATCTTTACAACCAGGAATGCTAAAATTCATAAGCAAATGACTTCATCTGATGCCTCCTTCTACAGTTTGGAGAAGAAAGAAATGAATTCTAACCAATCACTTAAACTTTTCAGTAGGCATGCATTTGGAGAAGATTTTCCTCCAAGAGACTTTGAGGATCTTTCTGATAAAGTAATTTCTACTACCGGAGGACTCCCTTTGGCGCTTGAAGTAGTCGGTTCCTTTCTCTTTCGCGAGAAAGCTAAAGTTTGGAGAGACATGATAAAGAAGTTGAACGAAGCACCTCATCAAAACGTCCAACGAACGTTGATGATAAGTTATAATGGCTTAGAAAAGGCACAACAAGAAATATTTCTTGACATTGCATGCTTTTTCATTGATAATGGCCAAGGGATACCCACCGACAATGATAGAGCATATTCCATTTATATGTGGGATGCTTGTGGCTTTCATCCAGACCATGGAATTCAAGTGCTAATCTCCATGTCTTTGATAAAAATCAATGATAGGAAATGCTTTTGGATGCATGATCAACTTAGAGATTTTGGAAGGGCAATTGTGAAGGAAAAATATAAAGATCATAGAACATGTAGCAGATTATGGGTACATCAAGAAGCGCTTGATCTATTGAGAAGCAATGAGGTAATGACTAAAAAAAACATACTGTTCTTTTTAATATTAGAAATGATAAAGTGAACATTTTCTTGTTTTAAAAATTGAATTCTTATTACTCTTTCTTCATAGAGCACTTTGTTTTACCCCATAATGAATTTATGGGTAGGAATTGGATCAAACGATGCCAATATAAACATGCCATGAACTAATGAAATGTATGGACTGATACTTTTCGGATAGATACATTGGACTTAGTTGGTTTAATTATTATGAGCATCTAATTCTTGGTGTTTTGCATAATCTACATTATGTGTCGTGCATGCAGGGAAAGGAAAAAGTTGAAGCACTTTATTTGGACGGACCTTCAATTTATTTGGATCGTGAAAACTTTGTCGGTTTAGAGAAGCTAAGATTCCTTCGACTGATAGAATGTGCAAATTTTGGTGGAGACTTTGTCGGACTTATCCCACAATTGAGATGGCTCTCATTACTAGATGCATCAAACTTCAATGCGTCGAATCTAAACCTGGGAGATTTGGTAGTCCTTGAGCTCTCCAAGTGTAGATTTGATGAAACTTGGCCCGGCTGGGGACAAATCCTGGTATGATAATCAAATCAATTATTAGTTTTTTTTAGTAGTAATACAAATTCTGTTGTTTAAATTGAAATATGATCTGATAGTACTTTCCCTTTCTTCTCTACAGATTTCACATCAATTGAAAGTTCTATGTCTTTCAAATTGTGATGAATTACTCAGTACACCTGATTTGTCAGAAGTAGTGAATTTGGAAAGATTGGTTCTTGACTCCTGTTCTAATTTGACTTCTCTTCATAGATCAGTTGGGAAGCTGCAACACCTAAGAAGCTTGAGTATTTTACAGTGTGATTCTCTTCGTGAATTTCCAGAAGAGTTATCTTCATTAGAAAGATTGAAACATATAATCATTTGCTATGACATTTGGAATTTATTACAGCTTCAGTTGCCAAATTCAATCGGTCGTTTGGTATCTCTGACGAGACTTGTATTGCAGAGTGTAGTTGACCTCCCCAACAGCGTTGGTGAATTAGTCAAACTCAAGCATCTATCTTTGAGAAATTCTTGCTATTTAAGAGTGCTTCCTGACTCTATTGGAGATTTAAGATCATTGATTCGTCTGGACTTGTCGGATACAATGATTACTGAATTGCCTACCACCATAGGCCGACTAGCAAAACTCGAGTCCCTAGATTTATTGAGCTGTACAGAGCTACAAAGACTTCCAGACTCGATCGGGAATCTGCAGTCATTGGTTTATCTGAACATGTCTGGTTGTTGGTCTATTGTTGAGTTGCCTCACTCATTTGGAAATCTAGCATCATTGATTCGTCTGGACTTGTCAGATACAGTGATTTCTGAATTGCCTACCACCATAGGCCGACTAGCAAAACTCGAGTCCCTAGATTTAACAGCATGTGATAGCCTACAAAGACTTCCAGGCTCGATCGGGAATCTGCAGTCATTGGTTAATCTGAAGATGTATGGTTGTCGGTCTATTACTAAGTTGCCACACTCATTTGGGAATCTGCAGTCATTGGTTCGTCTGTACATGTCTGGTTGTCGGTATATTGCTGAGTTGCCTCACTCATTTGGAAATCTAACATCATTACAGACACTTAATTTGAGAGGTTCTCGCGACTTAAGAGTTCTTCCGGACATCATTGGAGATTTAATATCATTGATTAGTCTCAACTTGTCTGATACAATGATTACTGAATTGCCTACCACCATAGGCCGACTAGCAAAACTCGAGTCCCTGAACTTATTCTGTTGTGAAGAGCTACAAAGACTTCCAGACTCGATCGGGAATCTGCACTCATTGGTTAATCTGGAGATGTATCGTTGCCAGTCTATTGCTGAGTTGCCTCACTCATTTGGAAATCTAGAATCATTACATACACTTAATTTGAGAGATACTCGTGACTTAAGAGTGCTTCCTGACTCTATTGGTGATTTAAGATCATTGATTCGTTTAGACTTGTCGGATACAATGATTACTGAATTGCCTACCACCATAGGCCGACTAGCAAAACTCAAGTCCCTAGACTTATTGAGCTGTAAAGAGCTACAAAGACTTCCAGACTCGATCGGGAATCTGCAGTCATTGGTTGATTTGAACATGTCTGGTTGTCGGTCTATTACTGAGTTGCCTCACTCATTTGGAAATCTAGCATCATTAATGAATGTTAATTTGAGAGATTCTTGCAACTTAAGAGTGCTTCCTGACTCTATTGGAGATTTAAGATCATTGATTCGTCTTTACTTGTCGGATACAATGATTACTGAATTGCCTACCACCATAGGCCGACTAGCAAAACTCAAGTTCCTAGATTTATCAAAATGTGAGAGGCTACAAAGACTTCCAGACTCGATCGGGAATCTGCACTCATTGGTTAATCTGGAGATGTATCGTTGCCAGTCTATTGCTGAGTTGCCTCACTCATTTGGAAATCTAGCATCATTACATACACTTAATTTGAGCTATTCTCGCGACTTAAGAGTGCTTCCTGACTCTATTGGTGATTTAAGATCATTGATTCGTCTGGACTTGTCGTATACAATGATTACTGAATTGCCTACCACCATAGGCCGACTAGCAACACTCGAGTCCCTAGATTTATCAGCATGTGAAAGCCTACAAAGACTTCCAGACTCGATCGGGAATCTGCAGTCATTGGTTAATCTGAAGATGTATGGTTGTCGGTCTATTACTAAGTTGCCACACTCATTTGGGAATCTAGCATCAATGATTCGATAGACTTATATAATGATTACTGAATTGCCTACCACCATAGGTCGACTAGCAAAACTCGAGTCCCTAGATTTATCAAAATGTGAGAGGCTACAAAGACTTCCAGACTCGATCGGGAATCTGCAGTCATTGGTTGATCTGAACATGTCTGGTTGTCAGTCTATTCTTGAGTTGCCTCACTCATTTGGAAATCTAACATCATTGAGTCGTCTGGACTTGTCGTGTACAATGATTACTGAATTGCCTAACACCTTAGGCCGACTAGCAAAACTCGAGTCCCTGAACTTATTCAGTTGTGAAGAGCTACAAAGACTTCCAGACTCGATCGGGAATCTGCAGTCATTGGTTTATCTGAACATGTCTGGTTATCAGTCTATTGCTGAGTTACCTCACTCAGTTGGAAATCTAGCATCATTACAAACCACTTATTTTGATGAAAATCGAGCATCATTGCCACATAGAACTGATGAATACCCATAGAACTGATTTGGGAGAACCTACCTAATCTCTCCAACAGATTGTGTATCATTTTTGAAGGTGTATGATATTATACTGCTTATGTATTACATGTCAAATCTTAATTCCAAATATGTATTACAAATGTTGTATATTATAAATGTTAGTTGTATATTATAATATGTACACATTTATTCTGTATAAATAAAATATTTATAATTAGAACTATAACTATATTTGTAACATTTTATAGATAAACTGTATTTTGAAGCTTATTATGGAATGATAAATTGTTGGAGATATTAAATTAAAAATTAAGTTTTAGTGAAGGAAGAGATGATGAATCATTTGAAAAAAAAATTGAGAATAAATGAAGATTATAACAAATTCTAGAATGTGCATATGACGTCAGTTATAAATTAATTAGTCACTACGTGTAAATATTCTTAGTATTCCAACCAAATTAATATATATTAAGTATTCGGTCTGCGCGTAATTAGTAGTATGTTTTATTTTTTAATATTTTTATATGTAATAGAAGTTATTTTATATGATACATAGTATAACATATTTAAATTATTTTTAAATGAAGATAGTGTAAAATAATTTTAAAAACTAAAACAATAAGTTTACTATTATAAGGTTTAAAAAGTTATTTTTTTTCTAGTGAATATACACTAATAATTTAGGGTATTCATATTGGCAGACCAATCTTCCAAATTCAGACATAAATAATGTGGCTAAATATCTTTAATATAATATGTTCTATTTATTTATCTATCTATATTTAAGTGTGTTACGTTATATTCGAAATTCTACATTCTAACCTACCTTGCGTGGTTACATCTCAAACGCATGAGGTCAACAAAACAATTTTGACATTCTGTTAACATTTCACTTCTTTTTTTTTTCACAAAACAATTTTGTTCCATAATGACGACTCGATGTTTAATTAAAAACAATTATGTATCTATTAAAAAAATTTAAAAAACTTATAGTAAGTAGATATTTTCATTGCGCTTCAAATGATGCAAAAAATATAAAATTGGATTTACGGATTGCCTGTACGGCATGCCGTAAGTTGAGATATGAAAATTTGACTTAAAAGATTATAACTCAGACCATGTAAGTCCAAACTCAACACGGTTAACGTCATTTATGTCGTAAATCAATTATCTACGTAGGGTAATATTTTTTATTAAAAATACAGTGATTTTGTAACCTAACATCGTTTATTTTATAATTTGACCGAAATAAGTAAATGCATTAGGTGAGAAATTTAATCATGTACTTACTCAAAAAATTACTGTGCAAAACACTATTTGAAAGTTTTTGTATCGTATGTAGAGTTTTTTACGTATCGTATTATACAGTCAGTCTAAAAGTAAAAACTTAACGCATAGTTAGCGTCATTTGATTCGTAATTAAATTATCTACGCACCATAATGTTTTTGATTTTTTTTGAGTAAGTACATAATTAAATTTCTCACCTAATGCATTTACTTATTTCGGTCAAATTATAAAACAAACGATGTTAGGTTACAAAATCACTGTATTTTTAATCAAAAATATTACCCTACGTAGATAATTGATTTACGACATAAATGACGTTAACCGTGTTGAGTTTGGACTTACATGGTCTGAGTTATAATATTTTAAGTCAAATTTTCATATCTCAACTTACGGCATGCCGTACAGACAATCCGTAAATCCAAATTTAATATTTTTTGCATCATTTGAAGTGCAATTAAAATATCTACCTACTATAATTTTTTTAAATAGATACATAATTTTATTTTGAATTAAACATCGAGTCGTCATTATGGAACAAAAACATTTTTGAAAAAAAGAAGTGAAATGTTAACTGACGCCCATATGAATAGGCGCCACCATGGGGTGCGCGTATTGTCAATACGCGCTACCATGGGGTGCGCGTATACCTATTTTTCGAAATATTTTTTTATATACTTACTTTTCTAAAAAAAAAACTAATATATTTAGTTTTTGAAAAAAATTCTTTTATCTTGTCACATTTGCTTAAAAAGATTTGATAATCTTTAGGCGGGATGCAATTTCGGCTCAAAATTTTAATTAAGTGATGAAATTTAATATATATAATGTTTTAGTATACATATTATATTTTATCTATTTGTTAATTGTAAATATATTTATTATAATACTTAATTTTTTGACATTGATGAAATTTATTGTGATATTATTGTAATGAAGTATGTGATGTTTATATGTGACTTATGTCTTATTTTAATAAGAGTATTATGTGATATATGAAATGATCCTTACTTAATCTAAAATATATTTAATGATCCTTCACTTCATAAAATATATTTAATGAAAAATCACAATTTATGAATGAATGAATGAATGAATGAGAAATAATATGAGTTTTGTAACTTATCTTGAGAATGAATGAGAGAATTTGAAGGATTTTAAAGTGATTTACATGGCATGCCATCTAGGAATGAAAAAATTATGATTGACACGGACCAATTAGAATATATTAATTTAACATTAGGAGTAAGAAAATATAATAATAAACTTATTTGTCAACATTGTACGTGATTTAGCCAAATTAATATATATATATAGATAGATCTATATCCCAAGACATTATTAAATACATACTTGATATAATTATATTGTATTATCAAGATCATTATGAAATCATATTCTATAATCATATCCGTAATTACACCTAGTTATATTGTTAGGACAATTGTTGATCTTATTAGTATTAATATAAGGGTTAATAGGTCCAATAGTATCATAAGTTTGGGTCATGTGATCAGATGGTACCATATGTTTTTTGATGTGGTTAAATGGTCTGTTATGTTTGGATCATGTTGTTCTATGGTACTCTGTTAGTCAACCGTTAGATTTTTCTGTTAAATGGTCAATGTCAACACCACGTCAGCGCCACATCAGCGCCACGTAGATATATAATATAATATTTAATTTAAATAATAAAAATAAATAGGGGAATTTAAAAAAATAGGGAAAAATATGAAAAAAAATCGGAAAAATTATAAAGAATATTTTAAACTTTATATATTAATAAAAATTTATTTTTAAAAAAAAATCGAAAATTGAAAAAAAAAAAACAAAAAAAAAACTAGGTTGGACCATTGGGGTCCAATTGACCCAACCAAGGGTCGAACCCTGGGCTGGGTTGGACCCCCACCAGGTCGCCTGACCTGGGAGACCAGGTCTGGGTCTGACCCAGCCCTGGGTTCGACCCTGGCTGGGTCAATTGGATCCCAAGGGTCGAACTAACTTGGGGTCCAATTGACCCAGCCAGGGTCGAACCCAGGGCTGGGTTCGACCCAGACCTGGTCGCCCAGGTCAGGCGACCTGGTGGGGGGCCAACCCAGTCCAGGGTTCGACCCTTGGCTGGGTCAATTGGACCCCAAGGGTCCAACCTAGTTTTTTTTTTTTTCAATTTTTGATTTAATTTTTAAAAAAGTAAATTAAAAAAATACATTTTATTAATATATAAAGTTTAAAATATTTTTTGAATTTTTTTATAATTTTGTTCGATTTTTTTCCTATTTTTATTATATTTCCTATTTATTTGTATTTTCCAATTGCCACATCAGTGCCACGTCAGCGCCACACCAGTGCCACGTCAGCATTCCGTTAGTTAACATTGACGGCAAGAGTAATTTGGACCAAATAACAGCATTGCGAGACTTATGGTACCATAAAACAACATAGGGGTACCATCCGATCACATGGCTCAAACTTATTGTATCATTGGACCTATTAACCCTTAATATAATGATTTGAATTACAAATTTTTGAGAAACAATTAAATTAAATTTATTTACCTTATACATAATTCATTTTTTTATATAAAATCTCTTAAATATGTCTATCTAGTATCTATAGCACGTTTTAATAAAAATAACACTAGCTTTTTGGGGGCTTCAATTCACGGGAACCATCGACATCGACTATCTTAACCTATCTGTCTCTTCTCTCTGCGACTGGATTTGAGTTTCGAAATTGTTGCCATGGTTCGAAAAAGATTCCAACAAGCCAAAACAGGTAATATTTGCACAGATTCTGCTTATTTATATTCGTATATGATCGCATAGCGTCTCTGAAGCAAGTGCCTTTTCATCTATGTAGCATAGAGACCTGCATTCAAGTTGTTCGAACAAATGTTTAATGACATGTTCTTTTCACAGAATGGAAAATGAATTTGGCTTACGGATTCCGTAAGAAGTTGTTCTTTTCGCGGAATTGATAAAACTTGGCTTAGACATTCCGGACGGGGTAGACTTAGACATTTCGTATGAAAACCAAAGAATTCCTAATGGCATGTTCTTTTCACGGAATGGAAAAGGAATTCGGCTTACGGATTCCGTAAGAAGTTGTTCTTTTCGCGGAATTGGAAAAGATTGGCTTACGGATTCCTAGAGGAGGAGTGTTAGAGATTCTGAGCAAAAAGGTCGGAAATCGTATTCCATGCGGGCTAGGAATACGGAATAGAGCGTCAAAGGACGAAATTACCCTTATGTAATCTTCGTATTGCCAAAACTGCCCCGCTCCCCTTCATTTCAACTGTGACTGGTTTCTCCTTCGTCATTGCATCTTCCTTCAGCATTTCAACCGAGAATCATTGATTCTTCTTCCTCACCGAGTCCTCTTTAGCGTTGCTGATCATCACCGATTCTTCGATTTCAAAGACGGGTCCTTCGATTTCGTGATGTCCCGAGACATTGACAAGGTCTCGGTACCTGCATTGATGGTGCTCAAGACCTGGGATGCAGATTTCGTGAAGGTAGACCATGCCACTCTCTTTGATCTCATCCTGGTGAGTCAATTTTAACCTTCACTGCTTTATTTGTGTTGTTCACGGTTATACGGCTTTGGATTTAGGGCTTATCGCATCCTCCAGGAATTGATTTTGATGAAATTGTTGCATTCATAATTGTTATGTTTGTTTCTGACGATCTGCAGTTGCAATTTTAGTTTTCTGGTAAATGATTGAATTGCTAATGATGACTTGTTGATGAACAGACATGCCTGTCCAAACAATTAAATCTTTTCACTGGTCTTGTTTTACTTTCCATAATACTTGTTTTGTTATTGTAATAAAGCAAGTGAGGCTGATTTTAGTATTAAAATTGAGGTCTAGAACAAAAGTCTGAGTTATTATCTGGACCTAATTACCGGAACACCTGAATTGAGGCTCTGAGCAGTACTTTCTCTTTCGGGATTTAGTAGTATATAATGAGAAATGTTCTTGAATCATTTTCGTCTGGGATGAAGCTCTGCTTGTAACAGAGATTCCAGACCTGGGTTTGTATGGTATGACAAGGTTACAACTCGGTTGTGTTGAGACTCAGGTTATTAATGTGCTATGTCATCTTATTTATGCAAACTGCGGTTATTTAGTAAACAAGAATAATACTTCAAATTTAATGAAAATGCACTCTTGTTTGTTTTGCTGAATTTTGTTGAATTCGATTTGTTGATGTCAGTTTTGGGTTCGGTTTTTGCTGAATTCGATTCTGGGTTCGGTTTGCTGTTTGAATTCGATTATTACATGTATATCAGGAACATGAGCTAGAAGATGAAGATGTGGTTCAGATCATCTAAAAAGGTATGACGAGTTGGAGCTAGTGGTGGTTCAGATAATAGAAGTAGCACCCTTTAGATATTGGAATGGATGTTGTCGTCTCTGCTTGATGTTCTGCCAAGTAAAAAGATTTGCAAATTTTGAAATATTATGGAGAACTAACATATGTATATTGGTTTCTACTTCAGTCGGAACTTGTGGAGTGTTGGTCAAAATTATTGTATGATGATAATGCTGTGGAATTATTGTCGGAATTATGGAGTTAATAAATTATTAGTTAATTATATTTAAAAGTGAACTTAATTAAATAAATTATTTAAAAAAGTCTTTTTAATTATTAGTTAATTGTATTTAAGTTTTTATTATTATTAATTTTTAAAATTAATTAATACAAATTATATGTATTATATACCATACATATATAGAGAGGGGTAAATATGTCATTTTACCACATTCCATTCCATTTCCATATACAATTCCACAAAATAAACAACAGAATTCCTTATTCCATTTCATTCAATTTCATCAAAGAAACAACTTCATATTCTTATCTCCTATTCATTATTCCTTATTCCTATTCCGTATTCCTTATTCCGAATTCCATGAAAGAAACGCCCCGTAATAGATTGGAACGATAATTGAGTCCCTCGGAAATCTCGTAATTTGAGTATCTACGTAGACCGCTCAAGGGTTGTAAATCTAAACCTCTATATATGATATAGCCCATTAACCAAAATAATAATCAGAACAGGCCGATAAGACATAACATAATACAAAAAACATGTTCCTAATATGTGGAAGTGTCCACTCAATTGACCCAACCCACGCGGTCCACAGGCCGTGTTTGGGTCAGATTTGTTGACCCACAAATTATTTTGAAACGACTTATGGATGACCCGTCAAAACACAGGTCAGTAGTATTGATCTATGAGTCAATCCGTCCCGAATTGTATATTATATTAAATATATATAATTATGAATCATGGGTCAGTAGTCTTGACCCATGAGTCAGTTTGTTTCTGAGTTTTTATGTCATGAAGGTCGAACGGGTCAAACTGATCCGCGTGTCATGAAGGTCGAACGGGTCAGACTGATCCGCGTATCATGAAGGTCGAACGGGTCAGTCTGACCCAAACCTTACTATTCCTGACGGGACAGGTTTGAGTTTCAAAAATTGACTTATATTATTGCACGGGTCGTGTTTGGGTCAGAGGGTCCCTGACACGACCCAATACCCGTTTTGACACCCCTACTCCTAGGGTTGATCATGTGTGGGCCAGTCTGGTCTTGGAGGTACGACCGAGACCGAAATTTCAGTTTTGACATTTGGAGGGCCGAGACCGACTTTGACCAAAAAAGCCCGACCGAGTCTTTGCTTGACTCGGGTCGGTCTCGGTCTTGGACCGGATTTTTTGATAGAAAAATTAACTGGATTGACAAACAAAAATCACTGAAATTTTGATCTTGAACTCGTTCGTTTCTCGTCTTCCATCATACTTTTCTTATGAAACCGATCCAAGGGTTGTTGAATGCTTCAATCTCATGAATTACTACTGTTTCAAGGCTTATGCTATGATTTTCTAGGGACTTTTTCAAGGTTGGGTCAGTCCGATCTTAGTGGGGCTTTTGGGGAAAAATCTCTGAGACCGACCTTGAAGAAAAGAAATCGTCCGTTCAGTCTTGGTTCTAGTCAGGTCGAGCTCAGACCAATCTTTTTAAAAATTCGGTTGAATCAGTCTTTTTTATCAACCCTACCAACCAATTCCTCCCACTATGTCTGTCAGATGGTCTGGTCAACCGATGGGCCTTCGTCTCAACAGTAAATCCTATCATATACATACATACAATATATATATACTATTAAAATTATTATATGGATACGCTACGTTCTAAAACCAGTTGAATACTTGAATCAACAAGGAAGATTATAATCTACAATAATTTGAAGTATGGTGATTTGAGTTGTAAAATATAGAATGTTAGTGCGCTATAGGCAAAAACCATAAACTGTAGGTGCAAAATGCAAATCCAAAACAACAACAGAACGAACGAGGGAAGAAGGAAGGAAGGGAACGCTTTGGGAATGGTGGTTTATAAAATTTGAGCGGAACAAAACGCCGAGCGAGCCTCCGGCCATTAACACACATTTGAGAAACCCTCCTCTTTCTCACACACTTGAGACCTGCTGCTGCTGCCTCTCTACCTCCTTCTACTCCAATGGAAGAAGATGACGAGTTTGGAGATCTCTACACCGATGTTTTCCCCTCTATCACTTCAGCTCCTGCGCCGCCGCCTCAATCCCCACCTGCTCTGCAGCCTCACCCGCAGGCTTCCTCTTCCACGCTTCCACTTTCCAGCCGCCTCATCGATCTCAACCTCAAAATCCCCGACGATGAAGGGATCATCCCCTCGGCTTCCCATAGTCGAACCCTAGCTCCATCAACCGCCTCGATTCAAGGAGCTGATATCGGTACTGTGGCCTCTTCGCTTAGGGTTTCCGACCCTTCTGTCAGTGCTGAATTACCCAAGTGCTCCTTTCAGGATGCGAAATTTCGCATCAACCTTGGCGCGGAGGCCGTTCAGGAGGCTAACAAAGGCGTAGATTTTATGGACACGGATGTGAAATTCGACATTGAGGAAGCTGATGCTGACCCGGACAATGCCCCCCTTGCGGGAATGACAGATTTACGACAATCAAATGGTGGAGACGATTGGGATAGTGACAGTGAAAACGAGCTGCAGATAGTATTGAACGAGAATCCTCCACTTGGAGCAATGGGGATGTTTGGGGATGGTGCTGATGATGACGATGGGGATGAGGACCCGCTTATTATTGTTGCAGATGGAGATCCAAACCATGCAACAGAGGCTACAGACTGGGGCGAGGACGCTGGGCAGACAGGGCCAGATGGAGGGAGAAAAGAGTCTGGAGGAGAAGCAGTGAAGACAAGTGGTGCAGAGGCTGTTCCTCCAAAAGTTGGGTATAGCAGTCATGGGTATCATCCATTTCATTCCCAGTTTAAGGTTAGTCTGGTGCTAGTCTTCCACGTTCATGTTCGTAGAATTAGTGGTGTCAATGATTGTATATATATCACAAAAGGAATCATAACTCGAGTATGTACTTCTTTAACACTATGAATTGTGATTATTAATGAAGAGTTCTATCAGTTGCTTTATGAAGTATGAAATTTGCTTATAGATTGATGCAAACGCCGCAGAGATAAAAAAAAAAAAAGTATCTGCACAATTGGTAGTCTCTAGCATACTTCGACAATTACAGTAAGCCTCATATGGACCAAAGAAAATGGACGGAAGAGGAGAGGATATAATAAAAATCATCTACTTTTCTATGCACATTAGTTCTCTTGTGAGAGTTGCGTGTATGTATATGTTTATATGTTGATTATCAACACTTATCTTTTATGGAAATAACTTTCTATTTTTAAATCCTTCTCCTTCATTTACCTAACTCCTATCAAATGTGGATGACTGCTTCCGAGTGTGATCAAGCTTGATATTCTAGCTAACTAGGGGCCTATATAACCTCTCATTAAATGCCCTTACAGGCTAATGGTCACATCATGGCTTTGCTTTAAACTTGCAGTTCAAAGAAGAGAAGACCAAAATTTTAAGCTGGATCATGGTTGTATTTTGAAACTGATGATTTTGCCTTTTGGTTTTTATAGCTTCACTAACATAAGGAGAAATAGATGCAAACATAACTTTAAGTAGTCCAGATTCTTAGTTGAAAAGGTGCATCTTGCCAGAAAGTGCCGCAGCATATGACACTAACATTCGTGATCATTGTTATGGCCTGTTCTAACCTTTAGTTGCTGCCGCTACCCGAAAGCATATAGATCATTCTAGGTTCTTCAGAAATATATATTTTATCATTGAGTGTTTTAACTAACTTTACTCCCTTAACAGTGCATAATGTGAGGGAGACAAGAGATTATGCCAGCAAGAGCACAGGAAAAATACTGCGACTTGAGTCCTTTCTTGATAATAAAAAAAATGTTTAAGCACCCTTGCTCTCAGCTTCTGCAATCCCTGTGCAGTTCCACCAAAGTTGCAAACTTAAGTTAGGGTGCCATTCATAGACATGGAAGTTTTACACCACAATGAAAGGGATTTCATAAATATTGAACAAGTCAAGACTCTTCTTCAAACATAAGTGCATATCTCATAGTTGAATCACACTGTTCAACTATATGGAGAATATCATTTCCTAATCATCTACTTCATTGAAGAGCTAAAATGTCCTTAAGAGAGTCTTAGCTGCTATTGACCCCCAAGACCCCAACCCATTATATGCACCAGAAGGAGTACTCAGAGTTAAGAGTTATGAATTACGGCCTACTGTTGGCTCTATCAATTGCTTGACACTTCATCTATTTACTTCCATTCTTTGTGGTTGTGCAATGTGCTGGCGCGCTTGCAAGTGTGTTGGCTAATTCAGTATTCTTCCGTCTCTATGGACCATTTCAGATACTCTTTTACTGCTCATCCTCCTAATACTACGTTGAAGCTACATAGTTTGGTCTAGCCCTTATGGTTTGAATGTCTTTTATCCTGAAAAAGTTTATACTTTCACTCTGGATTTTATTTAGTTGTTAACTCAAGCTTTTAGTTACTACTGATTACTGAATGGTGATGTAGTCCTTAATTTACTTTGTAATTGAGTGACACGAAAGTCATCCTGAACATGACCTTCAATATTAACTCTTCATGGACTTGATAACTGAACTTTCTTGGGATCCCATCAACCTAAGACATTTTATTTTACATCTCAGTATGTGAGGCCTGGTGCAGCATCGATACCTGGAGCAAATGCTGCTGGTCCTGGAGGAGGCCAAGTTCGTCCCCCCATGAACGTAGGAGCTGTGGCTGGTCGTGGTAGAGGCGAGTGGAGACCACCAGGTATTAGACCTGGAGCTCCGTTCCAAAAGAACTATCAGGCAGGGTTTGGACCTCCTACTTGGGGTTCAGGAAGAGGTTTTGGTGGTGGCGGACTAGATTTTACGCTCCCATCTCACAAGTAACTTTCCTATGCTAATCTATATTTTGCATTTTCTTTTGTCAGAGTATTGTTGCATTTACATAGGTCACAATCAATGCATGTCTGGGAATGACATGCAAATGTTTAGTTAGGTTAAAGGGAATAGGTAAGGGAAGGTGTATATAAGAGGCAAACAAGCATCTGGTTTGAAATGTTTCAGGACATTCACTGTTTTTTGGGCTGGGCAACGTCATAGTGGAATTGTAAATCTTGACCTAATGAATAGTCTTTGCGGCGTTTTCTTCTTCTGGTTGATGTTTTATAGATAATCATGCTTGTGTTGATCAACAGCCAAAAGGCAAGTGACTAGAGAAAATTACTGAAACCAAGTTGGTGGTATTAAGCTATTCAACAGAAAGGCAATAATGTGATGTCATTAAGTGTTTAAGAATTAAGATTCTTGATTGTAAATTCTTGTTGCTATTCACTGTAAATCATGCACGACATTTTATTTGCCTATTATCACATACTGAATGAGTGTTGCCATACGCATTTACTGACACCTTGCACAATACTTGCTTGTTTCAGGACTATATTTGAGGTTGACATTGACAGCTTTGAGGAAAAACCATGGAAATATCCTGGCGCTGATATGACAGACTTTTTCAACTTTGGCTTAAATGAGGAGAGCTGGAAAGATTATAGCAAACAGCTGGTAGTTTTGATCATTAATCATGTTTCGTGGTGGATCACTAGAGAGTTCAAAGATGCTGATTTAATATGTTGCAGGGACAACACCGCCTTCAGACTACTATGCAAAGCAGAATTCGGGTGCATGAGGGTGTGAGAACAGAACAGGTAAAAAAGTTCTCATGAAATCTGAAGATATTGATAAATTTAGATAAAGTTGCAATTTTTTGAATGATGATTCACCATTTAGATGCTGGGAGCGTCTTTGAAGCAGCTGATCAGCTAAAACATACTCCATCTTATTTCTTTGATTCTAGGAGTATGACCCTGATATGCCTCCAGAATTAGCAGCAGCAACTGGAAATCATGATGTTCGTACTGAAAATGCAAATGTAGGAAAGGCAGATGCTGGACAAATTGATCCTAACGCACCTCCTCCGAGACCACCAATAGTAAGATCCTGCTGTTCCTACATTGTTTTTCTGTTCTCCCTCTTCCTCATCCTCATGTTACTACTGACAGTCATTGCCTACATTAAGAGGCTTCTGGATTATAGTAGCAAGCTACCTTGCATGAGAATATATGGTGGCTAATGACATCGAATGGAAAGTGAAAACTAACTCTCTGATGCATTGATATTCATTGATCTCTCTGTTCTAGTGTCCTGATCCTTCTATCTATCCATAATAGAATTGCCTCTATCATCAACTAGACCTGGGTTTGAAATAAATGATGTTATCTATTTGGTTAAATATGATTTTGATGTATCCAAAAATTTAGTAAATCTTGTTTGTTTGTACCATGAGATTGGAAGTAAAATAACTACTGAACAGTAAACATTTCTTCCCTGTTAATGTTGATATACATTTATCGTATATCAAGTATTTCCTGTTTGAGTTCCTGATCAAATGATGATGATAACCTTCCAGCCAGCTGGGCGACCCATTCAAGTGGAAATTGCATCTGTTGAACGGTTACCATCTATGGAAACCAGGCCACCTCGGTTTCGGGATTCAGATGCAATCGAGGTAAGGTTATCTTCTCTTGTTTGTACATCTGCTAACTATTATTTGTGTTAGTTCTCAACTTCTTTTACTTGCTAACATTTGTTTAAAAACAGATAGTGTTGCAAGGCTCTTTGGATGATTATTCCTCTACAGGACAAGATGACGAAGACCATCACGACAATGGAACACCAATTAACGATGTTGATGAAGATAATAAAGCTGAAAAGGAGTCTGTTCACGAAGACAACGACAACTCTGACACTTATAGTGACAAAACTAAGGAACCCGTTAGAAGTGCTAGCATGAAGTCCACTCATGATAATAGAGATAGAGTTTCACCTCAAGTACCAGCCAGCCTCCCTCCTGTTTCTAGTAGGGGTCAGATTCCTGTTTCTGGAGAGAGTAACGGCTTTAATGAGGACAATAGGTATGAAGGTTTCTTGGTTTTATGCATAGTTGTTATCCTCCATATTATTCTAGCAAGAAATACTAGATATATTGTTTGTGCTGCTTCCTCTTTTAATTTTTGTTTTTTTTAACCCAGTCTTGTTGGATCTGAATATTAAGTAGAGCATTTTTAGGTTTGGGTAAATACCAAGCTTTTAGCTGAACTTGGCCGATGAGCTGTTTGCTAGCTTAATATTTTGATGCAACTTTTCATTAGCTGAACTAATACTGAAGAGCAACTTGCCATTTTTCTAGTAACGATGGACTGACAATGTATATAAGGCGCCGTGGATGAACGACACATGTGCGCCACTGTGGATTTTTCATTCGTGACTTAATAGATAATGGACAGAGCTAGCGAATTGCAGTGATGTATTAGTTTAGATAGTGATAGGAAAAAGAAAGATCAGCTAGCAACCAACACGTTGATTATAAGTTTTGTTAGCAACTTGGCATTTAACCCTTTTTTATTTGATTTTAAAAAATTCGATTTCTACTCATGTGTGTTTATATTGTTCTTCATGCAGAAGAAATCAGGGAAGAAGAGCAGATCATAGTAGGTCTCCTTACGAGTCTCCAACATATAGTACAGATGATAAGAACCATATGGATATTCGTGAGGAATCAACTGAAAGCTTGGAAATAAAAAGTGGTGCTTGCCAGTTGAGTTTGGAGCGTAATGATGTCTCATCAGTGTCTGGTGATGGTATCTCTGAAGTTGAAAAGGACACAGTCTTAGATGAAGGACCTACCAAAACACCTGATCTGGAGTCAAAACTACCTTCCATAGAAGAAGATTTCGATGATGGTGAGAACTCCTCCAGAGCTGCAAGACCCAGTGAGAAAAGCAAAGCAAGATTTGGGAGTAGCAGAGAATATAAAAAACGGCACAGTGATAATGAGGAAGAAGTTATTCAAACGGGTAACAGAAGAAACCCGGAAGCTGATGAACAAGTTTATCAAAGAAGAGGAAGTGATGAAGTGGAAAGGAATCATCACTTGGTGTTGAAAGGGGGACGAGAAGCAGTTTCCTACAAGGATATGGCTATGAAATCAGAGGGCTTGGACAGGCGAAGGGGGAGAGACAGATATGATAAGGCAGATTCTTCACAATGGAAGGACGATGATCTTCAAGGCAGAAGAAGTAGAGCAGAAGAAATTCGAAAGCAGGACCGGACTGATGATATTGGGTCAAGAAACAAGAGCAGAAAAGAGATGGATAATGGCTTATATGAGGTCAACTTTGATAAGGATCCGAGATCCAGGCCAAGAGAAAGAGATGATGGTTACCCTAACAAGAGGAAGAAAGAGGAGGAGCATGTGAGGCGGGACCATGCAGATAAAGAAGAGATGATTCAGCATGGTAACAGAGAAAACATGGCTCGTCAAAAGCGAGAGAGGGAAAGAGAAGATAGTGAGGATCACTACTCTAACAAGCTTAGAGATGATCTCCCAATGCATAGGGAGAGGAGTGAGAAGCAGAAGAACAGAGATGTGTTGAGTAAACTCCGACAAACCCACAATGAAGATGTTCCAAAACGGGATAGAGAAGTACTGGGTTCTCGTGGGCGTGGAGCAGAGGATAAACCACGAGTAGCTCATGGCAGGTCAAAGGATGAATACAGAGTGACTGATAAGGAATACCAATATAAGGACACATCAAGGCAGACAGAGCAAGTTAAAAGTAGAGACCGTGGTATAGTAGATGAAAGTAAAAATCACCATAGGGGACGTGATGATGTTCGTTCACAGGGTATGGCTGAGGAGAAAAGGTCACGGACAGAAAGACTGAGCTCTTCCAGTATCCGTTTCACAAATTTTTCTGAAAACCAAAAGATGCATGAGAGAGAACACCGAGAGAACACAAGGAAGAACAAGGAATCTGAGGCCGTTGATCACAATGCTGCGGTTGCTTCTAAAAGAAAACGGGATGGCCTAACTGATCGTTTTGCTGACAGGGTATGTTCTAGAAATCTTGATCTACATGTATTCAATCAAAGAAAATCTAAAATCTAAAAAGCCAAAGTTGCATTGTACATGATTTGAAAAAAATATATGAGGTAATTTTTTATTATTTTTTTTATAGATCTATGAAGTGTATTTATCCTGATCCTGATGTTATAAGTTGATATTCTTTTCTATCATATCTGTGTTTAAAAGCTTTTTCCCTCTTTTAACTTCACAAATATGTGCGTTTACATCATTTTTACAGAACAGATGGAGAGATAATATCTGAAGGAATTAATCCTTAGCTTGGAGAGACTTCAACTTATGGAATAGATAGGTTTAATGGTTATTAGCGTCAACATTTTATGTTTCTTAAGAGAGTGAGTTGATATTTATGGGAAGTTGGCTGTGCCAATTATTGTCCGTTTTCTTTAGGGGTTAACAGCAGCTGATGGAGGAGGAGGAGAGGCTTCTTCTGATGATGAACAGTCTGATTCGAGAAGAGGGCGGTCAAAAATGGAACGCTGGACGAGCCTCAAAGAGAGAGAGTACACAATAAACCCTAAATCGTCATCCTCTTTGAAAATGAAGGAGGTTGGGAGGAGGAGCAGCAGCAATGGTGGACGGAAGGAGCATCCTCCTAAAGCAGCGGAATACAATGCTATTGCTGAAGAGAGGGAAACAGCTGATGTTGATGCTGTTGCTGATGTGAAACCAGTAGACAATAATAAGCTCCTGGACACAGTGGAGAAGCTGAAGAAGCGAAGTGAGAGATTCAAGCTTCCCTTGCCCATTGAGAAAGAAGGCCAAGCAGTGAAAAAGACAGACATTGAAGCGCTTCCTTCTGCAAAAAGTGAGGCTCCTGCTACAGTCACAGAGACCAAGCACGAGCGCCCGGCGCGAAAACGGAGATGGATCAGTGGCTAAACAGGTTCAAAGCAAAGTCTTTTTCTTCGTGGTCGGTGCTATGCAATTGGGAGATTTTGCGCTTGTCCTGATTCTCTTGCCATGGAGGAAGAAAAGCTTCGAAAGTTTACGTTTTTAGCCTAATCTATGATGGGTGTGTTCAAGTTTGACAGTATAAGCTCCTCCATAATCTTTACAAGTGTAGCAATGTTTGCTTTGGATCTGTACATACTACTACATACCTGAATGTAACTCTTTTGAAGTCGGAACTATCTTATACTTTACATTACAACTGAGATGGACCCGAATTTATAAGGTCTAATCGTATTCAAGCAGACTGGGTGTACTGAATTAAGTCAGTCTTTGTGAATTTGATGAGGAAGCCGGAACTGCTAAATCACCTCTTGGGGTGAAATAATAATAAAAAAAAGGGAAAAGTATGAAAAAGATGTAACATGTTTGCCCAAAGTGGTGAATGCGGCTCAATGTTTGTTTTTGATGAAATATGCTTGTTGGTGTAGATTTTTGATGAATTCCGTCAAAATATGTTTGTGTCCGTCAAAAAAGTCTGTTAGTTGCATCCATGCCTTGCACGTGAGTTTCTGTCCGTTTGAAAAGACCAAAATGCCCCTTAGTACTTCACATATTCTAACAGCCTTCTCCCCCGTTGAAGCAAATTGATTTCTTCTCCAAGATCCAAGAGTCTTCTCCAAGTGTTCGTCCGTCGATTCCCGAAGACTTCGTCCCGCATTGTCGGATCTTCTGGTCGAATGTTTTATGGGTGTCCCAATTACAAGGTTTGTTTGCCGATTCGTTTTGTTTTGAAGCCCTAATCTTGAAAATCACTAATTTTCGAAGCCCTAATTTGGTTTTTTCAGTTGCAGAACCACGGTTGTAGTTATTTTGAGTGGTGTGACCCGCAAATGTGCATATACGGAAGGAGGTCCATGAACAAATTTCGAGATATGCATGTCAAGATTGAAAGCGAAGTGGTTCTTGTACGAAGGAGGGAGAAGATGTTGATTACTGATGTTGGTGTTCTTGTGGTACTGCTGTTTGCTGTAATCCTAAAATTGGTGATTGGGAGAACGTGTTTTATGATTTGTATTTTAAAGACTTATGTTTGTGGGTCGGGATGTTTTAAGTTAAGTATGTTTCTGTTGTCTTAATACTAGATGACATATGTTTTGTAATTGCTGGTATTTGATGAAACACGTTTGTCCACGAGTTGAGAATAGATGTACTATGTTTTGACTGACAGGACAAAAAGTCATCGACTAAATCCAAATAACATTCCACCTGCAATTAAACACCTGTCTCACAACACACACAATCCAGACAACCTCCACAGAACCAAGTATTTCCAGAGTTAAATGTCAACTTACAATACCAAGTTCATCCTAACATAAAACGAAACCTACTGTTCACAAAACCAAAGTTAACACTTGTGCATTGATCTACATATACATTTATATTAGCTAGATGAAGAATTCAAATTCAAATATCCCCAAAATCAACTTCAGGTACTTCCAGTTTCATCAGGTACGTGGTAGCTTTTGTTCAAAAACGATTCAGACAACCTCGGTGGTCCGACAACGTTGGTCAGTTGAGTTTCTTTAGCTTCTCAATCAAGGACCAGACTTTGCCTTTTACTGATCTTGTAATTTGGAGGTAATTTTTCGCTTGAAACTGCAACCATAACTGCGAGGTCACCACAGCCAATGAAGATGATATTCACGTAGAAGAATATTCAAATAAAGATGATATTCACATCATCATAAGTACAAATCAAATGAGTCTATAAGACATCTGCAGTTTAACGTCTGTCACCATAACTACATTTCATGAACTTATCCAGCAACTGTATGAGATAAGTCAAGATCAACAAGTGTCATAAGCATAGAGATATATTGATTGAAATGTGAAGTTCATCTTGGCAGATAGCAGAAAAAAAATCATCTTGGGAATTATGATGGGATGTGATGGAAAAGTGTGCTGTTTGGCACCAATTCCACAACTGCTTCAATGATCAACAACATTCTCAAATAGACTTCCAGAAAATCACAATTGTAAAAGCTAACCTTTCTCAAAACTCACAAGATTAGCTAAGTTTGTCTTTCCCAGTAAAACAGAGCAAAACTTTGAAACTTACATATATAATACAGAGACATGGATCCTCAACCTCATAATTAAACTATGATACGCTCATCAGCTTAAACTTTCTAAAATACTTCCAATTTCAATTCAACTTCAAAGGATCAGATAAACTGATTATAAAAAAAGCAATGTCATTCTGTGGGAAGCATGAATTCATGCCAATGAAGCTGATAATGATACAGAACATAAAGCAAACCTTATCGTCCAGGGTAACCTTGAGATGCGAAGAGCGGCTCTTGTGCTTCATTCTGTACAACTTCCTCCCCAGTATAGCGAATCCAAGAATGGCAGCTGCTACAGAGAATGACCAGACCGGACCAACCTCAATACACAGTACCTCAACAGCTCAAATGGAACCTTCCACCATACAATCCTTCTCTTCTCTTCATCACCTCCAACCTTCACCTTTTCGATTGCACCATTATTGCCATGATCTTCGCTGCTCTGATCATTGAACTGCTTAGGCTCAGCTTCCCATTCATTTTCATCAAGTTTGTTAATTGCAGCCAATTCATCGCCACCGGAATCAGACCAGAACTGATTGTTATCTGAATCATAGGTGGGAGAATCGGATTCGTGGAGAAGCTCCCAGTCGAGGACATGTCTACATCTATGTTCACCCCAATTTTTAACATGTCGGTTCGCAGAGAATAAAGGAGGGAATTTCATCAAGGGCAGTTTGGGTATTATCGTTTTTGTTTATTTCAACGTTCAATTTATTTGTCACGTGACAAGCACGTGCTAACTTTTAACGGATAAATTAACAGAAAACCTAACGTTTCTTCAAAAACCTACAGAAGTAAACGTTTTACATCAAATACCCGCGGCCCAAAACAAATTTCATCGATTACCATTTTGGGCAAACATGTTACATCTTTTTCATACTTTTCCCTAAAAAAAAGCAGTATTCTTTCATTGTCTATTGATGAAAAATGACTTGTTTTTATTAGGGTTGATCATGGGCGAGCTGGATTGGTCTTGAAGGCAGGACCAAGATTTCGGTTTTGACATCTAGAGGACTGAGACCGTTTTGACCAAAAAAGTCCACCCAAGTCGGTCTTGCTTGACTCGGGCCGGTCTCGATCTTGGACCGAAATTTTTGGTTAAAAAAAATCAACTGGATTAGCAAAAAAAATCACCGAAGTTTTGGTATTGAAACCACTCGCTTCTCGTCTTCCGTCGCACTTCCCTTATGGACCCGATCCAAGGGTTGTTGAATGCTTCAAGGTCATGAATTACTAGTGTTTCAAGAGTTATGCCATGAAATTTCAGGGTTTTCTTCAAGGTCGGTTCAGTTCTAGTCGGACTTTTGGGGGAAAAGACCGAGACCAATCTTGAAGAAAAAAACATGTTTGCTCGGTCTCGGTTCTAGTCAGGCTCGATCCTAGTCGGATCGATCTTGTCGGGAATTCGGTCCGGACATATTTTTTTTATCAGTTTTTATGTTCAATATGCGTTGTGTGTGTTAATTGGATTAGTTCTGTGTGGGTATCCTAAACTCTAAACCCTAAAGTTGGTGAAAAAAAGAGCACGGCAAGAAGTGTCATGGGCCTCATGGCCCATCAGAGAGTAAGTAGAAGTATTTTAGCCTGGTTCTATTGTAAATGGTTTCCCTATAAATTTGGTTGTTGAACCCATCAGGGTTTCTACTCATTAGTTTAAGAATGAGGCGCCGCCCTGAGGAAGCAGCGGCCTCCGGCCTTGGCCGTCTGGTTGCTCTTCTCCGGCGATTGCGGTGCCGATGATCTGTCAAAACTCAAGTTTTCGTTTCACTTTTGGCCAGTTCTTCTGGTTTTCAGAGAAAGAGGAAGAGAAGAGATGTTTAACTCTAATTCGAGATTTCGATCCGGTGACCTTCTTCATCCATCCATCGACCAACATTTCATATATCATGAAGGAAAAAAAAAAAAAAAACGTAGAGAGGCGATGACGAAAGATAATGAAGTTTCAGGCGTTAGAACCGCCCGTATCTTGGCGTGGCGGCGCATCTGCCGCAGCCATGGCGGGGTTCCATCAGATGTCTGATTAAAGGCGAATCTGAGCCTCTCTCAACTCTAGCGGTTTTGGTCTTTTCTTTCAGATCTGGTTCTAATTGAACGCAGAGGGTTTCTGCTGGGTTCTTTTTTTTCTCTAGATTGAGAAATTGCTAGCTATACATATCAAACACGCTCTGTGTGTTAATTGTGTGAATCAGAGTTTCGATCTTTTGATTCTTGTGACCTCCTTGCTTCTGTCTGAAACCAAATGTGATTGTTCTTGTTCAGTCGATCTATATGAAATTCACTGTACGCAGAAAAAGCAAAAAAAAAGTTAGATGCAATGACGATTGTAGAGTTACATAGAGAGAACTTACCGCAGCCAAGCGGTTCTTAAAGCGTTTTCTGTTTTAACGACACACCTAAGTCTCTTTTGCTTGGTAGATACAATTGTAATTGGTGTTTCAGGAGACTTGTAAGTTGTAACATTTAAGGAAGCCTCTGCTAGTTCTGCTGGTAAGTGCGGCAGATACTAGCTCCAGAAGCTCGGCTATTGCTGATTTCTCAACTATTCACCAGCTACAGAAGATGGATACCTTGGCATGGTGGTGCATGCTGGGTCTCCCTGAAATTGTGAGATAAAGTGGGAAATGCTCCACCTGATTCTCACTGATATAATAATGCCCTATTGTCATGCTGGGAGCCACTGGCTTCTGGCTGTAACTTTTCTAGGGCTCTGCTGCTGTAGCGGTCTTTGGCTCTAGCTCCCGCTGATTGCCTTTTTCCCCAAGCAGCAGAGCTGCCTGCTTTCCTGAGAAAACTAAGCCATATAATAGACGGATGCAATGGCCAAAAAAAACATTGGCCTCTTTCTGAATTATCGTCCTCAAATTAACATTGGCCAAAAAAAACATTGAGAACGTTGTGGCAATAGCTTGGCGTGACTTGAAAAGTTGCAGACATGGCGCCTTTCTTATGAATAAGCAGTAAAGAGGCAATGAAGATGGACACATAACAGGCACAGAGAGCAGTCCATATCTAGGCATGGTGGAACCAAAAGCCGCGGCCATGGTACGGGTCCTTAGATTGTCTGATAAAACTGTTAACTGAGCCTCGCAATGTAATAATGTCATTAATCTTGCTGAGCACTGACCTTTGGCTCGGTTTAGTTTTTGCTTATACCCTTCATCAAGCACATTTTAATTTGGGTATTTTAATTGAATAGAACTCATGACACCTCTGATTTCCGGTAAGGTTTGGTTCAGCTGCTTGTATGGTTCAGTTCTGATAACCCTGCTCTAACGTACATGAGTTTGTTGATGCTGATCTACTACAGGTCATAGTTACTGCTACTAGAATTTGCAGCCATGGTGAGTCTCCTTCATGTATTTGTTAATATGATTATCTGGTGTCTCACTTATATGATCTCTTGCATAGATTTGAGCATTTTCTTATTATACAATTAATGAAAGTGTAATCCCAACCTAATGGATTAGGGTCCGTGAATGTTACTGTAAATGTGGGGTTTGGGTGTCTGGTTACTCTGCATGTTGCTGAAATTGTTGATTTGCTGGAAAGATGGGGCCTATGAAAGATGAAATTCAGTTATTTTTTAACCTAAAGCCATTACCATTCTGATCGTTGGTGTCTTCCTTGCATTAAGGAATTGAAGTATAATGAGGCAGTGAAGATACTTGACTTTGGAGGTGGATGTATCTTGGCATGGTAGTTCCTGAAGGAAGCAGCCATGTCTGAGCCGGATCTCCTTTATTTGCCTGACTGATCCAACTCAAATATAAGCATCATCGTTCCAATTGTTACTCCTGCCCCAACACCAGGCAGCAGCTGTAGCACTAAAGACTGGTAAGACCAGACAGTTGGTAGATTCCTGACACTCTCATTTTTCAAAACCTATAGATATGCATCATAAGAAAACAAATGAACAGCAAATTATATGCATATATGTGAGTATACTTTTTGGCTATCTAGTTGCGATTTTTAGTCGACAATGCATGTGGACTGTGTTCTACCAACTGAGCTTACATCCCGGGGCCACATGACCGATATGTGACAATTGAGAGTATATTCTCTAAGCTGTTGTTAGATGATCCCAGCAGTGATCATTAGAAGTTCTGCTCCTGCTGCTGTATACTTCTACGTTGCTCATTTTAGTGAAAGAATTAACATTTTGAGGCAATGAAGATTAATGTTCAAGCCAGGTACAGAAATCTGAACTTGGCATGGCAACTACTAGAGCTGCAGCCAATAGGGGGATTCTGTCCGTTTTCTGATATAACAACAATCTGAGCCTCAGCTGCCTCTTTTGTTTCGTATGAAAATGAAGGCTGAATATCGAGCATATATTTTACATTGATACTCACATACCAAACAGTGTGGATATGTCTGTTGAGACCTTCAGGTTTAATTAATATTCAAGCATCTTAATCTCAGAGGTCGCTGAACATCATCTAGCAAGTAGGTGAGCATATTCCATGCTGTCTCTCTAGTCTTTCCTGTTTTTTCTCGAGGGTTAATTTGTAAACAGCAAACTGAACTTTCAAAAATGTTGTAAAAAAACATACTGAACATTGCTATGTCTTTTAGAAGAAGTCTGCCTCGAACCATGGCAAATTTATTGAATCCATATGTCAATGTTGATTGCTATTGAATGGAATAGAAACAGTGCTGGGGCGCTGAAGCTAGGAAACCAGCAAGCACCAAGAGACCTCTCTATCATGGTGTGGTGGGAGTTGAAGCTGCAGCCATGTGGAGGTTTCTACAATTGTCTTGATCTGGTCTCTGGACTTCAAACACACGATATCTTGGTCAGATTATTTTTCCAGAACTTGGTAATATGCAGGTTAAGTTTCTTTTCAACATACAATTAAAAGTGCCCTGCTAGTCGCCTGTAAATTTGAGGTTAAGTTTCTGGTTCCCCTGCATCTTGATGAAACCATGAAGATAGAGTTGGTTGTTGCGGGGTCATTTGAAAGAGACCTGATTCAACTCAAATTTGAGCCTCTCCTTGATTCAAGGAAAGAAATTTATGGTTTCTTTCAAGTTTCACTCCCCAGTTTATGTAATATCTCATAGGTATGTATATCATTTGGGGTTTTGGTCATTACTAGGTTTGACAATAAGTGTGTCTAGACATGTAAGTATTAAACGTGTCTTAAAACTTTAAATACGAATACGACACGATTAACTAGCAGATCACACGTAACACGATACGTGACAATTAACTTTCATGAAAAAAACCCTGAAAACATGTCTAGTCATACTACACGACATGATTAGACACGATGTCATACTACACGACGTGATTAGACATGACAAAATTAGACATGAAGCTGTGAGACATGATACAACACGAAGCTATTTCACATAATTTTCAAAACATATTCATAAATACAAAGTAAGGTCTTTAAGTAGGTATATCAACTCATCCATAAAATATTGATATACCTACTTATTTTTTATATTAAAGTAGGTATTTTTCAAAACACATCCATAAAGTAAGGTTCAATATTAAAAATGGTAAATGGTCAAAGTGTCTTTGGTCGAAATTTAAGAATCACCTTAAAGTAAAAGTTGTCCCTTAATGTTTAAAAATGACGAAAGGGGGAATTTTTTGTGGGGGAATTTTTCATCATTTCTTAACATTAGGGAGAATTTTAAACTTTAAGGAGAATTCTTAAATTTCGGTCAAACTTTAGGGAGCACTTTGACCATTAACCCTATTAAAAATAAGTCGGTATATCAATATTTTTTATTATTATTATACTTTTATTTTTTGGTAAAACTTATAATATAAAAGTGTTATATGTATACACGATACGATTAGACACAATTAGTTAGTCATGTGTGTAAACGTGTCACATGTATACATGACACGATTAGTTAATCGTGTTTATACATGTATTTGCAGATTATAAGTGTTTAGACACAATTAATAATTGTATCTAAACGTATAAGAGTTGTTTAGACACGGAAAGCGTTAAAGTTAAATTAATATCCGCTTTAAAGCAGGTTATTTATCTCTAATACAAATTGTTACAATTAATTAAATTTCTTCTGATTTTATTTTTTGTTAAAAAATTTAATATTTTTTTTCAATTTTATTTAATGGAGCTTTAAAATAGTTTAAAAAATTTAAAAATTTAAGTTTAAGGCCCAATTAGTAAGATTTCGGCCTTTCATTAATAATGGGCTTCTCTGCTCCACAAATAGAAGCCCATCTGTCATGTCTTCATTGATCTGTCAATATAAAGTGAACAGAAGTTCAGCTGCCAGGTTCTTCTTCCAAAGCTAGTTAGGGTTTGCCTCTTTGACTGTACGCAGAGCCTCGGAGCTACTTGTGAGGATGGTAATCTCTCTCTGTCCTTCTTTCTGAATGTAAAATCGAATATCTATACTTGTGAGCTAACTTCGCGTCTTGGATTGTCAAACTGCAGCCGTCGCACAAGACTTTCCGCATCAAGAAGAAGCTCGCTAAGAAAATGCGCCAGAACAGGCCAATCCCTCACTGGATCCGCATGAGGACTGACAACACCATCAGGTTCCATTTTGTGCTCCTCAATCCTTCGTTTTCTGATCTCTATACAGTCTTTGTTTTAGGAAACTAGTTGAAACAGATGAAATTTAGTGTATATGCCAATTTGTTTTTGACAAATTTTATCTGCCATTTCAACATTTTGAAACGAATATGATGATTTTTAACTTCATATCTAATGAAATATTACGGCATTCGATTGGAATGAGCAAGGAAATCCCTTGAAGATTTTGCCCCAAGTTAACGTCATAGATTAATTGCTGCCGACGTTATAAGTTCTCTCCTTCAAATCATTACTCGAGTCCCTCCGTTGGTGGATGTGTCTTATATTTCATTGGATTGTCGAATCTGCACATTCCTATAAATCTAATTGATGAACAGCTTTTATTACATAAGTTAGTTTATCAATTAGCTACTGACTTTTTGGAACCCTGTTTTGATAGGTACAATGCCAAGCGCAGGCACTGGCGCCGCACCAAGCTTGGTTTCTAAGGTGGATGTGCCACCACACCTATGGACTCAATGGAAGCTTTATTTTCTACAGTTTAGTACTTTGGGTATTAAGTTATGCTGGATTCTATCTACAAAATTAATCAGTGTTTTCTGATGTTTTACAATATTATGATCAAAAGTTGAGGCCTATGATGTCTCTCTATAAGGTTATGATGTTCCTTTAGCTGCTCCAAATTGTCATTAGTATCATAGGCTGGTCAAATGAGTGAGCTCATGTACTAAGATAATTAACCTTCTTATGGTTGGATGGCTTATCCCAGCAAGCTTTGCGATCTACTAGTTACTTTTATTGCAGGATATTAATTGAGGACAAAGTTTACTGCCATTGAGCTTGTTTATGCATCATTATATATATAGCTGTTCTTACCGATCCAAGCATGTACTCATGCAACTCTTCTTTTTCCTTTGCCCAAGAGTCCACCACTATTTCATCTGGAACCACTATTAGGTTTGGACCCAACCTGGTCCAATCGATTGGGCCCTCCAATTGAGACCCAATCGGGGGGTGGGGTCCTATGGTCTGGGTTCGGACTCAGATCAGATACCTGACCCTGGCAACCTTGTCTAAGTCCAAATTCAGTCCATATGATCCTTGGGTCTCAATTGGAGACCCAATCGGCTGGATCAGCTTAGGTCCCTTACGTCTAAGCCAGTGGGGTATTGTCAACTCTGCAGTTTACTTGTTCGCCTGGATCGGATGCCTTCTTTTTGGTTTGTGGTAATCGGCATTTGGTTGGACGTAGACTTCGTAACTTTGGAGAATCCAGTGGATGAGTCTGATGCCGAGGTTAGGGATGATGCTGGTGGTTAGGATTGAGGATGAGAAGAGGAGTTAATACTGGGCTACAACTTGGATGATTCGTGCTGTAATCCAATCGGACATCGCCGTAGCTAATTGTTCATGAACAAAATAAATTAACAGTGATACCGGGAATTTACGTATAGTAGTGGTAATACGAACAAAGCCCTTCAACAATGTCGGCCCAAAATAAGTGTTATTTTAACAGGTGAATCTTCATAGGCCCATGATTTTAATTTAGGCCCATAAGTCTAAATTAGGCCCATATATAAAAACGACCCAAAATAACTGCATGGAAACGTAAATTTTGGGTGCACCGGTTGTATAACAAACCCCCTAAAAAGGCCCCAAAACAATCAAATTAATTTTTTCAGGGTTGCGTTTTCATGTGCCCGGTGTATCCAGTTTCAACCCAGAACTGAAAAACGACAAAACAAGCTGTGTAAAGAAAAGGTCATATAGGATACACCGGGCGTACGAGCAACACTCTACAGAAGGCCCGAAAACAATCAAAATTAATTTTTTCAGGGCTGCGTCCTCATGTCCCCGGAGTATGCATTTTTTATCCCAGAACTGAAAAACGACCAAAAAGGTTGTGTTAAGGAAAGGTCATATAGGATGCACCGGGCGTACGATCAACCCCCTTCAGAAGGCCCAAAAACAATCAAAAATAATTTTTTCAGGGCTGCGTCTTCATGCACCCGGAGTATCCAAGTTAAGGTCAAAAATGAAAACGACCAAAGAAGTTGTGGACAGAAAAGGTAATTCTTGGATGCACCAGGTATATGAGCAACCCCATTCAGAAGGCCCTAAAACAGTCGAAATTAATTTTTTTCATGTGCGTTTTCATGCACCCGGAGCATCCATTGTTATCCCATATAATAATAAAAAAAAAGATGCTTGGAATTTGATGCACTGTGTAAAAATTAAATTGTACAGGACTATTTCACAATTTATTGTGTAAAGAATTCACGTCGTTAGCGACCTAATCAATCATTTTAGACGGGTATTTTCGTCAGAAACATTTTAGGTATATAATATGTATCTTGATACTACTACATACATATACTGCTTTTTCGTTACTGTTCGTTCCGCACATTGATCCGGTAGTATAGCTGCTTTCGTTATATTAAGATACGGAAATATTTAACCTCATCAAATAAGGATAAACACTCTTCACACTGAATAACGAGCTCAAGACAGACCACATACATATCCAATTCAGAGCAAAATTATGTCAAGACAACAAACAACAAACCATCATAAATAAACCCTAAACCTAATCAACGTCTCGACACAATACAGAAAACGTTCCAACCTCAAAACAAGACATTGAGTTCAACTCTCAATACAAACATTTCACAAAAGACCAAAGAGACCCACTTACTCGAGAGATAACCCGGCAAGCTGATCTTCAGGCGACTGCTGTTGAGCAGCAACGTTCCTAAGAACCTCCATGGCTTCGGCCACCTTTGACTTGAGTGCTTCTGGCGACTCCAGCAAGTGAAGGACCTCGGTTTGGTCCATTTCCAGAAGCATGCCAGTCACTTTAGCTGCAGCCTCTTGTTCGAGTTGTTCCACTAGAGGGTATAGGTTCTCTCCCAACATCTGCAATAAAGCAAACAAAATCGAAATGTTAAGGGAACGCTCCACAAAAAAAAAATTGAAATAAAAAAGTGTTAAATATCAAATTACTGGCTCAACTAATACACTAAAGTGCAACTTGCAGGATTTGTAAACCCCTTGGACAGAAATGTATACTTAATGTTTTAATTTAGATACCAAAATGTTGAAACAAAGTTCTTTGGCAACAACTTAAGATAGCACAAAAGAGGTCATTGGCAAGGAAGAAGTACCGTTCTCTGCTGCTCCGGAGATGCATTAGCAAGAGCAGTGGCAAGAGCTGAAATTGGAACATTCTGGGAGATTCCAGTGTCACCACGCATATGCATAACATTATTGAGATCATATGGTGGCATACTCATCATTCCAGCACCCATTGAGATTTCAGGGAGGTTTCGACCTGGTGGATAGCGGTACATACGCCCTCTTGGAATCATCTGCAAAAAAAAATAAGATACAAGAAGTCTCAAAATCTTCCACCCATAATATTCATTTGGCTACAAATAATCAATCTACTTTTCACCATGTTTGAATAGTGCAGAATGCAGAACATGCAGAAAGAGAATATTGTCATTTGAGGGAAATATTCTGCAGGTTTTATTTTCCTCCCAATGGGAGCCAGTTGGACTTAAAAAAGAATGCAACTTCTTAATTTTTAAGTCCATTTACGGCTGGTCACTTTTCAAATGCAATGACCTAAAAGCTTATTTTAGCATTCCCCTTCCTTTAGGAGTTGCAATCCAAAACAAAGAACTTTGAATTCCTTCCATTCCATATACAAAAGTCATAACGAGGATTTCATTCCCCTTCACTTATCTCTTTGTAATTCTAGGTTTATCCAAATATGAAGAGCAGCAATGATTTAACCTTAAATAATACATCTGAAATGGTGGTGACTAAGAAAATGAAAACGAACCTGCTGTTGCATCATCGGAATTGGCTGTTGGTTTTGCTGAACTGAACGTCTTCCACCTCCAGGTCGCTGACCTTGTTGGCCCTGCTGCTGTTGAACCATTGGCACCATGAAATTTGGCATCGGACCTCCACCTGGTCTCATTCCTGGCACAACTTGGGGCTGATACCCAAAACCAGGCTGGAATTTTTTTGAATATCAAATCAGTTATCAGAAATAAAATTGTCTCGTTTCCCAATGGATGCATCAAATAGACCAACATTAGATGTCTCAGATTTTGAGGCCAAACTTGTGCAGAACTGTCAAGAATTTGTTCATATTTCCACTGATCATTCTTTCTTAGATACACTGGTTATTTTAATTTGATACAGAGTATTAAGAATTTCCTAAAAACAGTAAGTGACCTGAAGTGTACAGAATCATAGTTGCAGGAGAAACTAACCTGGGGGGGAAGAACAGTGGGTGGGCCCTGACCATAGAAAATTTGTGGCCCAAGCGCAGGATTTGGGGGATACATTGGCATGCGAGGAGCAACAGCGTGTGGCATTGGTAATGGACGCATTTGAGCAAACTGAGCCTGCAAATCAAAGAGGTTCAGTTGATGAACATTAAAAGTACGATGAAAATTGATTGGAATAATATAAGAACGAAACTGAAAAAACAGTAATACCTGCAACCTTGCTCTTCTATCTTCCTTCCTCTGAGCATGTGCAACATATATAGGTTTGTTGAAAACCATTTTGGCATGCATCTCAGCAAGCTATTAAAAGAAAGGCAGAGGAAAGTTAACACAGACAACTCTGAAATGAATCAATGATACTACAATCACAATTATGCTGAGAAGACTCTGCATATTTGGTATTTTGCATTAGAAAACAATATCTGCATCCAAATATCCAAACAATATGTGCATATGTATGATCATTTGTCTCTAAGAGTGTACCAAAGTCTACTCTAAAATTATCAAGAAAGGAAAGCTAAAGGACAGTCATCCATTATACAGATTATTGAACCCAATACGCAATGCAAACTTACAGCTTTAGATGCTTCCTCAGGAGTTGAAAATGCAACAAATCCAGATCCTCTACTAACTCCGCTAGGATCTCGCATAACCTGGCCAAAATCCACATATTAGATGGCCACACTGTATGGTTTTGCATAGTCTACGGATATCCATCAGTTAGAAATTCTAGAAGCATAATGAAAGCACAGAGAACTGAAAAAGTAAAGCACTATCATAAATAAATGATCACTTCACCTACCAGTTATAAAGGAAGTAAAAGCTAAAATAACAAAATCATCCAAACCTTGCATGACACAATGGTGCCATATGGAGAGAACAGCTCTCTAAGTTTTTCATCATCTATGGTATCATCCAAATTCTTGACATACAAATTCGCTCCTTGGAATTTGTCTTGAGCTTCCTTCATGGTCTGCTCAAATTTGACTTTCAGTTCAACTTCCCTCTCCGACTTCTTCTGAGCTTTCCCGACATACCACTCTTTGTCATCAATCTTTTTCCCATTTAGAGCTTCGACAGCTCGGGCAGCATCATCTGCATCCTCAAAATTTACAAATCCAAAACACTTGGACTTGCCGTCTGAATCCTTCATGACCACAACACTCGTAATGGGCCCAAATTCACCAAAAGTCTTTTTCAGATCATCTTCTGTTGTTGATTCTGAAAGGTTCTTGACGTAAACATTGTTGAATTTGGTTTTTTCAGCAGCATTTTCTCTCTCCTGCTTGCGCAGGAAAGGTCCCACAAAAACTTGTTTATCATTCAACAGCATACCATTCAACTTCAATATTGCCTGCTGGGCAGATTCTTCATTGTCAAATTGGACAAAACCGTAGCCTTTTGACTGACCAGAGCTGTCCGTCGCAACCTTGCAGGAGAGAATATTTCCAAATGATGAAAATGTCTCGTGGAGGCCCTTGTGGTCAATCCCCCTGTCTAAATTCTGTAAAAGCCAAAACACAATGCAATAAGTAGGAAATGTAGTTAGCATCTGTATATGAAGATTAGAACAAGTAAAATATATAACAAGTGAATAACCACAACCGAATACATATGCACCTTAATAAATATGTTTCCAGTTCCACTCCTCCTGACACTTGGGTCTCGGTGTGAATACATAACCCTAATAGGCTTATCGTTAAGAGGAGTGAAGTTGAGCAGTTCCAATGCTCTGGCAGCTGTAGTCAAGGACAGTGAACATACAAATGAACATAAACTTCAATAGGATAACACTTAAACTATATATAATTTTGATATTTTCCATTAAAATAGAATCGCAACAAAGAAAATTAAACATACTACATCAAAAAGAGAACAAATAATGCATCAGAAGGTATGATGCTCAATAGAAAAATGTGAGTCGTTCGTTCTTTGCAATTTGCATGGAGAGAAAATCTTCATTCATAACCTGAACTAATTTGGGGATTATAAAATCATGTACTGAAATTTTGTATTCAGAGAGCATAATTATGCAGCACGTTGTTGCAGAAAAGTTAAGCCGGGACTGTAAAAGTGTTATTGTGCACCGAAAAATTCTAAAATTACCAACATCAATTTATCAAGGTCTAATTTTCTGGATTTCGGAAAGCATGTTACAAAACTCGGGACAAAGAACGATGGGGATGAATTCATATATCTTAGAACTTCACTGATCATCTGCATGCAGCAATAATAAAAAATTGTTTACCCTACACGACAGTGGAATCAATATACTATAGAATCGCGACCAAAGCAGGCAAGGAAATACATAATCAGAAGCGACATTCGATCAAGCAAAAACTAACCATCAGTTGGAGTGGTGTAGTTGACATAACCGTAACCCAGCGACCGCCGGGAAGTCAAGTCCCTGCAGACACGCACAGAGACCACTGGCCCAACTTGAACGAAGAGATCATACAGATGCGAATCGGTCACATTGACGTCCAGATCACCAACGTAAAGCGATGTGGTGACAATCTGATTAGGACCTCCATTGGCTGCACCCTGAGCCGGAGGCTGAGACTGAGACTGAACTTGCGCCATCAAACCCTAGAAAAACTTGGTCCTTTTCACTGGAAGGTTGGAACTCTTTTTGGACTTTTTTGTATCTTCCCTCTCCTCGGCAATCGACGATACGAATATAGCAAATAGCAAAAGCCCTAACAGAAAGGAAAACGATCAATTCAATCTAAACCCAAAAGGGATGTTCGGACACGAAGGAAGTTGAGTTTGTTTGTTTTTTGGAATTTTTGAGAAAAGAGGAGAGGGAAGTGGATAGAATAGATAGACGCCGGTAGCGGCGGGGGCACGGCGGAAGCGCGGAACTGCGAAATGGAAATGGAAATGGAGATGGAGAGAGGAAGGAACTGCGCCAAAGGGAGTAACGATTCGTTGCTGATACAATTATATACTAAAAGGAATTTAGGGTTTCGAATCATCACCTGTCTCTCTCTCTCTCTCTCTCTCTGGGCTTGTCATTGTATAAGTTTAGATACTATATATGGATGGGCCTTTCTAAAGCCCTTTGCTATGGACATTCAATTAATGCAAGTCAAATTTTTCGTTTGTAGAATGGTTGGTATTGGTAAAGCTTTTAGCTAAGACTAGTTGTTGGCAATAGAACCGAATAGTAATTTTAGTTATCTAAATTCAATTATTATTATTATAGGTGGCCAAAAAAAAAAAATCAATTATTATTAATTTCTTGTTTAATACTAAATCAAAACTTATAGCTCGCAGAGTTGATAGGAAAGTAAATGTAAAACCACAACAAATTTTCTGATCAATTCTTCTGTTGACAGACAGACAGAACAGCAATTAAGGTTAATTATTCTCCATCATGGTCAATTAAACCCAAGGGTCCACTCCATCTTAAAACTGAACGAAATAATCAAATCCGCAGTACTGACCACCAAAGCCCGGCAACGGGAACAGAGACAGATCGAGTCAACACAAATTCAATGGACCTAGTCAACTATTCTAGCCTTAGCCACCAAACACAAAATCCATTATTATATAATGTTAAAAGGCAAAGGCAATGCATACTCTCAATTGATTGATTCTTCACTCCAGGGATAGAGATTCAAGCCGATCAGTGATCGCTCCACTTAGCTGCTGTCCGGATCCGGCACTTCTCAGGACCTCCATGGCTTCAGCAACCTTAGATTTCAACGATTCAGGCGATTCCAATAGGTGAAGCACCTCTGTCTGGTCCATTTCCAAAAGCATTCCAGTTACTTTTGCTGCTGCCTCGGGCTCCAGTTGCTCCACCTGAGGGTACAGACTTTCACCTAGCATCTGAACCAATGATAAGAAACAAAAGATCATTCATTGCCACACAGAATCATTTACCAAAGAAAACTATAGATACACCAGTACCAAAAACATCACCAACTAGTCTATATCTATACATCCATTACTATTACACTACACGGTCTTTGCAAAGCCTCTCTAGGGCAGGATTACTAGTCTCATCTTCTAAATTATAAGTTCAGACTGCATGCCAAGATTCATAAATTCTCTTTATGCAGAAAGAAAGTTTCTGAATTATAGCCTGAAACAAGTATTCAGAAACTTTTGTGGACAAATAAATTATGTATTAGAAACAAGATTAATAAATTCTCTCTATAGAAACAGGTTACTTTATATACATGTTGTCGGCTAATAGAAATTTTCGATATAATGGGGGTTACTTAAATTATATGTATGTGTATAAACCTAAGCCGGAACAGAATTTCCAAATTATTGGGGACACTTCTAGTATATTTAATTATATAGGAGAAAGAAACATCACAGGATAACTGATGAAAGGACTTCTTGCCTACAACTCAGTGACTTTACTATGCTTGAGACCAACAGTTTATTGAGGAGCAAAAAGGATAGGCATACCGTTCTCTGCTGATCGGGAGATGCATTTGCAAGGGCGCTGGTCAAAGCTCCAATTGGAAGAGGCTGTGAAGGTACTGCTGAGTCACGATTAGGAGGCATCATAACTCCACCAACTATATCGTAAGGCATACTCATTACTCCACCACCAACAGTACCCATTGAAAGATGATCAAGGCCACGTGCTGGCGGGTAACGATATAAACGTCCTCTCGGAAGCATCTGCAGTTTCAGTTTCAGATAAAAATATTAGTACAGGAAAAGACTAAGGAAAAGAACTGGTATTTATATTACAAATTAGCATGAGCATCCCTTTGAAGACAATAGCTCAACTAAATTTGTCTGCCAGAGCTAGTATTAAAAGTTCTGTCATAGAATTAAAGACCATGAGTTTACTAAAAATCATCACTCTATATTTTGAATTTTTTATTGTTGCTGATTTTAGTTTTTTTTGAGTAGGGGATGAAGTTGGTATATCACACTTGGACTGTAGATAACATGGTTGTTATATAAGACTACAGTCGATAATATCACCCTTTTGCAAACTGAACCAGATGATGAACTTTATCCAATATAAATGACTGACCTGCTGCTGCATCATAGGGAGTGGCTGTTGGGCCTGCTGACCTGGACGCCTTCCACCATGGCGCTGGCCTTGCTGTTGTTGCTGAACCATAGGCATCATAAAGTTTGGCATAGGCCCTGCACCTGGCCTCATCCCTGGAACAACTTGCGGTTGATAACCAAATCCAGGCTGAAATTCAAGTTGTACCACTTAGTAAAGCTTTAACCATAGATTTTAATGATCAGGTGTAAGTCTTATTCCAGTAAGAACCCAGGCATTGTAATCATCTTTCATCAGATACAGGTTAACAAAAAAAATCTTTCCAGGTTGGTGTCTCTGTCATCTTGCTTTGCTATTATGGTAAAGGGAGGCACTATAGCCGTATAGCTTCTATCACTATCATATGAATGAATACCAAGGATCGAGTTTAGCAGTAGTTTGATAGTTGAGAAATCTATATCTATCTGTTAGAATGACTCATGAAAAAGATTCAAAACTATCTGAAATGTAATATGTTAAAAAGTACCATCTGCCTTAATATTATGTGTGATCTATTCTAATTTCTAGTTCAGACAAGATTTGGTCAACAAAGCAAAATTTCCAAATTACAAGCCTAACGAGCATTATATTGGAAGAAGTACTTACTTGGGGAGGAAGAACAGCAGGTGGTTGACCATAGAATAGCTGAGGTCCCATACCAGGACCAGGTGGATAGATCGGCATGCGAGGAGCAACAGAAGGTGGACCAACAAGAGGCCGCATTGCAAATTGTGCCTATAAACAAAAGGTAGATAGATATGTATTACATATCATACAATATAGAGAAATGTCTCTAAGAGACAAACCAGCTAAGGACAAGATGGTGCATAAGGCAAACATCATTGCCAGCATCCGGCGCTTACAAATAACAGCAATTTCAGAAAATGTGACTAGAAAAATTAGTTCAAATTCAGCCCCTAAAAAACATAAGATAAATCAATATGTCACCTGCAACCTGGCTCTTCTGTCTTCTTTCCGTTGTGCATGGGCAACATATAGGGGTTTCCCAAGTACCATTTTCCCAAGCATCTCAGGGAGCTATTATAGAAAAGAAAGAGCAAATATACTCATTAAAAAAATTTCATTTAATTTTAATCAAATATCTATAAGGATATCATATATATATATAGTAGAACATTGCTTCAATATGTGTACATATCTGTTGGAAAATAATCATTGTTCTTTATTTTTGCAAAATATATTGAATTCTCTAGTGAACAACTTCACACCTAAAAGAATTCAAGAAGACATTAGCAATTGTAAACAATTTGCATTACTTACTGCCTTTGCTGCCTCCTCGGGGGTTGAGAAAGCAACAAACCCTGATCCTCTACTAACTCCGCTAGGATCAAGCATAACCTGCTCAAAGTAGAAATGTCAAGAGTCCACATGGAATTGTTTAAGGTTTAGAGTTTAGACATCATCAGCATGCAGGATAAGGAATCCAGTTTTTGGCAGGTAAGAACAGCATTTATTTTAAATGCAAAAATTATAAGCACTGATATATAACCTATATAACAGTACAAATGTGTAGCCAATTGCGAGTAAAAATCAGACAATGTCAAACCTTGCACGATGTAACATTGCCATATGGAGAAAACAGCTCCCTAAGTTTTCCATCATCTATGCTATCATCCAAGTTTTTTACATACAAGTTTGTGCCTTGAAATTTGTCTGCTGCCTCCTTCATATTTTGCTCAAATTTAGTTTTCAGCTCCACTTCCCTTTCAGATTTCTTCTGAGCTTTACCAACATACCATTCTTTATCATCAAACTTATTCCCATTAAGAGCTTCAACAGATTTAGCAGCATCATCCGCATTTTCAAAGTTGACAAATCCAAAACCTTTAGATTTCCCTTCAGCATCCCTCATCACTACAACACTAGTAATTCCACCAAATTGGCCAAAAGTCTTTTTCAAATCATCCTCTGTTGTTGATTCAGAGAGATTCTTAACATAAACATTGTTGAATTTTGTCTTTTCAACAACATTTTCCCTTTCCTGCTTGCGTAGGAAAGGTCCTACAAATACTTGCTTATCATTCAACAGCATGCCGTTCAGCTCCTTTATAGCTTTCTGAGCAGATTCCTCATTATCATATTGTACAAAGCCATAGCCTTTTGATTGCCCAGACGAGTCTGTTGCAACTTTGCAAGAGAGAATACTCCCAAAGGCAGAGAACGTCTCATGCAGGCCCTTGTGATCAATTTCCTTATCTAAATTCTGTTAAAGACAAAAGCATAACATAAGCAGCCATTACAGCGAATAAGTCTGCAGAACTAAAATGAAGTCCCACAGCAAGGAAAATAAAGCAAAGAAAAAAACAATGAAAATAACACAAAAGTAAAATAGAGATATCACACCTTAATAAAGATATTACCGGACCCACTCCTCCTTACACTTGGATCTCGATGAGAATACATAACCCTAATTGGCTTCTCATTTAGAGGAGTAAAGTTCAGCAGTTCCAATGCCTTTGAAGCTGTAATCAGTTTCCAGTGAGTCAGAACTAGGCCCAAAGCTTGTACTACCAAGCAAAGTATCAATACCACCACCAACTTTTCATTAATCTAACTACTTCTGGGAAGTTTCTAGACTGTTGACAGTAAACTAGTAAAGACATTTCAAAGGGTGTATAAGGAATACACATTGCCAGGCAAATTCATGAAATGTAAGTATCTAACCTTTCTTCTTGGCAATGCCATGTCAGTTTGACGTCAGCATCTTAAATGATGAAGTACGAGGAGACAATACTCTCTACTAGTGCAACTTAATTTATTTAACGAAACATGATTCTTTTTCAAAAGTTCCAAGTTCAACATGCAACTGAAATGTCTGAAGACTTCGACAACAATTTAACATAGTAAACATTACAATGCACAGCTATCAGAACTGAGATCTGAATTACAAGGAAATGTTAGTTGAACACATTAAATATTATCCTATCCATGAATTCTAAGAAATCCAAATGCATCAGAGATTCCAGCGATATATCCACTGGGGATTCTACGAATCAAAATTCTTGCAAACATTCATCAAATGCGAACACTCAGTAACTTAATCCACTAACAATGAAGCTCCTCAAATGCTCTATCATAAACCGGATTCCAAAATAAGACATAAACTAAATGTGCTTTCGGAAATGAAATAACTGAAATTCAAGACAGTGGCAAACAAAATGCAGATAAAATAGAGAAGATTTTGAGTCACAACAGCTAACCATCAGACTGATTTGTGTAGTTAACATATCCATAACCAAGAGATCGGCGCGAAGCCAAGTCTCTGCAGACACGAACAGAAACTACCGGCCCGACTTGAACGAAAAATTCGTACAGCTGAGAGTCAGTCACATTCAGGTCCAGATCTCCGACGTAAAGCGACGTTGTCACAATCTGGTTCGCCCCAGCGGTAGCACCCTGTGGTGGAGACTGCGGCTGAACCTGAACTTGCGCCATTTTTGCAAAACGGTGATTATTAATTATTTTTGAGGGACCTATTAGCAGCGGGGATAACTGCACAGAGGAAATGTGACGATAGTAATCGCCGATAATGGCAGGAAGCACGGTGGCGCGTGAGACGATGAGAGGAAAATGAGGTAATTTGCAGAGTATTCAAAGAGGAGCAGATGGGTCCTGCGCCGAAAAGGGAGGTGACGGAAGGTTGGTGAGACGGTTATATGGTTAGGGTTTGGAATCCAAGATATGATTCGATATCAATTGCTTTATGGGCTTTGCGATGGCCCCTTCAATCAAAAGCCCGCTTTTTCTTTCCCGCGAAGTTCTTTTTATTTTTAATTAAGTGGACTTAGTAGTTAGTATGATGTTGGTAGTAATAGTGTAATACCATGGACCAACTTATGTACAAGATTGATGGTTTAAAATATTGTTATTTCAAAATATATATATTATACTTGTTTTCACCTGACTAAACATTAATCCCATGGAATATATGATGGCAACTTACCCATACAGGAACTTGAATTTTAACTAATTATAAAACTAACCTTTGCAAAATCGTGTTTTCAAAATTAATCCTACCAACTTTTACATAATTGTATCAACCCTTTCAAAATTTGGGATGTAGTTATTTAAAAATATCTATGTTTGCAGTTATGTGGTGAGTTTCACCAATCTATACCTCAATTAAATAATATTTATGAAAATATCATTAATTTTTAAACAAATACGAAAATATACATAATCGCGACCCCTCATTCGCGGGTGGCTTTTCCAAGTTTACCTAATAAATGTCTCATTCGTGGGTGACTTTCATATTTTAAAAAAATCTCAACTAAAATGTATCAAGTTTATGTAATAAATGATAATAACAAAACAATTATAAATTTTGCCCAAAATTAATACTTCTAATATAAGTCATTAATTCAAAATAATTAATACTTCTAATATAAGTTTTAAATTCAAAATAATTAAGTCTCAATTTTTTATTTATTTAAGAATTACTTAAATTTAAATATTTCTTAAATTAAAAAAATATTCATCAGTTCTACCGCGACTAAGTCGCGTGTGGAATTAACGGTACAGTTCCACCCACGAATGGGAGTCGGGTGGAACTAAATGAATTAATAAAATACATATCCGCAATTCTCGGAGTAGTGGTATACTCGCATTTGTTTACAAACATAGAATATTTCGGTATGCATTGGTGAAAAATTCTTACTTGGCGGTAGGGCGTTGACTTTACTTCACTATAACAGGACCGACCGAATATTAGCTATGTTATTCAGTTAAACTCAATTAATCAACAATCTAATGAAATCACATAATTAAACGCAGTTTGCGCTTGTCGATTTTCTGTAATTCAAATTAATCTGTTTGCCCCTACACTGGAAGTTCGAGTAGTATCCTGTGAAAGGTCAAGAAGCAGAGCACAGTGTCTAAGTCAATTTCAACAAATATGAGTCTCGTTAGACCCTCATTATCATTATCAGCATAAACTTTCAAAATAGTTCACCAAACGAATGGCTAATGCCTGTGAAAAACGTAGTATTTTGCCAGAAAAATTATTGAGCATTGTTGGAAAAGCCAATGGACAAGACGTTAAAATTTCATGGAAAACTCATTGCAAATCCGTTTGAGCTTGTTGGTGAGTAACTGCAGAATGCAGATGGTAATGACATGGCTATTCCCAACGTTGAAATTACCAAATCAAATTTATACTATTTGCAAACTATCTAAAATGGATGTCAAGAAAGAACTTACATTGCTCAAGATAAAGATTATTCTCAAATCTCAATTCCTTCAAAGAAATCCAGCATTAAGAATCCAAATTAAAAAAAAAAAAAAAAATCATTGACAAGAATATGATACACAATAAACAAGGAGCGCTTCACTTAGCTCCACTACCACCACCAGATTCCCTATTACGGAGCCTGTAAGTGATACGTCCTCTGGTGGAATCATACCTACTTACCTCAATCTGGACCTTATCTCCAGGCAGCATCCGTATGAAGTTCTTCCTGATTTTCCCAGAAATATACCCCAATATCACATCCTCGTTGTCCAATTTCACCCTGAACATCCCGTTAGGCAGTGATTCCACGATCACGCCCTCGTGCGTCCACTTCTGCTCCTTCATCCCCGGCGTCATCTTTTTCTGACAGGCGGCGGCGACATTCCGCGCAGTTGCTATCGCTGACTGGCCGGCGCCGAGCGAAGAAGAGCTGGAGAAGAAGAGTGTGCGGAGGTTGGACGGAGGTGGACCGACCTGTAGGGGCTTTATCGGAGGGCTAAGAAGACATGAACGCGGTGGCGCTTTGGCCGTGAACAGAGAGAAAGCCATGGCGTTTGCTTTCTGCTCTTCTGGCCTCAGCTTCGACTTTATCTCCTTCTTGGAGCAGAACTTCATTCTAAGCCGTCAGATTATTCATGCGGTCTTTCCATCCAACGGATGGACGCGATTGAACAGACATTGAAGATATTTACAGACGATTTAGGCCTCATTCCTTTACTTGGGCCGATGGACTGGTTTCTTGCAGATGCCGTCGATCTATCAACGGTCACAAAGCCTATGGGCTGGATTTAACCAGACTAGCTCTTAATCAGCTAGTCTGGGTCGGACTCAAACTAGACTAGAGGGCTCGTAAACTAGCACCAAGTATGAGCTTGATTGCGACGATATTTAAAACTTTTTTTAAAAAGACTTAAAAAGACTTTTTTTAAGGTTAGTCTTTCTCACTTTTATTATATCAATTATACCCCTTATATCTCTATAGTTTTCATTTTTCAATCATCACAATTTTATCAATAGGCAGTTATACCCTTTATGTTCGTGTAATTATACACATTTCACCTCTACAATTTTCACGCACCACAACTCTACTAATAGTTACATTTATATCTTCTTACAAATCTGTAAATGTCATTTATATATGTTTTCTCTTGAACACATAAACACACATTTTTTTAGCATTTTCATCACTCTCAAAAGTTCATCCACAAAATAAATGTATTTTATGTAATTTTTTATTTTATCTTTTATAATTTATTAGTAAAATTATTCATATATTCTTTTTAACCTTTCATGTGTAATGCATTACATAATAATTAGATTTTGGAGATCCACCAACATTTTACTAAGACAAAGAAAACAATTTTTATGCTATAAAATTTCATTTAATACCATTTAAATTTAAATTTATTACACGTGCAGTGTACATGTCAAATTCACTAGTATATATATAAAAAAAAAATTAAAAAAATTAAAAAAATATAAAAAATATATTTAAAAAAAAAAAAAAAAGAAGAAGAACTAATGAGCTGATTGGTAACTTATATCTGTGACTTTTCACTTGAATCTATGCAATTTATTGTACATAATTTTCTATCTGTTTTTTTTTCTTTCAAAATAGACCTAACTGATAAATTACACTATACTAATGTAAACATTGCCAAAAAAAATCACTAATATTGAGATAACAATTATGTAAGCCATTAACACAGACAGCATCCACAGTCCACCCTAGTGTCTGTTCATTGTTCCCTCTTAGATTGAGAGACAATGCAATTGGCATCATAAATCAGTCTCGCCCATGACATACACATAAATAGTTGAGACAACAGAAACACATACATCTTTTCCTCAACCAAACAAAACCAACCTACCTTACCTTACTCCTTCAAATCTTCATCTTGCCTCCCAAACTTGAGCGGGAATTCATCATCGATCTCTAAGAAATCGTTCAGGTTACCCAGTTTCCTTAACGACTCGTACACCTGATACATGGTGGGTCTGTCCTTAGACCGTGAAACCAGACAAGAACAAGCAATTCTCAGGAACTGAATGATTTCACCACTGTGTCCTGTCCCTCTCAAGGACCGATCAATCGCTTCCTCGCCTCGTCCAGAACCCATCAGTTGGCTCACCCAATCCACTAAACTCCCCTTAAAGATGACTTCCTCTCCATTGTAGACCTCCAGCGGTTTCTGCCCCGTTGCCAACTCCAGGAGCACTACACCGAAACTATACACATCACCCTTTAAAGAAGCTACCATGGTACTCGAATATTCAGGCGCCAGATACCCGAGCTCACCCAGATCACCGTTCCGGTAAGAACTATCGTTTGAATCACGGGCCCCCACGAGCCTCGCCATTCCAAAGTCAGACACTCTAGATTCAAAGTCATCATCGAGAAAAATGACGCTTGAGCTTATGTTTTGGTGCAGGTATGGAGGTTGGCAGCCGTGGTGCAGCCAAGCTAGACCTCGGGCTGCACCGACTCCAATCCTCATTCTTGTGGTCCAGTCCAGTGAGCAGAACCCAGCATTTGGACTGAACCCATTTGGGTTCGGGTTCGGTTTGTGCAAATTTGAATGCAAGGTTCCGTTTTGCATGTGTTTATACACCAAGAGCTTCTCATCCTCCACAACGCAGAAACCAAGCAGGGGTACTAAGTTAGGATGTCTGAGTTGCCCGAGCCAGTTCATCTCAGATCGGAACTGTTTCTCAGTCAGGTTACAAGCACAGAGACGTTTAATAGCGAGGACAGACCCATCAGACAAGACAGCGCGGTACGAGACGCCGGTTCTGGTCGAGGTTACAATGTTTCTCGAATCGAAGTTGTTGGTGGCGATTAGTAAATCCAAAACTTTGAGTTTCACGAGGGGTTTCTGGAAAAGAGAGACCTGAACTAGTTTATAAGCCCTAAGGAGCTCAACCCAGTTACTATCGTCTTTGCTGCGAGCAGCACCGTAACCTCGCTTTCTCCGACCAAAGTAAATCCACCAGACAAGGAATCCGACAAGCAAAGACAGTGAAGCACCAACAACTCCAGCGGCTATGATTATGGCTAGACTCTTACTACTCAATCCACCACAGGACCCTAGAGGCTTCCCACATAGGCCGCCGTTGGTCGTAAATGCAATTTTACCAAATCGAGACAAATCAGGCGGGATCGTCCCTGTGAGGCTGTTATTAGCCACGGAGAACTCCTTCAATCGATCTAATCGACTTACCTCGTACGGAATTTGGCCGGAAAGTTTGTTGTCGTTTAAGGTAAGAGTGTTGAGGAACTTGCAGTTGACTATCTCGTTGGGGATCGACCCCGTGAAGGCGTTTCGAGAGAGATCCATCGTGACGAGGTACGGCAGCCAGGTACAGATTTGGGCCGGGATCTGGCCGGAGAGGGAGTTTCCCGACAGATCGAGGGTCTGGAGGCTGTGGCAGTTCTTCAGCGACTCTGGCAGGTTACCGAAGAGGCTGAAGCCGGAAAGCCTCAGGCTGATGATCCGTGTCTCTTGGAAGTTCCAGCAGGTGACGCCGTCGAGGTTGCAGATGTGGGTCACGGAAGTGTTGGAGAAGTCCCAGGAGGCCAGACCCTGTGAATCATTCAGCGACGACTTGATCCCCTCGAGGCAGAGAACGTCATCCTCCACGGCTGCACATAGGCGGAGGAGTAGGAAGAAGACCACAGCGGCAGACGGAATGAAGGACATCGCCGCTGGTTAGGGTTTTCAGATGAGGAGGAGAGGTGAACTGGTGGGGGTGAGTATAGGATGTCGCAGAACAATAATAGAAAGAGCTCAGTGAATAATTCCTGCCTCACGGCATATGGGACCAGAGACAACCAACTGATAAAAAGAGACGGTGACAATTAACGTAACTACTTCCAAATTTCCAATAGAACGACGACCAGAACTAAATGGATTAATTATGTTTGACCTCGATTTTTTTTTTTTACTTATGTTTGTTGTTCACTAAGCCAATACTCATAAAACCATGATATATCATGCATAATTAAACATTACATTTATAATAATAATAATGTAACTAAATATGTCCAAAATTAACGTAGGTAAAAAAAGTTGTAACTTTATTGATTACTCTTTAAATTATTTTTAATGACATTTAGTTGGGAATTATGTTTGATGATGTTGATGAACTAGAATAGTCAACTAAATAGACTTGGTCCAAGGAGGCAATTGTGAATTGTCAGTCCAAATTCATTTTATTTTTTTTTTTATTTTGGCCATAAGTCCAAATTCAAATTGACCTACTTACTAACGTGTCTGAAATTTTTTGCCAATAATAACGTGTGTGACACTTGGAATCAGACATCATATAAGTACATAAGGTAATTTATGACGATACTACGTCAAATTTAAAATTAATGTTCATCATTACGGATTACAGGAATCTCATGCGCCAGTTTGAAAAAATAAAGTTCAGACATATCTATTGAGAAGCGAATGCAGTCGCGAACATCATGACGGATATAACGATCAACCAACGCCAAGTTCTTGACACCCTTCGAGATTTATTCCATAAAAAAAAATTGGCCTTGAGTAGAAATTCCCTCTCCCACACACTTTTTTGCATTATTTTTTATGTTTCAATATGGATACGAACCAACGGACACTTGGTTCAATTGTATCGCATTTTCTTTGATGCAAAAGGGTCCCGATATCGATTCTCGGCATATCCCAATATTATTTCTTGCATGACCAAAAAAAATTATGGATACAAAAATTATGAGTGTAATTTATACGATATACTTTTAAAACTATCATGTCGCTCGATGCTCGGTGCTGTGTGCAACCAAGCTAGCCCTCTGCTCGAACCCACTTGGGTTCGTGTCCGGTCCGTGCACTTGGATTGAATCCACTTGGGCTCTGTCCGGGTAGGTTTGGGTTTTGCTTTTGTCTGTGAGTCCTTTTATAAGGCCCAAATACTACAAAAAGTTGTCCCTTCGGGCCTGAAGTAGTAGGGACCGCAAGATTCTCGAACATAAGCATTATACGAGAATAATTCAGACAATGTCAAAGTGAGTGAGTTTAGGAAGCACCGAAGGGTGTCGTATTTTAGTAAAAATCCAGAAATCCAATCACCATCTTCTGCATAAACCTAAGGAACACCACCAAGTAAATGCAGGAACAACCTACTGATGTTGTCCAGAAGGTCAAGTATGGAGAAGATGATCCAGGCTGATGTTGAATATGGTAGGAAGGAGAAACAAAGGGTGGTGGTGTTTCAGGATGTTTCTAGACAACTGAACCCGAATCCGATTAGGTGGGCACTCACCGGGTTGTTGCTCAAGCCGGGAGATAAGCTCACACTAGTAGGTGTTCTTCACGAGGTGATCACACCAAGTACGTTATTTTATTAAGGGTTAAATATTAAGGAGCTACCTGAAATTTTGACGTTTTGCAATGAGTTACCCGGACTTTAAAAAATCAAAACAGACTATTTCAATTTGGACGAAAGTGCAAATATCTACCTCCGTCCAATTTATGACGAATTTACGATAAAATTCTTTCAACAGTTGACGGTAAATTGGACGGAGGTAGATATTTGCACCTTCGTCCAAGTTGAGATAGTCCGTTTTGAAATTTTTAAGTTCGTGTACCTCGTTGCAAAACATCCAAAGTTCAGGCAGTTATTTGGTATTTAACTCGATCTTTTATTAATGTTCTTTCACTGAAATAAAATTATAGCTTTCATTCTTTAAGAACCGAACATGATGATAGTATATATGTCATGTTTATCTCTTTTGGAATGCAATTTAGTGGGGTACAAGATCAAAGTTGATACTGGTTCAAAACTAGGAGCTAACATGAAGATAATCAAAGATGCAGCCGAAACGAAGAAGAACGAGTACTGTAACAACTCCAAAATAGCCGAGATTACGCAGTTGTTTGAGGCGCAAAAGGCGAGTTCAACACTATATTTACAATGTATATATCTGAATATCTAAAAATATTTAGGGTAAATCAACTTAAGAGTCACTTATTTTAACACTATGTGACTAAATTGTTATTAATATTTGTTTTTTGTATAAACAAACGATCATGTATGTTTAAAAAAGTATGATTTTTTTGGTTAAACGTGTTATATGCAGTCACATAAGTTTGACAAATGTGATTAAATAGATACAAAAATGATGATTTCCCCTTTTCCCCTTATCTTGTGTTTTTCATGTCTAAAATTTAATTTCGAATAAGATTTGCACAAATTCGGATTCAAATCGAATTCAGAAATGCAGATATGGGTTCCAATCGAACGTAAAACACAAATTTGGGGTCGAACTGAACTCAAATCTGCAATTATGGATTCAGTTCGTATCAAATTCTGCAATTTTGAGTTTAGCTCGAACTCAAATCTGCGTTTCTGGGTTCGATTCGATCGACAACTTACTGTAATTGATCAGGTCGAGTTTATGATTGAGGTGGTGGCCGGAACATCCCGCAAGGACATGATTATAGAGGCTGCGCAGCACCAAAAAGCAACATGGATCATACTAGATAGGTTAGTGGCGTGTTATCCAAGATATTGCAAACCTCTGTCGCTAAAACTTCTAGAGACAGGCTTTTAAAATTTTGGTGACGGGACGTTCCGTCAGTATATCTATGAAACTGAACGTGTCTTATGACTTCGATGCAACTTATATTTTTGACTCGATCGTGTTCATTGTGCAGACATATGAAAAAGGATGAGAAGTACTTTCTTCAGAAGCTTTCATGCGGCATATCTCGAATGAAGAACAACGATCAGGTGGAAAATTTACGAGGATCGAACACCGCCTCAATAATGTATGAGAACTACAACGATATAAAGATTGACCAAACAACACCTCGATCCTTAAAGACCGTGCAAGAAGTATTCAACATCAACGACAATGTGCTTCCAGGTTATTTTCAATAAAGCCCGACAATATTTTAGACAAGTATTAAATAAAGGGTTAATAATCAAATCGCTACCCCAACTTTGTGTACTTTATAAATTGATATCTAAACTTTGTTTGTTTTTTTTCAATTTTATTACCTGTAGTTTAAGACTTTGGTCAAATCGCTTCCTCCGTTAAGTTTTCGGTTAAATATGAGCGGAAAATGACTTGACATCAAATTATTTATTCATAATTTATAATATTAAATAATTTTTTAAAATAACAAAAAAATCTTTAAAAACTGAAAAATTATTAGGAAAAATTAGACTTTCATCAAATGATTGATTCATAATTTAGAAAAGTAAATATTTTTTTTAAAATGACAAAAAAATCTTTAAAAAATTGGAAAATTATTAGGAAAAAATAGTTTTTAAGATAATATTTTTAGTGAAAAATATGAAACATAAAAAAAAACTATTAATTTTTATTTTTTTTTTATTTCATATTTTTAATAAAAAATTATATTTAAAACTCTTATTTTACCTATTACTTTTTTTTTGAATTTTTCTGATTTTTTTAAGAAAATTATATAGTTTTTAATTTTATGGACCAAACATGTGTTGCCACGTTATTTTCCGTCTATATTTAACGGAAAACTTAATGGAGGTAACGATTTGCCCCATGTATCAAAGTTTAGGTAACACTTTTTAAAAAATTAAAAGGTCGGGTAGTAATTTGTAAAGTGTCCAAAGTTGGGATAACAATTTGGTTATTAACCCTTATCAGTAATCGCTCGGATGATAAATTTTTGACTTCGTCTCTGGCAGCAATACCAGAAGTGGAGGAATTGACCGACTCAGAGAGTTTAGAGAACGACAAGCGGTCAACATCCGAAAAGGGTAAGGATGTTTTTCTGCAGATGGATGAGAGTTCGACGACAATAAAGGGTATTGAATTGCCACATTCGACATCAGTTCATAGTGTAAATCGTATTGTTGAATCTGCAATGATCTTCACTTATGAAGAACTCCACGCTGCGACCAACGGTTTTGCACGGGACAACTCTCTGTTCGATGGGGAATCCGTTTATGGGTTTGTTGGAAAATTGGAAAATGAACTTACAGTCGTTGTTAGGAAGAGCTTAAGTTTGATCATCGGGATTGAGGATTTCGAGTTCGAGATAAATGTTATGAGAAAAGCGAGGCACAAAAATATGGTTCGGCTCTTAGGATTTTGTTCAGAAGCAAATCATCGCCTTCTCGTCTACGAATTCGCATGCAATGGATTGTTGACCGAACATATTTCAGGTAGTGAGAAGACATGTTGGATTTAGATATACATAGTTAGTGCTGCATATGTGCATATAAGCGTCGTCTGCATGGTCTAGTGACACTTAGTAAGCGTCACTAGATTTTCGGCTATTCGCCTCCCACTACATTTGGTGACGCTTGACATAAGCGTTGCCAATATTTTTTTTTTATTGTAGTGTATGTGCATATGGACAGACTATCAAGAGACAAGTGGGCAATTGTCCCCTTCAACTTTTAACTTTGTGTAAATTTGATCATAAAAAATGCTTTCATTTTTAATTTAGCCATTTTAAATTATACATTTGCCCCCACTTATTTTTTTTAGTTGAACTATTTGCACTTACTCTAATTGTCGAATCTTTTTTTTTTATTGTAGAGTATGTGCACAGGGACAGACCTATCAAGGTACGAGGGGGAATTGTCCCCCTCAACTTTTGACTTTGTGTAAATTTGATCTTAAAAATGAATTAATTATCAATTTAGCCCTTTTAAATTATACATTTGCGCCCACTGATTTTTTTAGTTCAACTATTTGCCTTTACTTTAGTTGTTTAATCTTTTTTTTATTGTAGTGTATGTGCATAGGGACAGACCTATCAAGGGACGAGAGGGACAATTGTCCCCCTCAACTTTTGACTTTGTGTAAATTTGACTATAAAAAATGCAATAATTTTCAATTGAACCCTTTTAAATTATACATTTTCCCCACTTATTTTTTTAGTTCGACTATTTGCTCTTACTCTAATACTTTCCACAAGTCAAGAAATTTGGTGGCTTTGTCCCTTTATGTGCATATATTGAATGAGGTGGTAATTTCTTGCTGCAGAAGAAAGCTCGAGACCGTTAACTTGGACTGCAAGGATCAAAGTTACACTGGGTGCAGCACGAGGGCTTCTATTTTTACACGAAAAACGACTAATACACAATGACATCAGATCGAACAACATTTTTCTAACTCGCGATCTCGATCCCTTGGTAAGATTTCAACTTCCTAGTACTAAAAAATCAATCTTCAACATAGAAATTAACTGGTTTTCCTGTAAGTGAGCTATTAGGTCGGGTATTTCAATACAGCGAAAACAAAGTATGGATCTGGTGATAATTCATGCGCGTATCGAGCTCCAGAATATGAAGAACTCGGAGTCGTATCGAGCAAAACCGACGTCTACTCCTTCGGTATCGTGCTACTCGAGTTGATCAGCGGTAGAGTCGTAACCCAACAGACAGCAAATCAATCAAGCATTCTAGGCTGGGTAAGCATACTATAAACTCAAACTTTAAGGTAACTTTGTTTACGCGTCCATGAATCATTATAATTCTGCATTAATGCAGGCAAGACCTCTAATGAAGAACAAGAAGTATGAAGAACTAGTTGACCCTCGGCTCGTCAGTAGCCACGATCCACAGCAGCTTGTCCGGATGGTTCAAGTGACACAACTTTGTCTTACCAAAAACCCTAAGAGAAGACTAACCATGGATCGGGTGAGTCTCTTTGTACGAAAACCGTAGTCCGACTTGATCATCATCTTCACTGTTCCATTGCATGTTGTAGGTGGTATCTGCGTTGGAGTTCATATGGGCGAGAGAATTGTGCAGCATCATTACAAATTAAAAGAAGAAACATAACAGATCTTGCATGGATTGCTGTTTTTTTTTGTGTTTTTTTTCTCATGCATTTACTGTAATTACGCTGCTTAAATGGAGATATATATATAATTATGGGCCGTACGTTTCGACTAGTACAGATAGTAGACGCCTTTTAATTATTACGTGCATGCAATAAGTAATAAAATAACAGACTAATAATAAAGAAGCTGAATCGGGAAGAATTAAAGCAATACAAAAATAGAGAAATAAATGTAAGAATTTAAAGGGTTAGAATAAAAAATAATTAAGTCACAAAAAAAAAATATCCACAAATAATAAAGTAGGACTTTATTATTTGTGTATTTTTTTTTTTTGTGACTTAATTATTTTTTATTCTAACCCTTTAAAGGGGATCCCATTTCTTATTCGTAGTTGACGGGATGAAGCTGTTTATGACTATATATTTATGAAATAATTTAATCTGATATAATTAGTTTCATACATATAAACACACAAAAGGAAGGATATATTTTCAATTGCAAATATGTATATATATATATATTAAAAAAGGGAAAGGTAATATATAGAAGGTAGAATCTGACCTAGCTATTGCCAGTTACGTACAGAACCATCCTCGTCGGCCTCCATAGAAGGAAGCTTATTAAGGTCGATATCCATAGGCTCCCTCGAGCCCAAACCCGAATCTGGATCTGGACCTACTTGACTAGCTTGATCGTCGGAATCATCGTTCTTCGCGCCCGAACCGGATTCAGTAGCCCAATGGCACCGCTTGTGGCCCCCGAGAGCTTGACCTGACGGGAAATTCTTCCGACATATCTCGCATTTGTAGGGGCCGCCCACGGCGGTTTTCTTCTCTAACGCTTCCGTGGATGCCGAGACAGATTGGTTACGGTGGTTCTGTCTACTAAGGTTGTCTCTGTAGGGATGGGGACTAGCTGTTTTGTCCCTGCTATGGCTCGATCGGTGGCCTCCGAGCGCTTGAAAGGTCGGAAATACCCTTCCGCAGGTGTTACAGGCGAACCGGATACGACCCTTGATCGGTCCATCTACCCTCTCCTTGGGCGTACTCAAAACCGGGTTTTCCCTCTTCTTGTCATCTCTAGGATAGACACCATTGTCTTCTCTGTCATGTTTCCTCTTCTCTGTGGATTCGTCTAGGGTTTCGAAAGCTCGACCCAATGAGACTGCAGAAGCTAACTTAATCAGGTTTAGGGCCGCCTCGCAAGTACTTCCTCGGCCCCGCTTATCGGTTCTGGACCAATTTGGCAAATCTTTCATGAGATCAATGGTTAGGTCTGAGCTCGAACTTTTAGAGTTAGTTTTTTCATCTTCTTCGTCGTCGTCCGATGAGGAAGACAATGAACTTGTTTCTTCATCTTCTGGTGGCTGCAAACCTCGATATCTACTCTCTGGGTGAAACCGCATGTGACCGAATAAAGACTTCACTGATCGAAAAACCCTATCGCAAATCGGACAAATTCGTTTCTCGATTGCTTCTCGATCGAGATTCTCTTGATCTATTGAATCTTGAATCCTCGGACTCGATTCGATCCGTTTCGGGATCTCTTGATTTTTCTGACCTCGAGTGTGAATTCTTATATGGCCTCCTAGGGCTTTCCCGTTACTAAACTCCTTTCCACAGTGCTCACAAACCCTAACCATTGGAGTCGGGCTCGAGCTCGGACCACCTTCTTCGGATCTTGAAAGCTTCAACTTAATCTTGAGATCATCATCTTTGTCTTCTTCATCCGATCCACTGGACTGTGTGTCCGATGATGGACTCTTTTTGGTTGCTTGCCGATCCATGGAAGAGCAAGGTGAAGAAAACTGAAGACACAGCGAGGAGAGGTTGAAGAAGAAGTTTGATTTCAACTGGCTAGTACTAAAAGAGAAAGAAGCTGAAAAGATTGGAAATCTGATAAAAAAAGGCAAGTGAATAACTGGGAATAGTGGAAGAAGGAAGGAGTAGAAATGACTTGAATTTCTGAAAGCAATTAGAGTGGAGAACTGTGATGAATTCATTAATTTACCATATAATATGATAACAGAAGAATTTACCTTTAATTCTGTCTTTAATAATTTATTATTTTTATTGTTATATAGTCTAAATTTTTTGAAAACCTCCTGTTGTTATATTTCATCAATTTTCAGTTACTTCTTAATTTACTTAAAAAAATAAAATCAAGGAAATGATAATATTGTTCTTCCTAATTTCTCTAATTTATTTTTCTTCTTATTTTTCTTTTCTTTATTGTATTACCTAATTACCTTTATTTATATATTTAGAGACAAATTATTTAAAAGAATTTAAAGGTAATTTGGCAGTGCACAGAAAATGAATATTATTTTCATATATATGTTAATTAAAATCAATATTTCCCAAGAAAATGAAGTTTTAATAAGAACAAAAAATCTACACTTTTTCGAAGAACCTCAAATCAAATATTCAGACAGGAGGTCAAAGCTGGTCAAGCTGTCCAAAATTTAAAAAGTCAAATTATAAGATGTTTAGTTATCAAATAAAATAAAAAGTTGAAAAATTATTATTATTATTATTTATATAAAATAATAAGAGTTCGGTATTTTTATTTAATTATTATCAGTAGGTCTGGCCCACAAGAAGTTATTTTTTCCGGCCCAAATGAAGAGTTTAATATGGGCAACAATGATGCTTTAGCCTATTTCACGGTTGATCCGGGCGTAGAGTGTTTGTCCAGTAAAACATTCCACGGCTTTAGGCCTTCACCCAATGTATACTGTTCGGGCCTTCGAAATTCTATTCGAGGGAGAAACTTCTGTTCCGGTTTTCAATGGCGGCATGGCCTTCTTACCAGACATCAATAGCGGACAAATTTCTGTGATGATTCCACAGTTTTCTATTCTATGCAAATTTGGAGCCTGAAGTTTCTAAGTTTCGGTGATGGCAATGGCTTGCTCTTCCTTCAGCAGCATTCACTCCTTTCATCCGTCCAATTTCTCGAGCAGAAGCAATCTCCAGCTAACGGTACGATGTGGCTCTCCTTCTGTTCGTTGGAATGTTAACTCTCGGACCAATTTCTCGGTCAGAGCCATCGCCTCTGACTCCAGCAGTAGCAGCAGACAAGTAGAGGTTGCTTCATTTTACTTCTCTTTGTTAGTCTGACTTTGTTCATTGCTTTGAATTAGCTACGGAATCCAGTTTTAGCAGACTAATTGTTCCATAAAAATTCTGTTCATCTTCCGATTGTTTTGGATGTTATGGTTTTCGATAGTTTGTGTACGACCGCGATGAGAGACTAAACAAATTAGCGGATGAAGCTGATAAGAATGCCCCCCTATCAAGACTCACTCTATTCTCACCTTGCAAGGTATCTCTCACAACTCATCGCCGCATTGAAGAGCTAATTTAGTGCGACTTGAGCTGAATCGGTGTTGCTTATATGATTTTGAGTAGGTCAACGTGTTCTTGAGGATTACTGGGAAGAGAGAGGATGGTTATCATGATCTAGCATCACTCTTTCATGTAAGTTCGACCTCAGGATTTAGTCCCACTCGCTTTTGAAGTCTATGTTAGAATTTGTCATTCTTCAGCCTACTTGTGCATTTAGGTGATAAGTTTAGGAGACACAATCAAGTTCTCTCTGTCGCCATCCAAAACAATGGATCGATTGTCAACTAATGTTTCAGGTGTACCTCTTGACGACAGAAATTTGGTAAGGACGCAGAAGTTCTACTGTCATCCTTCTCTTGCTGCATTAACCTTCTAGCTAATGCCTTCTCTATCTCTGTTTGGCAGATTATTAAAGCACTTAATCTGTACAGGAGGAAGACTGGCTCTGACCAATTCTTTTGGGTACAGTTTTGTTGAGCTGGAGGATTGTTTTGTCTGTATCTCATATATAAAGAACATTAAGATGGTTGTCTTCCTTAACCGTAATGGTTTTGCAGATCCATCTTGATAAGAAAGTGCCTACAGGGGCTGGACTTGGCGGTGGTAGCAGTAATGCCGCGACGGCCCTTTGGGCTGCTAATCAATTTAATGGTTGTGCTGCAACTGAGGAAGAACTTCAGGAATGGTCTGGTGAGATCGGGTCGGACATTCCTTTCTTCTTCTCTCACGGGGCAGCATATTGTAGTGGTCGAGGTGAGGTATGTATCTGTCTCCAACTGTCTCTGTCTTACTGTAATAAACATGATCTTTTTTCAACAATGCTGAATGTCTTTCGAGAAGAGAATACAGTTTCTCTGCTTATATCATGAATTACTCTTTATATATGTTCTCCCAGGTAGTTGAAGATATTCCTCCACCCATACCTCTGGATATTCCGATTGTTCTAATTAAGCCTCAGCAGGCATGCCCCACTGCAGAGGTTTACAAGGTATTTCCGTCTTTAATACTCACTAAGATCTAGTTTTATGTCTTTATCATTAATAGATCTAAGACAAGTTGTATTTCTCAGCGATTTCGGTTGGACCAAGCCAGTAAAGTTGATCCTTTAGCGTTGTTGGATAAGCTCAAGAGTGATGGAATATCTCAAGATGTTTGCATCAATGATTTGGGTATGTATTTTGAAGGTCATTTTCAGATAGAATTATGAATAATTAGTTACATGGTTGAATATCCTCTTTTCTTTTTAAATAACTAAAATATATTCCATGGTTGGTTTTGTGGCCCAAGCTCTGTTTCCATTTTCTGGAAGATTATTCCAAATAGGCTTTGATTTCATTGATCATATGGGAGAATATTCAAATTCTGATGGACTTTAAGCAGTGGTCAAATTTGTCAGTATAAGAAGCTGCAAGGATCATCACTGATATGCTTACTATGTTGCAGTACTAATAGTATATCATTTCTTCTGCAGAACCTCCTGCTTTTGAGTTTGTACCTTCTCTTAAAAAATTGAAGCAGCGAATATTAGCTGCTGGGCGGGGACAATACGATGCTGTCTTTATGTCTGGAAGGTGCAATATGATTTTCCCCTGACCTCGTATCTCCAGTATATGCTATCCAAAATTACATTCCAATAGCAATTTTTTTTCTACTGTGTTTAAAAGACAAGGAAGAAGGTTCACCTTTAAAAATCTTCATTTGTTTTTAACAAAGTTTATTTTCCTAGCACTTGCAATTTTTTTTTTTTTATAACTTCTGAATATTGACAAAGCTAATGATGTTTAAACTGTTGGGGTCATTAAACAAGGAAGTAGGATCAGCAGCTAGATGTGTGGTATGATAGAAAGAGTAGTCCTACACTAGAAAAGTGGAAAGAAAGCTTAATCATATAAGTGGAAGGGGATCCACCACTGAATAGCTTAGTCCTTTTGGTTGAATAGCAGTGCAACTTATTAGCAGCCGGCAAATATGAAACATCTAACATTATAAAGTTGGTTATCCCATACTTGAAATGTGGAAATGTGAAACAAGTAAAGTGTTTACTTTTCAGTGCAATTACTACATCATGATACATGATATGGATTTATTCTCGTCCTATAAAATGATCCGATTTGGTCGGTCCCTGAGTTAGTGTACTTGTTGTTCAGTCCTTTTGCATAGTGTTCTCATGTTCCACTCTTGGCTGCCCTATAATCATGAAGTAACATCATTGGTTTGTCAATGTTCTCCATGCAGTGGAAGCACAATCGTCGGGATTGGCTCTCCAGATCCACCCCAATTTATTTACGATGATGAAGAACACCAAAATTCATTTTTGTCAGGTAACCAAAAGTTAGATAGTGAATTGATGCTCTTATATGATCATGCGATGCCTGTTACAGAATTCGACGAATCCACCATACTTTTTTCTGTTTTGGCAGAGGCAAACTTCATGACCCGTGAGTCTAACGAGTGGTACATTGAACCTGCTTCGCCCAATGTCTCGGTTTCTTACACTGATTCTTCTGAGCTTCGACGGTAACTGTAGATTCTAGTGTATATTCGATCACTCGGTAAAAATAAAATCAGTTCTATAAATAATACATTGGACTTGAAAAGTTGTTATTGTTTGTAGTTGAAGACTTGTAGTTTTGAATTGACTGGGTAAAATTGAATATGATGCGGTCAATACAACAGGCTCTTGTAAGTATTCTTATACACTAGTTGATGTGGGCGCAATACATTATCCAGTCACATTTTTCTTCCATGCAATAACCATTACGTTATGGTTATTATTTTTCTAAAATATATTAGTGTTAACTGAGGATATTGAAAGAAAGTTAAAAACTTAAAACTGTTCCGTATCCGTCAGGAACTGGTCGTGAACTGCCACCCCAAACCAGGGGTGTCATAAATTGACCTAACCGTGACCCGCCTACGGGTTGTGTTTGAGTCAAACTTTTTGATCCACGGGTTATTTTGATAAGACTTATGACTCAAACTTTTTGACCCACGGGTTATTTTGATAAGACTCATGAATAATCTGTGAAAACATGGATCAGGTTTGAGTAAGTAGTTTTGACTCATGGGTCAACCCATGACACATACCGAATTCTATATTATATTATATTAAATATATATAATTATGACCCATGGGCCACTAGTCATGACCCATGAGTCAGTTTGTTTTTGGGTTTTTATGTACTGGTGGGTCGAACGGGTCAGACTGACCCACGGGTCGTGGATGTCGAACGAGTCAGCATAACCCAAACCTTACTATTCCTAACGAGTCATTTTGATTCGCGAGTTGACCCATCAACCCGTGGATCAAGTTTGAGTTTCAAAAACTAACTCATACTATTACACGCGTCGTGTTTGGGTCGGAGGGTCCCTAACATAAACCAAGGCCGATTCGTCCCATGACCCGTTTTGACACCCCTGCCCCAAACCCAATAGTTGTGTCTGGTTGCTATCGGGTACCCAGTTATTCAAAGCCCAATCTAGATAATCTAAGCTGACAACCTAATTTACAAATTACAACTTCTCTTAAGTCACCCTCACTAATTGGGGTCAATCTTGGACCAACTTGCAACATACATTAAGGACAATAGAGGACATTATGTCCCTGTTATTGCCAATATTTTATGTGTTATATCTATATATATAGCTGTACTTGAATACACATAATTTTGCTAATTATACAATTTTCGTATTTAAAACTCTGTTTTAATTTTTTGGATCCATAAGTATAATATCCATAACGCAAAGTTGACATCGACTTAACAAGTTAGTTAGGTCGAAGGCTTGGATACCTACAACATCATTGAATCATCTCAGGTTTGAATATCAAATTTTTTGATAAATTTCATATTATAAAATCATATGAATAAAATGAAGTGGGTAAAAGAGGTCCATGATTGCGGCCCTTTAGGGGTGACAATTTCTGACACGACACGATTAAACGACACGACACGATCTGCTTTAAAGCGTATATGTGTTTGACCTTAATGGATCCCGTGTCTAAACAACTCTTATACGTTTAGACACGATTAATCGTGTCTAAACAACTCAGATCTGCGGATATCTGTATAAACACGATTAACTATTCATGTCTAATCGTGTTGTGTATACATGTGACACGTTTAGACACATTTAAATATAATAATAATAATAAAATATTAAAATACTCACTTACTTTTTAATATTGAACTATGAAGACCTTACTTTGTATTGAATTTGTGTATATATGTATTTGTGTATATATATGCTTTAAAGCGTATATGAGTTTGACATTAACGGATCCCGAGTCTAAACAACTCTATACGTTTAGACATGATTAAACGACTTATACGTTTAGACACGAGACATGTTTAGACACGTTTAAAATCTATCCGTTTAGACACGAGACATGTTTAGACACGACACGATTATGACACGACACGATTGCCAGCCCTTGCAAGAAATTGGTCCCCTATTAAAGATGGAGGACCAAAAAGGCTACATTTATAAGTTATAGCTCCAAAAAACTCTTTCCTTTTCGCGGGAGGATTCATCGAAAAGACGGAACTGAGTGGAAAAAAAAATCCCCGAAAATTCGGTATGTCTTCAACCTTCTCACTTCTTCTTCCCTCGTCTTTCTTTTTCCAGAGGATTCAAAAGCTCTTTTCTAGGGTTCCTGTTTCTTCTTCAGTCTGCGTTGCTATTGGTTAGTTGACTTGAGTTTCTTCTGGCGGGGACAGCTAGGTCAGAAGAGTGGTTTCGGTTGTTGACCTTTTCTTTTGTTCGGTAGTCCGTTTGGCGCTTGCGGTCTTGCGGCATGAGAAAGAAGCTCGATACTCGCTTCCCTGCTGTAAGTAATTTTCTCTATGCGGTACTTTGCACTGTGTATGATATTGATAGGTTTGATCAAGAACGTTTGGTTGCTTGATATTCTGAGCATCGTTCGATATGGAGGTGAACTGAGGGATTGGGTTTTCTGCATTTCTGATTAGTTGCGTGTATTATTTTGAAATTTCGTCGATAAGGGATGCAAATTACTTCAAGGCTTAGTAAGAGCAGAAAACGATGATTAGGTCCAATTGTGATTTCTGCATCGTTCTGAGGCTGTCTTGGCGGACAAGTCATTAGTGTTCCTTTTTCTTTGTGTATTCAATTAACAGTTGCTTCGTTTTTCTTAATCACACGATGATTTTACTGGCATAGGATTTCTAATACGGTATGCTAGCTCTTGAAGGACTGTTATTGCGTAGTGTGCTTTTCATGTTCCAGATTGTCCAACCTGTATGAGTAAAACCTCTTACATATGCCTGTAATGTTCGTGAGAAGAAACTCTCATTCAGTTTTATCCTTCTCCTGAATGGTCAATTAAATGAAGAACCTCTAGGCCTTAATTTTATTTACGTGGAGATGTTTTATGCTACTAGAGATCCTTCTAGGTTAGTCGTGGTAAACATTGAAAATGCACATTTTATGTCCAATATGGCAAAATATCTTTTCGGAAATGGGTGGAAAATAAAGATGGTCTTATCCACCATTAGCCCATTAGGCAATAAGATGTTATCTCTTTATACTTTGGAGCTCGTACTGATCTTTTACAAATTGTATGGTGGATCTTCCTTTTAATTTCCTTTACAGTTTTGCTGTCTTTGGTTGGTATCTAGTTCTAATCAGCCAAAATGGTCAGTAGTGTTGGAAGTTCGGTAGATATTAATTATTAAGAGGAACTTTTTTGAGGTTCATGATCTAGCAATTGTTTGCATGAGCTGTTGATCACAGGATACGTTTGGATACTGCCAGCCTAGTTGTCTAGTCAACGAAATAACTATCTGCTGATGTGGCATTGCTTTTGGCTTTTATATGGCATTTAAATTATCTCTATTTTTGAATATTTTCTTTTGCATGTCAGATAGTTTGGTTTCTTCGTTTTATTGATTGTTTGACTGATTTTTCAGTTTTCACATTATTATATCTTCGTTTATGATATGCTTTTTATATTGTTCAGAAATTTATGATGGAGACTAATTTTTTTTCATAGGCCCGAATAAAGAAGATTATGCAAGCTGACGAGGATATTGGGAAGATTGCAATGGCAGTGCCTCTTCTTGTCTGTAAGTAAATCTCTTTGTAGAACCTTCTAGGAGTTAATATTGCAATTCCTATGGGTTAGTCCCATTTTTTAGTTGTTTGATCAAGGCTTCTTGAGACTATTAATCACTGCTTGCTCCCCATTGTTGTTAATTTTTAATCAATACCTGCAGCTAAGGCCTTGGAACTGTTTCTGCAAGATCTTTGTGATCGTACTTATGATATTACGCTGAAGAGGGGTGCAAAAACCCTGAATTCTGTGCACCTGTAAGTTACAAACTGTAATAAGGCTCTCTCTCTATCTGTCTCTCGTTTATGCGAGACCTTTTGTCTCTTCTTGTCTAAACTCTAAACTTTACGTAATCTCCCTTTTTTTGGCTTCTCATACATTCTGTATGAACTCTTATCTCTCTCCAGAAGTATTTTTCACACTTTCAAATTCTTCCTGTGCAGGAAACAGTGTGTCCAAACCTTCAACGTGTTTGATTTTCTAAGGGAAATAGTTAGTAAGGTTCCAGATTTGGGTGGTCATGACACTAGTGGAGAGGATCGTTCTGTCACCAAAAGGAGGTTCGTTATCACATTACATTTCAAGTATGTATTGTTAGAAAGAGTATTACCATACTACCACATGAATGAAGAAAAGGAATACTCTTCTCTTGAATAGGAAATTTGCTGGAGATGAAGGAAATGAAAGTGAGGAGGACGTGAAAAAGAATCATGTGGTAAGGGCGCTTAAACTAAAACTTATATTTTATTCTTTTTCTGTAGTTTTGACATTGCCTTACTGGTTTTTTGACAGTGACAGTCTTTCTAATATTTGGATGAAGGAGTCTAACAGCATAAGTCCAACTTGGATGTCAACCCTAGTTTGCATTAATTGAATTTTGGGACTGCTCAATTAATAAATTATTTGAATTAACTGCTTCCATTAATAGGGCTGATTCTTTGTATATACATAGTTAGCCTTGCATGAACTGCCGTGTTCACAAAACTCTTGCATGTGGTTTGAGGAACACTGTTTATCTTTTACTTTTGACTCGATAACTCTGTTTATCTTGTCTCTGCTTGTAAGGTGCAGTTGGAGGTAGCTCACACAACTAGCAGCGGAAGAGGTAGGGGCCGTGGGCGTCCTCGGAAAATAGAAACTGATTTAGCCATGAACGACAAATATGAAGATGACCCTGACAATATTCCGAATGGTGAGAAATATGGCTGGCAAGGACACAGCGTTTCTAAGGAGAACATCTCAATTATCAAAGCTGACTCAGCAGCTCCTGTTCGTGATTTCGATCTTAATTTGGATTTGGATGAGAATGGGGACACGAAAGAAACGACCACTGTAGCTGCGTCAAAATTGGATGAAGTTCATCATCACGAGGATTACTCAGGTTGGCATCTCACAGATGTGCAGAAGATGGCTATCGACCCTCTGCCATTCGGTAGCTGGGATAGAAGGATAGATGATGACGAAGATTATGATGAAAGGTAGTTTGGTAGAGCTTAGATGTTCTTGAAGTTAACTTACCTTAGGCTACAGTTAGCTTGCATTTCCTCGTAGAAGTTGAATATATAGATTGTAACAATGTATAGAGGGTTTTAATTGATGTGAGTCGGGGGCTCTCTTCTTTGTTATGTATATACATTGACATCTTATGTGTAGTTGGTGGTTTTTACAAGCATAGCATTTGAAATTGACAACTAAACATTGCTTATTATTAAGGATTCTATATGTTGGGTGGAACATTAACTTTTCAGGTAAAAATGTTGCCTCCCAACTTTATTTACGAGAAGCTAAATCAACTGGGTCCAGATTTTGGCCTTGTATTCCTGAAAGGAGACCTACCTGAATCGGATAAGGAGAACTGAGAAGAATCGGTTGTAACACAACAACTTGATCATGAAGGAGAAATAAAGGGAGGGTAATTCAGTCAATATGAAGAGTTAATGAGGGCAAAACAGACATTTAGGCACCTATTCCGGATTCTTAGGGCGTCCGGCTTAGGAAAACTGAGTATTTTGCCCGAAATGTCTAACACTGGGCTAGAATTCCGTAAGCCAAGATTTTTCAATTCCACGAAAAGAACTTCATATGGAATCCATATCAACTATTCCATTTATATTGCGCGAAAAGATGGTGTAAATGCTTCAACTTTGGACCAATATGTCTATTTCAGCTCAAACCGTTGGCGTCTATTTCAATTCCACGAAAAGAACTTCATATGGTATCCATATTAACTATTCCATTTATACACCTTAAACAAATACACCTTCGTTGACTAAATAAAAAGGACCAAACCTCAGTTTAGATCATATACGATACTGACATGGAGCTTATTGAGGAAAGATTACTTACTCGGCAAGATAGCTCGCTTCCTCTACTTGCTGCTAAAAGAATTGAAGAACCCGATTGTGTCTTTAAGTGCATAGATGAAGGTATCAACATCTTCTTTAGTGTTGTAGAAGTACAGACTGGCTCGGGCACTAGCATTGATCCCTAAGTGGCGGTGGAGCGGCTGGGCGCAGTGATGGCCTGATCTTATAGCAACTCCATGCTGTCAATGTAACAACTTCTCTGAGCAGAACTTTATAGTAAAAAGATCCGAATCGTCAAAACTCAGCTTCACATTGGCTTCCAGACTGATATCAACGGATGAGTTTCTACTATGTTATGCAATATCTCATCAATTGACCTCATCATAGTCAGAATCAAACAGTGGCTAAATGGAGAGAATTGGAGTCCATAATAAAGGGGGTTCAATACCAAATAGCTAGTTGATCTTGTAGGCATGCTTGTTGCGAGTTGAATTTTTATTTCATAATTTGCTAGCTTCATCTATTGTACTGTTAAGTCCCTAAAAGAAAATCAATTAGTGTGCAGACGTGTAGTGAGAAATGGACTGAGCTAGCAAGTGAAAATTTGAAAAAGAAAAAAAGTTAAGGTAGCAATCAGCTTCTTCTTGGCCACAGGTTCGATTAGCAATTTGGTGTTTAATCCAAATATCTCTGAACAAATATTCCATATTTTAGCTGATACCTGTTGATCAATAAAGGTGGCAATATCTGTTGAGTGAATACCCTCGACATTGAAAGAACAAAGAGCTGCCCGGGCAATGTGTTCTGAAGGTGCAGGGCCATAAATGTGGATATCTTGGACTGACCGAAGCCTTTCATAGAGATACTGACCAAGCTCGACCTGGGAAAGGGAAATCGGTTTAGATATGTTTGTTTGAGTTTGAAGAAAATTCTCGAATGAGATTGGATGAGATCAACTCACCTCATATTCATGAATCTTCTGCATTCCGATCCCCGATAAATAATCAATTGCTGCACCTAAACCGATTGCTTCCCCAATTGCAGGTGTCCCAGCTTCAAATCTAATGCACATATTAATTGGCAATTACAGAAAATTAGCTTAATATCACAAATCTCAATCATCAACAGATGCAGAACTATTTTTTTGAACCCAATTAAATGAAGCACTACATCTCCATTAGTTCAAACCAGCAATGAACTTCCTATTCCCAGACCAACAGTGGACATCCAGCTCCTGAGTAGCTGCTAGAATTAGTGTTGCTCAAATTACTATAAGAACCTACAAAGTCTATTGCATTTGAAAAAGAAACGGGGCTAAGCTGCTATCCATGATTCCATTCATTAGTTGATATAATACTGGCTTTTGATGTAATAGGTGCTGACCTTGATGGAGGTTCAGCATAGGTTGAATGATCCAGAAAGACATCTGATATCATTTCGCCACCACCTAAGAATTGATCCAAAGAAAGATTTTTTAATATAATTGGAGCATAACGTAAATTTTCATTGAAAAAACAAGCTTTGAAAAATGTGATCAGTACGATTTGATTACCTAAAAAGGGAGGCATACAACTTACGATGTCCATCTTCCCATACAAGAATCCGATGCCTGTAGGCCCAACCATCTGAAGCGTGGTTATTTCTTAATTTTAGTTATTTGTATGCAGTACCCACTCTTCCACCACAGATGACAGAAATATCTAACCTTGTGAGAAGAAGCAACAAGAAAATCAGCATTAATGGCCTGAACATCAACCACCATATGCGGTACACTTTGGCAGGCATCTACCAGTACTTTTGCCCCAACTTCATGGGCCCAAAGCACAACTTCTTCGATGGGAAGTACAGAAGCTACAAACCAATTAAAGATAAACAACATATAAGAAGAAAACTACTAGATCCAGGAATTCCATGATCCTAAAGTACTCATCCTAAATTGTTTTTAACTTTTTCTTAACAGTCTTTAACTCAATGATTATTATAGTTTCACAACAAGAAAATGACTTGGAATATTAGATGAAACTAATTGCGTATTTTAGCAAAGCCATATAATTCAGTTGCATTGCCAGTAGACCTTTAAGTTTATATCATGAAATTACAGAGGCGCTTATTGTTTCCACCCTATATCAACTAAGGAAATGCAATCTAGACATTTGTGCAAAAAAAAACACGTTTCCCAAGTGTCTAGCCTAACTTCTAATAAAAGTTCTTGAGGTCAACATCTATCACCATAAATAATTCCACGAACGAGACCTTCATAGTTCATTGAGCCATTTTAAATACAAATTACAACAAACTAATAACCGCCGAATAAGTAAAAATGCTTCAGGAGACACGCATAGAATATATAATATCAGAGTTTAAGAATATAAGTAAACATCCAGGGTATAGTTCATGTAGTAAAATTATTACCTACCGAGCACATTAGATACATGTTGAACAGCGACCAATTTTGTCTTCCTTGAAAGCATCTCTCTTAAACTTTGTACATCTATAAGTTCATTTTCGTCCAAGCTGACAAATTTTAACACTGCACCAGTTTTCTGAGCAACAATTTGCCATGGAACTATTGCACTATGGTGTTCAGCAATTGTAAGTATGATCTGCAACAACAATTGCCATTGACGGGGTATAAGAACCGTTGTCAAACCAGTGAACAATAAAGTGATTTATGCATGAGGAACTTGAACAGCATATAAATTAGAAATTCTATTGGAAAATTATAACCCATAGGTTAAAATTCATTGCCAGGTATATTGGTGTTTCTCTAATCTCTATCCATTGATAAGTTGGCCCCTGTTTTTTTTTCTACAATCCATTTACTCGTTTTATTAATCGTGCCCTTTGCTAGTTTGTGCTACATAATTGACAAGCTGAAGATTCACTTCATGGAAGCAAAAAGTGCCACAAAAACTAGCAATCATTTGCAACATCCAGTATGCATCATAATTTTCATGTCAATTGAACAGTTCTAGAACTTCTAGCAACAGCTCAATGGATTGAACCAACCTTCACGTGCATTGATCAGTGCAAGAAAACATCATGGTCTTTAGTGCCATCATAGGATTCTTTTACAACAGCATTATATATTGATTGGATAACCATAGAGTGCGAGCAGATACCTCATCATCTGGCTTTAAATTTTTAAGTCCCCAAGAATACGCTACAAGATTTATAGCTTCGGTGGCATTCCTTGTAAAAATAATCTCTCTAGCATCAGCTGCATTGATAAAACTGGCCACCTTCTTTCTAGCCAATTCATATTCATCTGTTGCCTTAGCGCTGAACGAGTAGACAAAGAACAATCTCAATAACCCCAGAATAACTCAATCAAATCAAACGATTAAACTTAAGTACCTGAGAAAGTGAATCCCACGATGAACATTAGAATTATAACCCGCATAATAACTCTGTAACGCATTTATGACGGCATTAGGTTTCTGAGAAGTTGCGGCATTATCCAAGTAGATGAGCTTTGAGCCATTAACCTCCTAAAAATTTAACGAGCTCGTATTTGTTAGTCCTTTTCAAGATAGATCATCTACGACACAAAATCGAATGATGCAATTGCATTTCAATTCGACTGATTAACACAGCATAAGATAATGTTATTAAGGAAGGGATTACTAATTTCTGAGTAGTAAAGGAAATGCGTTGTAATTAATGAAACTGGCAAAGCTCAGAGAAAGAAACCTGGTGGAGGATGGGGAAATCAGGCCGTGTGAGGTGCCCGAGGGAGAGAGGTTCCGATTGTTGAACGTCCTGGGCGGCGGGATGCACGGGAGGAGAAGCGCGAACGGAGACAGAAAAGGATCGCCTGAAGCAGATAAGGCTAGGAGAAGCAGTGGAGCAAGAGGGGAGAGAATGGGCGGAAATTCTCAGAGCCATTACAGACTGACTCAGCTCTAGAGCTCCTCTCCGCTGTCGCTTCCCTGTAATAATTTTATATATACAATTCCACTAAATAATCAACAAAATTCCTAATATTCCTTAGCCTTCATCGAAGCAAGAGTTCTCGACATGTCTAAAGTACTACGTTTGCTTGAACGGTACGTAAATCCGAACATTAAACAGTGGAGTATCGTGTCGCCCCTGTAGCCCATTCTTTTTTGTTAAAAAAAAAATCTGATCTGAGGTGTGCAATGAAAGAAAATGATTTTAGCTGCGCGTGACCAAATAATTTTGTCTCCTACTTTCACTACAATAGCGTGCAGAATTCTAAAGCCTAGTCTAGTTATAGCCTCAGCATTCCACACCCGCGCAGGCGGCGCGTCTAACCACCTCTGGGAGATCCGCTCCTCTGCTCCACTCTCCCGCCATAGTATCGTACATCAACACCAGTCCTTCCTTAAGTCCCCTTTCGCTCCTTCCGCTACGCCGCAGCAGATCGTCTATGCAGCCTGACACCTGAATCAACAGGACAGTGTTTCCAGCTCCGACACAGTTGAACTTCACGGTGGAGTCGAGTCTAGCTTGGGTAGGGAGCGGCGGCGGCTTTAGCCGGAACCACTCTCCGAATCCAGTGCTTTTTCTCCGGGCATCGAATCTCCAGAAGGAAAGCTCTACCGCGTGGCTGGCTAGAAGGTAAATGTGTCCGGACGCCGCACAAGCCGCTACCACGCAACCGCCGCCTGGAAGGGCGCGGCACCGCAGCCAAATCCGCGCCTCCACATCGTACAGGTCCATCGAGCTGGCGACAGCATACGCCGGTGCTTCAGCAGTTGGAGCAGCTCGTGAGACATCAGGTCCGGAGAGGCCGATCCTGAGGCCGCCGATCACGTAAAATACTCCATTCACAGATGCTCCGATGCAGCCGTATCTCGTCCTCGGCGCTTGAGCGACTGTGAGCCATGTATCAGTCATCGGATCGTACTCCTCCACCAAGGAAGGCCTGCCTCCCCCGCCGGCGACGTATATTTTGCCTGAGCAGGCAGCTGCAGCGAACTTCTTCCTTGGAGACGCCATCGGAGATCGAGAAGTAACGATACCCGTCCAAGTGTCGTAGCAAACCATGGAGGTTCTTCCGACGATGTAGATTCTGGATCCGATTGCGGCCAAGCGTGCGTGGGAGACTAAACCGTATAGATTCGCAATGGAGAAGGTATCGTTCGGCGTGAAGAAGGAAACCTTCCATGTAGAATCATCGGATTCGGGGCAGAGAGAGGCGGAGACGAGGCAAGGGGAGTAGTCTGAGGATGAGGAAAGAGCAAAGACGGTGGGGCGGAGGAGACCGTGGAGGCGACGGATATCGGAGAAGGTTGAGGAGTCGAGGATGCGCGACCACTGGCGACAGACTTGGGAGACGGAATGGAGCGAGGATGATGGCACCCTGGAGAGACATTCGAGTAGGATGTCTTCTGGGAGAGAGGAGAGTGTGGTGACCGGAGAATAGAGATGTCGGTGCAGGGGAATGTGGGAGTCGGACAGAGGGTTATCGGTGGGGTTGGGGAAGCACGACTTCATCAACCATGAGAAGTGGCCGCGTGAGTTGCAGCTCTCCGGCATTGCATCGCCGGAGAGAGAGAGGAGGAGATGGCTGAGCTCAGACTCAGTAGACGAAAGCTCGTTTCTGTAACTGATGAAAAAGGCGAAGCATCGTTGAATAGAGAGTAGAACAATAGAACACTTATATTTGATGAATTCTTTCACACGTTTTTCATTTCATTTCAGTACATAATTTATATAGAGATTACAATCACACTTTTACTGTAACTACTAATTATGATAATTGACAATCTGTTGATCTTCTTTTGACAATCTGGATCTTCTTTTTGACTGATAATGGCTCCACTTTATGCTACTTTTGACTGGTAAAGTGTTTGACATTTTAGCATTGTTAACACTCCCCCTCAAGTTGGGTAGTAGGATCTACAATACCTAACTTGCAAAGAACTGTTTGTAATACTTTACCAGTAACAGCTTTAGTCAGGATATCAGCTAACTGATCTTCTGACTTAACCCACGGAAACTTGACTTGTCCCTCATCTAGTTTTTCCTTGATGAAATGACGATCCACTTCAATGTGTTTCGTCCTGTCATGTTGGACAGGATTTTCAGATATACTGATCGCAGCTTTATTATCACACATTAACGTGCACGCATGTTTACTTGGAAATCCCAATTCTTCCAAAAGTCTTCTTAACCACAAAACTTCAGTTAGACCTTTTGCAATCCCTCGAAACTCAGCTTCAGCACTTGAAAGAGCTACCACCTTCTGTTTCTTGCTTTTCCAGGTTACTAGGTTTCCACCCACCAGAGTGAAGTATCCTGAGGTGGATCTTCTGTCTATAGGATTTCCTGCCCAATCTGCATCTGTGTATGCTTGAACATCGAGATGTCCATTTTTTTCAAACAAGATTCCTTTCCCAGGAGAACCTTTAAGATACCTAACAATCCTCAACGCAGCTTCCATGTGATCTTCTTGTGGATTGTGCATGAATTGACTCACTACTCCCACAGCATATGAGATGTCTGGTCTCGTATGTGCCAAGTAAATAAGCCTACCAACTAACCGTTGATATCTCCCACGGTCTGCTGGATTGACTCCATCTCCCATCTTCAGGCCATGGTTTGGAACCAGAGGTGTATCCGCTGGTTTACAGTTTATTAGCCCTACTTCAGCTAGAAGGTCAAGTATATACTTCCTCTGGGAAATATAGATACCTCTTCTTGATCTCAGAACTTCAATCCCAAGAAAGTATCTGAGGTTTCCCAGATCCTTCATTTCAAATTCTGAGAATAAATTCTTTCTGAGTTGACTAATTTCTTCCTGGTCGTTTCCAGTAATTATCATGTCATCCACATAGATAATTAGACAAGTAGTCAACTCACCTTTGCGTTGATAGAACAACGTATGATCTGCATTACTCTGTTTGTATCCATATTTCTTCATGACAATGGAGAATCTTCCAAACCAGGCTCTAGGTGACTGTTTGAGACCATATAATGCCTTCTTTAGCTTGCAGACTTCGTTTGGTTGAAAATCTGATTCAAAACCAGGTGGGGCTCTCATATACACTTCTTCTTCGAGATCCCCATGTAGAAACGCATTCTTCACGTCGAATTGGTGAAGCGGCCAATCTTGGTTTGCCGCTATTGAGAATAGTACTCGAATTGTGTTTATTTTTGCCACGGATGAGAATGTTTCAGAGTAATCAATTCCATACGTCTGAGTATATCCTTTTGCCACCAATCGAGCCTTGTATCTCTCTATTTTCCCATTTGCGTTGTGTTTGATTGTAAATACCCACCTACAACCAACTGGTTTCTTCCCTGTGGGTAACTTGCATTTCTCCCACGTTTGATTATTCATGAGAGCTTCCATCTCAACTTCCATTGCCTGGTTCCATTGTCTATTTCCCTTGGCTTCTTCCACCGTTCTTGGGATAATTTCATTGTCGATTGCGACTCTGAAACTTTTTGCTGTTGCAGATAGGCTCCCCCTGTCGCCATCGTCCAATGGATACCGCGATCTGCTTGGTTTATACTCTGGTGAGTACCTTTTAGGCGGTATTCCTCTGGTTGTTCGTGGAGATAGTATGTATCTCCCAGAGTCCTCCTCCTCTACTACTTCTTCTGGATTATCAGTTTCAGTTTCAAATACAGAAACAGAATGATCTATACTGGGAGTAGTACATACCTCAGGATTTCCAGATGTCAGAGATTCTTGATGCGTATTGCCAAGTTCGATGGACCGTCCTTCTGTTTCAGAGGTTACATCGTTTGGACTGATATCTGGTTCTTTTGGGTCAGTATTGGACATGTTCTGATTATGGTCGTACATCTTAACCCAACTTAAGCGGTCATCTGCATTTTCCCCCTGACCGCTAAGCTGGGGTAAGTAATAGTACTCGGTTTCAACAAAGTTACAATCTAATGTAGTGTACATGCGATGTGTAACTGGATTGTAACATCGATACCCTTTCTGATGTGGCCCATACCCAACAAAGACACATTTTATAGCGCATGACTCAAATTTAGTCCTTTCCGACTTCGGAATATGAACAAACACGGAACAACCAAAGACTCTAGGTGTGAGATCCAAGACTTGAGACGTTTCGGTTTGGTGGGATAACAGACGGAACGGGGTATGGAAATTAAGAATTTTTGTGGGTAGCCGATTAATAAGATAGACAGCTGTAGCTACAGCTTCTGGCCAGAAATATTGGGGTACATGGGACTCAAGCATAATGGCTCGGGTAATTTCTAAAATAATTCTGTTTTTGCGTTCTGCAACTCCGTTTTGTTGTGGGGAATTAGGACAGGTGGTCTGATGAACGAGCCCATGTTGTTTAAAAAATTGGGTGAGAGTATGATTAACATATTCTCCCCCATTGTCTGATCGAAGGACGCGAATTTGTTTTTGATACTGGGTTTTTATGAGGTTATAGAATGACACGAATTTATCAGGAACTTCAGACTTATTTTTTAGGAAATATACCCAAGTCATTCTGGAATAATCGTCAATAAATAGTAAAAAATACCGGAAACGACTATTTATAGAGTTTGGAGCTGGACCCCAGACATCAGAATGAACCAACTCAAACACAGAATTGACACGCGTATTATTTGCTGGAAAAGTAGTTCTATGACTCTTAGCATAAATGCAAGTTTCACATGGACCACAATCCCTATTCTTAAAACTGGGAAATAAAATATTGAGATAGGAGGGTGATGGATGCCCTAACCGACGATGCCATAACCAGAACTGTCTTTCTACCGTCCCGTGAGCCAGTAGCGCAGTCCCTTGTTGAGCCACCTCATCTACATAGTATAGTCCATCTCGCTCAGTTCCACTCCCAATTATCTCCTTCGTCTGGATATCCTGTAAAATACAGCAATTCGGATATATTAGTGCTGTACAGTTTAATTCTCTAGTAACGTGACTAACTGACAATAATTTGCACGATAATGACGGCACGTAGAGACAATTTGACACTGTCAAGTTTGGAGACAGTTGAATAGTGCCGGCTCCCATGACTGCTGTAAGACTCCCATTCGCAGTCTGAATTATTTTCTTATGTGGAGTCGTCCAGGAAATTATGTCCCGGCTATCGTGAGTCATTGTATCTGTGGCTCCGCAGTCGAATATCCACTCGGAACATTTGTCGGAGTTAACATCCGATTGTCTTCGGTCAAACGAACCCGCTCCACCGTGACCCGTTCCACCAGCCAATCCGGAAAAAGAGGCACCATAGAAGGAACCGTGTCCTCCACTGGAGAAACCATCGGCTGCACCATGGAGTGGTCCACCAGCCGCCCCGGACCCGTGTCGTCCACCAGCCGCGCCAACTCCACGCAAGGGTCCCCCACCAGCCGCATCTTGTCCCCCACCGAAGGAACCAGCCGCGCCAGCTCCACCACGAAGGGGTCCACCCGCCGCGCCACTCACGGAATCAGCGGCCCCGTGTCCTCCACTGAAGGAACCAGCCGCGCCACCATCACGAATGGGTCCACCCGCCGCGCCAGCTCCACCACGCACGGGTCCACCAGCCGCGCCTTCAACTCGAGCTCCACGCCCGTGTTTTCCTCCACCAGCCGCTCCACCAAGGAGACCGGGTCCACCAGCGGCTGGTTGTCTTCCACCAAGGAGACCAGCAGCTTGTTGTCCACCAACGGGACCCGCAGCTCCACCGAGGATACCACCTTTCATATCTACAGCATCCATTCCAATAGCAAAGGCTCGTCCGATCGGCACCTTCTCTTTATCGGATTCATCCATACCTCCGTATCCCCGACTTCTCGCCCATCCTTCGTCCTCGAGGTAAGGCATGGTTCGGACCGTTTCTCCTTCGGCCATGTAAGTTATAGCCATTTCGTCCCTATTACCGTCGTTGGTGGTTGGGTTCCGCCGGTTGTCGGTATTGGCTGAGTTTTCCATACCACTTCTCATGGCGGATCTGGTTCCGTCGTTGGTGGTTGGTTTCCGCCGGTTGTCGGTAGTGGCTGAGTTTTCCATACCACTTCTCATGGCGGATCTGGTTCCTGATGAAACAATTTAGTCAGGATAGACCTGCTCTGATACCATGTTGAATAGAGAGTAGAACAATAGAACACTTATATTTGATGAATTCTTTCACACGTTTTTCATTTCATTTCAGTACATAATTTATATAGAGATTACAATCACACTTTTACTGTAACTACTAATTATGATAATTGACAATCTGTTGATCTTCTTTTGACAATCTGGATCTTCTTTTTGACTGATAATGGCTCCACTTTCTGCTACTTTTGACTGGTAAAGTGTTTGACATTTTAGCATTGTTAACATCCGGCATTGCATCGCCGGAGAGAGAGAGGAGGAGATGGCTGAGCTCAGACTCAGTAGACGAAAGCTCGTTTCTGTAACTGATGAAAAAGGCGAAGCATCTCTCGTGAACGAGGCGAAATATCTGCTACAGGCCTACAACTTCGTACTTTTAAAACAAACCGGTTGGTCCGACCGAACCCCTTTCAAAACCGGTTATTCCCATTACATGTGAGTCTGTGACTAACTTTGGAAGACATTTATATTGCACAGCACCATGGACGGCCCATTGTTTTTTGGCCGAACATGGACGGCCCATTAAGATATATATAATGCTTATAATGAATAAATTAAATGTATATCCGGTCTTTGAAATTGGGTCGAAATCATCTACTCACGAACGACTTTTTTTTTATGCTTTGATAAAAAATAAAATTACCTAACAATTTTTTTATGGTAAATGGTTTAATATGTTCAAAAAGATGGTAATTAACAATTCTATCAATTTTCTGTTACAAAATTTCCGCTTTGACTAGGTTCTTTCTAATTTATTAGGATTCAATAAGAACCACAATTGTTTAGACTAATTTCAGTCTAATCGATTTGAGCTCCAATTGAGTTCTAATCGAAAATTCCCTAATCTAAGTTGGTATCTAAGCAATTCTTCCGGTTGCTTTTATAGAATTTCCTTGTTGTATCATTTAACCGTCACTCACTAATACAACACCAACATTTTTTTTATTCCAAATTAAAAGCAATGTCGATTGTACCCTCTTCAAATTCTACTAATACGAGAGTATATGGATTCTAACCCAAGCCAAGTAACCTCTAGTTGGGGTGTGCCCTAGTTTGAGTTCGAATCCAAAAACAAGGTCGCCTAGTCGAAGCAACGGTTGGTATGTGTTCGAACCCAATTTAAGGGATTTTTAATGTGACTTGAATCGAGTAATAACTTGTTATTAACATTGATATATATTCATATGTTTTAGTTGTAACATTTAAAAAATGTTCACTTAATTTTGCAATTTGAAAAAAATTTAAAGGAAGTTTGACAAAAATAGTATTTACCACTATTTTTATACATGCTGAATTATTTAAAATATTTCAAGTTAAAAAAGTTGTTTTGTACGTTTAGATTTTTTTCAAAAAATAAATTGAATCCACGATATATATATATATATGACTTTTCATCATTTTCTAAATGGTTAAATACCAAGTAGTTACCTGAACTTTAGACGTTTTGCAATGAGCTACCCGAACTTTGAAAATTCAAAAGAGACTACCTCAACGTTGAAGAATGTGCAAATAACTACATCCGTTCATTTCATGACGTATTTCTAACGACTTTCCGACGACAGTTAACGAAAATTGGACAAAGGTGACTATTTGCACCTTCTTCAAAGTTGAGGTAGTCCGTTTTGAATTTTCAAAGTTTGGGTAGCTCGTTGCAAAACGTCCAAAGTTCATGCAGCAAATTGATATTTAACTATTTTCTAAATAAATTAAGAGAGATTCTATTTGCAGACCATCGACTACTTTATACAAACCACTTTTGTTGAAAGACTAAAATGCTCTAATAGTATTTTACATATTTGTCCTTACCAATTTTAAGGAAATTAATTATCAAATTGACCTCATATTTTCGTAGTTACTAAATCAACCCATATTATCAAAATAGTGGAAAATTATACTTCTAGCAAGTTTTGAACCCTAGACCTCTTACATACTAGCTAAAAGGTTTACCACTCTACTAGTAATTCCAATTGCTTTCTTATTTACTTCAAATATAGTTATTAAAGCAACTCTTGTATTATTGTATTAAATATCTCATATTTATTTATTGATGCTCTTTAGTAATTAACATTTATTCAACGTTATTTATTTAATTATAGTTTGAATTTTATTATGTATCTACTGATTTATTTTTTTGAATGGTTGAAAAATAAGTAATTTTCTAAATTTAGTATTTATACACTACTAGAATATGCATTTTGATAATACTTTTTTTCAACCATCTTAAAAAATATAAAAATATTATAGTATTTAGATAATTAAATTAGAACTCTAACGACATATATGGTGTTAAGTTTCAATTTTCTTATCGATTATAAAATTTGGTCAAAGTAGTGTTGGTAATTTTTGATAATTTTTATAAATTTGACCAAATTTTATGATTGATGGGAAAATTGAAACTTAGCATCATATGTGTTAGAGTTCTAATTTAATTATCTACATATTATAGTCTTTCTGATTTTTTTAGAGATGATTTAAAAAATATTTTCAAAATGAGTATTCTGGTAGTCTATAAATATTAAATTTAGAAAATTACTTATTTTTCAATCATTAAAAAAAATTGATTAGTAGATACATAATTAAATTAAAACTACAATTAAACAAACGACGTTGAACAAATGTTAAAAACTAAAGAACATCAATAAATGAACATGAGATGTTTAATACAATAATATGAGAGTTGCTTCAATAACTATATTTGAAGTAAATAAGAAAACAATTGGAATTACTAGTATAGTGGTCAAACTTTTAGCTAGTATGTAAGAGGTCTAGGGTTCAAAACTTGCTAGAAGCATAATTTTTCACTATTTTGATAATATGGGGTCGATTTAGTAACTACGAAAATATGAGGTCAATTTGATAATTAATTTCCTTAAAATTGGTAAGGACAAATATGTAAAATACTATTAGGGCATTTTAGTCTTTCAACAAAAGTGGTCTGTATAAAGTAGTCGATGGTCTGCAAATAGAATCTCCCCTAAATTAACTCGATCCTTTTCTTTTCACCGACGATTTTACTGGAAAATGGGCTCTGTCCGACGCGGCCCAATAGTTCTTACTCGGTAGTCATAACGGCTCTATTATTATTAGTAAATCTCAAAAGAGGGAGACCTTCGTTGGTAATGACCAAGCCCAATACATGTGAACTTCAGACCGTTAGATCAAAGGAAAAGAACGGCTGAGATATCATCGAAGAATAAGACCGTTGTACAAAGGAATGGTCTTGGTTATTTAAAGAAGTGGAGCCTTTCTTATTTTTTCTCATAACTGAAACTGAAACTTCCCTGAACTGAGAGAGAGAAAGACTCCATTGTTTGAATCCAAGAAGAGACCGTTGGGGTTTTGAAACTCGAATCGGAAGATCAAGGAGAGGTGGCGACCTCTGAGGAAGAAGAAGAGGCGCGGGTCGGTCGTCCTCGTCTCCAAGGTTTCCTGTCATCGTTGTTTGCGGGTATTGGGGTTGTTATTGGAGAAGTTCAGGGTATGGCTACCAGAGGAGCTGCTAATCACCTTCAGGTCCAGGGACAGAAGCAGCAACCCAGAGGTATCTTTTCGATTCGATTCTTGGTTTGTTAGTCTATTTTGAATGAATTTCAGGTACCGAAAATGGAGATTGCTGGCAGATATTCAACCGGTTACTTTATAACATGTCATGTAGAATTTAGCGTTTCGTTCGTCGAGCGGAGCCTTAAGTTTCAGGATCAGTTTTTGTTAAGATCGTTTCGGCGAATTGGCTCTAGAAGCCTCCGTTCTTTAAATTTAACCACCAGAACTTGTTATCTGTGATGGTGTTCTGCGTACTGTTGCATCTGGTTTGTTCATCAATATGAACAATTAACACTTTACTGATTCCTCTTTTATCATCTACCCAGAAGGACAGAAACCAAAGAACATGATGGGGGAGGCACGCAACAGACGGGCTCTTCAAGATATCGGCAACGTTGGGAAGGAACGAGCTGCAAAGGAGAAGCCCGTTCCTAACCTCTCCCGTCCTGTTACAAGGTCTTCCTTTCTCATTGATAGTACTATATTTTATGTCACCTTTCATTTTTTCTGGTACAGCTTCTGATACTAGTCTTCCATTCCTAGGAGTTTGGCTTCACAGCAATTGGTTAAACCACAGGCACCTGCTGAGAACAAGGTAAGAATAGTTGCATGCTTCAGACTGCGTTGTTGATGAAATACATCTTATTTCTTTCAATCCTCTGAAACTGAAAATATCAATTTCAATCGCTGCTTGACAGAAACCCATCACTGCTGATTTGAATGGCAAAGTTCCTGCTAAAGTGCATGCCGATGTCATTGATATAAGTTCTGATGAGTCTAAGCTGAGTACCAGGAAGCAAGGTAGATTAGGAGGAAAAGAAGGGTCTTTAAGGAAGAAGGCTCTCTCTGCGGTCCTCTCTGCAAGAAGCAAGGTAGATAGATTAGGAGGAAACTTTGCGGCAATGCATATTATTTTTCCTAATAGTGAGTTGTTTCTTATCTATTTTATGAGGACTGACCTGAAACTCTTACTACCCCTCAGTCTGCTTGTGACCTTGCTGATAAGCTACAGCAGATGTCAGTAGAGGATATAGATGGTGAAGATGCTAAAAACGAGTTGGCTGTGTTTGAATACATTGACGATCTCTACAAATTCTACAAGGAGACTGAAGTAAATTAATTTCTTTCACCATTTAGTGCTATCCGAAGTTCAATTCCTGCTCTTTTTTTCTTGACCTTATGTGGCTTATTTGGTGTAGGGTGATGGCAGAGTCCACGACTACATTGATTCCCAACCCGACATCAATGAAAAGATGCGAATGATTCTGATCGATTGGTTGGTTGAAGTTCATCGGAAGTTCGAACTCAACCCCGAGACTCTTTACCTGACCATAAACGTGGTGGATCGGTTCCTCTCCATGAAGACTGTCAGTAGAAAGGAGCTTCAGTTGGTTGGTATAAGCTCGATGCTCATTGCATCCAAGTATGAGGAGATCTGGGCCCCCGAGGTGAATGACTTCGTATTCATATCGGACAATGCTTATGTGAGGGAACAAGTTCTGGTGATGGAGAAGGCCATTTTGGAGAGGCTTGAATGGTATCTGACAGTTCCTACCCCATATGTATTCCTTGTCAGATACATCAAGGCTTCTACTCCATCTGACAGAGAGGTAGAAGAAACCTGCAAAAATATCTTCTTCTTCTTCTTGATTTGGATATATTCCAAAGTACTGAAGTTGTTGATTGTAATTACAGATGGAGAACATGGTGATGTTCCTTGCTGAATTGGGTGTCATGCACTATCCAACCATTGTTCTCTACTCCTCATCCATGATTGCTGCTTCAGCTGTGTACGCTGCTCGGTGCACTCTTGATAAACGCCCTTTATGGACACAAACCCTGAAGCATCACACTGGCTACTCCGAAGAACAAGTCATGTGAGACCATTTTTAAAAAAAAAACATATCTTCAACTGTGTTAAGATACTACATCTAGATCATTGATTATGTTTGTTTTTAACAGTGATTGCGCAAAGATGCTTGTTTGCTTTCACTCCGGAGTTGCCGACTCGAAGCTGAAGGCTGTTCAGCGAAAATACTCGAGTCCCGACCATGCAGCAGTGTCACTTTTCCCTCCAGCCAAAAGCTTTTTGAAGCAATAGATATGGTTTAGTATTGAATTGCGTCGATGATCATGCTTCTTTTCATGATCTATGATTGTTAGTTAGTTCATATGAAGTCGTGATTGAGGTTTGTTGTGTGTCCATGCTAAACTCATTAGTTATTGATGCTTCCGTCCTCTTAATGAAGTTCTCTGCAATTTATTTTTCTGCTTTCTATATTCATATTGGAGGAGATGATGGACTGAATTGGAAAGTTAGAAAAGTCAGTATGGGCCTTAAAATGAAGATGAAATGGTCCAAACCCAGTCTTGTCCAGACCCAAAACTAGGAATCGTCGTCATCTTCTGCCTTGATTCTTCAGCAAGAAAAGAATCACCCAGGTCCAGGTCCAGGTCCAGACCCAAACCCAACTAGGAATCGTCATCTTCTGCCTTGATTCTTCAGCAAGAAAAGAAACTCGGACAATCTGAGAGAAGACAGACTCCGTTGGACCCAGAAATTTGATTTGAGCTCGAGTCTTCTTCGTTCTCTCCTCTCCTCTTCTACAACAGTTAGTGGAAACTTTGTACGACCGACCGACTAATTCGAGAATGGCGGAATCGTCGTCTGCTCCCGCAAGGTCTGATGCGGAGACGGAGGAGTTGCTCGATCGCATGCTGACTCGCCTTGCACTCTGTGACGACTCAAAGCTAGAGCCTCTGCTTTCCAAGCTACTTCCTCTCGCCATCTCTTCTCTCTCCTCTCCCTCTGCGGCAGTCCGCAATAAGGTATTTCTGCATTGCTGATTGAAATTACTTTCATCTCACCATGATTCTACATAGTTGAGAAAGAAATTTCATTCGTGATGGAAAATTGTTGAGTTTGCTAGCTGAATTATGTTATAGTATAGCCTGTGAATTCTATAAGTTGTCATTCGACCCAGAAATATAGTACCCACTACCCATTATCTGTGAGAAACTGAGAACGTGGCGGTTCAGTCATATAGAGCATGTGAACTCAATGTTATTGCATTTCCGTAGAGTACCAAAATCTGAATTTCATAATTTCACGAATGCATCTGCCGTATATGTACTATGTTGAGTTCTCTCTCTCTCTCTCTCACACACACACACACACACACACACACACACACATCTTTCTTTTAAGTATAGTTAATTCCAGTGAGGTAGTATTTGTTCTGTACCCAATTCAAATAAGTCAGATGTTGGAAAGCCATAGATCCTTCAGCTACATAAACTGAGTCTGTCGACCCTGTACCGACTTGAAAAGCTCCTGGCAGTGGACTAGCTGTATTTATCATTTCATGGATGATCATCATATTTTTGGATACCTTCTGCATATTGAGTTTGGCTCTTACCTTATTTATATATATATATATATTTCCAAAACTAGAATTTCTGCAAACTTATTCTGACATAAGCAAGCTGGACTGTGGTGACAGGTTCTTGAGATCCTTAGTCATGTCAACAAGAGAGTGAAACATCAGCTTGAAATTGGTCTGCCTCTATCAGAGCTATGGAAAATATACACCGAACCAACTGCTGCTCAGATTGTGAAAAACTTCTGTATTTTGTATATTGAGATGGCATTCGAACGTGTAAATTTGAAGGTCTGTTCTCATTCTTTGGCACTTAAAGTCTTAGTAAAAAAGTGAAGCATCTCTTAATTTTACATCACGTTATAGGGATATATCTTAATGTGATTAATCCTGATTATTTTCTTCATGGTAGGATAAGGAAATGATGGCACCTCAACTGGTGTCGAATGTTGCAAAGGTTCCTCAGCAGCACCAGGAGATAGTCCTCAGAATTGTTATGAAGGTATGTTCATATGTGTATTTTTGGTTGTTCCCTTCTCTTGCTGCTCAATAAATTCTGTGCCATTACCTGACGACGATGGTGTTTTGTAGCTTTGGGACTACTGATTCTAACAATTCCTCTTCTTCATGTTTGTGCTTTAACCTGAGTGTTTTGGTCTCTCTTCCTTATTTTGCATGTTGTATCTTTGCAAATATGCAGATGACTTTCCTCAGTTCCATTAATTATATAGCCTGCTTTTCTTGTTGGCAATTTGGTGCATTTATTGAAGGAACTTCTAGTGTTCAGGTTTCGAGTTATGGATATATTTGTATATGTAACAGGATTGCCTTTTCAGGTGATTGGAGAGTGTCACTCAAATCGAGTTGATGTTGACATTGCTGAAAAGTATAAAGGAATGGATGGTTCACGGGACATGGATCTTTTCCTTGAGTTTTGCCTTCACACAATGTTGTATCAGCCACCTTCTCAAGGGTTTGTAGCTTCACTACTGTTAAATTGTATAATGATTGAATATATACTTGTTCGGGGCTATGCCAGATCTTCTGAGTCCTGACCAAGTAATCATGCATGCTCTGCAGTGGTGGAAGCCCACCCGGGCTTTCAATTTCTCAAGCCAACCGAGTTGCGGGGAAGGATCCATTAAAAAGTGATACTCTTTTAATGAGAAAGGTGTAGTTTCTATGATTTATAGTTCAGAATACCAATTTCCGTCCAGGGAAGGACACTATGTAGCTGCTGTTAAGTAAATGAGTAGCACCCTCCTGGTGCCTTTTTTAAAACGATATTTGTCTTTTAACATAAAAAGAAAAAATATATGCTGTTAAAATTTATCATGTCTTTTCTTTTGTAGATTAGAGTTCAGAATTATTTCTTCCACCATAATTAATAACGATTAGGTTATTTCTTAATCATCTCTTAACTGTTATTATTTGATGTAGCTAGGAATACTCAATGTTGTTGAGAGTATGGAGCTGGCTCCTGAAATTGTATATCCAATCTTCCTAGCTGCCTCTGCTGACAGGTATTTCTTTGTTACACGTAACCCAAGAGAGTCACGTCGTTTTTTCTCCTTTGTACTGTTACTATCATAAATGCACAGTTTGTGATTCTTTGCTGCACCTGCATGATTGATCTTCAAGTCAGGAGGCTGTTATAAAGAGAGGGGATGAGCTTTTGAAGAAGAAAGCATCTAACACTCAATTTGACGACCCCATTCTCATAAGCAGGCTCTTTATACTATTCAATGGTATGCTTTGAACTTCATCCCCTAATTTTTTCAGTTAATTCAAATAGGCAAATTGTTTGAGATTTCAAGCTCTTGGGGTCTTATATATTTTTGAGGGCATGTCAGTATGCTCATATTCAATACTTTGATCACATGGATAGGAATCATATTCAATACTTTGATCATATTCACTTTGACCGTGCCTAGATGCTAGAGAATAGTTCCACATGGAAACATAGAACCACACCTTTATGAGGGACTCGTGAACTTCTTTCTCCTCTCCCTACAAACCCTAATATGAATCTAAGGGACCCAAGAAGGCTCTGATACCATGTCATTAATCAAAGAGTATATGGAACTACCACTTAATTAAACCTCAATCTTCTTGCTTTCTCAAATGACAAATTATGTATAAATGCACAATTGCAGTCTCTATGGTAAGAGCTTAATATGAAAACCATCGTATATGGAGATAGCTATATTCTTTAACAATATCTCAATTTCTTTAGTTACTAGTTCCTGTCGTCTATGGTGAAATTTAGACCTTACATCATTATTGGATGTGGTTGGCCTGCTACTTTAGGATTTATCCAACAGGTTATTAGACTCGACCTCAACATTCAGTATTTGTCATATGCCAACGTATGATGTTTATGATATCACATCTGGTTCCACAAGTAATTTTCATGTTCGTATGGTTAAGGAAGTATCTTCATTGATGAATGCTATGGTAGCTATTTCTGCTATGTGTTGCGGTGCCTGAATTAATTTGCTTAGTGATGCATGTGATTGGTTGTTTGTAGCTTGCTGCTAAGAATTTTTGTTTGGAGGAATAGATATGTTATAACTTTAAGGATATTTCCCTTGTCCCCGACTATGTTGTTTTGGTTTACCAAACAATATGTTTTCAGAGTGTCAATTGTGATATGAATGTGCTTTTCCTTTCTGTGTCTAATCCACACTTGGTACAGGTACCCCTGGATCTGAAACTGTGGCAGAAGATCTAAGAATAGCTCCTGCAAATTCTTCCTTAAAGGTTAAGCTGATGTCAGTCTTCTGCCGGTCAATTGCTGCAGCAAATAGCTTCCCGAAGTCTTTACAGTGCATTTTTGGTTGCATATACGGTATGCTTAATCTATCATTCGCAAGTTGCTTGGGATTATTGTTCCAATGAAAAGGAAATCTTGAATAAGCAAATGACCAATCCATCTTCTGTCATCTGGCTATAATGAAACACCATACTCCCAAGATATTCTTGATTGCATTTCATGCCCATTTGCAAGTGAGCGAATGGCCTTCCAATCTTATTGCATTTTGTCATTTTGATGCATTTCCAACTTCAATGTTGCAGGAGCTGGTACCACTACAAGATTGAAGCAGTTGGGCATGGAGTTTACTGTATGGGTGTTTAAGCATGTAATGTTTATATGATTTATTTGAAATTTCAGTTTCTCTTATGTTCTGCAAAATTATTGGTTCTCTTAATGATAGAACTGCCCAAACAGTAAGTATGACAAGTTCTTCTAGATAAGTGGCTGAAATTGTAGCTTTTCGATTAGTAAAACACTAAATGTGTGAAATTGTAGGCTTGATAGTTTCCAGGAGTTCTCACGAAAAGGATAATTTCACTCTATAGAGACTCTTCTGGGTTCTTGTTAGGTACAGAATCAGAAAGAAGAAGAGGAAACAGAGAAGTGAGGAATTTCTGAGCTAATTTGCTAAAATTCTTGAAGTGTTCATATCCATGACTTTCCTCAACATTGATAGAATGGATCCTTTGCGACTTTACTGAAGAAACAACATAAGAAAGGAGTGTTTTATGATCCAGACAGTTATCCTTAAATTTCATGAAGGACCACCCTGTCATAATAATATTTTTCAATGTTCATATCCAGGCAAAACTATTAGTTGTCATCATCATCCATTTTTCGCTCAAAATCGGACAGTGGATTGGTGGGATCTAATGTAGCCATATGTGAAGTTTTTAATTATATGTTCTTCGTGCTTACTGGTTTACATGATTTGGGGTCTAGCTTATTGAACTTTGTAGCTTTCTGGTACTTGATTCTAAAGAAATATGTATATTAGTAGGTTCAACACCATGACCGTGCTTCTTAATCTCTGTAAAGATATATTTTGAGTACATATGAATTCATTTACAAACTCTGTTTTTGATATTAGGCGAAACTTGATCAGTTGAAGTTAATGGGCCCAGTTATTTTGACTGGAATACTGAAGTCACTTGACAGCTATTCAGGTTATGAATCAGGTGAGTTATAATGCAATTGGACTATGCTGAATTTATACTCTGCGCCATGCTGATTTGTGTGAATTTACTCATCTTATTGAATCTATTATTTTAGATGCTAGTTCTCGGGAAACAAAGTCATTTGCTTTTCAAGCAATTGGATTGCTTGCACAGCGTATGCCTCAGCTCTTCAGGTGTCTTTTATTCACCTCATCCTTTCTCCCTACTTAACTGACCCCCTTCAGAAATAGATATGAAATGATGACGTCTCCTTCCTCTTAGGCATAAAATTGACATGGCCGTTCGACTCTTTGATGCCTTGAAGATGGAGTCTCAAACTATTCGTTTCACTGTACAAGAAGCAACCAATTCCCTCACGGCAGCATACAAGGTTTTATTGACTCCATATTGTTGTTGTCTGTTGATAGCAACTTTACTTGAAAAGCTTAGTTTAATGGTTCTTTCATTTATTTCTAATGATGAGTGATATTGGAAGATGAACAAGAAGGAAACAAAATATGGACACAGAAGATTCATGGACATTAATAAAAAACCGGAGTGTTCTCGAACATGTGTAAATCATATTCATACTCCATTCTCTTGAAAATGGTAAAGTGATCATCTGTAAAGACTTCATCGTGGAATTTTACATTTTCCTCTCTCCAAGCGATCTGAAAATGGAGAGGTTTCATTAATATAAACTTCCTATTTTTTCCCCTTGTAGGATTCTTTATTATATTTGCTATAGCTGGAATTTGATTAAAATTCGGTCCCATGTAGCTCCTTCTATAGAAAAGTGGGTGTGGATATATGAGGTGAACTTCCACCAGTTACAGTAACATTCCGATTATTTTTTACGGCAGCATCTCTGTTTGTTGCTAAGCCAGTGAGTGTTCTCTTTCAGAACACTATTAACCGAGCATGGAAGATAAATTGGACCAGATTTTACAGTGTTCTCTTCTGCAGTACCTGTAAATGAACTCAAGATTTACCCTTTTTGAGGCTGATTGGCTCAAGAATAAATTACATAAAGATCTTTCTCCAAGATGTGCATGTGACTTTGATTAGATTTGGATTTCATTTATGTAACAATTAAAAGTACTAGCAAACCTTGTCTAGTGCATTTCTCACTGACTTTTTTCACTGAACCTTCAGGGGGCACCGACTCCTGTACTAAAAGACTTGGAGTTGCTTTTGTTGAAAAATGCACAGCAGGTGCGACTTTTAATATTATCTACATGTAGATTTATTTACTCAGTTAATAATCATAGCAACTTATGTCTTCTCTCTGGAGCAGGAACAAAGTGAAGTGCGCTTCTGTTCTGTTAGATGGGCAACAACTTTGTTTGATTTACAGCATTGCCCAAGTCGTTTCATTTGCATGCTTGCGGCTGCAGATCCCAAGTTGGACATAAGGTACTTATATGCTTCTATCTTTGATGACAAATATCCAGAATCGTGCCTGTGTTTTCCTTTTGCTATTTGCAATGTGAATGAATAGATGAACACTTTCATGTAAAGTTATTGGCTTTACAAACTTGGGATCAGTTTTGTGTTAGAAGTGATTTACATGCTTTGGGATTAGTAAGAAGCTCGACTAGCGAACTGCTTTTGTCTATTGAAATATGCTAAATGTGCTGATGTAGGTTGTTCATATCCGTTAAAAGTAGCTAAAATTATGATTATTTATCTAATTTAATTAGGTGTACATATATAAGGGATTGGGCCTTAGGATCCAAAAACTGATCTCTTTGTGTGTATATTTTCCCTACTTTCATATAGAAAAGACATTCTCTCAAATCTCAAGTTGGTATTAGAGCCAATTCTCCATTCTAGTTCGGCATCTGTTCAGGCAAGAAGAACCTTTCTTGTTCCCCTCCAATTTCCTTTCTCTTCACAAGTCAGATCTTTGTGTGTCAAGTTCACTTATGAGAAAATCATTGTTACTATAAAAAAACTCCACTAGTGAATGTGAGACAAGAAAACAATACTTACAGTTACTGTCTATTCTATATATTTAATAACACTGCACAAACTTTTGACTGCTCCAACCTAAAGTCCCATCACCAGAGTTTGTTGCCACACTACTTCCGCCGGCGTGTGTAGCTTACACCTTCTCTGCCTCATTTTTCTCTCGCTATAGGTATTTTTAGTTTGCCTGCCTCATCTGGCGTCATTATAGCAGGTTTTTCACCATTTCAGTTCGTCTTATGCCATTTCAGAAAGGGTTTTCATCCTTCGAATCACTTTTGTTCAGAATCTTTCGACGTACATACTGAGACAATTCAAACCTTTTTGTACTTGTTCAATATTCATTTTCTGTGACGCCCACAATCACTTTAGAGGAGTTCAATGGAAAAAATATTTAGCGCTGTCAACCTTAGTAGAACTTTGGTTCTTAGGCCAAAGCTTTTCTGACCATCTTGAAAAGATGGTTGCTCAAATCCTGAATATCAGAGACAAAAGGCTAAGTCCGACTAAGAACTTTATGCGTTGTTGTAGATTTTAAGATGTGCTCCTCCTTTTGGAAGAAGTTGAGAGTGTGTGCCAATAAAATATCCCATGGTTTTATGATGCTGCGTATAAACTTGCTTCTTTGAAGCTAATAAATTACAATATGGATACTTATATCTCTGAAGCTCAAGCTACTGATGAGGAATTAAAAATGTTCCTCCAAGCTAACACTCTTGAAGAACATTTGAAAAGACTTTGGCTTTTTATATATCATGATGGTTCTTGGAGGCATGCATCTGTATTATGTGTGTGTGTGTGGGTGGGGTGGGGGGGGTGGGTAGATTTTGACAAGTTAGGAACTTCTTGCCATGTATAGTTTAGTTACTTGTTGTTGAGGGTTCCGTCTCCCAAGACACCACTTGCTCCTCATGTTGATGACACTTCTGCAATGGTCGTTCATTATAATCGAGTGACATGGAAGTCGAGGTGGTCGTAGAAGACACAACAATGGTTGTGGAGAGCACAATAGTGGACGTTAGTCTTATCAAAATCAATGGATTATTGGTCGTCTAAGTTTGTCTAAATATCATTTGCTGATTCTTAATTTAGTCAAGTTGACTTATCAACGTGGAAATATATTAGATCTACCTAGCGAAGTCATAGTGAAACTAGGGTTGATTATTCTTTTTCTATCTTATAACCAAACATTTGGGGTCCCAATTGAGTATCTATCCCGGTTGCGTACAAATATTTTGTTACACTTACTAAGGAATTCTCTAGTTGTACTTGAGTATATTTAATGAAAAAACGATTTGAGTTATTTTCTATTTTTCAGTCCTTACTGCTAGTCCAGACTCAGTTTGGTAAAAAAATCAAAATTCTTTGTTGTGCTAAGGCACAAGAATATTTATCGGCAACCTTTTCATCATTTCTGAGCCAACAAGGCATCCTATATCATTTCGATTTCCACATACACCCCAATAAAATGATTTTACTAAACGAAAGAACATATATCTTGTCGATATGGCTATTTTTTACTATTGTGGTAAATTCGTTATTAGGGTATGCTATTCTAATAGCTTGTTATTTGCTATAGGATGCCTTTCTCTCTCAATAATCAAGCCTCATACTCTATTTTGTTCACTAAGGAACCATTGTTTCATGTTACTATCGTATTTTTTTGGTATGATGTATACATGATCTTAGTTCAGGGCTTGACAATCTCTCTGCATGTGCCATCAAATGAATCTTTTTTGAGTATTACAGATTGCAGAGATGACATGTATGTTATTCTTAGGTAAAGAACTGATACTTTACGTCTATTGATGCCATATTTTTGAGGATATGCCATATTTTTCTCCATCTATTTAGTCCAACATTGCACTCGATGTGTTATCATTTTCGGTTCTTGTTCCATCACCATCTATGATGCGAACTCCATCAGATTCTCGTAAAGTTGTGTCAGAGGTTCTGTCTTTACTCAGCACATAACTGTCCCATCACTACCTCTTCTTCGTAGAGAGAGCTCGAAGAAAAGATTTATATGGAGTAACCACCTGCGTTTGTTCCTTAGGGGGGGTTGACAACTTTTTGTGAATTGTGTAGCTCCTTATTTGGACACAAGTAATCACCACATGCTTGGGTTGAAAAAGTCAGCTTGGTTATTTAGGAATTTGGTATGAAATGGAGTAAAGTTGATCATTCTATCTTCTACTCATTCTACTGAAGGTCTTTGTGTTCATGTGGTAGTATATGTTGATGATATAAATCACACGAGCGATAATGAGAAAATTACCTAAAAGGATGAATGCAATTGGGGATTCTTTAATATTTTTCTTGTGATTGAATTTTCAATCAACTGATGTTTATATTTTTCAAAGGATGAATGCATTAAATATTCTAAAAGAAACAAGTGTGTTGGACGGTAATCCTATTGGCAGTCATGCTTCCGACAACAAGCTTGTACCAACTATCTCACCATTACTAGACCTAACATTTCCTTTCCCATTGGGGTTGTCTATCAGTTTATACACTCCTCGTGAATTGAAAGTGGAATATTGTAACTAGGATGCACTGATACATTAAGAAGACACCAAGACAGGTTAGTGTAGCACGGTGATGATGATTGTGCAGGACCTCCGGTAGATAAACGGTTTACATCTGGGTATTGTATTTTCTTTGAAGGAAATGTGGTTTTATGGAAAAGCAAGAAGCGGAATGTGGATACTCATTCTAGTGCGTAGGCATAATTCAAAGCCATGGTTGTTGGTAATTGTGAGTTTATTTGGGTAAAAAAACATCCTCTAGAGCCGAAGATGAGAGATAATAAACCAATGAAGTTGTATTGTGATAATCAAGCAACTTTACATGCAGTCTCAACAAATATTTTCACAGAATCCCTCAGAGTTTGCCGACATAGTTGCTATATTTGTAACAAACCCGTTGTATATGATTTTTACCCTAATTTGAGGAGTGTTGAAATATATAGAATTAAGATAAATTATCTTGTTTATTTATTTGTATAGATCTAAGGTACTTGCCTTAGGATCTAGAAGTTATTGTTCGTATATATATGTTTTCTCTACTTTCTTAGAATATAATAAGATAATTTATTCTTTCAAATCTCAAGTATATCAAATTTCATCCATCTGATGTCAGATGTGTTGATGGGTGGTAAGACCATTTATGTCTTTAAGTTTTACTGCTAATATTGAAAAATAAGTTTCTGTGTGTGTTCTTTTGCATTTACTTCTTTCCCTTTGTTTTTGAAGAGAGATGGCCGTTGAAGGCCTGTTTCCAAACAAGGATGAAGTGGAACCCATGAAATATGATATCCATCTGAAGTATCCGAAACTTGGAGCTATGCTGGAATATATTCTCAGTCAGCAGCCAAATTTGTTGGAATCAAGTCAGATGAGGGAGCAAAAGCTTATATTTCCTTCAGAAATATATGTTGCCATGATTAAGTTCCTGTTGAAATGTTTTGAAGCTGATGTGGAGCAAAGTGACCTAATAGAAAGATCACCTGAGTTTTATTCATCAGTTGAAACAATGTGCTTATTGCTAGAGCATGCCATGGCAACTGATGGCTCCAATGAGTTGCATGCTACTGCTTCCAAAGCTCTACTTAATATTGGATCGTGCCTTCCAAAGGTGATTTTTCAAAGAACACGTTTGCATTTGACACATGATGGTTGGTTGACGGAATGTTCGTGATTATAGGTTATTGCTTCTTATTATGGTCCAAAAATATCATGGCTAAGACAGTTATTGAATCACGTGGACATTGAAACACGTGAATCAGCTGCTCGGCTGCTCGGGATAGCTTCTTCTGCTCTACCCACCCCTGCTTCAACTGCATTTATCTCTGAGCTTCTTTCCACCATTAATGGCTCAAGGAAGCCAAGGTGCGTGTAACTTACTTCTCTGAAGGCTGAAGCTACTTCAAACATCTCTAGTTATTTAATTCCAGATTGCATTAACTCGAATGAACTTGATAATTTGATATCCAGGTTTGAGTTTTATCATGGAGCACTATGTGCAGTAGGATATGTCACGGCAGATTATGTTTGCAGGGCAACTGATGTAAGTATTACATGATTGTATGTGAAGTGACATGTTCAAGAATTTCATCTGGTATACATTAGAAATATACCGTTTACCATTATTTTCTCCTCCAAGTTATGTCGGAGGTCTTTGCTTGAATTTGCATTATATTCTTTTGACTAGAGCTAACAGTTTCAGCTGTATGCCTGTATTATACATGTAACATTGCTTCTGCTCTATGCTTTCAATTAGACGATGCGTCTTTTCTAAAGAACCAGTAACAACAGGGATAAAATATTTATTTATCTTGGTCTGTAAGATTTATTTAGCAGCAGCTAAAATGTTCTCACTCGACGATCAAGATAGTGTATCCATCTTGCTTATGATTTTTGATGATGCAATAGCAGCCTTGTAGCTGCTGCCATTGTCATTAACCAAAGTACAACACCGTCAAATTGATAGTGTTTGAATTTGATGCTTTCCAACTTCGACTATTCACTCATACCTTTTGAACACCAATCTATAATCATCTAACTGATAAATATGCTCTAGGTCTCAGAAGCAGTACTCCAGAGTATCCTTAAATGCCTAGTCAGTGTTGTCAATTCTGAATCTGCTGTGCTAGCATCGGTTGCAATGCAAGCTCTTGGCCATATTGGTTTACGTGTTCCATTACCTCAACTTGTTAATGACTCTACTGCAGGTAGTTTTAGATATCTACAGATTCCTGTATTGGTCTCTTCTGTTCGGTTACATTTTGCATCATGTTGATCAATGATATTCATTGTCTTTTGAGTTGCAGCTGATGTGTTTGTGGTTGTTCATGAAAAGTTGAAGAAACTCCTTTCTGGCGACGATATTAAAGCAATTCAGAAAATTTTAATTTCGCTTGGACATGTCTGTGTCAATGAAACATCCTCTTCGCGGCTCAACATTGCCATTGAGTTAATTTTCAGCCTATCTCGCTCTAAGGCGAGTATAGACTTCAATAGCCACTTTTCATGAAACGGTTAGTTATGAAAACTTCTGAAAACAATATTAAGTGTTCACTGTTCTGAAATTTACAGGTCGAGGATGTCCTGTTTGCTGCTGGGGAAGCTCTATCATTTCTCTGGGGTACCGTTCCTGTGACTGCAGATATGATCCTCAAAAGCAACTACATTTCACTTTCCAAATCCTCAAATTTCCTTCTGGAAAACTTGAGCTCGTCACTTTCTGAATATAAAGATGGAGTAATTGAGGTTAATGATGAATCCCATGCTATTGTCAGAGATGCAATTACACGAAAGCTTTTTGATGGTCTATTATACAGTAGCAGAAAAGAAGAGCGCTGTGCTGGGACTGTTTGGCTACTGTCACTGACAATGTATTGTGGCCATCACTCCACTATTCAACACATGCTTCCTGAGATTCAGGTTCATTATCTCACAAGTTAGAAATTGTTGCATAACATTTGTGTATTGGATTTCTTAGAATTTTAGGTATGAATATTTCTAACTTTTTGGCCCTTCAAGAGTGATATGCAGCTTTCATAACAAAACCTCGTATGTGCACATAATTTTGCCTGAGATACATAGAATTCGCTACTAACGTCTTCAAGTATTTTCTTCTGGACCATACTTGGCGGCCTCTGGGCCGGATTGATGGGTGGATGTATTGGACCTCATGGTATTAGTTTGATGGAAGGCTTTGACAGCCATGTCTATATTGTATATATTATTACATAGTCTATGTGGTTAATAATATTTTCACAGAATAGCTCCCAAGTTGACTTTGCAAGATATTTTGTTTTTTTTCTAAGTTGCAATGCAGTTTCTTCTTATTGCTTGCCAGGGCTAGTTATATGTTAGTTTCCAGTTAGTGTTTCTTTCTGTTGAATGTCTGTACTTTCAGCTAGTAATCTTTTTCAAATGAAAGTGTGGTCTCCGAGGGTAGATTGCACTCTTTCCAATGCATTAATGAAATTTTCAAAGTGTGTACATCCAAATGTATTGTTTCTAACTGTTTCCAATGCACAGTCGTGGAACTTTTTCATTGTTTGGACTTTGAAGTGCAAACAATTCAGACTAATAGTTAGGGGCAATATGCATCCCTCCTCTTAATAGTTTGGGTTGGGAATAATGTAGTTAATTCCTTGTTCTACTTGGTATCTTTTATTTTATGTGACCTGTTAGATTAATAGTATGTAAAGTGATTGAAGTTCTACTACTTTTATCTTTGGGTAAATAGAGAACTTGAACCAAACATGAATGTTGTTGATTTCATGTCAATGTAGGAGGCCTTCTCCCACCTACTTGGTGAACAAAATGAACTTACACAGGAGCTTGCCTCTCAAGGCATGAGTATTGTCTATGAGCTTGGTGATTCAGCAATGAAGCAAAACCTAGTAAATGCTCTTGTAGGTACTCTGACTGGTTCAGGCAAGAGGAAAAGAGCCATCAAGGTATGCTGTATTGCACGTAGGACTAGTTATTATGGATTTGAGCTAGTATTTTATTATTTATTATTTAAGTTCGATATTTAGTGAATACCTATGAATTGCGTCTGTGCAATAACAGGAAAGGATAAATCCTATATGATATTTGTAATATAATAGAAGTTCTTTTTAAATGATTGATGAATCTGGAGTTCAATCCTTCAGCTTGTTGAAGACTCTGAAGTGTTTCAGCAAGGGGCTATTGGTGAAAGTCTAAGTGGGGGAAAACTAACCACTTATAAGGAGCTCTGCAGTCTAGCAAATGAGATGGGCCAACCAGACCTAATCTACAAGTTCATGGATCTGGCTAATTACCAATCTGCTTTAACTTCGAAAAGAGGTGCTGCTTATGGTTTCTCAAAAATAGCAAAACAAGCAGGAGATGCTCTTGCACCACATTTGCGTTTATTGTTACCCAGGCTTATTCGCTATCAATATGACCCTGAAAAAAGCGTGCAGGTGAGACCATGATTTTCTGGTTCCTAATTGCTGGTTTTAAGTGTGCAATTGTGAAAACCGTGCTAGGTAGTCTGCTTTCTGCGTGATTCTTTAGTAGTTAGTTTTTGCGAGATGTTATTTTGTATGTTTCACTTTCTATTGTTATATGTAGCTATTTCCTCTTACAGGATGCGATGTCACATATATGGAAGTCTCTAGTTGCAGACTCCAAGAAAACTATTGATGATAACTTGGACGTAATCCTTGACGATTTATTATTGCAATGCGGATCCAGACTTTGGCGCTCTAGGGAGGCATCCTGTGCTGCCCTTGCTGATATTATTCAAGGACGAAAGTTTGCTCAGGTGATTGATCTCTTTAGGTGTTTGCTTGTGTTCATTGTGGATAGTCTATGTTTAAATTGAGAAGGAATCTAGTATTAAATCTTGTTGATTGATTGTGTCTATTGCTTATTATATATTAAATCTGCAGCCTTGGAAGTAATTTGTCTTCTCTTGTCTTTCTTATGAGGATCCTGTAATTGCTCGACAACAAGAAAGTTTAATTTTACTCTGCAATGTCCCTAACGTTCCATAAATATTCTTGTGCCAATATGACACTAATTTTGAAATTTAATCCACAATTTCTTTTGAACGATAGAGGAACTAAATTCATTAATGACTAATAAAGCACCAAAAGGGTGGGGAATGGAAGCAGAATATGTACAACAGAGAAAGAAAGGAAATTGATCCTGTACATCTTCCCAGTATTGTTCTTAAACAAGGATAACGGGAGCAAATCTCTAGGGGTATCTTCCCTATCAGAGCCCAAATGCATGTCAGGGAATATTTTGGTTTTTTACTTGTCCATCTTTATAATCTGAAGCTGTTAAATTGCCAACCATGCATGCAGAAGTTGTATCAGTATCTTCCAAGGAGTTACTGGATAGCTGGTGGAATCCCTCATAAGTGATCTGCCCATTTTGTTTTGTTTTCGTTGTTCTACTGATGCATTTGTGATACTTGTCCTGAGTCTCCTCACATGCAACATGGGCTCTTTGCATATGGTTTGCACTTGCATGTGTTCCTATATTCTGAATACTCTATTTGTCCCTATAAATAATCTTTATGATGAGTGTCAGCACTGAGCTTAAAATGGATTTTATTTGCTGCACTCTGTCTACAAAAGAATTTATTTTGGGTCTAAACTTCTGCATGTTCATACATAGACTGAGTTTTGACCTTTCAGGTTGGGAAGCATTTGAAACAGCTCTGGACAGCTGCATTCCGTGCCATGGATGACATAAAGGAGACTGTTAGAAATTCTGGTGATAAATTATGTCGAGCTGTTACGTCATTGACAGTACGACTCTGTGATGTAACCCTCACTGAAGAAGCAGATTCACGGCATGCTATGGATGTTGTGTTGCCTTATTTGCTCAAAGAAGGCATTCTAAGTAAAGTGGATAGTATTCGTAAAGCATCAATAGGAGTTGTCATGAAGTTGGCAAAGGTTCCTCCCCTCTCCATTTGATGATGCTCTTCCTGATTTGTTTATTTGCTTCATTTAGAAACTGCTTGGTGCAATTGAGATCAATTTCCGAATTAGTCATTTTCTCAATTGTGCATTAATTGCTTCTAGCCTGTGCTGTTATGCTTTATCTTCAGTTAGTCTATTGCTTGGAGAAAAACAAAATGCAAAGGGCATTTCAGTATCAGTATATAGCTAAATTCTGCACTTGCTTGGAACAGTCACTTCCTTTTTAGTTCTTTTAATGATAAACCTTAGTAATATGACATATAATTTCTAGGAAATCGAAAGAGCAAAATTTACAAATTAGGGGAAGAAGCAAAAGATGTACGAGGTTCATGAATATACAAAAGGATCTACTATGTCCATAAAACGTTTTAATTTTCAGTCTCATCTATATTCCCTTCATATGTCGTTAAACCTCCTTGTACATCTTTTGGCTGCTATTTGCATCCTTTGTGGCCGATCATTGCCTGCATTTACGTTTGATTAAGTGAATCAGGTTATACTCTGTTTTCTTACAGGGAGCAGGGACTGCGCTTCGCCCACATTTACCAGAATTAGTTTGTTGCATGCTTGAAAGCCTGTCGAGCTTGGAGGACCAAGGGCTCAATTACGTTGAGGTATGAAGATTACCAGCTACTCTGCCATTTCAATACTATATATATTCCTGAATTTATTGCGTTGAGTTTACAGTTGCATGCTGCAAATATTGGATTACAAACGGAAAAGCTTGAGAGCCTGCGGATTTCAATAGCGAAAGGTTCTCCAATGTGGGACACCCTTGACCAGTGCATAAACATTGTTGATGTGGAATCCTTGGAACAGTTGGTCCCTCGTCTTGCTCAAATGGTGCGATCCGGAGTTGGCCTAAACACCAGGTTTGTACAAAACTGCTCTGAAAGAAAATAAATAGGCTAAGTACAATGAGAAAATACACGCTAAGCCTAGTGTAAGCTTTTGGCAGTTCATAAATCTGGAGGGTCCCTCCCCTTTTCTGTTTTACTGTTTTTGTGATCACATATTTCACTGGTTCTTTATCACTGTTTTTCTGCTTTTTATGTGTTTCTTTATCACTTCGTCTGTTATGGCAGGGTTGGTGTTGCTAGCTTCATCAGCTTGTTAATTCAAAAAGTTGGTGGGGATATCAAGCCATTCACTAGCACTCTGCTGCGACTGTTATTTCCAGCTGTTTTGGAGGAGCGAAGTGTGGCGACCAAGCGTGCCTTCTCAAGTGCTTGTGCAATAGTGTTAAAGCATGCAGTTGCCTCTCAGGCACAAAAATTAATTGAAGAGACCGTAGCTATGCATATAGGTGATAAAAATGCACAGATGTCCTGTGCAGTTCTCTTGAAAAGTTTTGCATCCACGGCTCCAGATGTCTTAAGTGGTTATTATGCAGAAATTCTGCCAGTTATATTTATGTCCAGGTAATTGATTGAGTCTTATGATTTGTCTGAGATATTTATTGTTCATTTTGTGCTCTTTAATGTAACACGGAGAACCTGGGAGTTCACCTTCAAAGCTAATTTTTCCACCCTTCAATACGATTTGCAGTCTGGCAACAATAGGGTATCTAGAATCTAGATGATCTATCAACCTTTGGTGCTATCCACATTAGGATGTGTTGTTGGATCGCTTTAAGGTCTCACCACCATCTTTGAAAAGAACTTGAATTTTGTTGCCAAAATCTCTGTTCTAGAAGCTGTCTTATTTTCATCTTGAATCCAATATATGTATTTAATAAGCACTATTTACTTGCTTTTCTCCCTATGCTTTGCAAACTGTCTTTCCAACAGGCGAGATGAAATTTTTCTTGTATGTGAGTAGAACTATGCAATAGTTTCCATTCATTTGAAACATGTCAATCGTTGTTTGCTTAAGGCTATTGTGCATAACTGTCTAATTGGTTTTAAACTCTGCAGATTTGATGATGACAAAACTGTTTCTGGTATATTTGAAGAACTTTGGGAAGAAAACATCAGTGGGGAGAGTATTACCCTTCAGTTGTATATGAAGGAAATAGTTGCTCTTCTCTGTGAGAATATATCTGCATCTTCGTGGGCCAGCAAGAAGAAGGTAAAAAAAAAAATTATACAATTTTTTGCTGTTTCTGGTTATTCTTGAATTTCTTAATCGAAAGGGTCACTTCTGTGGGAACAATGGCAGGCTTATTTTTTTCTTTTGTCTTTTCCAAAAACGATTTCAGGCTGCACAAGCCATTTGCAAGCTTAGTGAAGTCTTGGGTGAATCCCTGTCCCCCTGTCATCAGGTCCTGCTCAAATCTCTTATCAAAGAACTTCCTGGTCGATTATGGGAGGTAAGTTACGATGCTCTGGGTTGAACTTATCTGTGAGAAGAAAATTACTTATTCCGTCTTGTTCTATGTTATGTTGATCTTCCCAATCGGAGTTTCTATGTTCTTAAATCTTTAAATACTGCAGGGAAAAGAGAGTCTTCTGTTTGCAGTAGGTGCTTTATCCAAGTCCTGCCACAAAGCAATTTCTACAGAAGACCCCGATGCCCCTGCTGCAATTTTGGACCTTCTGTTTGCAGCATGTGCAAAAAAACACAAGAAATACCGAGAAGCCGCACTAGTAAACGTTGAGCAGGTAGAGTCCTGAATTCAAATGGTATTTCTCCAATGACTTTTACAATCATAAGCTCTTTGGAGCTTTAAAATATTTATGTTTTCATGTGAATATATTCTTGTAAAACATTGCAGTTGTCAATTAGATTTCTCCTGGTCTTCTATTGACTCATAGTGGTGTGGGTAAAAACAGAGTTTTTTTCCTTTGTCTTTTGGATATCTCGATGGAACTGTTCCCGTGGTTTTCTGTACCTTATTATATTTACAGTCTAGGAATATGTGACAATTCTCTAATGGCTGCAGGTTATTAAATCATTTGGGAATCCTGAGTTCTTCAACACGGCCTTTCCATTGTTATTTGACATGTGCAGTAAATCCGCTACTTTGAAAAAGCCTGCACAAGCATCTGTCACAGATAGTGCTAGTAAATCAGGTCCTTTCCCCACTCTTAAAAAATAACAAAGTTGTCCTATTAATGAAAGAAAGCATGCTTATGTTTTGTTTTGTTTCAGAATCCGAAGGAACAGAAAATTCTGCTGTTCCTTGCGACAAAATCTTGGAGTGCATCCAAGCTTGTGTCCATGTTGCTAATATAGACAACATAGTTGAACAAAAGAACAATCTAGTGCATCTATTCAACGTTGTCCTTGCCCCCGAGCTGTCATGGACAGGTAATGGTGTCCTCCTAAACAAATTTGTAGTCTGTTTAGTTAATGGACCCTCACTCTCTTTTACTTTCTACAATGGCAGTCAAAATGTCGGCTTTTTCATCAATTAAAGAAATCTGTTCGAGGCTCCGCGCTTCTTTGCATGATCCGGAAAGAACATCTCATGTGGCTGCTGTGATTCTCGAGGTATTTGGAGCTCCATTCCCTGTTACAGTTCTCTTTTGCTTGACACAAAATACTGATTTAGGGTTTAATCACTGTTTTGCAGCTGTTTCACACGGTATCGACCAAAGTGCTAGAATGCATCAACACAATCAAAATAGCTCAGGTTTGCCCCTAATCTTTTGTTTCGGCATGAAGGCACTACAATCTATGGTTGTGTCAATGATATTTTGTTTACTGAATGCAACTAGCTAGCTTTGTCCATTTTTCTGTTGACTAGACGACACATGTGCACACCATTATGGATTTTACTTCAAAAATTTAACAGAGAAATAGACAAAGGTAGATAAATGCACTAATGTAATAGTTTAACTAGACAAATGTTACCCCAAAAAGAAACTACAGCATATCCCATGAGAAGTTGTACGTATAAATTAGGGTTAAATACCAAGTAGCTACCTGAACTTTGGACGTTTTGCAACGAGCTACCCAAACTTTGAAAACTCAAAACGGGCTACCTCAATTTTGAAGAAGGTGCAAATAGGTACCTCCGTCCAATTTTCCGTCAACTATCGTTGGAAAGTCATCGGAAAATTGTTAGAAAGTCGTCGGAAAGTCGTCAGAAATTGGACGGAGTTAGCTATTTGCACCTTCTTCAAAGTTGAGGTAGTCCGTTTTGAATTTTCAAAGTTCGGGTAGCAGCTACTTGGTATTTAACCCTATATAATTTATGTTGATCCCTAGACACGACCTTTCACGTTGTTAGCAGCAGAAATGGATTGAATGAATTCTTCTTTTGCTAACAGCTCTCTTTTTTGTTTCTCTGAACTTTTGATTTTCCCATTTAAGGTTCATATTGGTGCTGCGGAGTGTCTTTTGGAAATGACATCACTCTATGGGGAGCTTCCATCGAGTGTTCAGAGCCGGGACGATGAGGGTTTCAAGAACGATCTGCTCCATCTCTGTGAGGTGGAGAAGAGTGGAGAAGCAAAATCGTTGCTTAAAAAATGCATCCAGGTTCTTGATCGGTCTTTGTGTTCTTAAACTCCACAATCAAGGAAATGAACTTGAATTGGAGCTGTATGGAAATCGGGTCCTCTGCTACTTCATCAAACTAGGCTATGGAAGGATTCTTCATCATTATTATGTTTAAATTACTAGACATTTTTTATATATATTTTTTGAATATATTCATTTGGGTTTAGTATTTTTTCTATGTTTCATAATTAATAACTTTATAAAAGAAAATGAATAAATTCGAGATAAAATCTGAACAAGAAAGAGTTGCTCATGCTCAAGAAACTGGATTAGAGAATGTTCAACAGTTCAAGCATACGAAAAATAAATCTTGGACCGTTCAACCCATGTTATAATATATAATATAATATAAATGCATGTATAGTTTGAGAGTTAGTCCAAAGGTTGTATTTACATTCATTATATCTGTACATTAATCATTTTACATAATATATATTATGTAAAATAATAATTATATTATTATTACAATTTTTTCTCCATTTATTTTCTAAGAAATTTCACGCAATTTGGGCCGAATATCCGTTCTATTTTTTCGGCCCAATACGAAGCCTTCTAGAGTTCATTTCACCGTACACTCTTTTATTAATATATAGGGTTAATAGCTTAATTGGTTACACATGTTTCAAAATGTGATTAATTGGTTTTGAAATGTGACTATTTGGTTTTTTTACTGTTCACCGTTAAAATCACAGTTAAGTCACTATTTAGATACGTAAAATGACGTAATTACCCCTAGAATCATCTTCAAGAACACATCATCTTCAAGAACAAGAATTGAAGAAACCAGAAATCAGATTTCTGGTTTCTTGAGAACCCAGAAATTGCGATTCTGGGTTCTCAAGAAACCAGAAATCTGATTTCTGGTTTCTTGAAGAACCCAGAATCGCGTTTCTGGGTTCTTCAAGAAACCAGAAATCTGATTTCTGGGTTCTTGAAGAACCCAGAATCGCGTTTCTGGGTTCTTCAAGAAACCAGAAATCTGATTTCTGGTTTCTTGAGAACCCAGAAATCTGATTTCTGGTTTATTGAGAACCCAGAAATTGCGATTCTGGGTTCTCAAGAACCCAGAAATCTGATTTCTAGGTTCTTGAAAAACCCAGAAATCTGATTTCTGGGTTTTTCAAGAACCCAGAAATGCTGTTTCTAGGTTTTTCAAGAACCCAGAAATGCTGTTTCTGGGTTCTTGAAGTTCTGTATTGCAGTATATGTTATCACCAAATTTGATTAAATGGTCATACATGTTTCTCTATAATGTGATTAAAAGGTCATACATGTTTCTCTATAATGTGATTAAAAGGTCATACATGTTTCTCTATAATGTGATTAAATGGATACTGTTGTTTGAAATGATGTGATTAAAAGGTTGTACATGTTACCCACATTGTGAAGAACCCATTCGAAATGTTTGAAATTGCTGTTCTGGGTTCTTGAAGAACACAGAACAGCATTTTCTGGGTTCTTCAGAACCCAGAATTGCATTTTCTGGGTTCTTCAGAACCCAGAATTGCATTTTCTGGGTTCTTGAGAACCCAGAACAGCATTTTCTGGGTTCTCAAGAACCCAGAACAGCATTTTCTGGGTTCTCAAGAACCCAGAACAGCATTTTCTGGGTTCTTGAGAACCCAGAATTGCAATTCTGGGTTCTCAAGAACCCAGAACAGCATTTTCTGGGTTCTTGAGAACCCAGAATTGCAATTTCTGGGTTCGCAAGAACCCAGAACAGCATTTTCTGGGTTCTTGAGAACCCAGAATTGCAATTTCTGGGTTCGCAAGAACCCAGAACAGCATTTTCTGGGTTCTTGAGAACCCAGAATTGCAATTTCTGGGTTCGCAAGAACCCAGAACAGCATTTTCTGGGTTCTTGAGAACCCAGAATTGCAATTTCTGGGTTCGCAAGAACCCAGAACAGCATTTTCTGGGTTCTTGAGAACCCAGAATTGCAATTTCTGGGTTCGCAAGAACCCAGAACAGCATTTTCTGGGTTCTTGAGAACCCAGAATTGCAATTTCTGGGTTCGCAAGAACCTAGAACAGCATTTAATGGTTCGATTTTAACATCAAATCGAATTTGATTCGATTTTGGTTTTTCAATCCTTCCAATCTGTTCTTCAAGACAACTAAGGGCATAATAGTCATTTCACAATTCAATAATATGTTAAAAAAATGAATTAACGTTAAAGTTAACGGTTTACTAACGGAATAACCAATTAATCACATTTGGAAAAACATGTGTAACCAATTAGTCACATAGCAAAACCAATTAATCACATTTTGAAACATGTGTAACCATTCTGCACAATGGTGAAACATGTGTAACCAATTAAGCTATTAACCCTAATATATATTTAGTTTTGTGGAGAACGGATGCAAGGAAGTGGTTAGTCTTTTCATCCGATCCCAATAGAGTTCTGCAGCAGTCCGAACAACTGCCGTGGAACAATCGACATGGATGAGCAAGAATCAAAGCCCATGGATGAACAAGAATTCCGACGCATCCTTGATGTCTTTCCTGTCGTTCGGAGCCGACATTACAATGTTAGTCTTCCTCCTCTCTTTATCGATCTAGGGTTCGTGAGATTAGGTTTAGGGTTTAATTGACATGCGATGCTGAAATGACTCTCACTTTCTTTGTCTTATTTATTCTGTTGGATTGTCTAGGAGATGAATTGCTTCCGTCTCTGATGCTCAATTTCTGCAAATAGTTGGCTCAGTGGGGTGCGTTAGTTATGTTAAGACTCAAGAGTGTTTGTATTTAATCAGAATCAGATCCAGAAGCATGATTGTTCTTGCGATCACTGCTATAATCGTGTTTACTAGTATATGTTTGTGAAATAAGCGAGTAAGTCTACTTATAGACTAAAAGTAGTGTTTCGGCATAAATTGTTTGAGATGTTCATGTTCCGATGCACAGAAAGCCTAGAAGAGCTCTATCACGATTGTGTAGAATTACCCTAGGTTTTCTTCGTTTTTAAAATGGCGTTTGTGTTTGGCATATTCGTACGGAATTACAGAATAGTGTAAGTGTGTAGGCTGTAGTGCCTACTGCCTATATGTTCCAAATGGTCTTAGTTAATTTCTTTAATTGTTAGGCAAAATATCATTAATAGATTGATACTAGATGTAATCAGAGATATAGAGGGTCCAGAAGAGAACGAAATATTTATAAAAAAATAGAGAGAGAGAGCTAGTGATTCATAGTTTCATACAATGAATAAATGCACAGCTCGGGCCAACCTTGTGTGGACATCATATTCAGTAGTTCTGAATTTGAAAGCTGGAGTTTTTTTTCTTGAAGTGAGCATTTTAGGGATAACTGGCACTCTTTCTTGGGAATTTGTGTCAGCTACCTATAAATATTGGCAGATTTTTTGAAAAGGCTTATTTGCTAGACTAATATATTAAGCAAATGAGACTACTTACTAATTTAACCGGTGAAGGTTAGATGGATAGCTAAAGAAAGAAATTTGGTTAATGGATTAAGTATTTGATGTTTGTTCGTTGTGATTCTTGTCCAATTTTCTTTCTATCTGCAATTCCTTATCATGTTATTGCTTTTGCTATATTAAGGCTTCCTGTGGACCTAGGTCCAAACTCTGATTTATGTCTTTCTGCTTTCAGGCAGAAGAACAACTTTCGAAAGGGTCAGCCTCGAAATCATCAAGGGATGAATCGGTGCAGTTTAATGAAAATTGAAAAGTGTTATGATCTTTACATTCGATTTGAAGCATTCCAGCTTTAGATTCTCATGTTATTTTGTTGTTCCTTTGCTGAGATTACTGATTTGTGGTGCACAACAGATAAGGGAATGGCAAGATTGCTGGGATGAAGGGAGTAGAAAGGAACCAGAAAGCGAAGGAAAAAACGAAAATGGTACACTGATACTCCTCAAATTAGCCAATTGTTGTTTACAGTTAAACATTATTTTTTTTGTGTGCGCTTTGACTGTAGTCTTGCTTCCATTTTCATATTTTCAAATTTCACTTTGTGAAAAAGTTCATTCTGTAAAGCTATAAACAACTTTTGCTCTATATCAGTAAGGTTGACATGAGATTGTGTGTAAAATTTTTAACAAGCCGTTCAAGGTTTAATGCACTCTCTCTGAGGAGATGTTTTGCAATCTCAGCTTTTTAGAAATTCATTTGATAAAGCTAATCCTAAATTTTCTTTATGTTAGTGAAGCTGGCTATGTTTGGAAACCTAATTATAAATGGGATCCCTTTAATCAACTTATAGTGTCTGTAAGATTATCAATGTTAATATTTACTGAACTTTCCAACAGATGCATTTTGGGAGAAGCTAAAATTGGCTACTGAGTCAAAGGTACTCCTTTATTTATTAATTGATTTTAGCATTGATAAAACAGAACTACTTTGTATGGCTGCTATGGATCTTCTTAATGGTTTATAGCTTAGATATCAAAACACATTCTTTTAATCACCACTAAATGCACTGATGAAGTGGAACATCTCTGAATAGTTTTCGTTGGATTCTTTGTTACAGCAAGACTTGGCATAAATAAGTAATTACTGGTTGTTGTTATCTATCAGGTTGGTAGAGCAGAATCCGAGAGTTTCTGCAGAGCATTCCGACAACTTCATCATAAACTGGTAAGTAATGCAGCAGTTAACTTGTTTCTCTCTGTATTTTGATTCCTTTTCTAAAACCGCTGCTGAAATTCATCATCTAAATAATAGGTGATTGAAGAAGTCAGCAGGGAAGCTGCACGGAACTTTGTAAGCAGAAAATAGGACATCGTCGTCAATTGGAGTATGGAGAGCATTCATTCAGATGTGGGATGAGTTTGAATTGTCTGTGTTGAATGTTTTGTGAAGCCAATTCGTTAGTCAATACTTTGTATTAACTACGTTTGTAAGAAGGCCGTGTAGTAAATCACTTTAAGTAGAGGATTTGTGTGATGTATTACAAACTTTTATGGATGGAATCTACAATACCGGTAAGAAATGGACAAATGACGACCCAAATCATTCGGCCCATCATGGTGGTGTGGTCTACAATAGGCTAATGATAGGCTTTAGACTGGCCCACATAACTAGCCATATGCTCGTCATTGTGGAATAGGGGAAATAATAGTGTTTGGATTAGCCCAAATCATTAACATCAGAACAAGTATAATGGAGTGGGCTGCATTTAGGTTGTGGTGGGCTTCGATGTGGCCCAAATAATTTCCGACCGGCCCATAATTGTATATGGGGCCTTCGCAGGCTTCATAGAAGCCCAATTCGCTAACATAGGCCCATTTTAGTGAACTGGACTACATAAGGCCTGTCATTTTGGATTGGGCTTCATTCATAGCGTTGGGTGATGGTGATGGGCCTTCATTAAAGCTGTCCAGGAAATTAGATGCACCAGGTGAATGAACGAGAGCCCCCAAAATAATTCATTTTGACGTTTCTTAGCCATTTTTATACTAGATGCTTGTACACCGGGTGTAGGCAGAAATGCTCCAGTTTCGTCACAATTGCATTGACAGGATTTTGTTTACCCTCAAAGGTGTGTGCACCTGGGCCACAAAAATTCCCTTTCAAAAGTATAATTTCAGGTGTTTTGGGGCGATTTTTCTGGGATTGTTTGAACTCCCGGAGTACCCAAAGAATGGGGTTTCTAATATCTTCAAAATCTCCGTCGTTGGCCGACAGTCACTGGAAGACAACGTTACGGTCCACTGAAGCAAGTATTGTCGGGTTGAGGTGTTTGAATTGAGCATTAACTGAATCATCTTCTGCCATCATCACCTTCCATGGATAAAAGCAGACATCTTTGTATCACGGACCGGATACGTTTTCGGTTTTGGACGGCTGTGATTTAATGTTGACTTCGATACGAGCAGCTACGATCCTGGCACCGGCGATGATAACTGCAGCGGCTTCATCACGGCAGAAAATTTCGAGACTCCGAAGAAACAAGGGTGCCGTTACCGCTATGCTGAGTCGCTGACGGCGATGTCGTTTGATGACGAGCTCATCTCCGACGGAAAGATGAGCTCTTCTCGCCGAGGAGCCTTTTAAGTTAGAGGAACAACCTCTGTAACAGTGATTACGATCCGTTCATGGCGGCTGTCAAGATCTAAAATATAATATACGAAAACTTAATTTTATAATTTTTAATGATTTAAGTGTAAATACATAAAATAGGTTAGGTGTTTATTAGATAACAACTGTGGGAAAGTTGAATGCACCGGGTGAATAAATAAGCCCCTCCAAAAGAATTATTTTTGTTGTTTTGGTGCCATTTTGATGTAGCTAATAGTACGCCGGGTGTAGGCAAATATGCTCACATTCATTCATAGCTTCATTGTCTGTTTCTAGAATAGTATCAAACTTCTGTGCACCTGGCGCATGGATAATCCCCTTGAAAACAATTATTTTGGCGGTTTTAGAGCCACTTTACGATAATTGTTTGAACACCTGGAGCACCCAAAGATAAGTTTGGACAATATCCTAATTGTCACCCTCTTTTATACTTTTTTCAAAAATTGTAGAATGGTCCCACAACTTTTTTGGGCTTACATTTTAACCATAAAAATAGGTTGTATGAGTCTTGTATCCAATTAACAAGATCCCCTGGTCTGACACCTCCTCCTTTGAGTCTCGACAAAGCAGCATTCAACTTGGCGACGTAATTTTGCACCTCCCTCGCTAGATTCCTTCGCACTTCATTTTTTCACAAAAATATACTTTGAAACATAATAATATTTTTTTAAAAAAAACTTGCTTTGAATTGGAAACATTCATTCCACTTTTTACAACTGCACATGTTTCCCCTTGGTTTCAGCATATTCATCTGGATACAGACAATTAAAAAACAGAAATTTGTTCCTCACCTACAACAGTGTTAACATCAGCTTTGTATGATTTCATTATATAGGATGATGAAGAAGATCAATGGGTGTGAACCAATGGAAGAAGGAAAGGCTTACCATGGGAAATCTCCCACGAAAAATAAGGGTAGAGTGGAAGGAAGGAAGGAAGGAAGGAAGGAATCTTAGAAAAGCTGCGACCAGCTTCATCTTCTATGTTGGAAATAGAACAGAAATTTCTTGACAAAAGGAGAAACCTCTTCTTTTATTCTAGGACTTCGGACGGCCAGAGACGCTTCCAGGTTGAGATCTCTCGCTCGCTGTCGATATTCCTGACACCTCCATAGAATCCATCAGCCTCGTTCCCCTCTTCCCGGTGGGTTTTCCGGGTAAGGACAGTGTGTCGCCATCGTGAACCAGGTGCATATTGATTGAACTGCAGAACCACCGTCTCTGTTCAAATCGGAAAAAAAAAAATCAGTTCCAGAAACAAATTTAGAATCAAACGCAAATCTGCAATAATGTTAGGAGTGGAAACTGAATGATAACAACTATCTTGGGTTGTGACACATTCCTCATAATTTGTGAACCTACTGAGTTGAATTGATTTTTACTACGAGCTTAAGCAACCAGATTAAGACGGTTGATTCAGCCTAAAAAATATAGATGCGGGTTGTAAGTAACATCTATGTAATCATCATCCATTGACTGTTTTTCGGTGGTTTCGTGTCAGCAGTTATCTTTTTGCACCAATAATGGGGGGGAAAAAGACATTTTTTTTAAAAAGGAACGACTTTTGAGTTGGCTCCACTTAGTTAAAACTACAGAACCACCATATCTGAGATAGTAGTTTCTGATGTCATCTATTTCTGTCATCATCTTTTTCATCAGGGAAAAGAAAAGAGAAACAAATCCAATTTCAGATAACGTGTAGGATGAATCTTGATGCAAGCAAGGCATGAAGAAGATCATAATTGAGTGCAAATAAAGATTCATCTTCAGGAAGGTGTGGTTGGTAAGAAAATGCAGGTGGGAGCTACAGAAAAACTCAACTCAGCTATTATGGACACTGAAATTAATAAAAGTCATCACTTAAAATGTGAGGGAGGGACGAATTGCATAAAGTCTTGGTCTGTTTGTTGCTAACTCACTTAAATGTATGTCGACTATGACATTGCAGCAGCATTGAGGGACAGGGACCATTGAAGAAGCTTTTATGTTGGTGGTGGGTTTAGTGAATAAAAATAATCTAAAGTTTTCCCCACTTGAGAATGGTGGGGTGCTGCAGCAAAACTCGAAAACAATGAAGAAAATGCGAAAGCAATGATGATGATGACGATAGTTGCAGCCCCACAATGCAGGAAGTTTCCACCTTGGCTTGAAAAGGAACCAATAAGAGAATTTATAGTTCTCTGGATGCGGTTGGGCCTATAGTTATTCCACTGACACACAACTTATCTCATTGTAGGCCAAAATTATAACATATGGCAATGATTTGTCTTGGGGACCAATGTTGGAACCACTAAATGCGGGGTCCTTACATTGAACTATTCCCAAGCAGAGTTCGTTGTCTTTTTTGTGGAAGTTGTATTCAAAGAATCAAAACAACAGCTAACCAATGTTCATCTACTATACTAGTGGCCGTATATTCAAATGAAAGAGCAGGTTAAAAGAAGAGGATATCTCTCCTCTCAGATGGCAGCAAAGGAAGAAAAAGCAATCCATCTTAATCTTATCTTAAAGATGAAAAGGTATAAAAGTAACTTACCACTGCTCCGACAACGGCAATAGTCTTCGTTCCCATCGCATGATTCCATGTGGCCAACTATACCATACCACCACCAACCTGAAAATTTTATTTCTTTCATGTGATTCGGAGTTCATTCTATAAGGTCAGATTTTATACGTAATCAATATTTTTATCTTGATTTCTTTGGCAAGATTTATCACTTGAGTTTTATAGAGTACTATTTCGTGGTGCCCTGATTTATCATTCCATCAGCATTCAAGCAACTGTTAAAAGAAGAAGTCAGCATTTACGAACTACTTTACTGCAGACACATATGTAAATGTGTTGGTGAGTGGAGAGCGAATGATTCCTATTCAAGTGATAGTTTTTTTTTCAAATGATAATGAATAATCACCTTATGAATTATGCAGTAAGATTCAAGGCGCTTTGAGATTTCAAAGAAGTATCACTCACTTACCGTAAGGGAATTCCTTATTTCTTCTCCACTGGATTTCGATGTGGTCTCCAGGTTGTAAATCGTTCAAACAATCAGATATATGAAGATCATGAGGAGGTGTATCAACAGGTGCTGCTCGGAGTCTATCCCAAGTCACGCCACTTTCTATTGCAACTGCTCTGCTCCCATGAGGCGGATACCTTCAAAGAGGGGCGAAAACAAATAAATCTAAATATTTTTGCAGAGGGCATGGTTTCACTTGCATTAATCAATCTTTCACTAATATGCGACTCATCAGGAAAATGAAGCCATGAAACAAAGTTACCTTGCTTGGAAAGAATCGGTTCTGGAATCATAGCTAAGCTCCGCATCGTAGCATGATAACATAAATCCAACATGGCCATTCTGCAGAACATATGAAAAAAATTCTATTTAAGGAAATATGCCACTGAACTTTGTTGAAATCAAGGAAAATCAAGGACTATGAGGATTGAAGCGATCGACAACAATAAATTAGAAATTGCATAATCACCTCGCGGTTATAGACTTGAGCAGGGAACCAGAAATGGCCAGTCTCAAGGGCGAGATACCAGGACATGACTGAATCAGTTGGCTGAGAGATCCTCTGCTTTTCATTCTGCTCGAGCTTGGACCTAACCCACGAGAAAGGCAGAACGCTTAGAAGCTTCATCCACCCCCTTAGCTTCGCTTGCTTTGAATTTCCGAAATCCTTTCTTGTGGCAACAAACCATTTCCACTCCCTGGAAGCAGCAGGGCCAATCACTGTGCCCCATTTCTGCTTCATGTGCTTTTCCCAGAAATAATCACTTACACACCTCTTTCTCAACGAACTGCATACACCAGCCATATTAAAAAGTCCAGCTGGTGGCAGCTTCTCAAGAATGTTTTCCAGGACCAATTCAGGCAAGTCTAACACAGACATCTCCTCTCCAATTTCCTCCTCCACATTCTCTACTCTGTGTAGGAGAGATCTCTTCTTGAAAGACATCTTTTGAGAATTATGAGCGCCACAGAGGATGATATGTCTCAACCTGGAAAAGGGAAACAAGGGCAAGTATTCTAGGCAATCAAGAGTGAGTAAGGGAGTTATCTCACTTGCCCATGAGGGGATGGTTTTGAGAGGAGGAAGGGACTTTAAAAGAAGGATGAAGGACAGGCAAGTGATGAACAAGTATAGTAGCATTAGAAAAGGTGAAGTCTTCCAGTGAGTCAAGTTCAAGATTGGCATAAACTATCTATTATATAGACAGACACGATAAGAAGAGGAATAATTGAGGTGGTACCAATAGTGCCTTCTCTTTGGTAACCTGCTTTTTCCTTGCTCCTCGTAAAAGAATGCAAATTTAGACCTTCGAATATACGGTGTTCTGTTCTCACGAAGCCCCCCGACAAACCAAACCCACCAGTGGGCTCCTCCCAAATGCTCCTCCAATCAGAGATTAGATTATAATAAACAAAAGAGTTATTTTGTTGTACTCAAAGGAGCAACTTTCCAGGAAGGAAGCTCCTTTGTCCAATCCAAGACCAAGAGAAACTAACAACACAGTGACACACCAACTTCTTCTTTGTCTAGTTAATTAATTAGCTTGCATACTAGCCAACCAACCGAACAGACATCACCGGCAACTGTCGACGAAATGGTAGAAAAATCAAAATTTGGGTAATCTTTGTGCTGAGAAATAATGAGACCAGATGCACAGCCTCGAATCTCCAAAATATATCAATCCCTTGTTTGATGAATGAGGAAGATTTACAAGCAGAACTTGATGGTTGGGATGGGATCACGGTTACATCTCATCCACCTAACACAGCCATAACACTGAAAGATTTGTACCAAAAAGACACGCTTTTTAAGAAGGAAGGGCGGCGACAAACGAACTGATTTTAGGATCTCGGGTGGTGTTTGAACCTTGAAAGAGAGATTGATAATGAGTAAAAGAAAATGGGGTCTGGGTCCTAGAACGACTGTCCTTCCGACCACAGTCCCACCGACCCTTCCTCAGAACTACCACTCTCTCTTCTGGCGCTCTCTCCTTCTTCTCTTTGTGAACAAATCACAAACAGGTAAATGGCATGAGCAATGGCACCCCTATATATGCAATAAATGCACGGCTCAGATCAAAGAAATGCGTGCGTGGTTATGAATCGTCTGACCCTCCCATACTGCCATTGTCTCGTGGAGGGATGGACAGATGTGAGAGGAATGGGAACAAGTTGGCATGAAATCTGCAAAACCAGAAAGGGAAACCGTTGAGATAATGGATCGAAAGCACCCAGCAATGACAAATGGGGTCGTTGAATGGATTAGAACAAATCTCATGGTGGCTCGAACTTCTATACGCTGATCCCTTCCTGACGAACCATGGAATTCCGCAATTTTGAGTTCACGATTGTCGCCGTACGTTGGGACGAACTAATCAGGGATATTACATTGCTAACAAAACATTTTATTTACGTATTAGGTATGCTGTTAAATGGAAACATGCAACTATGGCCGACAATAATTAGAATGTCTAGTATTATAAATATCATAACGATATCAGATATTTAATTTGCATACTATAATAATAATAACTGAAACAATTTTCAATATCATCATCTGGTTATTATCACGATTTTAACTATATATTCATATTTATTAACACATATTAATGTTATAGAACATCATGAATGTTATACTAATAAATATATAAAGTTATGTCACAAGTAACAAAAATACTCAACACTAAGATTATTCAATGTTAATATTATTCAAAATTACAACTAATATTATTTAACATTAACATTATTCAATTATAGTTCATTATGGAATTGTGAATTCGTAAAATATAAAAGTAAAAATTATATTTATGTTATTAGTATTTACTAATATATTATATAAAATTATTGTTAAATATTTATAGATTAACCATGGTTATAACTATAAGTATCAGTAAAATATCATAATCATAATTATTACGAGTAGAATTCACTTATATTCACATGCGCTTGTCATCGTTTCAATTACCTAATTTGAAATTCTACCAAAATTTAACTAATAAATTGCAATTTAAAAAAAAAACTGTCCATTTACCCAAAAAAACTAGTAAATGATAAATAAAATATTTTTTTTTTGGTTACAATTTAACAATAAATTTAGTAAATAGTAATTTTGTATAAATTCATTTAATATAATTTATTAAAATTCATTTAACAATATTTTGTTAGACTTAATCTTAGAAGATAATAATTATTTTTTGGTAAAGGATTCGTAATTATAATGTCCATATTAATTATGTATCCAACTCACTCCAAGGCTGGCGGCAGTTCACACCGCACTAAGGACACATGTTCCAAAGTATTACATGACACTCATTATGAAATGAATTTACTATTATTATTTTTCATATGAAGCTCATTGATAGTATCAATTCAGATTTGGAAAGGGAAAACAAATATAAACAGAGATATAAAATAAATATAAAAAAATAGATAGTGGATCTCAAGCTTTAGCCTTTATTCATTGATTAGTATTAAATTATAAAATATTTTTATATTTATTTGCTGAATATATAGTTTACGTATATATGTTTATATATTATTTTAAAAGTGGAACACTAATTTAATTAAAGTGGAGAATATGGATTTGTAACGGTTTAAAATAAACGGTATTCCAATAAATTTGCTTTTGTTTTCGAAAAGCATGGCATAAAGTATTTTGCCAAGATGACATCAAATCCATACATTTAAGTAATATTATTGTTTATATTCATTTAATATTATCGGATAATATTTTAAAAAAAAATTGACTGTCCACACTAGGTGTTATTCTTATGTACGAGTAAAACATTTTTTTTGTCACATAACATTTAAATAAAAAAAATGCGAGTAAAAGAGAAATTTTATTTTATTTTGAGGGAATTCTTTTTTTTTTAGTTTAAATCTATTATTACATTTCTAAATGCTTTAATTTTCTCTCTTTTTTTATATTTACCGTAAATTATTTGCGGGATATACTTAAAATTGTACAAATAAAATATATTTTTCAATTATAAATCGTTACATAACGCGTACAGCCCAATCATTTTTATGGAGACGTTTTTATGCTCAAAATGAAGGCCCAAACTCTAACTAACGAAGCTAAGTTCCTTTTTTTTGGCCGAAACAAAAATCCTTGTTTTTTCCGTACAAGTTTGACCAGCAAGACAACCCGTAAAGCGCACGAGTGGACCGATGACAATGTTTGACCAGACAGAACAGAACCACCTTTGACCAAATGTTCTGCTCAGGCATTAGTGGATTGATTACTTCAAAGAGAAAACAAAGAAGATCATCTCACACATACTTAATTAATTACCAGTATTTCAAACATTAGTGACTATCATTAAGAACAATGAATTAGCTACCGAAAAGCGACGACTTGCTGGTCAACGGATGGATTCTTTAACTGGTCAACGATCTTCTCAGGGTGCAGCCTCTTCTTCCCACTGAGAGGAACTCCGAACAGCTTCAAGACTCCTCCAACGCCTCGAGACTGTTCGTCGCCGGAGCAGCACTTTCGACTTGCCTTGAAGCACCCCATGCTAACCCTAGCTTCAGAATCGTGGTCTTCAGGAAAGGAGGAAGAGGAATTAGACAAGTCGAGATCGACAAGCTTCGCCGGCATGGATGCTGCTTCGTTGGTGGCCGGCAGTCTCCTCTGGTCGACAGGGCTGACGTGGTTCTGTATGAAGTAGATGATGTCGTTGTAAAGGCTCTTCATGTGGTTGAGCTCCGATAAAAGCATGAAATTCTTCTGCCGCAGCTGCTGGTTATCTTCCGTCAGAGCAATGAGTATGTCGTCTCCGCCACCATTGTCGATCATCGTGGGTCTGAGCTTTGGAGGTGAGGAATGTGATGACATCATCATCATCGGAGGCGGAGGAGGGTCGATGACGCTGTGAGCAGGCCAGACGAAGTTGGAGTGGTCGTGATCCAGCTGCGGTGGCTGGAGCTGGAAGTGGGAAATGAACGGGGAAGGTGGCTGGAAATGGACGTCGTGGTAGTGCTGCGGCAGAATGTGGTGGCTGTGCTGCTGTTGTAGGCTTTTCCGGCGGTGGATGTCGGAGAGTAGATGCTTCGCTCCTTTTCTGAAGAACTCATTTGCAAACTCCCATCTATCCGCCACTATCTTCTTGAAACCCTAGAAACGTCAATATATATATATATATATATATATACATCGTAAGTAACCCATGTAATGGAATAATATTGAAACATATACATATATATTAAGAATCAATCTATCTACTTTAACGTACGTAGGTATTGAGCTGCCGTACGAAGCTTGAGAAGTTGTTGTGCTTGAAGTAGTTGGGGAGGAGATCTCGAGCAAACTCCGGCGGTCTCCAGACAACAAAGGTTGTCTCATCCTCCCCCCACGACACAATGTGGTCGGTACGAGGATCGTCCACCAACCGGTAAGTCTTTGTGAGGAATGGTGCCGGCACTGCCTTCTGACCGGCGGTGGCATCGTCCTCCGCCACACCAAACACCATCTCCTCACTCCCTCCTCTAGTCTCCACCATAAAAGCCATTGATTAACAGAAAGAAACAACACTTAAACCTCCCCTAAACCCTGATATCTTCAAAGAAACATCAGATCAGACACTTGCTCGTCTCTCTCTCTCTCTCTCTCTCTCTCTCTCTCTCTCTCTCTCTCTCTCTCTCTCTCTCTCTCTCTAGTTTGCTTGGTTTCTGCTCTTTCTGCACGGCTAGCTCTAGATCGTATGGAAGTGCAAGGAATAGTGGTTTTGTAACTTTTTATGGAGCAGAAACATATGAAGGTATGTAGATTAATAAAAGCAATGGCTTTGAGTGTGTTATTCTGAATTAAGAAATAATAATAATAGGTTTATTTGGTGTGTAATGTGAAAATAGGAGAAATTTTTCATTGCATTGTGATGTAATATAAATTGTAATGTTAGATTGATATGCATAATAATATACAATGTGATCAGATCTTTTATATTATATATAGAGATAAAAATGTTTTAATAACTCCAATATTTATCATTTAATTATATGTATAATTTTTATATATTATTGTATACTTTATATCCATTTATTTGGTTTACAACTATAATTGACCTCTCAAATACTCACAATTTCTGAATAAGGTACATTTACTATAATAATCAGGGACAAATAAAACTAGATTTATCTCATGATAAGTAAACATTAGAATATGAGCAAATACCTACAAATTATGAAACTTCAAATGGTTAAATTATTTTTTATACAAATTTAATTTTATGGAACATCAAAAATTGAAAATATTTGTCCTTACCTATTCTTCAAAGTCCCCGTACTCATATATTCAATTAGAACTGTAATTGTTTGAAGATTTATATGGTTTAAAATCAACTAATAATTTTCCAATGGTATATGTATCAGTAATTAGTTGTGCAAGTTGTAACCATTAACTAGTGGAAGGTGGGGTGCATCTTGTCTTGAAACTCCCCCAATCTAGCCAAATTTATATATATCAACTCAACTTTCTAATTATTGCATTTAATTAAATTAAATATAAATTTAAAGCGGCTTTCTTCACGGTTAAATTTTCGAAATTACTTTCTTCTTTTACAACCCACTCTATTTTTTTATCTTTAAAAAAAAAAAAAAAAGGTCTTAACTTTTTACCTATTTGGATTTTGATATATATATTTTTAAAATAAACTTGATATTACAATCTTTCTTATATTTACTTTAGTCTCCATTTTAGATTATTAATATCTTACTCCGACTTATTGGTTCATCCTCATCTATCAAGTTTCATTTATAAAAATAACTTATTTACCAATTTTTTCAATCATACAAATTACCCATTTAATTCATTTTTTTTCCACCAAATTAAATTAAATATTTATTTGGTATTTCAACAAAGATTCCCTCCTCCAACTCCATTACTTACCAACTTCTGAAACATAACCATGAACATCTGACATTATTTCTGCTCTCTTGTTCCTTGGATAGTGTGAAGACTGAATCCGACATTTTCTCTTCTCTTCTCTTCTCTTATGTACATTGAATATGATATATATATAGAGAGAGAGAGAAATCTGTCTGTTTGATTTGGACTCTCCATTCCCTTCAATAAAAAGTATACATCTGCAGATCTCTAAATTCAAAACCTCACGCCACAGTGTACACAATCATATATATATATATATATATATTGTAAAGTTATTACATTACAGCAACAAAGACAGCATGTGGACAATGCATTCTTGTCATATATATATATATATATATATATTATGCGTTATAATATATGCACAAAATATGTTTTTTTTCTTCTTTGCATCAAATCTAGCACCAATTAGATTCCTCCTTCTAGAGAATGGAGTGAGTGAGTGAGTTGTCATTTAATTTGGATGGAAGGAAGGCTTCTAAAAATGGAGAAACGAAAGAAACCAACAGACATATAACTCTAGTGGTTCGTTTATATATATAATTATATATGTTTTTGTATCCAAGTAAGAACATTCCTGATTCCTGACTCTTCTCATGTGTTTATATATTCAACTTCATAATCTTCATTGCACATACCAATGCGATGCCCGTGACTCAATAATGTGTTGTCACTGCCTACTTACTTACATACTATAATATATATATGTATATATATGAATACACTATTCCTGGTCTGTTAAATATACTCGCTTCTTCAGTGAAAGGTCTATTTTTTAAAGCTGATCGACCCATCTCTGTCTTCCTTCCCCCTCCCCCGAACTCATCTCAACCATTCAAAGCTACTTGCTTCCCTAGAAGGGTGAAAAAATCGACGGCCAATTTAGATTCCTTTAGAGGAATCCATTTAATCTCCTTTTCACTTTTTCAAATATATGAATTACATATCTTTCTTGGGGTTTGGGGTGATCTAGCTATTAATATGATTTAATTTTAATTTTTAAAATATATTTTTATTTTCAGATCAATATGTTAAAAGTTTTATATTTTTAACTTAAAGTTTTTCATTCTGCAATTACTCTAATTTTTGCCATGTGAATCAATTTTATATAACTTTGTTTCTTAATGTAAGTACATTAACTTAATAAATCAATACACAAATTAACCGAATAAGTCAATATGTTATTCTCTTTCTCTAGGAGACTTGATCCTTCTCTAGGCTGATTGAACAATGGCTTGACCCTAGGAGAGGAGCATTTTATTATTATTATTTTTATTTCTTAAAAAATACTCTTAAATTAATGGTTTTATTTGATTTTTTTTAATTGATATCATTTAACCATATAAGTATTATTTTACTCTTTCATTGTTTGTTATTCATCTCTGAATTAAGTTAACGGTTAAATACCAAGTAGCTACATAAACTTTGGACGTTTTGCAATGACCTACCCGAACTTTGAAAATTCAAAATGAGCTACCTCAACTTTGAAAATGGTGCAAATAGCTACCTCCGTTCAATTTTCCGTCGAAAAGTTGTTGGAAAGTCGTCAGAAACTGGACGGATGTAGCTATTTGCACATTTTTCAAAATTGAGGTAGTCCGTTTTGAATTTTCAAAGTTCGGGTAACTCGTTGCAAAACGTCCAAAGTTCAAGTACTTAACCGCTAAAGTTAATTGTATGTTTGAATTTGAATATCTAATATGATTAAATTTTCAGTGTTAATTAACAGGGTAGTTTGGTTTCCTGTGTGCATGAATATAGTGTGTTGGTTTCTGTGCAATGAAGCTTTAAGAGTTGAATAAGTGTCCATTGAAATAAGGAAGAAGATTCTATTCCAAATAAGACACGACCTCTTCAGAGGCAACTGCAGAGACACCATTTTAATGGAACTCGTAGACCTCCATCTCCATGTGACACACTCTCTTACTGGGAGTCTTTTCACAGTCTCAGTCAGAAACACAACAGACAAACACAGAGAGAGAGAGTAAATCCAACAATAGTGTCAGTGTGGATGGAAAGAATAGCATGTGATCAAACATTGGCATTTGGCACAATGAAAAGATAACAAGAACAACAGATAGTGTATGTATAGATTCGTTTTACAACCCTAGAAGGAATAATAATAACCACTTTACTAGATGTATAATTAGACTAATTTTAAAAAGTGACTATGTCGGAAAAAAAATTTGAAAAAGTATGTATGAAGAAAAAAAATTTAGCAAACTATGTATACGCGCACCCCGGGGTCGCGCCTACCGGACATAGGCGCATCCCAGGGGTGCGCATATCGCATAGGCGCACCCTAGGGATGCGCCTATGCAATAGGCGCACCCCAGGGGTGCGCCATTGCCACCAATCTTTTTTTTTTTTTTTTTTTTTATAAACGAATTTTTCAATAATGACGACTCGATGTTTAATTAAATATAAAATTATATATCTATTAAAAATAAATTAAAAAAATTATAGTAAGTAGATATTTTAATTGCGATTCAAATGATGCAAAAAATATTAAATTTGGATTTACGGATTGACTGTACGGCATGCCGTAAGTTGAGATATGAAAATTGTACTTAAAAAATTATAACTCGGATCATGTAAGTCCAAACTCAACACGGTTAACGTCATTTAGGTCGTAAATCAATTATCTACGTGGGATAATTTTTTGGATTAAAAATACAGTGATTTTGTAACCCCCCATCGTTTACACCCAAATTTGACCGAAATAAGTAAATGCATTAGGTGAGAAATTTAATTATATACTTACTCAAAAAAAATCAAAAAAATTACAGTGCGTAGATAATTTCATTACGAATTAAATGACGCTAACTATGCGTTAATTTTTGACTTTTAGACTGACTGTATAATACGGTACGTAAAAAACTCTACATACGATACAAAAACTTCCAAATAGTGTTTTGCATAGTAGTTAAACAGTGATTTTACTGTGCAAAACACTATTTGGAAGTTTTTGTATCGTATGTAGAGTTTTTTACGTACCGTATTATACAGTCAGTCTAAAAGTCAAAAATTAACGCATAGTTAGCGTCATTTAATTCGTAATGAAATTATCTACGCACTGTAATTTTTTTGATTTTTTTTGAGTAAGTATATAATTAAATTTCTCACCTAATACATTTACTTATTTCGGTCAAATTTGGGTGTAAACGATGGGGGGTTACAAAATCACTGTATTTTTAATCCAAAAAATTATCCCACGTAGATAATTGATTTACGACCTAAATGACGTTAACCGTGTTGAGTTTGGACTTACATGGTCCGAGTTATAATTTTTTAAGTACAATTTTCATATCTCAACTTACGGCATGCCGTACAGTCAATCCGTAAATCCAAATTTAATATTTTTTGCATCATTTGAATCGCAATTAAAATATCTACTTACTATAATTTTTTTAAATTTTTTTAATAGATATATAATTTTATATTTAATTAAACATCGAGTCGTCATTATTGAAAAATTCGTTTTAAAAAAAAAAAAAAAAAAAAAAAAAAGATTGGTGGCAATGGCGCACCCCTGGGGGTGCGCCTATGCAATATGCGCACCCCTGGGATGCGCCTATGTCCGGTAGGCGCGACCCCGGGGTGCGCGTATACATAGTTTGCTAAATTTTTTTTCTTCATACATATTTTTTCAAATTTTTTTTCCGACATAGTCACTTTTTAAAATTAGTCGTATAATTAGGAAGTGTGCTAACCATTGAAAACACACTCACGTGACCCTTAAATCATGAGATTTCATCACATGCATGGGATTCGTACGTATTAGATTTCACTTTGACTTAATAATGATGTATATATAGATACTGCATGCAGTTCTTGAGCAAGGTCACTGAGAGAGAGAAATCTGACAAGAACGGTAGCCCAGCCCAGCCCGACCCGACCCTACAAAGATAGTGGTACAATCCAATACACTTTTGTCTTTGCCTTTTGGAAGTGAGCTTTGAGATGCTTGAGAATATCGAGATTCGACAGATCTATATGTAGTGTACCAACAGATGTTACGTGGATTTTAGCACTGTAATCTTAAAAATATAAGGATTTTACTTTATCGATTCACATTTTATTTTATAGATATATATGCTTTTGAGGGAGAGTGACAACACATTTCACCAGAGTAATAGCAAAGTGTGGGTCAAGCTTTGCCTATGCCATTACAAAAATCATCACCGGTCGTGTCCACGAAAGGGGGTGGAAACTGGAAAGGTATAATATTAATATTGACCAATATATATATAACAAAAGTTTGTGTATGACCTGAAAGACAACTATTTTCTTCTTAAAAAGGGGAGTCCTCTTTTGCAGGACCAATGGCCGAAGGATTATTAATTGCTACTGCCTTTCCTATTCCAAGAGCTCGTTAGATTAAGGAGAAGTTGTTTTAATGCTATAACACTGTTAAACATTGGTAGACAATTTCTAAAATGGCATGATTAAATGATTTGTAATCATTTATATTTAAATATAAATACATACGAGTTTAACTTTAACACATCACATCATGTGTCTAACCAATTTTAATTTATATAAGGAATATCAAATACAGCAGAAATAATTTATATAAGGAACATCAAATACAGCAGAAATGTTGTGTCTGACCCCCCCCCCCCCCCCTATCTTCTAAAAGTTGCCATCAAAGTCCTTCAAATAAAAAATAAGTGCGTAGGAGACCCTAACATCCGAATAGAATCGACGACTAAGGTTTCAAAAGGATCCACTGTGTTTATGCCCTCTTCCCTAATATCAGCAACTATCCACTTCACTGTGCAGCAGCAGTAACCACAAAGGTTTACTATAGCCAAGACCGAAGAGCAGATTTGATGGCAAGGAGCTCGTGTTGTCCAACCCTTTCCAAATGCCCGTCTATTTTTATAAAGCCATTCCCACCTCCTAACTGATAATCCTCTATAGCGATCTGTGTTCTCTTAGAACTAGGTTGGTCTGTTGAATCTCCAAGGTAGTTCGAGCTCCGTTTCTTAATATTTGAGGACACTTCATTCAATTTCATGTCTGAACTTTCGGGGATCTCATCCGCAGCAAAGTCAAGGGTAGGGAGGCCATGAGGCAACATGCCAATCGGGCATGGTGTCCAATTTTCAGTTACTGACCATCGAACCATTGGTGGTGAACCACATAGCTCCTTCACAAGTACATCATTTGCCTGACTGAACCCAATTGAGCATAGCTTCTGATCAGCTACTTTGATGAGTTCTTCTTGTTCAGCTAGAAGGAATGGCATTTTGACTTCTTCAGCGCCTTCTTCATCAACAGTTGTGAATAGCAAAAAATTAAGCTTCTTAAGTTTTTTAATCAGAAATTCTTCTTGAAGTTGCTCCGCAAGGCGCACTGCTGAGTTCAGGAGATGCTTGTCTCTGCCGGATGATACCAGAAGACACTTCTGCAAGACTTCAAGAATAGCTTCTCTCAGTTTGGCTTCTGTCAATGGCAGTCCAGTTTCTGATGATGGTTTTTTAAGAAGAAGATGCCGAACTTCTTTCAATAATGTAGTGAGCCAAGAAAACATAGTTGAAAGAGATTCTGCTTGATCAGACTCTCTCATATACTTTGTCACTGATGATCGGTGATCCAATTCTGAGGACATGTCAAAGGGAGAAAAAAAATGAATGGTGCGAACCATTTTTCACAACTATTTATAATAATAATAATAAAAAAACTAGGAGTTTGCGAGTTACCAGGTTCATTTTTGTTTATTCCAATCACATCGAGGACTGCATGGTGAAGGTTCAGAAGAAAGTGTGGCGACTTTTTGGAGAGTTTACTTATCAAGCGTTGCAAGATCTTCCAGTCGCCAGATGTCACCGTGCTGAGGTCAGATTGGAGATCCTGTGGAACTTCCACCGAGTGATTACAGTTCACAACCTTCTGCATTAAGTCGACCATTGACTCCACTACTCCAAAAGAGTAGGTATCATGCAGCTGCATAAGGACCTTCTTTATCTTGGAACTTTTGTTACTTATTCCGGATTTCATCCTGAGAACCAATTCAAGAATCTCATTGCCAACCCGCTTTCTCGATCCAGAAGTTTCATATTGTTGACATGTTTTTAGCCTCTGTTGTTCCCAATAGTAAACCTTGAGCCAATTAAGGGCCTATGCAAAGAAAATATCCAAATTATAAGTCACTTAATGTGCAAGAAGACAAACTATAGCCAAACATATGTTCTTGATCACCGTCTATTTCAAGTCAGATAGGAGAATTCTTAGAACGCTCAATCTAGTCATTAATCATTTACATTGTTTTGTGACATGTGGGAGAAACATTCACATTTGAAAGTACTTCATGTTACAATAAATTTGACAAGAAAAGAAAAACATTGTGAATTGTGACCACCATAATGAAATAGAATGTATGTGACCTGAACTGCTTCATAACTTAGGAAGAAAAGTAAAAATCTGTCTCCTCCAATTTAATGCTGAAAAGGGAACAAACCTGAACTGAGGCTTCACGAACTATGGGAAGCGATGGTAGCGCACGATGAGACCCCTCTGGTTATATCAATCGTAAAAACAAAGTAATGATTAGTCCAAAACTCAAAACTATGCCAGGCTCAATATCATACAGATTCAAATGTATGGTGTCAGGCTAGAAAAAAGATTGTAGCGAAGACAATATTAAGGGAGTAATCATTTACAGAATTAAGCAAGAAACTTAAACAGGACAAAGAAGTTTGATGCTCATCTCCTCACCATGACGAATATCAATAATCATGCGTGGAACACCAACTTCAATGGCAGCATCCGCCAATGACATGCGTCTGGTGGGACGTACCTTATCGACAACAACATTCACTAGCCTTGACATTCAGAAAAACATTCCGTTAGTAAATAAGTTGCTTCTCGCAATAGTCCCTAAAACATTGAAAAAGTTTTTACTTTCAATTTGAAGTTCACAGGTAACATCTCAATCAAACAACAGACAGAGTATATGTATAATACATAATAAATCAAGTGTCCTGACAAAAGTAGATCTCACCAAGTTGAAGATTACGCTAGATGAGTAAAAGTGCCCTAAACTGCCAAAGTCAGGCCAGTACTAAAATTGTGTTCTTCTTTTAGTTGGAAAAAACAAAAACAATAGGGCTTGGAGATCCCTTTTTTCTACTGGTGAAAGGACATTTCAAAATCACTTAAACATAACTTAAATATGTCACCTCTCTACATATTAGAACTACTTCGAAGAATCTTTTAATTTTTTCCATCAATATTATTTTAATCATAGAAGAGACAGTCACTCTTCAATGTACCTTAATACTTTAGCCTCTTGCCTATGATTTATGGTTACAACTGGCAAGTAAAATTTACACAACTTTCCAATGTAAGGTTGTTTTGAGAAACAGAACTTCTGAATAATGCTTATCATGGCTAACTAACCCTAAAGTTCTGTTTACATCAGTAATATTAGTACTTGCTCCGCACATCAAAAACTACAGAAGCGGAACGCAACCTGGACTAGTGTTGTGTTAAGGTTTTCAAAAAAAAAAGAAATCATGTATCATTTCAAGATATATATAAACTAGCTTCTGCTTGTATTCACAAAAAGCAGCTCAGGAAGGAAGACAAACGCATGGAATAGCTGTGTAAGCACTTACCTCATAACGGACATGCAATACAACATGGTCAGGATTTCATCAGAATCAGAACATTTATCTTGAGGTAGATCTTTTCTGCAGACAAGTGGATTAAGGCGTAGGTCAATTGGTATCTTCAATGTTAGAAACAGAAAGTAATGATTACATGAAATACAGCAACACAACTAAATAACCAACTAATATCTCCAGAGTGTATAACTACGTCATTTATCTACCTCCGTTACTATCTTTTTCTACTTCTGTGATGAAATTGAGTACCTAAAGAAAGGATCCCTTTGCTGAATTTCAAAAATAGCAGCAGTAACATCCACTACTCCAGGTAAGCAACCTCTACCCCTCCACGCTGCCACCTGAAATATCAAGCAGACATCATGTCAAACTGAAGTGCTGATAAAAACGCCGCAGCAAAGAATAAACTAAAAATTCAGATTCAAATTTGAGATAGTAGAAGGTCATTAACATCGCAAAACCATGAAACGAATAGAAAAGCCTGAAAGCACTAATCAATTTGAGAGTGAGAATCAAGGTTCTTACTCTTCGGATAGCAGCGGCGATAGCGTCAGGAGAAGAGGAGAAGAAAGAGGCTCTTACGTAGTCCCACTCTTGCCAGCTCAACCACGGAACAAGCTTCCGGCTCTGCGCTAGCGAATGTAAATCCTCGGGTGAAGCAGCTTCCACCTGAGCAGCCGCCGCGACTTCGGGCACTTGTTCCTCCTCCATCTGACGGTTGCCGTAGATTTTCAGTTGAATTATTATTTCGAAGGTTAACGACGGTGCGCCGTTGGGCTCTTTATTCTTTCCTCTTGATGACTAACTCGGAATTTGGGGGCTAATTACCGAATATCCCAAACGTTATAGATATTTAGCTAATAGACACTCTACTTCCTATATTTCTTAGGTTTACCCCTAAACTTCAAATATATTGCTATAAGTTAGTATGTTATTTTCTTTACTTGTAAAACTAAGAAATACACAAATCAAAAATATTCTTTAAGACGTTTATAGTTATAAAATATGCTCAGATCACGATGAAAAAACTCGTATTAGGTAAAGAGAAAATTTACTCTTATTTATTATAAACGACCCATATAGAAAATAATAGTATTTCATTGAGAATTTTTTTTTTTAAATATACTTATTTTTATTAGTACAAATATCAATGTTCAAATATAAAAACTAAAGTGATGACAACATTGTTCAAGTACGATCGATCACGAGAATAGTTAGTTTCATGGTCATTTGAAAATAAAAATACATAACTATTCAGATCAGATCACGAGAATGGTTAGTCTCATTAGGACGTTTATTTAGAGAGAAAAAATAAGTTATGACAAAAATGCTTAGATCAGATCACGAGAATAGTTGCGCTTATTTATAAAATAATATTTTGAAGATGATGACGAGCTCAACTTTTGATCTAAATTACATGATAAAATTGTTAGTTTTAAAGTTAACTTTTGATTTGCATGTGTAGAAACATGATTAATTATGTGTATAACTTGTGGCATGCTTAGTTTATTATCAATATTGATTTATTATAACTCTAACTAAATTCAGATAACAATACAAACTCATTTACTATAAAACTAGTAAATTTTGTGTTATGTTGTATTGTTTTGTGTGGACTGATTCACTTATTTTATGTAAGATTTTGTCCTCTAGAAAGTTAATTGTGATATTATGTATGAACCTTTTCTTAATTGTGTCATGTTCATGTTCTAAAACTTATTCGTTTACCCATAATTAATAATTGTCACTCTTCATCAAAATAAAAATGTGCAAGTCAGGTTACTAGAAACTTCGTATTTATATAGGAAAATAATAATATATTTCACGGAAAGATTTGACCATAAACTAAGTTTTTTTTTAAATATATATATTAATACAAACATCGAGTCTATCTAAAATTAAGTCAATTCACAACAAGCGTGTTTAAATTAGTTCACGACAAACGTGCTCAGATCAAGTAAAAAAAAATGGTTACTCTTATTTATTATAATACATGTTTAATAAAAAAAGCGCTCATTACTTCAAAGTTCAAACACTTGTAAAATAAGCAAATCAAGACAAACGTGCTCAGATCAGCTCACGATAAGCGTGTTTACATTAGGTCACGAGAAGAATTAACTCCATTTATTATAAATGATGGTTATTTAAAATATTAATAATATACATATATATTTCATGTGAAATATTAATAATATACATATATATATATATATTATCATAATAAAAGTGTTCAAGTCAAGGTACGAGAAGAAATTCATTACTTAAAGAAACTAATAAATAAATTAATTTTTTTTAAAATATATTTTGTATTCAGTAGTAGAAATACAAAGGCTTAAACAATTAAGCCCATAAAATACGAGTCCACGACAAAAGTGCCCTAACTAAAGCATAACTTATTTCTTTCAGATATGTCTCTAATTTACAAATATTATATAATATCTATTTCTATATAAGACCTAGACAAATTAATACATTTTTAAAGACTTAAATTGAATATATATATATATATATATATATAAAGTTGCAGAAGTTTAAAACTTGAGAAGAGAATTATTTTCTCAAACTTTTTTATAATTCCATTTTTACCTCAAAATAATGCTGATATGGTTAACTAGTAAATAGTAATACTTACAAAGGGAGCCAGTTACCTAATAATATGCTGTTATGTTTATAATTTTGAAAATATATTCCGAATTTAGATGGAGTGAGGAAATAAAACATGACCAAATAATACGAAACAAATTTTTTTAAAATAAATATTAAATATGATTTTCGAATTGTATTCATCAATATTATGAGTGAGATTCATATTTAACTTCACAGTAAAAGAAACTTAATTAATATTATTATTGTAAACTTACATAATAATTTATAATTGACATATTGCTGAAATAATAATTAATAAACAGTTATAGTGTATATATATTATATTGTATCTAAAAAAAATACTAATAAATAAATTAAAGAAACATCCCTTGGGGTCTACTCTTCCGCCAGATTTCGTGGTTTTTATTTGTTTTTTTCTTTCTTTATTTTTTTTTGTTTTTTTCTTTCAATCAAATTGCGGAAGTTCTTCAAATTGATCAGTCTCTCCGTTAAAAATCCTCCCTCAACCGCACACCATCATGTAAGCGAGAAAGCAATTCAACCCACTGTAAAATTCTGCTTTTCTCTCTGCTCTTTTCTCCTATTTAAAGCTCGAGGCTTGACATGATTTCCTATAACGGGTCTCGCTCGCTGTTTGTTCAGGTGGGCAGTTTTGGAGGGAGATCTGATGCACTTGGAATCCGAAGATCATGACTGCAATTGAAGATAAAGGTTCGATTTTTACACCGTCCAGTCTCTCGGTTATTTGTCATTGCTCTTCAGCAGGTGAATCTTCATTCGATTATTGAGGATTAAGTCAATTTCGAGTTAGTTTCTTCTCGCCTGCACGGAATATTGATGAAATTGGGAACTTGATCCTTCTCTGGTAAAGAGGAATTGTAACTTGATCGAGATGTAGTGAATCCGAGTGCAAATAAGCTCAGCTATTCGCCTGGGGGTGTCAGAGCTGAGTTCAATTTTGCTCATTATGATCGAGTAATCACTATTAAATGTTATTTAGAAACATCTTTTTGTTGGCTTTTGAGACTTTTTAGTCTGCAGTACTTACCAGAGTAATGTGGATAGCAGGCAGAGGAAAATTTTGGGTTATGTGGTGATGTTGACACGAGCAGATATGATTGGGGAAATTAATATTTTCCTTAAAAGATAACTGGTTGGATATTTCCGTTTCATGTAGCTACTCGAACAATATCAACTTGCTCCACGTTACTAACTTTGCTTGGTGGTGAATGGGTTATTCACCTAAGAATCATGAATGAGTTTAGGTTAGTCATCAGTTTTTCTCAACAAACTTTAACAACAGTGGGTTAGCATAAGGACATAACAGAACTACAGGTAGAAGCCTTGTTGAGAGAGTTTTCACATCTATGAACTTGGATTGGCGACCATAAACATGACATGCAATTTTTAGGTCTGAATATTGTCTTCTCTATCTGGTGGGAAGGGCTCTATTAGTTCAAAATTGTGTTTGATGAAAAGTAGAGATCTTTGCTTTTCCTCCCCAGAGTTAGTAACTTTGATTTTCTCTAACAAAACTGAAGAGTACTTGTGGTACTAGTTGGCTAGTAAAGTGTATTATATCCATACTTCACATTAGATTTGGAACATTATGTTTCTTTAGATTTTTGTAATGGAGTTGATAATTTGTCCCCTTTTTTCTTCAGCGGTGATGCAAAAGTACTGTGAGGCATCGGTAGGATGCCTCCAGAGTAACATGCTCCCTCATAACATTCACCAGTACAAGGGAAACTATCTGCAAGGGATTTTTGAGGCTAAAGATTTCTGTCTGGGAGGCAGTGGTGGTGGTAGTGCAGAACCTCATGGACGAAACAACCACATGTCGTCCTCCGTCCCTCCTTTTGAAGGATACCCAGTTGATGCACGGGCAGCAGCGGCAGCTTTCTATCCCGAGTTCCAGAAACTGCACCAGAATCCCTTCAATGTGGTTGAAGCTCACTATTATCCCTTGAACTGTGACTACGGCTTTCCAGTTGATGCTCGGTTTCAATATGCGCCCTTCAGGATGTCTTCTTCTCCAAATTATCAACGTGATAGTCTTTTCCAAGAGTTCCAGTACTTTGTTGTCATAGACTTTGAGGCTACTTGTGACAGAGATCAGAACATTCATCCTCAAGAAATCATCGAGTTCCCTTCTGTTCTGGTCAATAGTTTGACTGGTCAGCTCGAAGACTGCTTCCAGATATATGTGCGACCAACGTGTAATCAGAATCTGAGTGATTTTTGTAAGGAGCTTACCGGGATTCAGCAGAATCAGGTACACACATTCTGATCTATCTACTTATTGGTTCATCTTGGCCCCTTCATTTCCATTTGAGCAAAATATGAGTTATTTTCCACACATGATCTATCATTTATTGAACGTAGATATAGGTATTAAAACTAGTGGTCCTTACAGAAGTTAATGGAGTTTTGCAGGTGGACAAAGGTGTTCTGCTAGGTGATGCCCTGCTCATGCATGATAAGTGGCTTGAAGATAAAGGAATAAAGCAGACCAACTTTGCTGTTGTGACTTGGTCCAACTGGGATTGTCGTGTGATGCTGGAATCTGAGTGCCGGTTCAAGAAGATCAGGAAACCTCCATACTTTAACAGGTACATAAATATTCACAGATATGTGTGTTACTGACATAATGCAGCAGCTGGAGTAACGCATGCTACAAAGTATGAACTTTAGGGTGAAACCCAAAATGAGAAAGTGGAAAAATCATAACTTTTCAGGAAACTGATGACTATTTACCCAGAATTTCTTTTTTGCTGAAGAAAGTTTGCAACTTCCATGACTATTTACCCAGAATTTCTTGTTTGCTGAAGAAAGTTTGCAACTTTCATGACTATTTACGTAGAATTTCTTGTTTGCTGAAGAAAGTTATTCACCTTCTTTCTCATAAAGTTGCAAGCTTTCTAGATTTTTCCGTATGTAGTAATCTGAAGTGATATTACGGTGTCTTTGTTTGGTAGATGGATCAATCTGAAGGTTCCTTTCCAGGAGGTGTTTGGTGGGACCCGATGCAACCTGAAAGAAGCGGTCGAGCTAGCTGGGTTGGTGTGGGAAGGCAGAGCTCACTGTGGTCTCGATGATGCCAAGAACACCGCCCGACTCCTCTCCAATCTGATGCAGCGTGGTTTCAAGTTCACCATCACAAACTCGCTTATGTGGCCACCCACCGAGCATCCACCTCATCAATTCCAGACAGAGCCACATCCTATGATGCCTTCCTCCATGATCCAATATCAGCAGCCTAAAGAGAGAGACATTTACTGCTTATGTGGAGTCAAGAGCAGCAAGAGGACAATTCGGAAACCAGGACCCAAACATGGAAGCTCCTTCTTCGGGTGCGGCAATTGGACCTCCAATAGGGGTGCCGTTTGCTCGTTCTTTGAGTGGTCTTCTCCTTAAAAGTGGGAAAAGGAAGGTCAGTCAGTCTCCTGCGAAAGCGACTTTTTCTTTGTACAAAACTCAAAGAGTCTTTTAGGTGTTTTACTTGTTGCTATGGTGGTAGCTCGTGAGCCTCTCAAAAGATGTTCTATTTGAAAGAAGTCTAGTGGGACTCCCTTGTGTATAGTTTAGGCTTCTTTTTAAGTAGAAGAGATGGAAGAAAGATCAAGTCGTTGGAATAGGAGAAGGAGAGGAAAAGTGTTCTTACCCGTGCTTGGACGCGGATTTTATTTATATAAATAACCAGTGCTTGGATTTGGATGCTGCAGTTTTTCTGTGTTCTTCATCGTTATCAATTATCATCTCATTCAAACATTCAAACAGCAAGGATCAATTGTCTCTTCGATGGCTTTACTTGAGAAGTTTAAGGAGAGGCCTTGCATCAAAATTATGCAGCAAAACAAATCACGTACTATAATAATACTATTATACCACCCAGATGAACATAATTGTCAGGTAGGTTGGTTGTATAAACCAGCAGCAATGTTTCAGTAGTGCAGAAAAAACAGTGTATAAATGATAAAATTTACAAATTTGTCATATTGATCATTAAATTTGAAGAATAAACAACTTAGTTTCTTTTAATTTAAATTTAGTCAAACATATTGGGAAGAGGCCTCACTGCCATGAACGCATCCACCATCTGCCAAAAAAATTAAGCAAGTGAGATAGGGTCATTGACACTTTATCTTTGATCGAGCGAGTGGCAGAATCTCATCCCTGTGGCTTGATTGAAAGAAAAAAAGGATACCTCATCGGTTACAGCAGCACGAGCCCTGCGGTGTCTCTCTACAATCTCTGTCAAGACATCAATGAGCTTCTTCTTGACCTCACCTGTTAGCATACGGCCGGCACGGTAGTCCTACAAGTAGGCATTCATTTCAAGTTATTCCAGGGAATATGGTTCAAGGCATTGTGCATCACTCCCTCAAAATGGAAAGAATAGTAACTCTTACCTCTCTTATACGCTCAAGCTCTTCATCATCATCGAGGAAAAAACCCAGGTACTTAATTGGTATATCCACCTGAGATCATCATGCAGGTAATATATATACATATACTCAGCATTCCATGACTAAGGTCTTGCTTCTTGTCTTTGAATAATGAATATTACCTCCAGATTTGCACCAAATTGCCTTTGTTTCTCTAATGTGTCTTGCCCACCAGAAAATGCGTATCTATTTACCTGTACAAACAAGTATATTACCTGTTAAATAATAATAAAAAAAATACTGGAAATTGCAGATCCAGCTTTACTGATATCAAAGTAATATTTGTACTATTTACTGATATCTCGAACGAACCTTGTCCTTAATTTCCTTTGGAGTATCAGTAACATAAATAGCAGAATTGGGGTCACTAGCTGACATCTTCCCTGTATCCCCCTGCAAAATTCAGACACCTGATGGATTCATTCTGTCTCCTTTATGGAAGATGAATAAATTTCCAGGGATTAAGAAAAAGAACAAGCTCCTTTGTCGGGACCTTTTGGCTCAATTTTATTCGAGTTTTGCCAAGGGAGGAACTCCATTTTTTATAAAGCTACCAAGAAAACTTGCCGATCCTCTACACTATATATTTCACAATATTGTAATGGTAATTTGTAACAGCTAATCACACAATAATGCAGTGTGATCAAAGATTTGACCATGTGTTTCTTAAAAACAACAACTATGGTCAATGATATCAATATACTAGTGTATTCATAATAAGGGAGTAGGTGCTGAAAGGTTGCTCCAAAACGTATTGATTTGCTTCTCAAGAGAATACCATATACGTAATCATCAGAATGTGTCTGAATTAGATTAAGGATGCTTCTATTCTATCAAAAAGATAATTACCTGCAGGGCCGGGAAGAAAGATGATTCAATCAAAGCAGGCTTTTGATATCCAAGACGAGGAGCAACATCTCTTGTCATTCTGAAGTAAGGATCCTGCAACAAAGAGAAACTCTTATTTGTCTTTTCCAGGGAGACAATGACATTTTAAAAGACATATGGGCATCATGGAAAGGTAACTAGTACTTATGAAATTGAGATTCAATTCATATAACATACAATATACTGTGTAAATCTTATTATTAAATAAAGAGAAAATAGTGAAACTGCTGTGAATAACTGGAACTCAGCAAACATCTCATTAGTTTCATGAACAAGTAAAGAGAACAGCTAAAGTTCCCGTATTTTATAATTCACAACGATTATAGCAAGTAGAGTAAATGTTGAAAAGGTGAAACACAAACACTTCCTTGACTAGATTTCAAACTAAATAAATGTCTGTTGCAAAATAGATACCCACCTGATCGATAGCACAAGGAATTAAGCAACGGAGATTATCTTTTCCTGGAAAGAGATGAGGAAACGAAGAGGAAAAAGATGGTACAGCCTGAATAGATCGAGCAAAACAGAATTTTATTAAACGGAAGTAAGACGAATGGATCAGAAATGTAAATTTGGGACGTAGAACTCTATTATAAATGTCTATCCTTCAATCTAAATATATATATAGAGAGAGAGATTAAAAAGATCATAATGCAATATCTCTCTATGCTTTACAGCCATACCTGTACTGGTGGAAAGCTATATTTTCCAATATGATCTTCCCCGGTGAAGCCAAAAATACCAGTAACCTTAACATCACATAGGTCAACAATATCAATTTCTGCACACCAATACTAAGTCTAACATACATAAATAGTGAGATGCTACCCCAGTTGAAAGGAGCGTATAATGAATACCTTGTTGCAAGTGACACATTTTGAAACTTTCACCATGTTCTTGTAGAATGCCCTGTGGAAAATCATCTAAACTATATAAAAACAAGAAATGAAAATAAGCATGATGAGAAACTACGAGTTTCATATCTAAATACTAACCCGCCAACGTAATCAAAGTCCGAAAATATGAAAGTTTTGCTTATGTCAAAACCGCAAGCAATAATATCCTTAGCATTTTCTCGAGCAAGTCTTTGGCTTTCCTCTACGGACAAGTTTTTCCACATGCACTTCTCATCATCTGTTAGCTGAATCACTAGTGGAACCTTAAAAGCATCTTGCAAGTATCTGTGAGTCAGGGTACCATACTACAAGTGAGCACTGCAGTCGTATTAACATGTACTTGTAATTGAAACAAAGGATGAGCATAATTGGTCAAAACCAAGATTTTCTCTGAAAAGCGGTATAAATATCAGATTTTGTTGCTCCAGGAAGTTTTTTTTCTTCAAGCATTGAGAAATAGCAAACAAAAAGGAACTCACTTTGTAAACATAAAAGGAATCAGATGGCCCAAGTGCAGAGCTTCTGAAGACGGTCCTCTTCCTGTATACAAGTAAAACTTGTCTCCTCTCTCGTACGCATCCAGAATATCAGTCAGATCCCTACAACAGCATCCAAATAAGCACGCAATTACAAACTCTGCACGCGGAATTAATAGCACTAACTTTGAATGGCATAAATGGCGCAGCGATCACCTATGGGCAAAGAAGACGCCACGGCGGAGGAAGACATGGGGAGATTGCTTTGTGACGTTGCGGACGCGATCAATGAGGGCCTGGTCTAGCCTCTGGCATCCGAATTTGTCGATGAGCTTGTCGTAGTCGATCTTCCCCGACACTTCCCACGGATTCACTTCGACAGCCGCTTCATCCTCTACTACTTCTCCTTGGATATCCTCCTTCTTCATTGTCTGGTTCGTGTAATGTTGAGCAACGAAATGGCAAACTTTAATCGGCAGCAGTAGCGAGATTCTCTTGAATCTTGGCCTTTTCTCTACGAGAGAAGTGGCGGGGGATTGCTAATACAAGCTTCTGCGCGGCGGAGCCTTGGAGGGTAGAAAACCGTGCGCTTCGTATAAACCCTGTCTCAGGAAACTATTACTATCGCTTAAATCGAAGCCGTAACAATGATTTCAGAATCGGACCGTTCGTCAAACCAGAAAGACAAGCGGTCGGTCGGTTCGTCAAAGTTGAATGCTTTGCTTCTGTTGTGCGAATTGCGATGGTTGCTTAGTTGATGACTGCTCTAGTGGGAATTCCGAAAGGAGTCTTCTTCTTTCTAGATAGCGATTCCAGTGTTGCCGTGCCGCAGCTAAAATTTGATCTTTAGGGGGTGATCATATCATAGCAGAATCTAGGATCGTGTTCATTAGATGGTCCTGTTCCTGAGGACTTGTCTGAAAACTTGGAGGTCGAAAGAAATGTTGGGCCAATAAGGGAGGAATGTTTGAGCCCAATAGCTAAACTTCAACCCCTTTTGTCAATATCCTCTCAGCCCAATAACATTGTTTTATCTAGGGGTCATAAAACAAAAACAGACTGGCTGGACCGAATTTCCGACAAGACCGGTCCGAGATCAGTCCGACTAAGACCGAGTCCGACTACTAGGAACGAGACCGAGCGGTTTTTTTTTTCTTCAAGGTCGTTTTCGAGTTTTTTTTCTCTCAAAAGCCCGACTAGGACCGGACCGGTCCGACCTTAAAGAAAATCCTAAAAATTCATGGTGTAACCCTTGAAACACTAGTAAATTCATGACCTTGAAGCATTCAACAACCCCTGGATCGATTTCATAAGGGAAGTGCAATGGAAGACGGGAAGCGAGGGTTCAAGACCAAAACTTAAGCAAGATTCAACTTCGGTGATTTTTTTGGTCATATTCAACTGTTTTTTTTTACCAAAAAATTCGGATCAATACCGAGACCACCCCGAGTTAAGCAAAATCAACTCGGACAAACTTTTTTGGTCAAAGTCGGTCTCGGACCTCCAGATGTCAATACCGAATTATGGGTATCGGTCATGCCTCCAAGACCGAACCGACCCACTCACGATCGGCCTAGTTTTATTATTACGAGTGTAAAATACGACTCTTGACCATTCTATGTTTATTTATTTATTATTTATAATGTTAGGTTATTTGTTTCTTTTCATAAGTTTTTTTTATTCAAATTTATTATAATATGTTTTAAAAATTATAAAATAACAATATTATATATGTATATAAGTCTTACTAGAATTAAAACTCAGTAAATTTTAGAAAAATTTATTTCTATTCTTAAAAGTGTTCATGAGTTATAATAATAGATTGTACATTACACTAATCCTTCTAATAATACCTTTTTACTGAAATGAGTCTTCTTCAACAGTTATCTTACCAACCGACTAAGCAGCACTAAATCCTTGGTATTCACTCTTCTGAACCCTCCACTCCACATGCAGGTTCTGTTGGCTTTTGTACAGAAGCTTGTTCACGGGGTAACACCAATGGTGTTGGTGTAGTGTATGTATGTATCTTCTCTTCCCAAAAATATAATACAAATTATTAGTATATATTATAAAGATGAACCCTAATAATGGCTGCTTTCAGTATCTCTTCCGTATAATTCACTACGTACTTAAGCTTTATCGATCGTATTATATAGATGCCACAGTCCAGTGAAGGAGGACAGAACACAGCTCTAGTTATCAGTCTTCCATCTAAATACTCTACCATAGTCAAAGCCATTGCCATGATGATGAGAAGCTTCACGAATTTTCTACTTCTTCTCTACTTCTGCTTCTTCTTCATCGAGGACAACCATGGCAGCCCCATCAAGACGGTGGTGGTTATCGTCATGGAGAACCGCTCCTTCGACCACATGCTCGGCTGGATGAAGCGGCTCAATCCAGAGATCAATGGCGTGGATGGGTCAGAGTCTAACCTCATCAACACCACCGACCCGAACTCAGCACAGTATTTCTTCCGAAACGACGCACACTTCAGGGACCCTGACCCGGGACATTCATTCGGGGCGGTCCAGGAACAGATATTTGGATCGAACGACACGTCTGCTGACCCACCGCCCATGAACGGGTTCGCCCAGCAAGCCTTCTTCGAGACACAGACTACCAACATGAGCCGCGATGTCATGAGCGGGTTTGACCCCGACATGGTACCCGTCTACAAGGCGCTCGTGTCGGAATTCGCCGTTTTCGACAGGTTTTTCTTTCTCTATTTGTCAGAATAGATAACAAGTTTGGTTTAGAGCATTTTTGGATAATTTGATTCTGTGGCTGCAAATTTAGATGGTTTGCGGCGGTGCCGGCATCCACGCAGCCGAACCGCCTATTCATTCACTCGGCGACATCCCACGGAGCATCAAGGAACATCCGACACCTTCTTGTCCAGGGCTACCCTCAGAGGACCATCTTTGACAACATCGACAAGTCGGGACTGTCTTTCGGAATATACTATGAGAATCTTCCGGCGACCTTGTTCTACCGAAACCTCCGGAAGCTCAAATACATTGATAACTTCCACTCCTACCGCCTCTCCTTCAAGGCTCATGCCAAGGCGGGAAAGCTGCCGAACTACACCGTGGTTGAGCAACGGTACCTAGACACGAAGCTCGAGCCTGCCAACGATGATCATCCAGCTCACGACGTGTACCACGGCCAGGTATAGTTTAATGGCCAACCTAGCTTATAATTATCCGGATATATCATGTTAGTTCATCGTCATTTGATGATGATTATCGTACATTGTCGAGTAGATGTTCGTGAAGGAAGTTTACGAGACGTTGAGGGCGAGTCCGCAGTGGAATGAAACTTTGCTCATTATCACATACGATGAACATGGTGGGTTCTTCGATCATGTTCCAACGCCAGTGCACGGAATCCCCAGCCCTGATGGGATCGTGGGTCCCGATCCTTTCAAGTTCCGTTTCAATCGGTTGGGTGTCCGTGTCCCGACCATAATGGTCTCGCCGTGGATCGAGAAGGGCACTGGTAGGTAATCGAGATTCATGGTTTGGAAATGTCATCGGTCGATCATAGACGGACTAAACGTGAATGTGTTATTGTGCAGTCGTTCACGGGCCGAAAGGGTCACCCTTTCTGAACTCAGAGTTCGAGCATTCATCGATTCCGGCAACGATGAAGAAGCTCTTCAACCTCACCAGGCACCTCACGAAAAGGGACGCCTGGGCAGGAACGTTCGAAGGAGTTGTTCAGACGCGCACCACGCCCAGATCCGATTGCCCAGGTAACATACAGTCAACCAGACAATTGAAGATTCGACATTTTGTAGCTTCGATTCATTAAAAAGGATACTTTATGCAGAGCAACTGCCGACTCCAGTCAGAATCAGAGAAACCGATCCCGACGAGGACGCTAACCTAAGCGAGTTCCAGCAGGAGCTACTAGAGCTAGCAGCAGTGCTGAGAGGTGACCAGATCGGAACGAGCTTCACCGAGAAAATAGCGAAGAAAATGACTGTGAAGCAAGGGAAGCAGTACATGGAAGACTCAGTACGAAGGTTCTTCGAGCACGGGGCTCGTGCCAAACGTATGGGAGCCCACGAGGAGCAGATCGTTCGAATGAGACAGAATTCCGCCTCCAATCATTCATCATCTTGAACTGCGTTCTCTGTCTGCTCGGGACAACCTCGTATCGGAGAGACATACTTTACTGACAAACGTATATACCATACATACAACACACAGATGTAGATTGATCTCATATATGACCAGCCACCCGATTGATCAACCGTGACATTGTTTTTGATATTTGAATGAGTGAAACTTCATTTCATTGCGCAGAGTAATAAATAATAATAATACATACATATATCATCTAACTATGCACTATAACTAACTTTGAACATGCAAATAGCTACCGAATCTGAAAATTCCAAACGGACTACCTCAACTTTGAAAAACGTGTAAATAGCTACTTCCGTCCAATTTTCCGTCAAATGTCGTTGGAAAGTCGTTAGAAATTGGACGGAGGTAGCTATTTGCACCTTTTTCAAAGTTGAGGTAACCCGTTTTGAATTTTCAAAGTTCGAGTAGCTCGTTGCAAAACGTCCAAAGTTCAGGTAGCTACTTGGTATTTAACTAACAAAAAAATAGAATGGTAGGAAAATAAAAGCTGCAGTTCATCCTGCTGTTGAACATACTATAGCAATTCAGTTTCTTAAGGATGAAGCATCAACCATTCGTTGTTGAACCCCATCCGGGTATATTTGCAGTAGCCTCGTTCACCATTTTCACTAGCCTAACCTGCATTATATAATATCATGGAAGAATCAAACAGTTCCGCAGTCATAGTATGCTTGCAAATAACAACCTAGGAGACATACCACGCTTTCAGGGACTCCGGGAGGTGGCAAGGAGAGATTTTTCGGGGGTGGGCCGCTAAGATAGGATCGCTTGTCGAATCGCCATTCTCCCATCTTCCCGTATGTCAATTCTCCCTTTAAAAAATGTCAGCAAGAAATCTTCCATAAATGATTAGAAAGTTGATACGAAATTGGAAAGAAAAAAACGCCCATTTACCTTCTTAGAATAGTCGCATCCATACGTGTAATGAATGATATATTTCTTTCCAGTTTCAAGGTCCCATGGTGGCTGAGAAAGACCGAATTCACGAGGCAAGATAACAACAACAGTAAAAGTAAAATAACGTAATTCCAACAAAATGTGTTCGTAACAACTGGAACCTGTAACATGAGTTCCTTTCGAAGAATATGTCGCACGCCATGCAGTGCAGATGCTACAGCATAAGCATACCTAAGAAAAACAAGATTTGAGTTTGAATTTGGATGGATCGTCAAGTTCGGGATTAATGACAACCGTGCTTACATTTCCAGCACCCATCCGAAAGCTTTATCTGTCTCTTGATCATCTTTCATTCTCAAAGATATGTTCATCCATGTAGGAGCAATTTCTTCAAGTATAGTCTAAAAATATAGACTACACTATTAGAAACATCAATCACTTTTATATGAACTAATGGAAATCATCCAACCTTTTTAATAATCACGGGTGAGTTTCCTATGGGATCGATATCAGTTACCGGGCCATTCTCCTTGGGATAAAATTTTCGAATATGCTTCTCATTTTCTGAAGGCTTGATGTAGAAAAACGGGAACCCGACTGGTTTATTACCGTGTGCCAAATTGGGCAGTGGACGAACAAATATGTGGTCAGGCTCTGCCATTAGTATGTATCTGCAACAGTTAGACAGCAAGGATCAAGACATGAAGCGAAGTAATTAACCGAGTTCATGAAAAAACTTACTCTTCTTCTATTTTTGCACTTTCAAGCCACTGCACAAAGGCCCATGGTCGGTTCAAGACGATGTAACCCTGAATAATGCAGAAGCAGGACAGTCATGCATAAGAACCATTTGTAGGAGCAACTTAGTATTATCAAATGTTCTTCATATGCTATCAAATTAACTCTACTTCACGCAGTTGGCAACAAATGTTGAAGATAACTCTCTACTAGAGATAATAATTTTGAGTTACTATCTTCTTACTCTTTATATTTCTATTGATCATCATAAATAGAGCTACACAAAAGCATAAGAAATTGCTAGGAGAACAGCATTCAAAGTTGTAAAGAGGCTAGAATTCTTACCCGATCCAGGCCTTCGGGAAGGGGATCGACAACAAAAGTCGGGATTTCATCCATCAAATTATCAGAACTACCTGAATGCAGAATCCTGGTGAACTTTCCCATATCAGATCCATGCATGTCTTTTACCTTTTTATACCAATAGTACATTATTCTACACTGCCACTGGCTATAAGGTACATCAGTTGCTGTGAGGGCAACATGGAATGTTTTCTTCTCTGGACTGATAATCGGATCAATTGAGGTAGAAGCTAAGAAATTATACACAGTGAAAACAAACCCGAACCCAAGCACCAAGAACAGACCCGAAGCACGCCTCATGCTTTTCCTCTCAACCATGCTAGGGACTTGATCATAAAACAGCTTAAGAGCTAGAAAATGTGAACACTTTATGCAATCTACAGGAGACGGTGAGTTCGATTTGTGACAGAAACATCCTTAATTCTTGTCAAGACAGCACTTTTTTTTATTGTCAGTCTCGCAGATATCAGTAATGTATGACCAATCCGGCTCAGAGGTCTACAAAAGATAAATCTAATCAAGGATGGATCATAATCAGTGCCCCTTTTATATGAACAACATCAAGAAGTTCAAAGCCCTTCTTTTTTTTTGCACAGAAGAAATTACATTAGCAAATTTGTACCTCCGAAAAAAAGCAATTTTTTCTTCGGAGGCAAGCATGAATCGAGGTCAAAGACGTGGAACAGCAAGAAAATCCTTTCTGGTACCCAGAAAACAAACCTTTTTACGCCGCAGAATTAGAGGAGAGAAACGAAAATCCAAGCGTTACCTTAACAGAGTATTTTGAACGCTCAATCCAATGTTTGGATAATATTGAATCCGTGTCTTGGGTGTTGATAATTCGACGTAGTGGATGTCTACGCAGTTGTTGCATTTTTCTAATGAAAAAGGTCCAAAGTCAATCTCGATCTCTGACTGCTTTGCGAAAAAGACAAAGACTTTCATTAATTAATATCTGAGTTTAGATAAAAACAAAAGGCTGGAAATTTTGTATGGAGTATGGACGATGCAGATGTGCTGCAGACTGCATTTATCTCTTATACCACTACTTACTCGTCGATGCTAATTAAATAAATGAAAATATTAAAGGCTCCGTATATATATGAGAGATGCATGCAAACTCATTTAGACTTAGAGTATGTATTAAATCTACGTTCCGACGTATTCGATTCAAAAGAAGTTTTATACAGATGTTGAAGCAGATGCACTAAGCAATGGAAAGGATATATTTTCTGTAAAGAAAGAGATAAAATCTTTGCACATTTTATATATATATATTTGTAATAATATTTTCAAGTCTGAAGAATCAACATATTGGATCCTTTATGTAATCTAAAACAGTGCTTAAAGTATCAAATGTTGCTTTCAGTTGAATAAGCCTTAGCCTTATTGAAAACCAACACTTTCAATAAATGTATGTTTCATTATACGGTGTAAAACGTTGCAAAAGCCAAGATTATGATTTATGACCCAAATCCACTCCTGTATGGCAAGAGTGGGCCACCGACTTAATTGGGCTTATGTCAGTATTGGGCTTTCTTCCATAGTGGGCCTTTTCAAGTCTGGGCCTAAAACAATTTAAGAGGACATGATAGGTACACCGGGTGTTCATTCAGACACATCAAAATTACACTAAAACAGGCAAAATGAAATTTTCCAGAGCGCATGATTGTACACCCGGTAAGAAGAAGTAAGAAAAAGTTTGAGGCCAAACACAATACTAAAAACAGAACTGTATATTATTTGATTTCTTCATCAAATCGAAGTAGACTCGACTAAATGAAACCTGAATATTATAAACTGTAGCATTGTGATACCACGTAACACCTAACATGACAACATAACCTAGCTAGCTACTAATTTCTATGTCTTTTTTCACACAAGTTAGACAAACAGCAGCTGTACAGATAAGTGGTGGGTGAGCAATGAAGGAAGCAGCAGGGTTCAGTTGCTGCCCAAGCCCAACCTGGCAAGATGGGTGTGGTGCTTGGCTGCAGACGCCTTGTCTTCAGCCTCACGTTTGAGTGCCCTCTTGGCTCTTCGCCCCATTTTATCCCCCTCCTTCACGGTGGCAGCAGCAGCCTCTTTCTGCTGTTTGTTTGGCTGCTGCTGTTGTAGGGATGATGAGGACTCGGAGGAAGCTGCACCCTCTGTGCTCTTGCCACCTCGATTGGCAACTGGTCTTGCTTCTTGGCGTCCACCTCTCACATAGCCGTTGTCTCCCCACCTTCTGTTACCAATTCTGACGCTACCACTAGAGGAGGAAGAGTTGCACAAGTAGGCAGCACGTATCTCATCCTCATCATCGTAGTCATAGTCATAGTCATAATCATACCCATACAGGTTATAATCTTCTGACTCGTCATGTGCATGTGCATAGTCCTCCACATCCAATGGCTTGAACCACACGGCTCTGAGAAGAAGACATACACTTTCCTCTAGCATATAGTCATGGAGGCTGTTCAGGTAATAAGGCCACACCAATATTAGTTCTAGATGGAAGACCAGGTGGCAAAATGCATATATGCACTCCCAAACCCAACAACAAACACAAAATACATACAAAAACTTTGTCAATAGACAAACTCAGATGTCTTGTATATGCTCATTATGAATATATAGGCAGTCCATGGAAATCTATCCAATAGCAACTATTTCCATGAGTTATCTAATCAGCTAATAAGGAAGAGATCCGTCTATTTTATTCTCTGTTTAAGCATTAAGAGCTGATAAGAAAGCACAAACCATTTCCACTGCAACTGATACAATAAGTAAACAATACCTACCTTCCATCCAGTGACCGATGAATATTGAGGAACTCCAATGGATGCTTACACTGAGGACAAGTTGGCTTCTCCTTATACGTAGCCCAATGAAGAATGCATGTCACACTGCCACATGAACAGAACAGCCATCAACACTTCCATTTCATATAGAGAAGAAAATAAAGAGAATTAAAAATCACATATCCTAACAAGAAAGAAACTATCCTCTTTCTCTGGATAAAAGACAATAGGTTTCCGTAACAGAATACACTGTGTGGTGCATAAGAAGCAAAAACGAGAAATCAGCTTGAGTTTTTTTTTTTTTGGCCATCTTAGTTTGAGTGTTTGACAAACCAGTATGCGTGCTCGCAACCTTTTATCAGCGCAGTCTCCTCGAGCTCTATCTTGTCCAAGCAAATAGCACAAACGTCACCATGCCCTCCATAACCCGTTCCACTGGTTAAATTCAGGCCCGGAAATTGCTCCTAAGAATGCATAGATTTCGCATAAATAATATAGATACTTAGATAGACAAGATTAACCACAGATATAAAGATAAATGAATCATTTGTATAAGCATATGAAGCGTATCATACAAATTACATATGAATACAAGAAAAAGAACAGGTGACTTTCAATATATAAACATACAAGGCATTCCTTGCTTACAAACTCCACAACCAGTAAAAGGTATCCATAGGAAGTTTGGTCAGCTGAACTAAAAGCTAAACTGATACACTGACGATTCAAACATAGACATTTTAATGAGGAACTTAATATCTTTGAAGTGGCAAAAGTAGTATATCAGTATTACTGATAGCAAGTGGCTTCACATGAAAGCCAGGTTATTTCTAGGATACATAACTCCTCTATAAACAATTAAGCTCAGCTTAATCATCCCTAACAAAGATTCATATCCGTTCATATCGTGGACTGTTCGATGTCCAGAAAAACAATATTTTCTATCCCGTTGCATCAATCATCATTTCCATGGTCCAACCACCAACGATAAAAACATCGACTCCACCAGATCTAATACCATAACGCAGCACAACGATAAGTACTAAACAGAAGATATTAAGGAGCATACCAGATCCTGAATCAATAAATCACCAAGGCCACCGACCAGCTGATCAGCACCGGTTGCTGGGACGGCGGTGGCCATGGCTGACCTTGCGTTTGCCGGTAAATGAAACTTAGAGACGATAATCAGGCGTTAACCTGAATTTACAGATGAAAGACAGACCAGATCCAGAAACCAAAATCAGACGTCCAAATATTATCGCAAGAGGTACAGGGAAGAGAGAATCTGGAGATGCTGAAGAACAAATCCAGATGCTGGTTCTCACGTAATTTCCGCCTCTTTCCGGCGATCGCTTATCCATCGTTACACGTGGCGCATTGGTGAGAAGGATCACGGCCCATTGGTTAAACGCTATGGGCTTAAAACGGATCGTATCCGTTCCAATCGAGGCCTAGTTAGAGGAAATCGGAATGTGCTCTATTTTTATGAATTAAAATTAGTCCTCAAACAATTCGCTTTTTGACAATCCAGTCTAGGTTTTGTAAAGAGGCTATTAGGCCTGGTTTAGGAGCCACCTTAGCTTATATATTGAATGCCACTGACACTCTTAGGTGAAGGGCCTTACCGAGTTGGCATAGCTCCTCAACCCAATGCAGGGATTAGGGTAAAAAGAGATATATGGCAGCCCTATCATATATGATATATGGCAATGGAAACCTTAAAGACATGTTCCTTTGAAATGGCTGGCATTTACCCGACCGACAAAGTTGTGGATACAGTACTGAATAGAAAGAAAGCACGTTGTTTCTGGTTTGCATAAAGCATATACGACAGCTCAGTCTGAGCCATGCAATAAATAATAGTAATACAACCACCCTTCCCTTCAATTCAAGAATGGATGTTCAGTATGAACCTAGTACACACAGACAGACAGATAGATACATCCATGGAAGCATGAATGCTGATATATATCTATATATCTATATCTATACATATACATATACATATACATATACATATACATATACATATACATACATCATCCAGCATAGGCTATGTTGGATCACTTGCCTTAATCACCTTCACCTTCACTCACTCAATTGTTGTCGTGAAGAATATCTTCAAGAAACTAGGAAAAGAGACAAGTTTTGTGATGCTTCAACTTCTTGCATCATTTTCTGATTTTTTTTTCTTCATTATATTACTAAATTAAAACCATAACTATTTGTCATAAGTTTTGTAACTCTACTTTCTTAACTATTTGTCATAAGTTGTGTAGCTCTACTTTCTTAACTATTTGTCATAAGTTGTGTAACTCTACTTTCTTAACTATTTGTCTAAAATAATGACAAAGCAAAACAACTAAAAACTTAGGTAAACAACTAGCTTAACATTACAACAGGCTAAACGAGTACTCGATCAACTCCTCCACTGAACATTATACATTTTATAAACTAAATGAGTTACTCCATTTCTAGTATAATCATGTCCAGTCAATAGGGTGTAGAACTACAGATGATGATTCTTCCATTACAACAATGGATGGTGACACGATAACCCGCAGTGGAGCCGAAGTCCATGGTATTGGCCATAATCTATAATGAGGGAGTCGATGACAATTGCAGCTTGTTGCGTCATAACTTACCAAATCAAGCAACCCCTAATTATTATTGCAGACTGAATAAATCATGAGCTGATTCTAAAACAAGGTATAAATGCCAAAGAGATAGTGGAAAGTCTGTTTCTTTTAGCTATGGAATCAAATTAAGCAAAAGCAACAAAGATTTAGGCCAGCGTTTGTTAGACCTACTAGCTAAAAGATATACTCTAGATTTAGCTATTGACGAACGATGCATATATACACGATTTTTGAATTATTTATGTACATTTTTAGTTGGGAAAGTTAAGGTTAAAACCTTAGTAATTCATTATTAATAATAATGTTAAAGATCAATTCAAGAAAGATGGGAAATTATTAAAAGTCTGTAGATAATAAGGTTAGAGAATAACAAGTATTTCTGCAGTTAGAATTGATCCTTCCTGTAGATAAAGGATTGATAAACTAATAATAAACTGAGCATAGCACAATTAGAGATACGTACATATAAATGATCAAACTAACAATAATTCACAAAAACCCTAGACATTTTTAGTACATTATTATTGTTATTCATTAATTAAGAGACGAAACTCAGTCTCGGCCTAGCGTATGGATTGAAACCTTGAATTACCGATCATATATGGATCTATATGATTGTATACCTTATGTATTCCAACTTCAGTTTATTGGGTTACCGTAGCTAGGACCTCCGATCAAAGCAGCACCAGAGGCATAGACATCAGCGGGGTTGATGATCGGCGATGCGGAGGAGGCACCGTTGCGGTGATCTCCGGATCCAAGATGGAGTTCGGAGATGTTAGGAAACCCTTCTGATCTTCCTTGTACGCCTTGGTCATAGAGAAACCCTTTGAACACGTGGCCACTAATTTTGACTACTCCTTGATAAGCATACTCATCTTCTCCGTCATCCACCGCCGTTACCCGAACGCACTTGAACACTGCCGGAGCTCGGACTTGTCCTGGCAAAGACTCCTTGAAGCTGGCGTCTGTCAAAGTTTCAATGTTTAGGGAATATCCAGAAAGGAAGCCCTAATTTTCCAAGGTGCTCTTGGACGGAGGATCAAGGCTTGTTTCGTTTTCCATAACATATTTAGTATTTAGAGAGGGAATGATGAATCTAACCTTGACGGCTGGAGCCGGTGTCGAAACTCCGGGGAGGAGTGGTGTTAGAGGTGGAGGTGTGCGAATTGGTGGTGGTTGTTTGAGAAGTAATGAGACGAGGCTTCTTTGTGCCAGAGGTTGAAGTCGACGATCCGGCTCCGACGGCGGTAGCTGAAGCAGTCATGAGCTGGCGCTCCCGGCGACGGGAGGCGGGAACCCACGTGCTTCTCACGTGAGTGGAGCAGTCGAAGCCCCGGCTTTTGCAACACGTCCTGCATCTTCGAAAGCTGCAGTCTTTCTTTGCTTGGTTACCACAGTCCTGACAGGTAGCTGTAGAGCTGCTCGTCGTGGCGGCTCCAACGCCCAAGCCTCCACCTCCACCGCTGCTGTGTAACAAATTAGGTGAACTATTACCATGGTCCAGAACAGCTGGTTTTCTCATATAATAATGGTGCTGAGAAGCCAGCTGATTCTGCCACTGGATCCCGCCGCCGCGGTTCCGACCAGACACCATAATATTGTCATCTCCCTCATCAGCCGCCATGTTTAGACATGGAGTGGCAGTGAGTAGCGGAATGACGCCAACACCTACCCCAACCCCTAGAGTCGTCGCGGCGTTGTTGGACCCCGCGGCGGCTTCAGCAGATATTATGTTGTCATGATGGTGGTGGTGGTGGAATGAAGAAGCCGGGGCTACAACAAACATACCCATCTCCGAGGGTATTCCGTAGTTGATGGATCGGGCGCCGGAGGAAGGCCATAGAGCAGGTGATGAGGAGGGGGCTGGGCCGGCGTGGTGAGTGGAGGCGGCATTAAAACCGAGCGATAGATCTCCTGCAGAGGATGAGTTTGTGACCCAGTCAGGGAAGGCGCCGGAGTCTGAGGAATTCAGCTGTTGCCTCCTGGTAGTAGCCACAACTACTGTTTTTCTGAGCTTTTGATGATGTGAATAATAAATAAACCCTTATCTATATGATCTCCATGCCTCTGACGCTGATGATGTGGTTGATCTGTGGAGTATAGAAAAGTGGGGTCTTTGAGAGATGAAGAGAAGTGTTTGTTTGTTTTGGGTGTTTCTCCTTCTCGAGTGAGTCTTCTGCTGCTTCAATGACTGCAGTAATTAAGCAAAGCAACGGACACTAGACTAGTTTGGTATGAGTTGGGTTGGATTCAGTTTGGATTTTATTAGTGCAAGAAAATGTCAGCTTGGAGAGAGATGGGATCACTGAAGAGAAAGAAGCAGAGAAATAAAACAGACAGAAGAAGAAGAAAGAGGAAGAAGAAGACTTTGAGAAACTAGAAGGACTACATATTCAGCGTATACCTCACAAGTTTTATTTTTGTAAAAATAAAAACTAAAAAACATATTTTGTTTTTTCTTGAATATTAATATTTATGTATGCAATAATAAATATCTCACTTCTGCATTTTTTTTTCTCTTTTGTTATCTGCTGTTGGCTGTTGCTACTTGCTACTTGCTACTTGCTACCAACCTTCCACATTAATTGTTATTTTCTTCACTTTTCCCTTTTTGAAAGCATCAATATATCCTACAAAATCAAATAATTATTGATAACTTAAATATATATAATCAAATATTCTTACTGATATATTTGCAATTTTAATAATATATTTATTCTCTGCCAAAAGAAATACAGAACCAAGTATTAACAAATGAGTAAGAAATAATTTTCACATTTTAATTTACTAAATCAGTAAATTGAATCTCCATTTCTACAAAATTATTGCTATTTAATTTATTATTATTATTTTACACTTTAGAACATGGTAGTTCTTAATTTCTATCTAGCTAGCTATCAGCTACCTAAGTGTCTAGTAGTGGAACCCGACTAAAGAGTAAAGAGCTCTCCTTTAGGACATTCGGCCTTTTAAGGTCCACGAATCTGTCCCTTGAGGTGAGGCTTATCTTACTCTAGGGTTTTATTATTTAATTTATTACAGACACCTATATCTAACCCTAACCCTAGCTATGTACTCTTATATTTATCCTTCTTTTTATAAATAGATTAATTTAGACTTTAGATTGAAACCAACAAAGAGATGCTGACAAAGATTCGTATTTTTGCAATAATTCTCATAGAATGTTATTATAATATTATTTGTATGGAATATAAGGAGCATGTTATTATATAGTAATATATGAGAAAATGAACTTTGGCTTGTAAATACAGAACAGCAATATAGAATAAGAAATAAGAAATAAAAAAATATATTAAATTTTGTATTTCATTCTATTCTGCAACTAACACACCCCAATACCCATCATACTGTAATTATTATTATCAGTATAGATATATATATACTGCATGGATACGAGAAATGGCTTGTTCCCCACGACGCTGGGATCTGATATCTTTTGGTTGATGATGACGATGGTGACATGAATGGAGATGAGATTATATTTTGAAGGCAGACATTGCTTCAGCTGCACACTCAGCTTTAATCCGAGTTTTAAAAAAAAAAATTGTCATTTTTTATTTAAAAAAAAAAAAAAAAAAAGCAAATACGTTCGAGTTTTCTAAAAAAACTGAAATTTATTGAAGCTAGATCTAATAATATGAATTTATATTAAAAAAAAAAAAAAAGTGTTGTAAAATGTGGTTCCCATATTTAATAATCCTACAACACACTGAATCCCGGGTCAAATGTCGTATTGTATATTCCTTTGTGAACAGATAATTAAGTGCAACGTTTGGTACCCAATTCGATGTTTTTTGTGTGTAGCATAATAACATTAAAATGGTATATCTTATGATTGACACATACACACCAAATGATATGATGTTTTTTAATGTTCGATGATTCATAGATATGCTTGAGATGGTGGAAAATGGCATGTGTTTGCGCGTGCACGTGAATTTAGATACTAATAATTACATAATGGAATGAAAAGTCAACATGACAATAGAAACTCCACAAACAAACAAATCAACATGTGAGAAATTATAAATAAAAACAATATTTAAAAAGGATACCATTATTTATACAAAAAAAAAAACTGAAAATGATTCAAAAACATATTTACACAAAATGATTTTTTAACTTAAAATATTTGAAATTATTTAATCTGACTGGATTGGGTTCAAACCGATTTAGACTTCAATTGAACTTCAATTTGGGATCCTATGATCTCAGTATGAACCCATACCATGTCCCAAAGGTTAGGTGATATAGTTTGAGTTCGAACCCCGGCTAGTAGATTCCTGATGTGTCTCGAATCGAGTTAGAACTTGTTTGTAACATTAATACAAGTTTATTAGGGTTTGGTTTTAACATTTATAAAAAAAATCGCTTAATTTTACAAATATGAACAGTATTTAACAAAAAAAAACAACGGAGATACCAATTATCTTCATATTCAAACATGTTGAATGATTAACCATCACAAAAAAAAACATGTTGGTACAATTAAAATTTTATGCAAACATATTATACTATTTTCATAATTTTCTCTTATTTATTTATATATCCTAAATAATCGAGGGGTTAATTACTTAATTGGTTATACATGTTTGACCAATGTTCAGAATGGTTACACATGTTTCAAAATGTGATTAATTGGTTTTGCTACGTGACTAATTGGTTACACATGTTTTTCTCAATGTGATTAATTGGTTATTCCGTTAGTAAACCGTTAATTTTAACGTTAATTAATTTTTTTAACATATTATTGAATTGTGAAATGACTATCATGCCCTTAGTTGTATTGAAGAACACATGGAAGGATTGAAGAATTAGAATCGAATCTGATTCGATTCGATGTTCTAGAGAACCCATAATCGCAATTTTGGATTCTCAAGAACCCAGAATGCTGTTTCTGGGTTCTCAAGAACCCAGATTCGCGATTCTGAGTTTTTCACGTTGTGGGTAACATGTCGAACCTTTTAATTACATCATTTCAAACAACAATATTCATATAATCAAATTATAGAGAAAGATGTATGACATTTTAATCACATTATAGAGAAACATGTATGACTATTTAATCACATTTGGTGATAACATATACTGCAATACATAACTTCAAGAATCCAGAATTGCAATTATGGGTTCTTGAAGAACCCATAAATGATGTTTCTGGGTTCTTCGATTCTTGTTCTTGAAGATGATGATGTGTTATTGAAGATGATTCTATGGGTAATTATGTCATTTTACGTATCTAAATAGTGACTTAAATGTGATTTCTAACTGTGAACAGTAAAAAAACAAAATAGTCATATTTTAAAATCAATTAGTCACATTTTGAAACACGTGTAACCATTCTGAACATTGGTCAAACATGTGTAACCAATTAAGTAATTAACTCATAATCGAGTGTGACTCCTCGTTTAATTTGTAATTAATTAATATTATGTTTATTAGGTTCCTTAACGATGAATGAATGTCCGTTTGGAGGGCATGGAGACAATGTACGGTCACTTCAGACAGCACGCCACTTCCGTCAATTTAGGCGAAAGTTTGTCCCTCTATTATTAGGACACCGTCCTCCTCGAGCACCGTGATATGTCAACTTTAAAACATAATTAAATTAATCAAACATATTAATTAAATTTAAACAAAATATTTTTTTTGAGCGGCTTCACGTGCGTGCATGATACATATTATGAGATATTAAAATCGCCGACCAACCATGAGAGTTTTTTAAAGTATATTTTATTAAAAATATATATATGTTCTTAGAAAAACAATGCTTGAAAAGGAAATATGGCTATTAATTAAAGTTAACATAATCATTTTCAAAGATTAATCGGTGAGTGTCTTCGAAGTGAAGCACCTTAAAGTGCATGACATAATTATTGTAGACTATTTATCCATATCGAAACTAAAATAAAATAATGAAGAAAGTATAAAATAATAATTAATTAAAGAAGGAACGCGTAAATTAAAATATGTGACTTATCATTTAACCATAATCATAGGAAGCCTATCAGTGGTGGGCTAATAGAGTTTAATGGGCCATCATCTCCTACGAATTACTAGCCTTTTTTGTATGCTATAATTTCATAAACTTAATACATTTATTGTAAAAATACAAAAATGATTGAGGACTATGGTTGGTATTGTGTGTATTTCGATTACTTTCTTTGGCTTTTACTAAATGATGATTATTATAGTAATAAAATTTATTTATTTAGTGTCCATATAATTTGGATTAAATAACAAAAGTGCTAATTAAACTTAAAAAATGTGCAATCAGTGATCTGGATTTTTTTGCCTTTGTAATAAATAATTTAAGTTTGCTTATTTTTCTAATCATTTTAGATATTTATTTATTTTTCTTTCATTTTTTTAATAAAAAAACTTAAAGTTTTAATAGAATAATAAAATATAGAAAAATATTAAAATTTTACAGATTCATTTAAAAATAACACTTGTTAAAAATGCATATATAACCCTCTCCAAAAAGCTATTAAATTTCTTGAAAAACAATAAATTATCTCAGTAATTTTTTTAAAAACATAAATAGAAGTTTATTTTAATAATAAAAATAACCAGAAAAGAAAGCGAAGATGTGTATAGTAAACCATTACCGGGACCCACAGAAACTCGATATTCTTTTGATTTGCAATTCTACATAATTTACATTTATCTTTTATAAATTTAATATTACTTATTAGCTAATTATTTCCAGGAAAGCGGCGCTGTTCTGCTCAACAAACGTCAATTCCGTCGTGTTTTCATTCCACGCGCCGCCGTCCTCGTGTCTCCTCTGTCTGTGTCTGAGACGAAGATCTAGAGGATAGATCTCATCTAGTGTGTAGTAGTGTCATTCGGGGGATAGGGCTTGACGTGCCTATCGAGGATTGGCCTCGAGCCCTGGAAACTGTGTACAAATCGACATCGTCCGTACCTATAATAAGTTAAGGCTACTAGAATTATAATTATAATAAATCATTTGAAAATATATATACATTTATATATTCACATTATAATCTAACTGCTGAATTATGTAGGCTTGTCTTCTCTGTTGGTCAGGCTATAGAGTAGAGTAGGCCTCTAACCCCTATACTCTCGTGGGCTTCACTCGGTGAGCCCTTGTAGTTGTATTTGAGTTGAGTATCTTAACTAACTTCAAAGTATTTTCTTAAATTCTTATTATTAAGTTTAACTTTTATCACTATATTAAAAAAAAATTATCGAAAATAATATGATGATTTTAAAATATTATAATTAAATTTTTATATTTTTTAGTTATAATTGAGTTTCGATTTTATTAAATTGCATATATTCCACTTAGCTAATTAGATAAGGATTTAATTTTAATTAGTGCTAGTAAATTTAAATCATGTATTTTTATTAATTAAATAAAACATAGAAATATTTATTATATACTTAATTTCGAATTAATTGATAACTACATTTTAAAAGTCAAACCAAACTTAGATCCACTTTTCCACAAGGACCACAACTCTCCTTTCTCATTGAATTTGAAGTAGTATGGGTCAACTACAGCTTAGGGTGGTCCCCAGTATCACTCCCTTAGTGGGTCCCACAAAAGTTGTTTTTTTTTGGCCAATAATTAGCTTACTTTCATAACATGAAACAAACCGATTACAAAGATAAATCAAGTTCAATAAAACGACAAAGATCGGGTGGGGTCTTTCGACCCAATCTAACGGATACACCCTTAAAAGAGCTAACTTAGCGACACAATCCGCACAACAGTTTGCGGTTCTCGGAATTGCTACCCACCTAACGGTTGGTAACGAAGAAGTCAAAACCCGAACGTGTGAAAGTATAGCCTCAAGCCTCCAGACTAGACGAAGATCTAGAGGATACTCCTAATCAGCATCAAGTAGTATATCATGTATCTATATATGACTATGGCCAACATTTAATTATTTCTTACTATTTTTTCATATATTTGCTCTATTTATAAATATGATTGTCTTGTTTTTTTTTTGTTAACTTAAAACGTACTGGAAGCAATGGTTTTATAATAATTAAAAGTCTAGTAATTTCTCATGACGATATATGTATGTATATCTGCGTGGAGACATTATATATATAATATATACAGAAAAATAAAGGCCAGGTACGACGAACTCTATAAATGTAAACATATAATATATATATAATTTAACCAATGAAGAACGATTATATAGGGACGTTCATGCACTCTGTACATATTGGGATTTGTTCTCGATTCAATTGATGACAAATTAACTTTTACTATAAAATAAATCAACTTGTGTTGGGTTAATTAAAGTTTTTCCCCCTATCTTTTAGGCATTTTTTCAACTTTATTAACCTATTTTTTAAAATTTAAATTAGTATTATTCAATGAAATTACTCGACAATCGTCAAAACAAGATAGATTAGGGTTTATACAACCGTCAAAACGAGACATATTAGGTTAAAAAATATTACATATTTTTCTTTAGAAAGAATTTACCTTTAATATTCTTTTGCGAAAAAAAAATACATTTTATTTACACATAAATAAGAGAAAAAAATTATTAAATTTATGACAAAATTATTACACAATGGGTAATTGTTTTACATTTTTTTGAATCTATACAAACCCTAATATATTCCATCTATTTGTATAACTCTGTTTCTTCTTTTTTCCACCTCTCTAACCCTAATAACCTGCATGGAGAGAATCGTATGTTATGATGCTCTGCGATGGTCTCGAGCTTTGGCGACCACACTTGTTCTTTGTTCGTCCCTACGAATTGATCATAGTGCTTTCGAAGCTCAGGTGTACTACACAACGGACCCTGTCTCGACCCATCGGCATTGCTGTCGGACTTACTGATTAGTCTCCTAATAAACTCAGGTGAAACCTTGATCAGAACCCTACCATCCTGACCCTTTATATATTCAAAGGGCTGATGCTTACCAAAGTTGATAGGGCTCTTTGGCTTATCATTACTAGGGCTGGTTGACCCTAGAACTGCCAAGGTAGAAGCGGAGAGGACACACACATTAGAGAAGCAGTCGATTGGGAGGACAAAGTAAGATTGACCAGGTACGAGGATGTCTTCTAGGGCAAGGGATGGGACGGGTCTTCCGATGTAGAAGGAATCTGCATGGAAGACCATCATCTCTGGGAACTCGAACATAATCTCTCCGGCGACATGCTTTCCGGTCAAAACCCTTGTACTGCCTTCCCAGAAGATGAGGTTGATCCAGCAGGGGGATTTAGGGTTTGGAAAGATCATGCCTGCGTTGCAGAAGCAAGGAGAAACCAGTGCGTTGCCCATGAATTCAAGTCGAGATTACAGATAGAGAGGAGGAGGAAGACAGTTGGGTGGTGGTGGTGGTGGAGGGGGGGTTTAATAGAGGAGAAGAAGAAGTGCCGGTCAACTACGTCGGCTTTGACCATGCATCTCTTTTCCCTCTGCGTGAAGGAATGAATGATAGTTGTTGAAGAATATTAAACAAACTGCTGCTAACTGGAGACAGTAACGAAGTACAAGATAATCCAAAATCAACGAAAAATGACCTTTGGCTTGTTCCAAAACTTTAATTATGTATCACACAAATTATAATATAATACTTATTTGGTTGGAGTTTTGTATAAAAAATATAATTAAATGTGTAAAATTAATATATACATGTATTTCACTATTGATTGTTTTATTTTATTTTTTTAAAAAGGAACTGTATATGTATATATATTTAATAAAAAAATAGATATAAGGTTTGTATACGTCAGTATAATAAAATAACTTGTCCTCAAAATATTGTTAGTTCGTTTCATCACGTTCATCGATTTCGGATTTCGGCCGCACCTTGTAATGTTATCATCTGACTTATTTAAATAATTATACTTCTTTAACATATGGTTGCTAACTAAACATTGACTTTCTAATTAATATCAACAAGTTAATAAAATAATAATTCAGTTTAATCCATCTATACAATTATACATTTATATATATATATATATACATATATAATGTTCAGATGATAATCACCTCTGCAAATTGCAAAGTTTAACGCGATTCGCAAAGGAGAGCCAGTTGGATGTGTTGACCTACATCGTAATTGCGCCTTTGACTTTTCCCTTCATATATGATCAAAGGGCCAAAGGAGCATTCATTAGATGGTTAGACCTAACGAAAAAACATCAAAATCGCCATAAATTGGAGAAGAAAAAAACACTATTTTCCAAGTACTCACCAGGAAAGCTCACTAGTAATACTTAATTAACGAAATTCCTTTAATTAAATGGAGTAAATATTATAAAATAAAATTAAGATTAAATACAAATTACTAATAAAATGTGTTATTTACCTACGAAAAAACAATTCTAGATAAATGAAGTATTTTCCCACGGAAAACAATTTCACCCATAATAAAAATAAATTCATGGTTACTTCCTTTTTCATATTTTTTTAATAAGAAATGTGGAGATTACTCATTGTTGTTTAAAAATTGAAGAAAAAAAAGAAGTTAAATTACTCCTTTGGTCCTTATATTTGTCCATATTAAGTTTTAGATATTTGTTCAAAAAGTTACTTAAGTGAACAGAGTTGAACTTATGATACAGAAGCTGTTGTAGACTTGTAGTACTCACCTCGACTAGATAAAATGACATCGTAGGTATACATGACACCATCTTTTCTTGTACAATAATGAAAACCAATCTATATTAATAGTGAATTATATTTTTTAGTTGGTTTATTCTTTCCTTAGTTTTTATTTTCAAATGAATTAAATTTTGAAAAATCATTTTGGTAGTAAACATTCAATCGTGACATTGACAATACTAAATTAGTTACGAAGCCTTTTACTTTTACTCCCTGCAAATATGCTAAACCAAATGACTTTGTTCTGCAAACAATCAACATAACTGATACAGCAAAATTATAAACTCCACGGCCAATCTCAGTGAAGTTTTATGGAATCAAAATTTGGCTTCCATCGCTTACCTTACCTGCCCCCCTTTCTTCCCTTCTTTGCCCCGCCACTCTTTGCTGCACTCTTACCACCCCGAGCCGACTTACCATTCTTCCCCTTCTTGGCCTTTGCACTACCCCTTGCGTCCTTCTTCATCCTCCTATCGACAACCACCTTCCCCTTCCCACCCTTAACTTGAACACCCTTCTTTGCCACAACGTACTCCTTCTTCGGCCTCTTGGGTGCAGCCTTTTTATACAACTGGTCAATCATATTCCTCTTTGACCGGTCATTGATATCCTCCTGATCTGCAATCGTATTTGCCTTCTTACGCACCTTCTCAAGCTTCCTCATTGCAGATCGCTTCTTCCTTGCCTTGGCTTCAGCCACCTTCTTCGCTGGCCGCGCATTGATCTCCTTGAACTGAGCCTTCATAGCATTAATCTCTTCCTTAGTCACTGGTTTTATTGGCTGACGGTGTTTGTGTTCCTCGTCTAGGAACCACTTAGGCAGACCATCATCATGGAACATGTACTTGTTGTATGCCTCATCCAGGATTCTCTCCCTCTGTTTCTTCCTCAGCATCTTCTTTGCAGTGGCCAAGATCTCCGCTTTTGCATAAACATCATCGTCTTCAGAATCTGTGTCATCGTCTGAGCTGTCGCTGTCTGTGCCAGGTGCAGGGACAATCTCAAAGTCTTGCTTTTCCTTACGAGTGGGAACCACCTCGGATGCTGTTTTCTTGTTCTTCATCTTATTGTTGATCTTCAATGGAGGCTTCTCGTCCTCACTTTCAGATTTTGCCAAGTCACCGCCATCCACCGCTTCCGCAAAAATGTCTTGACTGAACCATTTGTTGGTTAATTCCTCAATTGGGACCTCATCTTCAAGTCGTACCATGAGGGGGTTTGACTCCTTATCCTCAGGTTTGTCTGAGTCATACCCAGATGGAACCACTGCCTGTGTGTCATCCACCTGTAAAAATAGAACATAGATACATCAATACACAACGAAGGTTGGTCCAAGCAGAACCAAGATAAGAGCAAACAATACGGAGAAAACCAAATTAACCACTTATGTTTTTCAAGAATGTGCAGTCTGTTCCAATTAACCAAATTCACCCAAAGGGAGGAAGATAGAAAAATCTTTAGCATAAATTCATTTCAATAAATGTTAGATTGCCCCTTATGATTGGTTAAATACTGAAATTGCCAACTGCTTCCTTTTCAAATTATAATCAGTATGTCTCAATTAAAGTGGGGAATGTCCCTATGTAACATTTTTAATCCAAATTTCAGTAAGTTAAGTTCCAAAATATCATAATAGTACTTGTTGGCGGAACCGGACCAAACGGCTGCTGGCTGGGGATTAATTGAGCCCCAATAAGGCTACACTTGATTTGGGTTATCCTCACCCAGATTAGGTTCTTCCCCAAGTGTGTCAACCTGGGCTGGGTCAGGTGGTCCACAGTTGGGGCTCTGACTCGCATTTTTTTAAAAGAGACAATCCTCAAATTTTTGACATATAGGATGTCTTATTCGATTTTTAAAAATAAAATGGGGAAATCCAACTTTTGGATCAAAGTCACCAAACATAAGTGGCGTAGCAGTTTCCCTTTTTTTTTTGTCACTTTCACTCTAAATTTCACCTAGCATGATTTTCCATTGAATCTTTTACTAAAATGAAGTATAGTGGCCAAAGCTTAATACCTCCATAAGGTTTTCTTTTTCAGAGTAGGCTAGTTTAGCACGTTTTCGTTGTGTTGTGCTACCCCCTTTTCTGGCTGCGTAACGTTCATAGGCCTCATCAAGAAACTCTTCCATTTGTTGATCATATCTGACAGCAGAAAAGAGAATTTTAGCCACAAAAGTACACACGGCATGGTGTGTGCACTGTGCAGTTAAGACAAAGGGAGATCTTACCTATTACGTTCCTCTTCAGAATCTACATCACTTGCAGATTCGTCAAGGGACTCCTTGCGTGCTTCATCATCGATATCTCGTAAATCACCATTCTCCTCCCCAAAGTCAGTAGAGTCCAAAGCTAACAAATCTTTCTTTCCCTGAAAATACATTACGATAGAATAATATTCAATAAAAAAACTACACAATTTGATACATAATGATATCATAACTAAGAAACGTGTAAAAAATTACAGATCATTATAGGAACTGCTGACCTTGATTGTTGAAAGTGAAAACAGATCAAGATCAACATAGCCATCTTCGGTTGCATCAATCTGCATTCCTGTGGCCTTACGTACCTTGTCCTAAAGGATTCATGAGTTAAAGAATATCAGGGCTCTGAATTGTTGCAAATGCAGCAAATCAAGAATGTGAATATTGTTAATATGTTCCACATTTAAAATATATATATACCTTAGCATGTCTTTTCGCAACGATTTTCTTTGCTCTCTTCTTCTTCCGCTCCATGGCGTTTTTCAACTCTTCCATTTCATTGAGAATCTTATCGTCTTCATCTTCTTCATCTTCCTTTTTCTCAACATCAACATCCTTTGGAGTAGCAGCTGCTTTTTGAGTAGGAGAGAGTGCCTTCCTCACTTGCATTCGCCATCTAAAATATTATGACAGATGTTAGAAGAGTATTCAGATAGGATTTGAACTCAAAATAATGATAATAGATAAGACCAATTACAATATTTTGATCTAGTAGTAACTTACTTCAATAGGTGTTTGAAGTCTTGCTTTCCTAGAACACGAAGATCCTCACACAAATGCTTCACCTGACAGCACGTAGATTTGGAACCTTATCAGCATCAGCATCAACACAAAAACATCAAAAAATGAGAGCCAAAAGCAGATGAAACTACCTCATTGGTTGTTAATGCATTTTCCTTAATGGACACGCTATCTGGATCTTCAAATGATAGTGCTGTCACAGTACCGAGTACCTCAAGAGGAGAGTCAGACCAAATGAAGTCTGTAGCTGAAGACACTTTCCTCAATGTTGTGTCTCCATCTTCATACCTGTATCAGAGAACAGGAACATTAACCACCACGTGTCAGCTAATAACTTGACGATAGCATAATTCATACCATAAGAACAATTTATACAACAAAAAGTACTGCATGGTTGAATTTGCATAGCCGTGCAGCAACACAATATACCAAGATCCTTTACTCAATGGCATAACAAAAAATAAAGGCAGCACTCAGAGCATAGAAGGTAGCCTGCTAGTAACCTTGCTTTTCTCTAATTAAAATAAGAAGAACAATAAATTTTGAGTGTCTTCGAACAAAGAAGAGGACAAGAAGCCTACCCATCACGATGCCTCTTTTGCTTTGCTGGCCTAAGTACATCCACCACCTGACAAGATCATGCACCATCAAGCGAACCATACAGCAAATTTATAGGGATAATATAAAAGAGAGATTACTATTTCCCAGACCCAGAATGATTAAGCATGCAATATAATACCTTCTTAGAGGGCTCAACAGAGCCTTCAAACAGATGTTTCACATCGAGAAGTCGGGGATCAATCTTTGCAGGAGCCTTGTACTTTAGTCCTATAACAAATATCTCAGCAGATGTAGAACGACTAGCTGCAGGTTTATCAACTTCAACCTTCTCAAATAGCTGCAAACAAAAAAAAAACAAATTGAATACATTCAACCTTTGGATGCACACAATCAATATTATCAGTACAATACAGTACAGTACAGTCTGGAAAATACCTGCTTTAGGCAATAAAGAACAGAATTATAGTCCTGCGACCTAAAAACCTGTAAATCAACAGAAATAAGCAATCAGCTGTTAAACTAAATCTTGATATATATATTATTAGAGCACGTCCATTTAACTCCGGCATAAATTATCTAATCAATTTAGCAGCTGGTCCTAATTTCTCTCAATCAATTAGCTCCTTTAGCGTCATCAGCAAGTATATTTGTCAGCTAAAAACAAAACAAACATACTTTAGTGACAAAGTTGCCTTTCGGAGCCAAGAACTGTGTAGCTAGCTTGACAGCATCAATCACAAGAGCATTTTGGCTCATGGCCTCCTGAGACCAAGCTCCACCGACATTGGGCGATCCATCGTGCAGAACCAAATCAAAAGCTCGAACTCCATGCTCAGTCATCACCTTCTTGATCTTCGACCTACACTCCGTCCTGGTAATGTCCTGCTCAAAGGATATGGCACCGCGGACTGGAACAATCGGGACCAAGTCGATTCCGAGGACTAGACTGCCGACGGGAACTCGCTGAACGGCAACCTGCATCCAACCACCGGGAGCGGCGCAGAGGTCCAGAACGGCACGAGATGACCGAAGGAAGCTGAACTTTGCATCGAGCTGCACGAGCTTCCATGAGGCTCGAGATCGGTAGCCGTGCTCTTTAGCTAGACGATAGAACTTGTCAAGACGATGCTTTCCTTTCACCTTTCCCATAGCTTCTCCTCTGCTCTGGGGTTTTCGCCGTTTAGGGTTTATTAGGAACGGCCACCAGCAACTTTATAGTGCCCGTCAACCAAGAATTGTAAGTATTGTATACAACAGTCCTTATACTTTAACCTTGTATGTTCTTATCCTCTAACTTCTATGGTATTTAATTTAATCATCGAACTCACAAGTTGGATTAAATTTGATCCTCACTCTTTTTGTAGGAGGTATTAATTTCGTTCCGCTGAGTATGGTGATAAAAAATGACTAGCTAGACTGAATTCCCGACAAGACCGGCTTGACTAGGACCGACACCGAGCGGACGGGGTTTTTTCTTCAAGGTCGGGCTCAGGTTCATATTTTTTTAAAGCCCGACTAGGACCGAACTGACCCGACCTTGAAGAAAACCCTATAAATTCAATGTGTAACCCTTGAAACACTAGTAATTCATAACTTTGAAACATTCAACAACCCTTAAATCAGTTTCATAAGGGAAGTGCGACGGAAGACGAGAAGTGAGCAGGTTCAAAAGCAAAACTTCAGTGTTTTTTTTTGTCAATCCAGCTATTATTTTTTTTACTAAAATTTTTGGTCCAATATCAAGACCGGCTCAAATCAAGTAAGATCGTCTCAGACATTTTTTTCTTGTCAAAGTCAGTCTCGATCCTCCATATGTCAAGATCAAAAATTCGATTTCAGTATCGGTCATGTCTCCAATACCGGCCCACCCCAGCCAATCAGCCATGATCAGCCCTACCACTGAGGGAGTAAAATGTGATTTTGCCTTTAATGCTTAAGGACATTTTTAAAATCCTTATCAACTTTTGGTTTTACAAACTTTTATCCTTAACATTTAAATATATATATATATTTAATTTCTCTCCTTCGAGTAAATTTTTTCTATCCAAACTTAACATAATTTATTTTTATAAATTTTAAAATAATATAAAAAAATTAAAATGTCCCAATTAACTCTTCAATTCTTTTATATGTTACAATTAAGTAAGGACTCAATCGAGTTTCGATCAAGAACATAATTATAACATATAAAAATGTTTTGAATAATATATTTGTACAATATTTAAAACATATTCTGTTATGTTAATGTTGGACTGAAAGAAATATTGAAAGTATATTCTAACTGTTAAGAAATTGGAAAACTAAACGTCAATAGACTTTTATAAATGTAACTAAATCTTAGAGTACAGATCTGTAAATATGCAAACTTCAGCTGAATCTCTACCTGGGCTGAGCTGTCTTATTAAGTTTTAGTTGGGCTTGAGACAATATTCGGTAAGTTGTAGCTTGGATTCACAAATTTTGTATTGAAATGGCTAACCTTCCAGTTCCCCCAATATTCGTCTTATTAAGTTAAGTGGCTTAACTATATATGGATCATCTCATGCTGATCATCAATACAAAATGAACCGTTCTGGAGATTGAATTAGGGTTGATTATGGGCGGACCGGTCCTGTAGGCAAGACCGATACCGAAATTTTGTTATTGTCTTTTGGAGGACCGAGACCGAGACCGACCTCGGCAAAAAAAACATGTCTGAGTCGGTCTCTCTTGACTCGGACCGGTCTCGATCCTTGACCGAATCTTACACCCCAAAAAAAAAACTAAATTTGTCAAAATACAAACATCATTGGAATCAAAGTAACAAAATTACAAAGTATAAATAAAAGTAACAAATCAACCAAGTAACAAACACACAAAATTCTAAACAAAGTTTTTTTTTTTTTGCCAAAATTCTAAACAAAGTTCATTTTCTTACATAGTTCCAAACATACATCGTTGATTTGTAGGGGTTGTATAGTAACTTTGGGTCGGGCCGGTCCTAAACAGGCTTTCGGAAAAAAAATATGAGCCTGAGACCGGCCTTGAAGAAAGAAACAAAAAATGTCTGGTATCGGACCGGTCTTATCGGAAATTCGGTCCTACAGTATTTTTTTATCACCCCTAGATTGAATATCCTACGCGTTGAATGTAATTCAATTTTTGAATGGAGAAGACTATTATTGGAGGAAAGATTTTCGTTATGAGAATTGAGAAGTGCCCATAGATTCCTTATTTATGAATGCGATATTTAAATTTAATCAGAATTTGGAAAGAAAAAAAAAATCAACTATAAATTGCCCCAGCTTTTAAAGGTTATTACTTTGCAATTAATTATGCGTTTATAATTATATGATTTAATTCAAGCGTTGTAGGCAAAGTAAATGGATACAAATAAAAGAGAAAAATTATTGAAGAAAAAGTAAACCCAAGAACGACGGGACGGGTATATGTGCAAAAGAAAAAGGTAATATCGATTGCCACGTGGCACTTTCTTAGTGAGGAAGAAATTAGAGTGAGAATCACACATGACACATCCATACACTGATACACATACACTTCCACAACAATCTCGTTAATTAGTTTCTTTATAAACAAATTCAATTTAATTCCATATTTTGACCCAAAAAAATAACTTCATATTTCTATCCATCCAAACAAAACAACACTCTTAAGTCTTAAATCCATTAAAGTCGTTTAAATTGACAGAGTGTTTTATTTTTTGCCATACTATAATCAGACGAATATAATATTTGATATATAAAAGTAAATATTACACCACTGTAACTGCCGAATAATGCTGTAATATCCTTCCTTCCTGATGATCATTGAAAGTGCGTTAAGATGATGATGTTCCTAGCTATAAAGTCACTTATCAAAAGAATACAAAGATAAAGAAAGAAAAAAGAATTATATTCCGAAATGTATGATAGATAACAAAGTCACAAGGCATCCATATATTGTATAAAACCCTAAAATCTTCATCTTTAGGTCACTCTGTAAGCTTCTTTGTTTTCGTTTTCATCATTGCCTATCTATTACACAAGCTCTCTTCACTGAAGAACATGGCGCAAGTCACTGCAGAAGCTTTCATCTGTTACAACTCCACATTCGAGTAAAACCTAGCTACCTTCTTTCTCACCTTATTATATTCATCTAGCTAGCTAGCTCATTAAGAGATGGATTCATCATTTTACTTGAATAAATTATTCGAGAAACCAAACAAGATTTTAAGAGGAATCGCGCTTCTAATACTCTTTTGTAGCTTTGCCTCTCATCTAAAGTTTTTCATCAACTTCATGACCCAGTTTTTCCACGACCTTAAGATTGTGCTTCTGAGTCATAGCTTCGTGTTCATCCTTGGAAACGTCATAATCTTCACTCTTTTTTCAATGTCGGGTTATTTTTCCTCCAACAAGACCGATGAGTTTATGCAGAAAAGAGAAGGGTTGTTTCAGAGTAGATTACATAAAACTGCATCAGAGAAGTCAAACTATGCATCGACTGTGAAGTTGGAGAAGATGGTCCTGTTGCAGAGATCCACGACAGTGTATACGGAGAAAGTACGATCTCGGTGTCCAGAAAAAGTGATGATCTCATCCATGTTTCCTGAGGATTCTATGAGTAATGACGAGTTTCGGAGAAAGATAGAAGGTTTCATTGCTCGACAGAAGCGGATTCTTAGGGAAGATGGGATGGAAAGTTCAACCATCAAGTAATTAAGAAGATAGATACATATACTATTTATTAAGTCCCAAAACTTTCAATTTATTACATATGAGACCCTAAATTTATAAGGTTATCTATAATTAAGTTGTGTGTGAGAATGTCAAAAGATAAACAAGATTGTTGACAAATTGTTGTCTCTCCATTTGAAGTAGAGGAAGTTAGGTTGGTTAGTTGGTGCTTTGGTAGAGAAACCTGCAGACAGATGGTAACATCCCTAGGGAGTTTGTTGCATCCTCAAAGCTGTCTTAATTTGTTGTCTCTGTAAGTATAAATATACAAGCATGGTTGATTTTTGTCCACAGAGAAGAACGCGGCCCATCCATAGAATAACAACCAAGAACAGTAGCAATACATAAAAAACAAAACATTGTACGTATCTTTCATGTTCTAACCTCTCCATACAACATCCAAACGTAATCCTCTTTCTCTCTGTGTGTTATTCGTTCATCCTCTACATGCTTATTCCGATTTACACTTGATTTTTGTCAGATAAAATTTGGATGTACCGTACGAGAAATGGCGGTCGCGCTCGATCACGCCGTTCAACCACGTACGTAAAAGGTTCTTCATTAATTCGAAAAAAACAAAGTAATATTGATTTCAATGAATTTTTTTCTGATAAAAATAAATCAGCAATGGAGTATTCGGAAACGAAGGTCGGTTCGTTGAAGAAGAAAACGAGCAGCAAGTTCAGGAGCTCCTTGAAAAACAGCCGGCAAAAGAGCAACAAGATGATGTCCTTGGATGGCGTTGATCCCGAAGAGGTGCAGGCGATCGAGACGCTCCGCCAGACTCTCATCCTCGAAAACTTATTGCCCGCGAAACACGATGATCATCACACAATGCTCAGGTGAAAAAATAAACTGATCAATCGACGATGATTCTAACAACATTAATTATTCACTGTTTTCTTTTCTTCTTCATCATGACGTGGGTATTATATTGTGTCGTTTTGTTAAATTCATCATGGTTTGCAGATTCCTAAGGGCACGAAAGTTGGATCAAGAAAAAACAAAACAAATGTGGTCGGATATGCTTCAATGGAGGAAGGATTTCGGAGCCGATACGATTATGGAGGTAATCAATAATAAACGCAGCTTTTACTGACGGTTCTTCTTCCGTCGTCGGTGTTTTCTGTGAGCTATATAGATGGTTGGTTTAATATCTTGTTTTTGGCAGGATTTTGAATTCAAGGAGTATGATGATGTTCTTCAGTATTACCCACAAGGCCACCATGGTGTGGACAAGGATGGAAGACCCATCTATATGGAGTTGCTCGGTAAAGTCGACCCGACCAAGCTCATGCAAGTTACGACGATGGACAGATATGTTCAGTATCACGTTCGTGAGTTTGAGAGGACCTTCGTGGTGAAGTTTCCGGCGTGTTCGGTTGCCGCCAAGAGGCATATCGATCAGAGCACCACCATTCTAGACGTCCAAGGAGTGGTACGTTCATCATTATTTACACTACTGAAAATTTAGTCTTTACCAACGGAATAATTTCATCGGTAATGATCAAAATTTCGTTGGTAAACAACTTTTCGATGGTAAAATGATATTTTCGTCAATAAAGGTATCGTCGGCAAAAGTTTACTAATTAAATATGTTATAAATTTATCGTCGACAAATAAGTGGATTTTACCGACGAAATTTCTAAATTTCGTCGGTAACAATAAATTTTGCCAAAGAAATAGGATATTTTCTGTAGAATAATTTTATACCAACAAAAATTCAATTTTGTCGGTAAGTTTATATTTACCGACGAAATTAATGTTTCCTCGGTAGATTTTAAGTAGTGTTATATATATAGTCCAGGTCGATTCGTCCTGTCCTATCCATTATATAGCTAGCTTACATAATGTTGTTCGTGCAGGGTCTGAAGAACTTCAACAAAGCTGCAAGGGACCTCATTCAACGCCTTCAAAAGATCGATGGAGACAACTACCCAGAGGTACTACGAATTTCAGTGACATATCTCTCTCTCTCTCTCTCTATATATATATATATATACTCCTTTATTTCATAGGATGTCGTTGCTGCTTGACGATGCTGCCATGCAGACGCTAAATCGTATGTTCATCATCAATTCGGGATCTGGGTTCAGGCTTTTGTGGAACACGGTTAAATCATTCCTAGACCCAAAGACAACTTCAAAGATCAATGTAAGTATATATATATATATATATATATGTTGAAAGCACTGTGATTTGGTATACCACACCGGTGTTATATAACAATTTGTGCACCATATATACAACAAGGTTACCTCCTCATATGACCAATTGGTTTTAGGATGGAACCCGAGTTGTATAATGTGGTTGCTATTTGGGTGTGTCTCGGCCCCGATATTAAAATTAAACATGGTATCAGAACTCGGTTCCGTTTGACGGTGTTGGGTTGTTTCCCGTTGTTGGGTGCCCGATGTGGATTTTGTTGTGTCCCGTTTATAACACGTACAATAGTTCGGGTCGGGCATGAGCGTGAGAGAGGATTTGTTGAGTCATGCACAGTGCGGGGAGTGTTGCAAGCACTGTGCATGACATATATACATAAAGTCTATCTCCTCCTATGACCAACAACAATTTGTGCATCATATATACATCAAGGCTACCCCTCCTATGACCAATTGGTTTTAGGATGGAACACGAGTTGTATAATGTGGTTGCGCTCGACCCCGATATTAAAATTTAACAATATATATATAGGCCGAGGTAATGAAAGCAAGCAAGATCGATATATATATATATGCCATTTTTTTGTTAATATTTTCAGGTTCTCGGCACCAAATACCAGAGCAAGTTGCTTGAAATCATCGATGCTGAGTAAGTGATATTAATTCCATCGATCTTTTCCACCATTTGTCTGATCAGCGCATGCATGCAATGTGATGTTTCTTTGTTATTTCCAGTCAGCTCCCTGAATTCTTTGGTGGTACGTGTACTTGTGCTGATAAAGGAGGTTGTATGCGTTCCGATAAGGGTCCTTGGAATGACGAAGAGATCATGACGGTACGTACGACACTCAATATAATCCTGCGGAACGAAGAACAACATAATTACTTGGATGGATGTGTTTTTTTTGTTGCAGAAAGTTCGGAACGGCGAGGCCGACAAGTCATCGAGGAGAACGCTGTCGTCAGGGGTCGAAGAGAATACCATCCATGTAGATGAAACCAAGGTACGAAAACCCTAGATAGATAGATAGAGGAAACCCTAATTAATTAACCAGGCATATGCATGATAGCTAGATTTCTCTGACATCGTCTTCTCCAACGCAGAAACCCGAACCTGTCCAATCCGGTTCGTTCAAATCAGCACCCATTCCAGATACTGTAATGTCTCCTCCAGTCAAGCAAGAGGTATTAAGTTTTCTTTCGTCACTCAAGTTGAAGACACTCTTTTTATTAATGCCGTACCATACCACGACATAACATCGTACGACATGTTGGGAACAGATTCGTCAGGCTCCAATGAACCAACAAATGCATCAAGCTCTAATGCGAACTGCAACACTCAAGCAGCTCGCAGTTGCAAAAGGTACGTCTTATATATATATATATATATATATATATCATTTCAAGTTATTATTTCTTGAACATTTTTTTTTGGTTAATTATAAACAAACAAACCGAACTTTGAGGAAAAATCAAACAGCAAACTAAACTTTTTTTTATTTACAAACAACAAACCAAACCTTGAGAATTTAGCAATCAGCAAACCTAACTCAAATTTTTATTATGTTTGAACGAATTTTTCAATGTTTGAGGGAGTTATTAAGTCGTAATACAATTTTCTTAGAATACTTCAACTAATGTTGACTTAATAACTATCTCAAACATAAAAAAATCCGTTCAAACATAATGAAAATTTGAGGTAGGTTTGTTGATTTCTCAATTCCAAAAGTTTGTTATGTTGTTTGTCAACAAAAAAGTTCGGTTTTTCCTTAAAGTTTAGTTTATTTTTTGGTTATTAACCCTTTTTTTTTCTTCAAATTAACTGAATCGTATTCTTGAATGTTGAATATTAGACTGCTTCACGACGCAAGGTGCCGAGCCAGAGGGTCGCCTTGGCAGCCAACTTTTTAGTGGTGTTATGGCGATCGTGATGGGCATCGCCACGATGGCCCGTATGACTCGCTCCATGCCGCAAAGACTCACGGACTGCAATATCTACTCCGACCCTTCTTACTACACCGAATCGATGACCAAACCACGCCATGAACAATCGATTCCGATGGACGAGTATATGGCGATGGTGAAGCGTGTAGCCGCATTGGAAGAGATGGCGACGAAACTCTCAGATAAAGAATCGGCCGTGCTACGTGAAAAGGAAGAGAAGCTCGCTGCAGCCCTCAGCCGCATTGAAGCCCTCGAAGAACAAATCCATTCTACCTCCAAGGTAACTTATTTGAAAGAGAAGACACTCCTTTTTATATATAAAAAGGAGAAAGAATGCTTATATTTTTAATCAAAGCTAACTATCTAGGGCATGTCATGCTAGGCTCTTGAGGATTCCCTTTCTCAGCAGAACGATCTGGTTGCCTACATCGAGCAAAAGAAGAAGAAAAAACATAAATTGGTAAGTTGGATGATGTCATTGTAATTAAATTCCATTGAACATCTTAATTATACTTACGTACTGATTTATTTATTAATTAATCATCCTTTAGTGCTGCGGGTTTCCACTGCAGAACCCTTTCTGGTGAGGGCTGCGTTGACCACAAACACTGCAACCAGAGCTGTTCGATTCTTCTTTCATATAGTGCAAGGGTATATAATATATATACTGAAGTTTATACACACTAGATATGTACGTACGTACATAAAAATTAATGAATACTTCAATGAGAGAGTTATAACTTATACGTACGAGGATGTGTATTAATATACGTTTGTACAATCACATGTAGTGTTTCGGTGTTGTGTTCAATCGAGGAAACACTATCTATGATTCTATGTGGAGTGCAGATTGTGAAGTTAATTTTGATTCAATTTCTTTATTGGGTGAGTGTTGTGATGATCTTTACATAAATAAAACTAATAATAACGTACGTATTGTGCACAAACTATGAGATTTATAGATATTTAACCGTCATTTAAATATTGTATGTGACAAAATCCACAAAATCTAAAGTTTATACCCAATCACGAGAGCAAGTAAGAACAGACCATTAAATTAGAATTGGAATTTATTTTCTCTCTGTCGAGTGTTTTGTATAATATATATAGTGATATGGTTTGCAAAGATTCTTATAATTAACAATTTGATTGTTTGAGGTGAGGATAAGCACAAAGAAAAGGCAATTTTAATGATGTCTCTCCTTGATTTGCAAATCAATTACAGAATTATTAACTTTTTGAAGAAGAAAAAGTTATTAAAATAGAATAAAGCAAATGTCATCATGTCATTTCAAACCTAATGGGAACAATTATAAAAACTAAACAAAGTTAAGAGTTTTTTCAAAAACTATATACTTTAGTTTTTTTATTTAGGAAAGTATGTATAGAAAAAAAATATTTGAAAAAATAGATATACACGCACCCCCAGAACGCGCCTTTTAAAATACGCGCACCCCAGGACGGGTGTCTCTTTTTTTTTTTTTTTTAAAAAATTGTTCTATAATGACGACTCGATGTTTAATTAAAAATAAAATTATGTATTTATTAAAAAAATTTAAAAAATTTATAGTAAGTAGATATTTTAATTGCGATTCAAATGATGCAAAAAATATTAAATTTGGATTTACGGATTGCCTATACGGCATGCCGTAAGTTGAGATATGAAAATTTGACTTAAAAAATTATAACTCGGACCATGTAAGTCCAAACTCAACACGGTTAACGTCATTTAGGTCGTAAATCAATTATCTACGTATGATAATTTTTTTAATTAAAAATATAGTGATTTTGTAACCCCACATCGTTTACACCCAAATTTGACCGAAATAAGTAAATGCATTAGGTGAGAAATTTAATTATATACTTACTCAAAAAAAATCAAAAAAATTACGGTGCGTAGATAATTTAATTACGAATTAAATGACGCTAAATATGTGTTAATTTTTGACTTTTAGACTGACTGTATAATACGGTACGTAAAAAAATCTACATACGATACAAAAACTTCCGAATAGTATTTTGCATAGTAAAGTTACTGTTCAAATAGTAAATTTCACTGTGCAAAACAGTAAATATACTGTTCAAAACACTATTTGGAAGTTTTTGTATCGTATGTAGAGTTTTTTACGTACCGTATTATACAGTCAGTCTAAAAGTAAAAAATTAACACATAGTTAGCGTCATTTAATTCGTAATTAAATTATCTACGCACCGTAATTTTTTTGATTTTTTTTGAGTAAGTATATAATTAAATTTCTCACCTAATGTATTTACTTATTTCGGTCAAATTTGGGTGTAAACGATGTGGGGTTACAAAATCACTGTATTTTTAATCAAATAAATTATCCTACGTAGATAATTTATTTACGACCTAAATGACGTTAACCGTGTTGAGTTTGGACTTACAAGGTCCGAGTTATAATTTTTTAAGTCAAATTTTCATATCTCAACTTACGGCATGCCGTATAGGCAATCCGTAAATTCAAATTTAATATTTTTTGCATCATTTGAATCGCAATTAAAATATCTACTTACTATAATTTTTTTAATTTTTTTTAATAAATACATAATTTTATTTTTAATTAAACATCGAGTCGTCATTATAGAACAATTTTTTTTTTTTTTTTTTTAAAAAAAAAAAAAAGGAGACACCCAACATGCGCCTATGCAATTGGCGCGTCCTGGGGGTGCGCGTATTTTCAAAAGGCGCGTTCTGGGGGTGCGCGTATATCTATTTTTTCAAATATTTTTTTTATATACATACTTTCCTAAATAAAAAAACTAAAGTATATTGTTTTTGAAAAAACTCCAAAGTTAATTCTAATAATATTTGAAAAATTATACATTTTTTTTGGTAAAAGACAAATTATACATAAACCATATACTAATAAGTATAAGCTTTGCTTAATTGCATTAATAAATCTGTAAATATAATGGATTTAAATCCTCAACATTTATTTGAAAATATATTAAAAAATAGTAAAATTAGTTGGACTAATTAATGGGTAAACTCAATGATTTGAGATTTGGAAGATAAAGAATAATTTCTTTTATATTTTGTAACCCCCTTTTCATTTCTACCTCATCTCACAATGATAATAGTGGAATTCTACTCTACCATCTCTGTTCTATATAACCCTTCTTCAATCTCTCTATCTCTTGCAAATATTTTCTTGCCCTACATATCTCGTCTCTTCTCCTTCCGAGTTTTTAGGGATATAGCTGTTTTTTTTCTGTCGGAGAGAGACTCTTCATTAAATTATTGCCCAGACAACATCGTGTTACTGATGTTCGAGATCCCTGTCGTCTCCGATTGATCTGCCTGAAGACGAGTGCATGATAAGTTCTGTGTTCCGCTGCCGACTAACCTGCCTTGTCCAATCCTTCTCCGTCATCTTCCTCCACTGGCTCTACTACGTTTCGTGATTATTATTATTATTACTTAAGTTCCAACTTTTTCGACCTTTTCATTCTTTCTGGTCCTTTAGAAAACTCTGCAGTCTAGTACTGTCTCTGGACGTAATGTAATGGCTACCTCTAGTGGAATGTCTTCTTCTTCTTCTTCTGCAGCTTATATGGACGAGAAGAAGAGGAGCAGAATGATATCAAACCGGGAGTCTGCGAGGCGGTCCAGACTCCGTAAACAGAAGCAGCTCGACGATCTAACGGCTGAGATGGACGATCTCCTCAGGAAGAACCAGCAGATTGCTGTCCACATCAGCAGTATGTCGGGTAGCTACTTGACAGTAGCTGCCGAGAATTCGATCCTCACGGTCCAGAAGGACGAGCTAGGGCAACGGCTTAGGTCGATGAATGAGATCATTGAGTTGTTGAATGTTAATAGTGGGGGGTTCGTGACTAGGGCTGACGTGTTCGTCAATAGTCCTGGCTTGGTTTCCTTGAATTCAATTCCAACCTATACTGGCCTCTGCAGAAATGTTTGAGCCTTGAGGGATGAAAATTGCAAGAAGAAAAGAAAAGCAAGAAAATGGTGTCTTTTATTTTAATATCCTCTTAATTATGTATATTATATATATTTAGAAAAAATGATTATGAAATATTCGGCCTTTTGTATTTGGTATGCTTCTTCCTTACGTTCCACTCCACCCAGTTAGATATTTTAGTGTAATCGGATTTACTTGTAGATCATAATATTTCATCAAATAAGTGTGGAGCGTCCGGAGTGTACACTTGTTTGAGTTTATTATGATTCATGTTATCATAACTTTGTCGGTTATTAGGTGTGAAACTTCTAAACAATGGGGGCTTCAAGGGGGCAGCACCCATGTGCAGGGTCCAATTACTATTATAAAAATTCATTATAAATTTGAAATTTTAGAACTAGTTACTTATTTTTGACCCAAAAAATTCCGGTTTTGGACACTTACTTTCTTTGACGCCAAAATTTAATCTTGAAATGGTGCAAGTAATTTCGGCGCCAAAATTTGATTCAAAGTGGTGCAAGTGTCTTTGACGCCAAGTTTGATCCGAAGAGGTGCATCATATTTGACGACAAATTTCGTCCAAAAGGGGCGAGACACTTTATAAATTGGTCATATGTTCTCGGTCGAAGATACCCAACAAACAAACACATGTTTTATAGCAATAGTAATTAATCTTTGTCACTTTTTGTTGAGAATCTGATTTTATTCGATTTAAATTTTGGATGAACCATCAAAAAGTTTTAATCTGAAAGTATCCTCACAACTTCATATCAATCCAAAAATCCTCTCAATATTCTACAAATAATGGATCTTAACTTTGACTTGTTGCATCAGTCCAATCCTAACCATAGAATCAGTAACTGGGTTTGCTTCTCAGTATATGTATGTGTAATTTAAACCTCTTGAAACTCAATTAAAAGTTGCAATCTAAAATGATGAGTCAAAATTTTAAGATACAAGAAAAGCTATCTGATATTGAAGTTTTGTAGACATCACTTCAATTTCCACGTGGATTGATTCCAATCCATGCTAAGTGCGAGTGAAAGTCCACTGTGAATGGCCCAAAGTTCTGCAACTACCATATTCGCAGTTTCCAAATTTCTAAAAAAAAGTAAGATTCAATTTCCATTAGTCCTGATGACTCATTTTGTTCCTACTCTCTCAGATTCCCCTGTAAAGCTCCATTAGCGTTAAGTTTAAAGTTTAAGTCATCTATGATCAAAAGTAGCTTCTGAAATATAAAAGCTAAAAACATTTGAGGACATTGAGGACTTTGAGACGCACGTTGTCTCAAAAGTTTGAACTTGTGAGTGAAGGCGACCGGTATACTCTTAAGTCATCTTAAGATCCTCCTTTAAACTGATGTTTATGAACATCGGTTGGCTTTGTGCCCGACCTCGGCCTTTAATGAGAGTGTATCAATATTTTCTGATTCACCAGGATTTGAACATGGGCGCTCTGATACTATGTGAGACTTAAGACGTACGTCTTAACCAACTGTCTCAAAAGTCCGAATTTGTTTTGTGAAGGCGGCCGGTATATTCTTAAGTCATCTTAACAACAAACATGTTTTTTGAAATACAATTTCATTTCTATTTTGTTCATAAATTTAAAAAGACAAGAACAAAATAAAGTTTTCTAATTTACTCCCGAAACATATACGTTAATTATTAAAGTTGCAGTTTGGTTTTAAATTTTTAATCCACACTCCCGAAGGTCAGATAAATGATGTTGTCAAAGCATTATTCATAAGCATTCCAAAATTTTCCAGTTGATTCGCTGATTACGGCTGTGATCAATTTACTTGGAATTATATATAAATAAATTGATATTGAACCAGGTATATGAGAGAAAAGAAGTACGTTGGATTGGGTCTATATTTTTAATAAAAATAAACAGATATATTAAAAAGAATATTTTAAACTAGAGAACTAAGCCGGGCTTTGCCAAGATTATAATAATTATTTAAGTTGTTATATTAGTTTAATAGAAAGTTTGAATTATTATATGAATAAGCAAAAATAAATCAAATTATTATTTTTTAATTATATTAATATATTGGTAAGATTAAAGAACTTTTAAAATAAAGTATTTTTGTTTTTAATACAATTGCAATCAATATTATTCAACTTATTTTTTTAAAATTTATAAGGCTTATTATGTATGGCATATTTGTATGAGTTAGTTCTACTTCTATCTATGAGTATTTATCTATAAAATATTTGTCAATTATTTTTATAATTTTTATTATAATTATACATACTTTTAAAATTTATATTGACAAATTAATAAGAATTAAATACTTTAAATATATTTAGTATTTATTTAATTAATACAAAAATATTTAATTAATTTAGTTATAAAATTAAATAATACTGAGAAAAAAATTAAGAAAAATAAATAATGTTGGTTAATAATAAATAATAATAATTTGATACAAAATAAATATAATAAATAAGGATGTGAAAAAAAATTTGTAACGTGACGTAAGAAGTAAGAACTGAGCAGAGTTTCAGAAGAATTTTAGGACTTTTGGAATTAACCAATTAAATTTTATTTTTTTTTACAATAAAGTATGATAAAAATTTATATCTTAATTATAGTAGCCAAATTAATATATATAGAGAGAATAATCAATAAAAAATTATATATATAAAAAAATGATGTCATACATAATAAGGTACTTTTCCTATTTTGCTCGGGTTTTTCCTCCCGTTTATCTCGCCTGCAATCTCTCTTTCTCTCTCCCACTCTTGCCGCGTCATCCATGAAGGCCAAGGCCAAGGCTCCGCCGCGCGCGCTCGATTCATACACCATCAAACACATCAACAAGACCGTCAAAGCCGGAGACTGCGTCTTGATGCGGCCTTCAGACCCCTCCAAGCCTTCGTACGTCGCGAAGATCGAGCGGATCGAGTCCGACGGTCGCGGAGCTGCCAACGTGAAGGTACACGTGCGGTGGTACTACCGGCCGGAGGAATCGATCGGCGGGAGGAGGCTATTCCACGGATCCAAGGAGCTGTTCCTCTCCGATCACCACGATGTCCAGAGTGCAGACACGATCGAGGGAAAGTGTACGGTCCATACCTTCAAGAGCTACACCAAGCTCGATGCTGTCGGAAATGACGATTTCTTCTGCCGCTTTGAGTATAATTCCTCGACTGGCTCGTTTATTCCCGACAGGGTCGCCGTGTATGTCCAGATGAGCTATTGATTTCTTTCCACAATTCGTACGTTAGAGAAATTCAACCTTCATGAGCTTAAAAAACTGTTGTTTGACTTGAGATTTCTGGATACAATTCAATAATTCGTATCATTGAGGAGTTCTTGAATGTGGGCAGGTACTGCAAATGTGAGATGCCGTATAATCCTGATGATTTAATGATCCAGTGCGAAGGGTGCAGTGATTGGTGAGCTGAGAACCTTTTCGATAACTGCAGCTTCTGAGTTTTACTTTACGCTTCATAGTTGTTCTATAATTGCAATGTATTGCATATATATCCTCGGGAAACAGAAAAAACAGTAAAAATGACATTTGCACTTACTGTCAAAATGACATTTTGATCATTTTATATGTTTTTTTTTGCTGCAAGCAGAAGTATCAAATTATATTAAAAATGTGGAACTCAATACTATTTTAATGTTAAAAATCCACATTTAACTGTCAAAAAATGACAAATTGTTGATTTTTTGCTTCTTTGCTAAATTGATAGGGTTCTTGCTGCAATCAAGTTATTATAGTAAAAACAGGGATCTTGATACTATTTTAATGTTAGAAACCTGCATTTTACTGTCCAAATGACATCTTTGTCGATTCCATGCTTCTATCTGCTCAGTTATATGGTTTCTTGCTGCAAAACATGGAATTCGGTACTATTTTAACGTTTGAAATCTACGTTTTACTATCAATATAAAAACTTTTCCAATTTCAAGTTTCTTTGATACGATTTCTTTCTACAGAAGTAGCAATTTATAGTAAGAAACCCATCCTTGATCCTCTGCTCCAGCCTCTTTTTGAACCTTAAGTTTGAAGAATTGCTTGATACTAAAGAGCGCATGCTGTTTATTGTACTTTGATTTCAGGTACCATCCTGCTTGTATAAAAATGAAGGCTGAGGAAGCAAAAAAACTTGAGCACTTCTTCTGTGAAAGTTGTTCAGATGAAGAGCAGAAGAAGATGCAAACCTCTCATAGTGTTTCCAGACAAGCAGATACAAAGGTTTGTCAATTTTAATTACGGTGCTGATGTTGTGTTTGGGGCTGCAGATGTTTCCTTAAATTTGATCAAGAATTGACAAACCTGATGGAGTTTTGTTATGTGAGCAGAAAACAGTGAATTAGTTTTGACAGGTTCAAGAATATTGCTTAGGCGTGGTTATGTTTCAGGTTGACACGAAACGTAGAAGAAGGTGACAAAGGAGGAGCTGCATGCATCAAGAAAGACACGGACTTTGTTGTGTTTTTGCGTGTGTGTATGTTTGGGGTTGGCGTGGTAGTAGAAAGTGTTGGCGATGGTGGTCTGTAAATGCTGTACATTCTTATTGTTCTTGAGTTCAAATGAAATGGAGTAGGTGACAAACATTTTATTTGCCAAATATTGTCATATAGTTGAATTACTCTACATGCCATAACTAAAAGTAAATTATATTGATTTGATATTAGAAATGAGAAAATTGCATTAATCATTATTTTATACGACCTTTGCTTAATGCATAAATATAGATGATATATGCAAAATAAAGAAATGTATTTAGTAATGGATAAAATATGCTAAATAAGGGGTCGTCTAAAATAGTTGTATAGAATATTAAAATGAACATATAAGATACTTGTATAAAAAATATGAATAAATAAATCTATTTAGAACACTCGTCAAATAAATCATTACAACATTCAACTTATATATATATATTATTTTGGAATATAATTTATTTAAATACATCAAATATCACATTTCAAGAGTAAACACTTTCATCCTACTTTTGGATATTTCAAAGTATAATATGTATCTACTTTCTTTTAACATTCATTTTGAATGGAAAACATTACAAGTGTTTAAACCAAATTTGTTTAATGTGATAACTTAAATACTCTTTTAACATATCTACCTAAATTCATAACATTTTTTTTTTCCTTTGCTATCTCTCCTCTTAATTTTGCAGTTCCTCCATTATCCTCTTAATCTTCGTACAGTGACCTGAGTTCTTCAAAAACACGAAAATGCTAATTTGAAGAGATTATCGTGGTGAAGTCTTCGAACACTTGAAAGAACTTATAACGAAGATTTTATAACTGTCTATTACCTTTTAGTTACTTGACATCTTGTTAATTTTACCCTAGTGTTTACCTAATTTTTCTACAATAGTCGGTTACTAAGCGATGATGATAAGATTGTTTCGATTGGTACGATGTTAATTTTTTATCAGAGGAATTTTGCAAATGTGAAAAAAAAATTCCAAACCAACACTAAGAAGATTTCGGTAAAAAAACGTGCACCTACACCAACAAGACCAACACTTGTACCAGAAAGAAGAGTGACAAATATCATGTATTACAAGTAAGAAATTTGAAAACTCTAAGATATATACTTTATGATTTTTTTTATTTTTTTTAATTATAAATGTAATGAAAGAACTGAATCAAGGTACCACAAACTAGAATTTAGTAATTTTTCCGGATGGCCTAATTTTGGGATCTGAGGTGTAAACTATTCTTCTTCTGGGTAAACTGATAGTCTTGTTTGAGGACCAAAAAATAAAATGGACTTCAGGATGGATAGATTCTCGGATCCTGAAGTGGCATTATCTGATTGGCCACCAGACGTGGTTCCATCATTAATGTTTATGATTAAGAATCGGGAAAAGTATGGAATTGCACCCGGATGTTTGCCAGAATTGGTAACTGCACCCATGATGTTTGTTCTTACACCCATATGTTTGCACTTGTTTGTAATTGAGCATTTCCGTCCATTTCTCACAGTAACCGTTATATCTGACCTGGTATACCGAAAATACCCCCAGCCTTATTATTGAATTGGCACAGCCAGTTCTCCTTTCATACCAGCCAACTCTTCCCATTTCACTTCTCACACACCGCGTCTTTGAAGCTCCCACGTCCGAATCTGTATGTCAATACATCATGGGTGGTAAGTATGATGAATGCTCTTCTCGTTCTTCTTCCTCTTGGGCATCGAAGCCGAACATGACATCCATGGAACCTATGTGCTACTGCCAACTCCAAGATAACAGCGTGGACGAATAAAAATTTCGGTCGGGTGTTCTTTGCATGTCCAAGATACCAGGTAATGAAGCCAATTTCTTGTGTTAATTGCGGTTATATGACCGATTGGTCTACGGTGAACCAATTTGGGATTTTCTGAAACCCTAATTTCTTGTTACTACTATGAAGCCATCAAGTTTTTTGAAGAGGAGTTGCAATTTCTTTGCTTGGGCAGATCCACCTATGTGTGTGTATGGAAGGAGAGCCATGCCCAAGTTTATGTCAAAGGAATCCGAACTCAACAACCAAATTTTTGTGTTACGTAGCAGAAATCAGCAACATCTGTGTGTTATAGTGTTCTTAGTTTTCGTTGTTGCTGGACTTATGTTGAAGATGTAGCTGTGTTTAAAACTTTTGTTGTATAGTGTGTACGTTATGTACGTTGTCATTCAGTTGTACTTGATGATTGTTTAATGAAGACATTGTGGACCCATAAGTTGTGTACGTTGTTATTCAGTTGTACCTTATGTTTCGTGTAGTGTTTGGTTTTCCACCCTTATGTTTGGCAAAAAATTGGTAAACGCACCCATATGTATTGACATACAGCATACAAACTAACCTGTTATCCAACAGAACACAAACCAACAGAACACACAAACCAACAGAACACACAAACCAACAGAACACACAAACCAACAGAACACCAACAAACCTGTTTTAACCTAATATCCAACAGAACACAAACCAACAGAACACACAAACCAACAAAACACAAACAAACCTGTTTTAACACAAACGAAGGTTCCACAGACCTAATATCCAACAAGGTACTATCCAACACAACTGTTCAACCAACCTAATATCCAACAAAATGAAGTCACCCAACCTAACAAACCAAAATATCACTGCAACATCAGCGCACCGAACATACTACAAAATATCAGTGCACCTAACAAACATACTATCACTGAGTAGATCGTCGCCCAAACCGGGGTGAAGTGCGAGTACCCTGAACTGTCAACTTGGCCCTTCTTGTTCTCTTTGGAGGCTCCACATGCGGTTCTTCTACTGCTTCCATATGTTCGTCGGCCATTGGTGGGCGACTTGGTCGAACACTTTCCTCCATTGGGGTCTGACTTGCTGCAAAGGTGTCATCCTGTGGAGGCTGAACTGTTTCTTTTCATGCCCTTCATTCCCACTTTAAAGGTATGCATGATGATGATGATACACTTCCACTTCTTGCAGTATCGACTTAATTCTTCTTCCACAAATATTAATATTTCTGTTAGTTTATGTACATATCAAACTAATGCATAATGCTGTTCTTTTGGCTGTGCATTTGCAGGAAAGATGTGTGGTTCATGAAATTGGATCTTCAGTGGACTATCGAAAAATGACAGTGGTGTTGACTCTGCCCATAATCGTGATTCAGTAAACTTCCCTTTTACTGGAATTGGGGGACTGATATCCTTACATTGAAAATATTCAAACTGCATATGCTTCAAAAGGACTTGAAGTTTGAGGCCAATTCGAAAACTATACCTGATCATAATTCAAAACCTCTTCCGAAGCATGGTCAACAGCAGCAATAGTGCCAACGGGTTGACCCCGGAAGAACACCATAGATTTCCTAAGAGCATCCCAAGCCTCAGCAACCATTGGATGAGGTTCGAAGGAGTTGCGGGTTGAGGAAGCTGGAGTGTCGAACCCAGACCTTCCTCCTGGTGAATACGTGCAGCCCTTGTAAGCCCCTGTGAGAGCTCACTAAGGGACCTCTCATCAAACGATCTTTTGCGCTCAATATTGAGCTTTGGATTGTCAAGCAAGCGGGAAAGATCAAAGTCATCAATGTCGGGGATCGAGCAGTGAGAGCTCACCTTCCTGAGTCCCATTCCAGTTCCATCCATGGCTTATTACTAAATAATGTTCTTCTCTCAAAGATAAGTTGAGCTCTTCGTATATATTAGGTGGTGCCAGCAGATTATGATATCTAAGACACTAGAAAATGGATCAAAATGTGTAATGGGGTCAGGTCAAACATGTCCAGCTATTATAAAATAAAAATATAAACCATTAAAGAATTGGGGGACTGATATCCTTACATTGAATTACTTACAGGCTGAGCAAGGTTTCTACTTTGTTGGTAAAGACCGATCGGGTTTTCTTCTGCAAAAGTTCCATGAATTGATTGGGCGGGAGTCAGTTCCGACTCCACAAGAGGTAGAACTTTGCACTGATGGATGCACATATTTCCCTTTTGAAGAACTTTGCACTGAAATCGAAACTAAGAACAAATAAAACTATTGCACGCAAATCCTATTGCTTATCAAGATGAACAGATATGACGATAATGTGATAAAAGAAATTAACAGGTTGGTCAGGATTCGCAATCACTACCACAAAACAGTCAAGGAATCTTTCCTTCAATCTTCAGCATTTTCTCGCAAATGAAACATAAGCCATTATAGAAAATCCACTGAGCATAAGGATCCGGACCTTCAGTCGATGGCACAGAGTGAGAAAGTCGATAGCTGAAGATGCCGAATCGGTACCAGATGAATCAGGACGAGATACTTCATCGTTCGACGGAGAAGCAACGCCGGTTGCTGATGCCGGCGTGGTGGAGACCATTCGATGCCTGGAAGGCCTCGAGGGAGATTAGGTTTCTGTCGGGGCTTTTGGGAATGAAGAGAGTTCTAGTTTGCCTTAGGGAGAGGGAGAGTAGGTTTCAGTTTCACACGCCAAAGGTGATAATTTGCCTTAGGGGTAATTCGGTCATTTAACATGGCATCGGTTCGAATTTAACGACAACACGTGCCCTTCACGTGAGACTTAACGGGATTTTTTAACGTTGGGTGCAATGACCAACAAAATGAAACATACGGGTGTAAATAATTGCGGCAAAAAACATATAGGTCCAACGACAAAAAATTGCAAACATCCGGGTGCAATTCCATACTTTTTTGGCAACCGTTATAGTTTTTTATTTAATTGTTTTGCGCCACGAGTCTTAACAACCGCTACTAAGGAAGTAACTTGGTCCCTTAACGTGTAACAATTGCATAAATTGTATCCGACTATTGAGGATGTGCAGAATGGTCCCGAATTCTACCAGGAGGACTACAGTTACTTATTTTTCTCTATCAAGCCTCGCTATTCTGTAATCGATGAATTACCCGATCTGCTAGTGCAGCAGTCTTTGGGGGAATAAGGAAGAGAGATCTTTGTGTCTCCTTTTTTCTCCTGACAGTAATTTCCTCCTAATCGGTTTGTTCTATTAGTCGAATGTAAGTTGATTCGGCTTTCGTGATAGATTTCCCTTCTTATCGTTCATTGTGATGGATCGGATTGCTGTTGTGTCTTTCTCTAACGCGAATGCGAGTGTTTGTATTTCGGTGTTTGCAAATATATTTGATGTTCTCCGTCTGTTCGTTATGATTGATTGTCTGTTTTTTTCCTCAATATATATATATAAAGGAGGCAAGCTTTGACAGGTTTCACCGTTAAAATTGAAGTTGACAGGGAGATTGGATTTTCTCTCACGTTGGTGCGGTTATCTGCATTTGTAGTTCTGACCAGATAAAGATGAAGAACTGTGAGCGGATTGCCAGTATTGCATTAGCAGGTTTTCCTTCTATATTTTTTTTTAAAATTATTTGATGGGTAGCTACGATTTGCCGCCCTAAAACGCAGTGCGTGGTTCTTATTATTTTCTTACTAAGGAATTTCTGAAGTTGTATTTACTATTTACAAATGTCCTGTATTTATAATATGGGTATTGTCCTGTGACATTTCGGTTAGCAAGGAGCCAAGGATGTGTTTTGCTTAATCCATATTGTAAGCTATTTTTACTAAGCTGACCTTGCATTCCTAGAAAAAATGTTATTTCATATTGTCAAACTGAAATTGAACTTGGTAAGCGAAAACAATACAGATCATTGTATTTGTGTCACCAAATTAACAGTGGGTAAATTTGAAGTTTAAAGACCTTTTCATAGAAATTGGGTTATGCTTATGAAGTTTGAATAATGTGGAGTACATATGGGTTTAGGATGATTTAACGTACGTGGATCTTTTTTCTGTGCATATTTTAGTTTCGATTTTCCCCTCTAGTAAATGGAGAGGACAACCTGGTGCATTATTATTGAAATCAATGAAATGTTTACTCCTCTCAACATTCCGAAAGAGTTTTGTGTCACCAAATTTAGATCAACTTTACTTTCTTTTTGCAGGATTATCATTAGCACCACTAGTTGTGAAGGTGGATCCAAATCTAAATGTCATCTTGACTGCATGTCTCACAGTTTATGTAGGCTGCTACCGATCTGTCAAGCCAACACCACCTACAGTAAGTATTTAATATCTTGATTTTTCTTTATAACCTTGAACTTTCAGTTCACTCATTTATCTTGTTCCATCGTTGTAGGAGACTATGTCTAATGAACATGCCATGCGGTTTCCACTTGTTGGCAGTGCAATGCTCCTGTCTCTTTTCTTACTGTTTAAGTTTCTCTCAAAGGACTTGGTTAATGCTGTATTGACGTGCTACTTCTTTGTGCTGGGAATTGTTGCTTTATCGTATGTTCTTTTTCTATGGGTTTACACCTTCTTAGATACATAGTTGCATCTCTATTATACTTGAATCTATGTTTGCTTATTTTGTTTTTCATTGGCAGAGCCACACTCTTACCAGCTATTAAACGTTACCTACCTAAGCATTGGAATGATGACGTTATCGTATGGCGTTTTCCATATTTCCGCTGTATGTCATCTTCTCCAGTTATTTATTATAAAATAATAGGTTTGGTTTCTCTTTTAGTGTTTTTTTTTCCCTAGTTCCTTTTAAGTCCAATACTTCATTAAGGTGCCTGTTACTTCTCACAGATTCTGTTCCATATGCTATGCCTGATCGTCTTAACTTTTGCCACTGTACCGTTGCATTTCCATGTGAAACCCTCTAGCTCACATGCAAACCCCTTTTTCTGCTTGATGTTGAATCCAGATTAGACTAGTACTTTTAGCATTGACTGACATACTTTTTACTGGTCCATGATAATGTGGTGATAATTTGGTCGGTAACAATTTGCAGAAGCATAATTTCTATATATAACTCTCTATACAGCGTTGGAGATTGAGTTCACTAGGTCTCAAGTTGTTGCTGCAATTCCTGGAACTTTCTTTTGTGCGTGGTATGCTTCCAAGAAGCATTGGCTCGCTAACAACATCTTAGGTTTATCATTTTCCATTCAGGTACTATTTATTTGTATTTTAGTATTTATTTCTCTATAATTAAGTGCCTTTTCTCAAGCAGGAGAAAGTAAATATCTATTTGTACTACTATAAATAATCTTACAGAAATGCATCTGTAGTCTCATAGTTGTACCTTTTCATTTGAGCTCACCTCTTATTTATTGTAGGTGCATTTTTTTAATCCTCTATGGCGTTTTGACATTGATGATATTCTAGTTATATTATAATAGCTAATAAATATGTAATTTACAGGCAAACTTCATTACTGGTTCCATACTGTCTCTGAGATTTTGATTGCTCTTAATCAGTGTACTGTTTCACGTCTATGATTGCCCAGCTTTGCATGAATTTGTTAACATTTTAGATTTTAGCTTTAGAAAGACGTGTTAGGGGAATTTTTTATTGCTTGTCATCACCATAAACTTTTTCATGTAAAAGTATCTTGCAATTTTCGACAAATATCTGTTTACATGCAGGGAATTGAGATGCTTTCTCTTGGATCCTTTAAAACTGGTGCTATCCTGCTGGTAACATTAGCATTATATCTTGACAAAGCGTTTATGCTCATAACCTTGTTGTCTTTTTAGTTATTATTGTTATCCATCTCTCCCAGGCCGGACTTTTTGTATATGACATCTTTTGGGTTTTCTTCACTCCTGTGATGGTTAGCGTTGCAAAATCTTTTGATGCTCCTATAAAGGTCAGTTAGCCTTGACTTCTTACTTACCCTAAAATTGTTTATTCACTCTATTTGGTGATTCACTATCATTATTAGTCGGTAAGTTACTAAATGAATCAACCTTGCAGCTTTTGTTCCCGACTGCTGTTGCCGCAAGACCCTATTCAATGCTTGGCCTCGGTGACATTGTTATCCCTGGTAATCCAATCCAATTTAATCCAATTCCACTGCATTGTTGTGTATAGAAGTCATGGTTTTGGCAGCCACCAAGTCAGTAGTCTACTACTGCTAATAAATACTTGTTACACTTCCCCTATGTGTTAGGCATTTTTGTTGCCCTTGCACTGAGGTTTGATGTGTCAAGAAAGAAAGACAGCCACTACTTCAAGAGTGCATTTTCTGGCTATGCAGTGGGCGTCATTCTCACCATCATTATCATGAACTGGTTTGAAGCAGCTCAGGTGATTATTATTATCTTAATTTATGATATGGATGATCTCTGTTTATAGTTTTGTAATCCAATGGGTAGACTAACTCTTGTGTTTCCATCATATAACATGGATGAAACTGTTTCAGCCCGCGTTGCTGTACATCGTGCCATGTGTTATAGGATTTCTGGCTTCACACTGTGTATGGAATGGGGAGGTGAAAGAGGTTCGTTAGTCTTCATCTCCCACCTATCGTCATGATGATTATGATGCAGATGTGTGTATGAATGAATGAATGTATGTATTTGCAGTTGATGGCGTTTGATGAATCGAAGACAGCTGAAGAGACTACAGATGCAAAATCAGGCAAACACGAATGACAGCAATTCTCATTCGGCTTTTAAGAAGAACATGAGGTTGGAACAGATTTTGGGATTAAATGAATAATAATAATAATAATTAATTGAGTATGATCTAATATAGCGCTTCGTATTCCACGTGCCTCCGCCGCATGAGAACTCCTCTCTTCTCTCTCCCCTCGCTGGTGGTGGATGGAGTCGGCGACGCTTACGAACCCCACCGGCTTAAACATATCTATCTATAAGTCGAGGAACGTTACATGTACATAAGAAGACCCCTCCGTCTTCCTTGATTTGGGTTTGGGTCTCCAAGTGGTTCGTGATGGTGGCGGTGATGGAGAAGCTTGAAATAGCCGAAGCAATGGCAGCTCAGTCTTAGACTTTAAGAAGTGATTCTAAGACTGCAAAGAAGGAAAAAAGGTGAATCTATCGATGATTGTCAGCAATAAGATATGTTGCCACACGTAAGATGTCACTATTGTGATGTCCTAGTTTGAAGAGTAACTTGTTGAGTGGTGCACCGTTAAAGGATAAGACATATCTGATCACAATTGAAAAAGAAGAATGTAAAATTTATGATTACTTCGTAGCTCAATTGCTTAATTCAGTTGAATTCAAGCAGGTTCTTGTGAAGTTGTTCTAAGTTCTATTCTCATACATATATGTAAAATAATAATAAGTATAAAAATAGTAAGTATTATTATTAATTAAACAAATAAAAATAACAAATATATTGCAAGAAATAAAAACATGCGCCTGAGGCCTAACTAACTGGAGCTGACTGAAGTGCACTCTGCTCAGTTCCTTCGAACACTTTCACTTTCTCTTTCACTTTCCAGAACTTTGTTACTGTCCCCTTACTCTCTCCTCTCCTCTCCTCTCCGCAGTAATGGTAATGGTAATGGTAATGGTGGAGAGTTCTGATCAAGCTTTTCTCCACATTCTCTCCTCTTCTTCCTCTCTCACCGCAGTAGCCACGCTAGAACCGAATACCTGTCTTCCGCCCTTCATATTGAGCTTTCGCTGATTCCGCTTCCAATCGATTCTCCTCCAGTGCCGCCGCCGACTTCCTAGTCTTCCACCCGCATTTTCACTCCATTTGACTTCAATTGGCCGTCTGTATGCTTCTGGATTGGCGATTGGCCTTGCGATTGTTATGGTTGATTTGAATTTAGGCACTGCTCGGATTCGTGAGCGTGGAGCTTGGCAGACACTGTCGGTTGGGGACCTAGTGGACGGACGCTAGAATGAGAGATTTGGGAATAGTGCCTGCTGTTTAGATTCCTCTCAAGGTTGTGGAGGGTGGAGGGTTCGTCTGTTATGTTGTCTGCGACTGACAGGATGGCTTCGGATCTTAACCGTACGGGTCCCATTGAAAGAGATACTGAGCAGGTAATAATCATTTCTGATTCGGTTAACTCTTCATGTACTCATAGCTGTTCAATCGTATATACCAATTATTTAGCCGAATGACTTCTCTCAAAGCCTTTCACTCGGTTCCTGTTAATTTTCTTCTATCTTTTGAGTTATCTGACATTATATTGAGTATATAATCGCTGTCTCGAAGCAAATGCATTTGTTTTGAAGATATAATATTGAAGATGGGATAAAGTCAATTAAGGAACTTCTAGAGACTCTGGCCAGGATAGATTGCATTCTGTTAGACTGAATTAGGGACCTTGAACTGCTAGGTACTTCCATCCCCTTTCTGGATTAGTCGCACAGAAAGTATTGTAGTGGTAGGCTCCACGTGAAGCTTTTCTACTGAAATCTTTCGTGCCAAATCAATCTTAGCGTCTATCTACTTTCGTGAGTGAATAGAGAAACAGGAAGTCTTGTGACTGAGTGAGTGATATGTGCAGTTTAGGTGCACCATGCAGCATCTTTGATTTTCACTTTTTCGCTTTCTCTTGGAAGTGGAAAGTTCTTCATTGAGTAGTTTAGGAGCTTTACTGAAGATTTGGCAATCTTTTGGCTTCACGATTTGTTTCATATTTCCTTTGTACTGTATCTGTCTGTTGTCGTAGGTATACTCAATCTCTTTGATCTGAAATTGGTTTGGTTTACCATTGTGTATGTAGTAACTCAAGTTGACTGATGCAAGTGTTATTGGAAGTGATCTTTAGAATTTCCTATCTCAGATCTGCCTGCGATATTTATTGTTTAGTGCCTAGCGCTATTTTTTGTTACCATATTGAAGGGTGTCAGTACTGATACATCGGTTGTGTTACTTGTTTAGTTGCCTGGTTTGATAAATGGGAGAAGTGGATCTTCATGGTCACATATAAATTCTTATAGCTCTCTAGAGTCCCTTAATCTGATCTAGAAAACTGCCAGTGAGAGTCCTTCCTGTGGAGTTAAACTTTGAGAGCCAGTCACATAAATAAAAACGGGACATCTATTTTTCAAGATTTTTTTTTCTCTGGTTCCTTAATGAATAGAAAGAACCTATCTGTGGGGGTAGGTAGCTACCCCACTGTATAGTGACTATTCTCCTTGATTGGTAAGTGTGCTTCCCATACTTATGCAAGGCTGTTGCATTTTTATTCTACAGGCCATTACTGCTTTGAAAAAAGGTGCGTATTTACTAAAATATGGAAGGAGAGGGAAGCCCAAGTTCTGTCCTTTCCGTCTTTCCAATGTAAGTATAAAAGGTATTTACTTTGTGGATTCTGATAAGTAAAATTTATGAGAAGTAATAGACTATTTATCCTATTTTTTAGGATGGGTCTGTTTTGATATGGTTCTCAGGGAAGGAGGAGAAACACTTAAAACTAATTCACGTGTCAAGAATTATATCTGGACAGCGCACGGTAAATTTCCAGGCAAACTTGATAATTCTGGTCAATGATTTTCGCTAAGAAGATTGTTTTCCTTTTTCTCTTTGTAGACCTGTTTTGTCTGTTCTCTAGATGATAACTTTGTTGCACTCTCTGACATCAATAGGTGTAAAACTGTAAATGTATTTCACATTTGTATCCCTCTGAGCTCTGACTGGTAGAATAGGTCAATTCCAACTTTTTATCCACATCATATTCGGCTCTCAAATCCAGTTAGTCAGTATCTGTATCTGAAGCTCCAATGCATCTTATTGTTTAAGCAACTCCATTTTCAGGATGCCATGCATTCTTTCAATTCTACTATTTCAGAAAGTAGAAATCCATCGTAGAGAATCCATTGATTTCGTGCTGATTATTCTGTCACTTTGCAGCAGATTGCTCTGTACACTCACAATACTCAACCCTTACTTTCTTGCAGCCAATATTTCATAGGTATCCCAGGCCTGAGAAGGAATATCAATCATTTTCACTTATTTACAGTGATAGATCACTGGACCTGGTGAGAATTTTGATTCTAGAAGAATCCTTATCTCTATACGGTTATAACTTAATACTATACATGATTTTTCTTTTATACACGTGTGCATATATATATATATATATATCTTTTAATGAGGTGATCCGACATTTTAACTAGATTTGCAAGGATAAAGATGAAGCTGAGGCATGGTTTAGCGGATTAAAAGCATTGATTTCACGATGCCATCAACATAAATGGAGAACAGAATCAAGAAGCGACGGAATTCCATCTGAAGCAGATAGTCCTAGAACATACACACGTGGAAGTTCTCCGTTGAATTCCCCATTTGATATTAATGATAGTTTTCAAAAGGTATTTTTCTTGCTTCAATATGTTCATGTATTCTCCTCATCCTTAGTTGGAATCTCTGTTAAGAGGAGTTTTTTTGACATAGGATAATGGGAACCACCTCCGCCTTCAAAGTCCATATGGCAGTCCCCCTAGGAATGGTCCAGATAAGGCCTTTTCTGATGTAATGTACGCGATTCCTCCAAAGTTTTTTTTTCCTTCAGATTCTGCTAGCGCTTCTGTTCACTCTTTGTCCTCTGGAGGCTCAGATAGCTTACATGGTCAAAGGGCAATGGCAATGGATGCTTTCAGAGTTAGTTTGTCGAGTGCGGTAAGTTCATCAAGCCATGGATCAGGTCATGATGATGGTGATGCCTTGGGAGATGTTTTCATTTGGGGTGAAGGCACTGGAGATGGTGTTGTGGGAGGGGGAACTCATAGAGTTGGAAGTTGTTTAGGAATAAAGATGGATTCCTTGCTACCTAAGGCTTTGGAATCTGCTGTAGTACTTGATGTTCATAACATTGCTTGTGGTGGAAGGCATGCTTCATTGGTAACTAAGCAAGGAGAGATTTTCTCATGGGGAGAGGAATGGGGAGGCAGGATTGGGCATGGTGTAGATTCTGATGTTCTGCATCCAAAGCTGATTGATGCTCTGAGCAGTACCAGTATAGAGTTGGTAGCATGTGGCGAGTATCATTCTTGTGCTGTAACTCTTTCTGGTGACCTCTACACTTGGGGCGACGGGGCTTATAATTTTGGTCTTCTTGGCCATGGAAATCAAGTGAGCCACTGGGTGCCAAAAAGAGTGAATGGACCCTTGGAAGGAATACATGTTTCATCTATTTCTTGTGGGCCATGGCATACTGCAGTGGTTACATCTGCTGGCCAGTTATTTACATTTGGTGATGGGACATTTGGGGTGTTGGGCCATGGAGATCGGAGAAGTGTCTCAATCCCAAGGGAAGTAGAGTCCCTTAAAGGGCTTCGTACTGTCCAAGCAGCTTGTGGGGTTTGGCACACATCTGCAGTGGTAGAAGTCATGGTAGGCAATTCTAGCTCAAGCAACTGTTCATCAGGAAAGCTCTTCACTTGGGGAGATGGAGATAAAGGGCGTTTGGGGCATGGGGACAAAGAAGCAAAGCTTGTCCCGACCTGTGTAGCTGCTCTGGTAGAGCCTAACTTCTGTCAAGTCGCCTGTGGCCATAGCTTGACAGTTGCACTAACTACATCTGGTCATGTCTATGCAATGGGTAGTCCGGTTTATGGACAGCTTGGAAATCCTCATGCTGATGGAAAGATCCCCATCCGTGTACAAGGTAAACTCACTCACAGCTTTGTGGAGGAGATTGCATGTGGTGCTTATCATGTTGTTGTATTGACTTCAAAAACTGAAGTTTACACTTGGGGCAAGGGATCAAATGGTCGTCTAGGCCATGGGGATACTGATGATAGGAATTATCCTACAATAGTGGAGGCGCTCAAAGACAAGCAAGTTAAGAGCATTGCTTGTGGTAGTAGCTTTACAGCAGCTATCTGTCTTCATAAATGGATATCAGGCATTGATCAGTCCATGTGTTCGGGCTGCCGCCTGCCATTCAATTTCAAAAGAAAACACCACAACTGCTACAATTGCGGACTTGTTTTCTGTCATTCATGCAGTAGTAAGAAGTCTATGATGGCTTCCATGGCACCAAATCCACACAAACCTTATCGTGTATGTGACACTTGTTTCAATAAACTGAGGAAAAGTATTGAGACTGAATCGAAGCCTCAGTTGTCCATGATTAGAAATGGGGGGTCAAGTTTGTCTGCTAATGACTTGACTGATAGGGATGAGAAGCTTGATACCAGACCTCAAACTCAACTTGCTAGATATTCATCCATGGAATCCCTAAAGCAAGTAGAAAATCGAACATCCAGGAGAAATAAAAGGCTGGAGTTCAATAGTAGCCGCGTCACACCTGTGCCAAATAGTGGCTCCCAGTGGGGAGCACTCAATATCTCAAAGTCCTTGAATCCAGTCTTTGGATCATCCAAGAAGTTCTTTTCTGCCTCAGTTCCTGGTTCAAGAATAGTCTCTCGAGCATCATCACCAATATCAAGACGAACAAGTCCTCCTCGTGCCACTACACCAACCCCAACTCTTGGAGGAATTGCAACCCCCAAACTCTTCATCAATGATGCTAAGGTGGAGAATGATGGCCTCAGCCAAGAGGTTGTCAAATTAAGAGCACAGGTAAACTTATGACAGCTTTTCTAAACTCTGTTGTAAAAGCACCTGCAAGATTGTTTATTGCCCAAGTTATTGGTGTGACCATCAATTTTAATTGTTCTTTTATCAACCCATAATAGGTGGAAAGCCTTACTTGCAAATCCCAACTCCAAGATATCGAGCTGGAAAGAACTACTAAAGAGCTGAAGGAAGCAATAGCAATAGCTGGGGAAGAGACGGCAAAATGCAAGGCTGCTAAGGAAGTAATCAAGTCTCTTACAGCCCAAGTAAGATCGAAGTTTAAGTTTCTAACTTCTTCTATGTACGTTTATCCTATTTGTAGATATGGTGAGCTGATTCTCTTCTTAGTATTTTGGAATAGTACTTTATAAAATTGGTAACATGATATTAGTTAAAAATCGGCAATTTTTACAATCTTGATCAGCCAGCCTTCCCCTTAGTTTAATACCGTTTGAGATTCTTCATGTGGGCTATTTACTTGCTGAAAGGAGCATTATTAAAAATCATAATGATCAATTTTGTTCTGAGCCTTTTCTTCTTTATTTTGCTAATTGGATAGTTGAAGGATATGGCTGAAAGGCTTCCTGTTGGGGGAACTCGGAATGTAAAATCTCCTACTTCTACTACATCCTCAATCTCCCCTCCCACCGCTTCAAGCGACATTTGCAACACTGCAGTAGACCAATCAAATGGCTATGTGGCATATCAAGATGCTGAATCAACCATGTCAAATGTCTCCACCACCTTGAATGGATTAGCCACACCGAGTCTCCATTTAGGTTATGCAAAACAAGGCAATTCTGAAGCATTAAACAGAAATGGTGTAAAAACTAAGGAACGTGAATCTCGAACGGAAAGAGAGTGGGTTGAGCAAGATGAGCCTGGTGTGTATATCACCCTTACCTCCTTGCCGGGAGGTGCAAAAGATCTCAAACGAGTTCGATTTAGGTACGTTGTGGTAACAAATTTAGTCTTCCTTCTTCTGCTTACTACTTGTTTACCTACTATTGTGTTGTTGTTGTCTTTCATCCTCCTTGGTCACTAGTCACTAATCCATATTTGGATGTGATGCAGCCGAAAGCGGTTCAGCGAGAAGCAAGCAGAACAATGGTGGTCAGAAAATAGGGCAAGAGTATATGAACAATACAACGTTCGTGTGGTAGACAGATAATCAAGTATCGGTGGTGGAAGTGAAGAGTAGTGTCCTCCTCCTTAAACAGAGAATTCACAAAATTTAATTAGATGGGTTGGATTGTTTGGGCGGAAGAAAGAATATGAATATAATGTCTCGTCTGGGCAACAACTCTATATCAAAGGTTTTGATCTAGCAAAGATTTGGTACAAAGGATTTAGGGAAACGATAGAGTTGGGTCGTGTTTTGTTGCTTCTAATTTTTTCTGATTAGTATTTTATTTTTCCATTAATGGGGTTATTTCACCTGGAGGTGCGTGAGAGAAGTGTAAAAATTGATTGGTAGTTATTTCATCTTCTCCTTCTCCTTGAGTAGGTTGTGTGGTCTCTGTAAATTCATGTAAAATTACTTGTGCAGAAATGTCTCCTCTACCTCCCTGTGTATCCAAAACAATGAGTGCTGTGTTTGCTTGAAAGTTTGTGAATATCGAATAGTAGTAGTAGTAGTAGGTAGTTGTGTTCCTTCCTGCATGAGGCTTTAATTTATTATCATCCCTTACTGTCTTGAATTGATTGAGCTCATTATTAACAGATTTTTTTTTTTTTTTCTCTTGCTAGGACTCTAAAGAATGAATGTTGAGAAGAACAAAGAGAGAAACTGGAGTCGTTCGGTTCAGCGCTTCAAATTGTCTCTCGGTTTCTTGAAACCTGACAGACGTAGTAAGGAATGGTGATAGAGGGTCTGTCCTCTCTGTTGAAGACGTGCATTGCTAACAAGTCGTTGTCTCGGGGGAAGCTCATCCATCAGAAGATACTATCCTTAGGCCTGTGCGACAACATCTTCCTCTCCAAATCCCTCATCAACTTCTACTTCTCCTGCCATTCCTATGATTCCGCTAAGCTTGTCTTCCAAACCACAACCTCAGACATCATCCTCTGCAACAGTCTCATTGCCGCTTATGCCAAGAACTCCATGTTCGTCGATGCCCTTGACCTTTTCCACAACATCGCTCCACTCAGACCTGATTTTTACACTTATCCCAGTGTACTCAAGGCCTGCGGTGAGCTGCGTAGGATTCATGATGGGGAAACTCTGCACGCTCAATTGGTGAAGCTCGGGTTGATGTCGGATGTAGCCATTTCCAGCTCCGTGGTCAGGGTTTATGCAAAATGCAGTATGTTTGATAGTGCCACGAAACTGTTCGATGAAATGACTGAAAGAGATGTGGCTTGCTGGAACACACTAATTTCTTGCTATTATCAAGGTGGGAGAGCTGGGGAAGCCCTGGGGTTATTTGAAAAAATGAAGAAAGCAGCAACTGCTGCAGCTTCTTCTGGAGGATATCCTCAACCTAATGCCATCACGTTCACCATCGCAATTTCTTCATGTGCTAAGACTTTGGACTTGGAAAGGGGGAGGGCTATTCATAAAGAACTGGAGAGCAGTGGGTTAAGATTTGATGATTTTATTAGCTCTGCCCTTGTCGACATGTACGGACAATGCGGCGATTTGGAAATGGCTAAGTCGATCTTCGAGCAAATCACTCGAAAGAACATCGTTGCCTGGAATGCCATGATCTCAGGGTTTGCTCTAGAAGGTGACAGTGTGTCGTGTGTTAAGATGTTGGAGAGAATGAAGAGGGAGGGAATTGAACCGTCTTCAACCACCTTAACCAGTGTCGTAACAGCTGCTGCAAGGTCAGGAAAGCTGCAACACGGTCAACTTATACATGGGTACATCATACGTAGAAGAAATGATGAAGACGACATCATCCTCAACTGTTCTCTTATCAGTTTCTATTTCAAGTGTGGAAGGGTTAAATTTGCAGAAAATGTTTTCAGAACAATGCAGCAGAAAACAAGCATCAACCCCTGGAATGTGATGATCTCAGGACACATTGCAGTAGGCAATTACTGCGAGGCTATAGAGATGTACGAGGAAATGAAGAGTGTCGGTACTGTCAGGTCTGATGCAGTCACATTTTCCAATGTCCTGGCAGCTTGTGCTCAGCTTGCAAGCTTAGAAAAGGGTAAGGAAATACACCAGCAAATAATCTTTGTTGATGATGATGATGACACAGAGAATAACATTTTGATGGGGTCAGTCCTGGACATGTATGCAAAGTGTGGGGCTGTGGATGATGCGTATTATGTTTTCAAGAAACAAGTAGAAAAGAAGAGTTCGTGTAGGGATGTGAAATTGTGGACGTCTATGATTAATGCATATGGTGCTCACGGTCGAGGTAGGGAAGCCCTGGAGCTCTTCTGGAGCATGAGACAGAGAAATATCGAACCAGACAAGGTTGTTTTTCTAGCTGTTTTGTCTGCCTGTAGCCACGCTGGACTGGTAGATGAAGGATGTTTGATTTTTAGCCAGATGGTTGGAATCAGACCAGAACGTGAGCATTACTTGTGCTTGATAGATTTGCTTGGACGTGCAGGTAGGCTTCATGAGGCATACAAAATTATCCATCTCTACCAAGCCGAGATCATGGGAGGAGACATTGAGTTTCTGAGCACGCTCTTGTCTGCCTGCTGTTTCCACCACAATGAGGAATTAGGAGATGAGATTGCAAGCGCAATAACCCAGTTAGATGATGATCCGAGTATTATGTTGTCTAACGTGTATGCTTCTGTGAAGAGATGGGATGAGGTTCGAGATGTGAGATGGAAGATGAAAGAGTTGGGTTTGAGGAAGAATCATCCCGGGTGCAGTTGGATAGAGATCCATCAGGAGATCCATTCATTTCTTGTACAAGATAAGTCGCATCCAATGGCTGAAGCACTCTACCATTCTCTCCATACTCTTAGCTCTCACATGATGGATCATAATGATAAACATGTGAATTGCTGCTGCTTGTTGCTTGCATCAGGACATACAAAGTCTCAGGTAATAAATACTAATAATGTATACTTCATATAAATAAAAGTTGCATATTATAACGAATTGCACGTAGTTGAAGTAGGTGATTTATATACATATTACAATTTGATTGGTTGTTACTTATCTCTGCATTTTATTCTTACACACGCACATATATACATATATTTATTTGCTTTTCGTGTCTCCGTGGGTGGGAGACATACTATTTATCCCCACCAACAATTAATATTTTGCGAGCAGTGATTATGCCATCATCGGCTTTATGCTGGAGAATTACTTGAGTTGAGTGGAGAATTTTGCATCAAAAGAGTAATTCGGGCTGAAAGATTTGGAACACGCTGATTATAAATATATTTTTTTTCAAAATAAATCAAGTTGAACAAAAGTGGGTTAATAATAATATAACTTGAGTAAGAACAATTAGATTTGTGAATTTAAGAGAAAATAATCTGTCAATAACAGAAAGGGTGACTAGGGTTCATGCCTAAATCTGCCACTAGCATTGGATGAATTGGTCTTGGTCGAGGACCGAGGCCAACCGGGTGGTCCTTGATTAGGAACCCTGGTCAGACTCATGGTTTCTTTCTAAGTTGAAATAAAATAAAGTTCTGTAATTTTTAAAAAAAATGATATTTTAATGGAAAATTCTAAAAGGGGCAAAAATGGAACTATAAAAGGGCCACTAATTGAATTTATGGTAAATTTATAGGGTTATTTTTCCATAAAAAAACATAAATGTGGGCCAACTCAACATCAGCGCAAACTTACAGGGGCAAAATACAAATTTTCTCCAAAGGAGAATTGGCAGCTGAAGAAATAACAAACTTAATTTTTGGCTGCACCGGGTGTCCAAACGAGCATAGCAAAATTGCTCAAAAACAGCAAAAATCATTTTTTCAGGGGGGTATCTTCATGATCCAGGTGCACACAACTTTTGTCAAAATTCAATAATGAGTAATATGACTGTTAAGGAATTAGAGAGAAAATGGCTACACCCGGTGTACAACCAACTTCATTAAAATGACACCAAAATGACAAAATTAATTCTTTTGGGGGGGATTATCTCTTCACCCGGTGCATCCAACTTTCCAGATAACTTTTATTATCACTAACTACCTTGTAGAATGTACTAAAAATAATTTCCATTTATGCTACTTTACGCAATTAATTAACATTTAATCTACTTTGGCCCCTTATATTAGCGTCAATATTAAGATTATTTTGTTTTTTCTTCCAACCCCCAATCTCTCTACCCGTCCCCCCCCCCCCCAAAAAAATAAAAAATAAAAACTTTCGCCCTTTGTTTTCATCTTATTGTTTCACGTCCAAAATTGAAAATTCTACTTGATATTTTTCCAGAAATTACAGAATGGTCATCAATGTTTTATTTTTTTTATTTCAGAAAATAATCTTAGGCCGAATATTCACTCCAAATAAATGCCTTTATAGGAGTCGCATTTTCTTAATGTTAGCCCTTTTCGGATTTGCATATGCGAGTATTACAAGCTCTTCTCAAGAAATGAAACGTAATCAACAACAGTTACTTGATGAATGGTTTACAACATCGAATCATACTCCATAACATTTGCCCGAGCCATGAAGAACTAATCAACAACAGTTATTTTATGTAAAATCATGGAGTCTTTAGGTTACACAGAGGATTACTTTAAACATCCTAAAATTCCAACCAAAGTCCGCATTCCAGCATCCAATGGCTTCTCTGATAACCAATGGATCCATGTAACAAGATTACACAAAATCAAATACAACTCTTCGATATTGAAATGGAATTCACAAGAAAGATTAGTTACAACTTAGCTCGGGATACATAGCCTAGTATGGATATGCAGAGACTGCTCTGAGTTCTTTGAAACAGCTATTTGCCTATTTCACAGTATCAAAAAGCAAAGGAATAACTTGCCTGCTGAAAGCATACAATATAATATGCGACAAAGGCTTTCAACTACTATCATCACATGGATCGATGTAAATAATGTTTTGTTCCTAAACCAAAGCAATAGGAAAAATAAAGAAAGCAACCCATAAAGAGTATATTATCAATGAAGATATATCTGTGCAAATTTGAGAAAGGATATAAATGTATGCTCCAAGGATTAGATTGAATCCTCTACGATGTCAGTATCTCGTTCACCTGATCAGTCAAGTTTTTCAGCCACTAGTCCTGCAAATCACAAGTTGTGTATGAAGACATGACAACATCAAGAAAATCGACTTTCTCTATAAAAAAAAGCATCCATTCTGAGATGTTGCATTGGAATCGATCCATCTCCCGATGTCTGCAACGTTGGCCCTTTTGAAAGTTGTTCGAAGAGTTTGTACTCTATTGCAAAATGACAAATACCTATATAAACGATGAAGCATGTTGTATAAGTGGGCAATATCTGGGATTGGAAAAATAATGGGTTTATTTCAGATAAAATAAAGCTTAACAAAGTTCACAGCTAGGGAGGAGTTATCTATACCAAGAAAGCAATTGTGATCAACAATCAACTTCTTTTCTGATGATAAAAGGTCAATAATATGACGAAACCCAATTGATGCATTGATCTTCGCCTCTGCAGCCTTGTGATTATCACCCATGACGTCTTTCTACAGTATAAAATGAAGAAGATTAGTTATTGTCCGGTATCAAATCTATGAAGATAATCATATATTTAATTCCCCTCAGTGTTCAAGGCTAACCTTAGGAGATTCTGTGTCATTATTTTCTCTTCTTTTCCCCCCTCTAATGGATGGTAATTCAATTCAGAAAAAATAAACTTACCTCAAGAAGTTCCTTATCTTCTTTGGATGAAATATACACAACAATGTGTTGCACAAATTAACCTTGAGAATTCAAACTGATATATGTAAGATCTTCCAACTGCTTAAATGTCACCTGCATTTAACCTCCATAAATCAATAATAACACGTGTAACACGTAATGCAATTTAGCAGAAGCAGAAAGCACGGCTTTACGATGGAACTACTTTAGAGGTAGCCAAAAGATATATGAGAATAAATAACTCAGTTTCATATTTAACAGGTGCCGCTGACCAATTTTGGTACTTTTTACCTCACAGAATAACAGAATCGATGCAGCATGATAAGGAATTTATCTATTACCTGCTGAACCAACCTCAGCTGATGGGCAGTGAATCCACTCAAACTGACTGCTGGACGCAAGTTATAGAAACGGGTTTTAAAGTGTTTTTCTGAGCCATGAGATCATTCATGGGACGGGGTAATGCTACTCAACAAGGAAGCATGCCATTCCTTCAATTTGTTTTTAATTCTCTCTGTGGCGAAAACATCTGTCATATTGACCAGGGCTTATCGCCAATGTCCTTGAATTTATTCGGCAAATGTGATGACTCATCGAGACTGCCTAAGTAGCACGTTTTCCTGTTCTCGGGATAAATAAGATATTCCTGAGGTTATTTAACAACTTTAGTAATCTTAGAATAATACATCAGCAATCATAGCACAGAACAAAACACAAATCAAAAGATGAAGATTCTTTAGTAAGCATCTTAGCGGTTTTGTATTTCCAACAATATTCTGAATCTATTTGAAGCTTTAGCTCATAAGTTTCAGCTTATCTTTCGATATACATTCAGCAGATTGCAGTCTCAGCAGAATTAACAAATCATACTACTAGCATGCAAAAGATTTAACTGCTCCTCTGATACAAAAAGGGGAAGTGATGGACGTATTTTAGCTTGTAGCTACTTCATGGAATTCATAACTCCTTAAGAATGGTAACAAAGGTAAATTGAATGACAAACAAATAACAAAGAGAACATCATTAATCATACACGGTTTGCATTCCATACGAAGCTTCCCAAAATTCCAGAAATTAACAGTTTAACCAACAATTTTTGCATGGCATTCTTAAGGTGGGAACTATCCCTTGGAGCAACCTTTTTAACAGAATTAGTGGTATTACCTTCACGTATGCACTCATTGAAGTCAAACTGATACTTGACCAAGAAGTCAATCGATGACCACGATCCATTATCTGTAGCCACGATCCATTGATCAAACTCAATTTAATAATTAAAAACACACAAAGATTTCAGACCTTAAACTAGGCACATTGAGAGGCGAGGACGAGGCACTGGGAGGCACGACTGTAGGAGGCACTTTGGAAGGCATGGCGAGAGGAACTGCGGGAGGCACGGCGAGGTGGTTGTAGGAGGCACTTTGGGAGGCATAGCGAGAGGAAATGCGGGAGGCACAGCAAGGCACTGCGATATTCAAGCTTGTTCGTGTATTTTGGCATCGCTAAAGAGCGCATCATTTAATAGAACCCACGACAACTATCTCAGGGTCCAAATGGAGGAGTTGTTCACATGAAAAATAAGCACTCTAACACATTATTTCTGCCTTGAGCTTGCCACAGTTTTGACTAGACTACTGAAGACAAGTAGAGACTCACCGATTAACAATGAAGCAGAGATTCTCCCTGTCCCAGCGCCTAAGGGCACACCCCGAACTGAACAACGGCAAACTTCTCCGCCGAGTCCTTTAATTTTAGCCAGGTATATCTCGAATTCAAATGAATCTCTCCACGGCGTGCTAACAACACCATTCATCTCCAGGTCAATCGCGACGAAGTCAGCCTCCTCCCGAACATGGCCTCTCAGAGAATCTATCTCTCGCTCGAAGTTGGATCTGTCCACGGTTTTAATAGGAAATTCAGAAGGGGTCGACGAGGTTTTCGTCAGCGAACGCGCCAGAGCACCCTGACGGAGGTCCGCCGATTCATTTCACGAGCATGATTTGGCGGGACGACGGTGGAGCCGTTTCCGTTTGTGAAGGAACAAAGGTAAACATCAACAGCTGTAAGACACCGTTGTTTGTTTAAAATAATAATAATAATAATTTGTTATGGGCCGAATTGGAGCTTGAATGACTCTTTTACCCGATTTGGGCCGATATTGTATAGAAAAATGATTGAACTCTAGTTTCTTTACTTTTTGCCACATTTAATTCTGTACAGCAATACCACAAGAGCATGTGTAATTCTGTACAGCAACTTGCAAGGTTAGTGTGTGTGATAGACTGTTGTATTTCAGTGTATATTCTGCTGCAGTATTAGACTCTAATCTAGAAGTACTCCGTAGATATTCTGCAATCTTCCGAAACCTTCTCAAGACTTCTTACCATTCCTAGCACTCCATCATCAACCCCCGAACGTCGAATCCTCAAAACCAGTTCTTCTAAGAATTGGCATCTCCTCAGCAACATCCCCACAAAACGGAGATCTATATGTCCGTGGTGAGGAGCTAGTGTAATCTTCTTCATATGACATAGATGTGCTGAGTCAAGCAGATCATACAAGCGAAGTGGGGTGTGATGCCAACATCCCTGCCCACCATCATACATACAACTGCTGTTCATAACTGATAGTAATCTGCATATTGCCGTAATCCAGAAACAAATACAAATGCAGCAAATATAAAACTTTACGGAATCTCCACAATATGTGACATTTAGAGTGGGAGCCTGAAAACAAATTACATTTTTAGGAAAAAGGTGGTTGAGTGAGAAAAGGTTCAATATATATATATATATGCATATATTGATGATAACGTGTGTTACCTGAAGAGTAAGCATCTGTAGTGAAGGAGAATTTCTGAGCAATGTCTGAGCTGTTATATTCAATGACTTGAGCCCATAGATGCATAATTCAACCATATTATCAAACTGGCGAAGTCTCGGGATCCTGCTTGATTCACCTAAAATCTGAGATGTGTATTAAAACACACAAATTTAAACATAACATAACATAACCATTGAAATAAACGGGTGTAGTATACCTCGGCAGAGTAACCAGATAAAGTTAACCTCCTCGTGCTGGAGAGACTGTTGAGAAGCGTAACCGCAGAGTTTGGGTCTGTTAGCCTAGAGAAACCAAGTATTGCTTGTTCCAGCTGGTTGGAGTGCCCCCCAGATACCATGATTTCATGGTCTACTGCTCCAACATACTTCAGCTCCTTAAGATTCTCACAGTGGATCAACAAATCAGGCAATAGAGAAGGATACTCCTGAGTTTTAACAAAAAGCCTTTGAAGGTTAGGGACAGAAAATGTGACACATCGTGTTCTGTATTTTCCCCAGCAGCAGTAGCTGAGAGTCAATTCCTCAAGTATCGGACAAGAAGAAATCAGTTTCTGAATTGATTTCCCATCTTCCGTTTCAACAAACTTAAGGTGTAAGCCCTTAAGTCTTGGAAGAGAGATGGAATCAGGTAATTTGAGTGTATATGCGTAAAGTTCAAACCTCACTAATGTTTCCAGTCTAAAGATGTCGTAGGGTAGTACATAGGATGGAGGGCATTTGTCGGAAAGATCCATACAAAGTTCCTTCACTTGGTCCTTTATCGCAACCATAATCAATGCATTCAAGCGATCATGATCACGATGATCTTGACAATACTCAATCACAAGTTCTTGTGCGGTGGAGTGATCGCGTAGAGTGCAGACTCTGTCCGCAAATTGATAGAAATTCGTTATCCTAGAATTTTCTTTGAAAATCAGACAAGGCATGGACCTCCATAGATGTTCCCATCTTCTAGCTAAGATACAAGTTCTTATGGCCTCATTGATTGGGAGCAAAACCATTATCTTGTGAAGAACTTCATCAGGTAAGTCACATAACCGAGTCGAGGCATGATCAAATTCATCACCATTATTGTCTCCTCTGCCCTTTTTACCTGATGTAGATTTCATCCCATCATCCATATATTAACAAAACAAGTTCATAAAGACAGTTCTTGTTACTGTAAACCCTAAAACTTTTGATCAACTAAACTACAGCAAACCATTTGATTCGAAAATTAGCGGTCACAAGATGAAGCCTAATAACAGAGCGGATTAGTATACATAACATACCTCGGCTTTGGTTCATGACTTTTTGCAGAGTCATCCAAGACAGCTTCCAGAGACTTGCTTTTATTATCACGAACAATGCACCAAGATTCAAAACCTTTGATCAATTTGCACTCTCAGCCTTCCCCGGAAATTAAAATCTCTTTCTGTAGGGAATAAATCATGGATAAAGGAATCATCCAATTTACGAAGTTCATCCATCTGCGAACTCTTGAAAGAATTGAGGCAAAGGAAGGGCAAGAGAGATACATGTATACATGAATTGATTCCTACGTGATCCTGGGATTCTTCCTTCTCAGTTCTGAATCAAACCCTAGAACTATCAACTTTCACTCCTATCCGTCTTAAACGAATTTCAGAGTGTACTGCAATGTACAATGCCTTGCCATCCAAACTAAGACATTACACCCTCCAACTTTATAACATATGCTAAATACACACCTAGTGCTCTCTCTCAGCATTTTCTCTACAGGTTTTTGTAGGGATTACAATTTCTGACACGATTTGTAACCATCTGCATTTTACATGATAATGATATGCAATTAAACACATTTCATATCTAAATAACTCGTATGCGTTCAGACACGATTAATAAATGTGTCTAAACACATCTGACATGCAAATACACAATTAAATACGTCTAAACACGATTAAGTATATTTATGTAATATTTAGATTTATTTTTGTACTTATTTTTTAATCACTTATGAATTTTAAATTTTGATTATAAAATTTTTGAAGTTCATATTGTATTATTTATTTTGTTTAATTTTCTGTCACGTGATACAATTTGTCGTATATATATGAATTTTTTTCTTTGTTCAAAAAGCGTTTTATCAGGTGTTTCACGTGTGATATGTTTAAGACTATCTGTTTAAACCCAACAAACGTTTAAGATTTATCTATTTACACACGACACGATTAATGACACGACACACACGAATTGTCACCTCTAGGCTTCTGCATCTCGTAACTATAATGAGGAATGGAGGAATAATATCTCATGGAGTGAGAACAAGAATAATGTGATATTATTACGAGGACATAATGTGTCTAACTTTTAAGATAATACAAGAATAATTCGAGAATAAAATACATATTAAAAATATTATTATTATTATTATTATAAAAGTAAACTTAAATTGTATAAGATAATAATAAATTAAAAATTCTAGATTTTTTAAAGAAAATATTGCAGCAACTGAAATTTTCTTGAGTATTGTTTCTTACTGTCGGTCGCTATAGCATTTTTTTAATCTTAAAAAACGAAAAAGAGAGAAGAATCAGATTATTACAGTTGCGTCACGGAAAGTTTGCTTCTAATATGATATTATTATAGCAACTATCTACCTCAAGATCATGATAGTGGTGTCTCCAGATCAATCGAAATTCAAAAATAAATTTGGTGTCTTCATTTACAGTGAGCCTGCCTGTGTGTAGGATCGGATCGGATCAGTTTATGTTGTTGCTGTCTGAGACTTCTTTTGAGTCTGTCGGAGTTTGGCAAGGGCAACTGCCACCTCTGAAGCAACCTCTGCATTATTCTTCAGCAGTGCTATGTCTGTGTATTTCATCAAGAAAATAGAAAATAAATATATAACAACTGATGACTATGATCCAATACAGATTCCTTTTTCGCATCAGCACTGGAACTGCAATGCTTTTGATCGTTGCAATTATTCATCAATCAATGAAGAAAAAAGGAATCGATAGGGAGAAGGATACTTACTGGATGCGAGTGAAGCTCCTCCAGTCAGTTCGTTCACTCTCAACAGGAGGAAAGGTGTTTCTGCACTTCCTGTGATATTTTTGGCCCTACCCCCCCATCACACACAAACATACAGTCAATCAGTCTATTTCAACATGACATCCTTCAATTTCTTTAGCATGTCTACTACCACTACCACCTAAACTATTGCCTACCTAGCTTCTTTGATGGCGTCTTGAATTGCATCCTCAATTTTTCTTCCAAAAACTGCATGCTCTTGTGGAATTGGAACAGCAATCAACACTCCATTTCCTAGCTTCAGTTTCTCAGTTGCATCTGTTTTAGTAAGAAGAAGTACATGAGAAATTAAATTAAATCATGAATAATACACACTAGCATGCATAACAGGAAATGAAGGATCACTTGCCTATGAGCCTTGCACACTCCTCTGGTGTATCCACACGACAAGGGGCCTACATTTTAATCAGCACTATTCGGTCATTGTCAATAATTGATGCCATCTCAATGAACACCAATATAAATGCAGATTCATGCATATATGCTGCATGACACAAGACTAACTCCAAAGATCCTCCTCCCCTCTCTCTCTCTCTCTCTCAGACATATAGGAACCATCGACGAAATTCATCCACGATTACTTTTCTACCATATTGGGCAGACTGTAATAGGAAAACCATGTTTCTCCTGATGTATATTTAAATTTCATAATGATTACTGACTATCTTTACAAGAAGAGGTAGCAAAAAATCAATTGAGAGCATCAACCAACCTTGCAGCCACTTTTTGGGGTGAAAAATGCAGGAAACTCATCAGTACCATATGCAGCAACACAAACCCCTTGTGTTTCCTGAAATTGTTATTCCAGGGGGGAAAGGCATTTACTGTTAGATAAAAGTGAAATTTTTTCACTTATAAATTGTGATATATATATTTGAGACAAATAATAATGATTATATATTACCAAATATTCAAGAGTCCTAGGAATATCTAGTATAGATTTTGCACCAGCAGATACAACTGCCACCGGAGTCCTTCCAAACTCAGTGAGATCAGATGATATGTCCATAGCTGAAGATAAAATTATAAACTGTTAAAAGTCTCACAGTCAAGACCCTTGGATCCAAAAGGCAAGCATGCACACCTCTTGTATACTGATGTATATGCACTAATTCCATTTTCTCTCTGTTAATTTCTTAAATAAGGTTAATCAACTTGTTTTCACCAAACCTAGAACCTGCAGAGGTGAACTTACTGTGTTCGCCATGCCTATGCACTCCTCCTATTCCTCCAGTAGCAAACACAGAGATCCCAACCTGCAGAAAGTAACGTATTTCTTATGGGCTAATGAAGCATAAAGCTTGAAGCTAATAGAGTCATGGTGCATAGGCAAAAACGTGGAGCACTAGCTTGATGCAGTAGTCACCTTGGATGCAAAGAACATGGTGGCGGAAACTGTTGTTGCACCACAACCTCTTGTGGCCACCTGCAAAAATAATGAAGAAAGCTACATTTGTTGCTGAAATATGTATAACCACCACAAGGCATGAGATTGTTTGACCTTGTCCGAACTCTGAACCACATTGCCTAATGACCACTAAAATTAGAAACTTGCTGCTAGATCTACTTAAGATTATCCCCAACCAATGGAGCTACTGAAACGCAAATTGTGTATTAGAAACAAATTTAACTGACATTTTTCGTACTACATGAATGTTCTACTTACCACATGGCCAATGTCCCTCCTAGCAGTCTTTCTAACTTGTCTTCCAAGTTTAGCAAACTTCTCCAAGCCTTGCACAGTTAGGCCTATTGCACAATGACTAGGAAGTAAATAATTTGGACGAAAAATGGTAAAATTAGGGGGACATGAATGATGAATGGATGCATGAAAATGTGGAGTAAGAAGAAGAGTAAGACTTACCTATGCATGGAACACCATCCATGATGGCAATAGTAGCTGGAATAGCTCCATTTTCCCTGACAATTGCCTCCAACTGCTTGGCTGTTTCAAGATTCTGGGGATATGGCATTCCTGAGAATAGGGTAAAACGAAAGCAAACAAAGTCACCAATTCAGTCAGGTCCAAAGCTAATAATACCTTTATATAGAAATAACCAAGCTGAGAAAGATGAAGATACCATGAGATATAACCGTAGACTCTAGTGCAACGACAGCCTTCCCACTAGACAGAGCTTCGGATACCTCCGGAGATATCCTGAAGGAGACGCCCTGCGGCATATGAAAAAATAGATAGATGAATTGATCTGGCTCGCCGCTCGATGTAGAGAGAGAACGAGAGAAAGGGGCTGAAATTACGCTGTGGAAATCGTCGTGGTGGGTTGGTTGGAGGTGGTAGCTCAAGTTGGAGAGTCTTGAAATAGCGGACTTCATGGCTGGCGGCGTCGGCGAGTGATTTGAAGATGCGTCGGCGATTTGATAAAACTTGAAAGGGTGCCTAAGTAACTGCGAATTTTGTCTCTTTAAAATATACCCTATTTAAATACCAAAATAATTAATTTTTAAAAATAATTAATTTTTAAAAATAATTAATTTTTAAAAATAATTAATTTTTAAAAATAATTAATTTTTAAAAATATTTATCAAATAACTGTTAGATAAGATACCCTGTAGTATCGTCCAATCTAGTCTAGATAATAATTATATATTGTTTTAAGTCTTAAGAATTATCCGCCGAGTATTTTGTACATTCCAGAACACATAATTTCTTCTATTAACTGATCGATACGATTGAACCCAAAACAAGATGCTATGCATTGTTCGTTCACCACCGCACCGGACAGACAGGTAAAGAAAACAACAAGACAAGTATCGACCCAAAAAGTTTGAGGTTCTACACTCAACATTAACTCCTCCTCCTAACCCTGCATTCATTCATTCCTAATCAATAATCATGGTGTGAAGTGAATTCTCCTTTGGAATTCCACGGCCTGCTCTCAAAACATTTTCCCATCACACTCCGCCTTGAATTGACAGTCCCATCTTCACATTGGTATTCTGGGAAGTAGTCCAAGAACGTTTTGCTCCCTAATGTCTCCGTTCCATCAAATAGAAATTTCTTCACCACATTCTGCAACATCCATCCATCCATATATATTATATCTACATACATATCAACACAGAGACCCAACCTGACTGACCCTTTTGATTACCTTTGCATGTGTCTCCCCTATCAATCTCTTCAACACTCCATGTCCTGGATCCTACATTTCACCCATCTCATCAATCAAATGACAACATTACTTACTCAGAACTATCGTTATACATCCATACCTTCTCGGTTCTCCATGTAAGATATCTATGCTGTGCTTCCTTATTCTGGGCAATTCGACAAGCATCACTCTTGTTTTCCCCAATCTCCTCCATCAACTTCAACCAAGCCTTATAATGAAACAACAACACATTAATTATTCCACATTCTTCTGTCGAGTACAAATAAGTACCTTACCTTGAGATAATCCATGAATGCACCATGCAAGGTTTCATACATGTCTTTGCTGGAACTAAATCGACTCCATATAACTATGGGGGAGAAAAACCGCAAGGATTCACCTGTCAGTTTACCACCCCAAGGTAAAACCTGTATACGTCCATCCAAATCACACACATTTGTTAGCAATCTAAATTCAAATCATCAAGTGTACATAATATTTCACCAACCTCAGCATACTTGTGACCAAGTGGAAGCAGTCTATCGTAGTACTTTTCCTTGTAATCTCGATCGACCGTTACATCGTACAAAGGGTTAAGGTCTCTGTACAAGCAAATTGAAGCTAATCAATGAATACCAACTTAATATCTCGAAAGCAAATTCATGAAGAAAAAAATCAATAAATTAATTACACTCTGCATAAATCATTATGCTAACAGTCAGGAGTTGGAATTTCTATGTACAGAGCTCTCAACAAATATGAATGAATTCACATACTACACTCTGCAGCTGAAATCAACTCTAATCTATTTACATGGTTGTCTGAAATCCATCCCATCACAGGCATAATATCAGTAAAGGTTTTGCTGATACACATAAAATATAAAAATTCCGAGATCCTCTTAACTGGTCGGTTGTTTCCTTTGTTATTATTAAGAACTTCTTAAGCTTACCAGAAGGAGAACTTTGGAGATATAACATTGATTATCACCTATTCATGTATATATATGAACTTGTTTCACACAAAAATTGACAGACATATATATATATAAACAACTAGAATTGACACTCACAAAACAACTATGTTTGTCTTGGTTGCTGAGAAGAAGTTGGCGCAAAATATAGGCAGATCATACTCTGGTTCTGGGAACACGGCAAAGTCCAAAACCTGCATACAACATCTTAAGAAGAATACAATCACGGTTCTGAACAAGTCCTACTCCCAAAACATACACCCAGCAAAAGAAGAACAATACTATGATTCCCCATTTGCATACTGAAAACTTTTCAGCGAGCAGGGAAAATGGATACAATGGTTTCCTCATTAACCGTTTGAAACAATGGATACTGCTATCAGGGACTGATGAAGCTATGATTTAAAGCTACAGGGCTGAATAACCCCGCCCTTAACTTGTCGAACTATACAAAGTAACACGAATAAAGTAACAAGTATTATTATTCTTTCAATGTTTGAAACTAGGAGTGGCAGTTAGGGATAGGTGGATAGCAGCAAGAACCTGCATTCCATCGTCTCCTTCGATGCTCAAACTCCGGAGAAGTCTAATCTTTGGTGCTTTATACGAAGCCATCACAAGGTTTGATGTACCATCTAGCGCCTTGACGGTATTGAACTTTTCCTGAAGACAAAAAAGGTCCAGAAAGACACAAGGACATCAGACCGACGACCGAGCTTAACAAATAAACCACTAGCAGCTCTTGTGATTAATAAAGGCGCAACCAACTAAAAAATGCTTTGATTAAGCTACAGCTGCTCCAAAGAATTAAAATTTGGATAGAAAATAGTATTCTTCTACTCACAAACAAACAGAACAGCGTCAGGATTGACAAATTGAAGATGATGGAGATAACATAATAGCTACCTGCAGAGGAGAAGGGACCAAATGACCGTGGCGGTTGAATTCATCAATCCCCAAGTCAGCCAAAGTCCGGTAAGACAAAGCATGAGCCTCCAAGTTCTGCACAATAGCAGCTCTCTTCTTCACTCGCTTTCTGGACCCACTGGGCAAGGAAATTTTAGCGACAAATAATGAGCCCCTAGCTCTCCAAGGTGAAAGAAGCGTCTTTAACGAAAACGAAGAAGGAAGCAAACTCATCATCATGGTTCACTTCACGTGTTCGCCATTGTTTTGCTGCTGAGCTCTCTCTAGCTCGGAGGAGGTCCCGTTCTCTTCACTTTGCCGATTGGTTTCCACTTTCCTGACGAGGACCCGACTAAAATATTTTTACAAATATCCTACTCTCATAAAATAATCCATATATATTAATTTAGTTATAGTATATACTATATGTCATCGTGATAAATAAATTTTTTAAAATAATTAATTTTGATTAATCTATATCATAATCAATTTTAATTAGTGTATATCAAACCTACAATTCTCACTATTATAGTGTTAAGTGTCATGTAAATCACTTTAATATCCTCTAAACTTTCTCATTAACTCTCATAATAAGTTACAAAATTTTAATATTTTTTATTTATTTCATATGTATATTTATGATTTATCTTAAATATATTGTATATAAGTGAGTTTTATTAAATAAATAATATTATATTTTATGCATGACAAATATGAATATATAACAAATTATAATTATAAATTATATATACTAATGAAGTATATATTTAAATTAATGAATAATATGTTTATCAAATTGCATATCGACATTATTTACCTTATTATAATTAAATATTTAATATAAATTTAACATATGAATGAACAATAATAATACGAAGATAATTTTTTTTTCATTTTTATATAAGTAAATAAAAGTCATAAAATAATAATAGTTAAGTTAAAAGTATTATATGAGCATTCATTTAAAAAACAAATATGTATTTTTTTTTTTATATTTAGAGACTCAACATATTTTATAAATAATATGTTTTTTGTAGATATTTTTACTATTATTATAATTAGTAAAAAATTACTATTGATTTTAAATATTTCATTAACAAAGTACACAAATAGAAGTGACAAACCCACTAAAAAATAACTTAAAATTATTAATTAATATTGTATTAATAATTGTTACTATTGCTTTTTAATAGTCATTCATTTGTGTATTTTTTTTATTTAGTTTTATGAATAAATAGACTTAATCTTGATTTTCTTTAACATATTTATAATATTGAAATAGATTAAAAAAATTATATTATACACAAATGCTAATAGGGTCAATATTATTTATAAATATACCTTGTTTTTTTTAATATATTATTAAGTTACTTTTATTCTTAATTAAATAATAAGTAAACTATATATATTTACACTTAATACAAAAAATATATAGTTTTTGCGCAAAACGCGTATAAGCTTTCTATTGATATTTTAGTCTTGAAAAACCCGATCAAGTCGATTTAGGGTATGGAATCTAAATATACGTAATGGCGTAACAGTGACCCAAGTCTCAATGTATCAAATTTAGCAATTGATGAGTACTTCTGAGACTCTTACATTACAAAGTTTTTTCCCAAAATAATTTGAAGGTCTAATTAACAACCAAATTACATCTTTGGTTTCGGTAATGAGAGTTTTCACTAATACTCGTAATGAGAGTTTTCACTAATACTGATTTTTATTGTTATTTTTAAATTTGATTTGAATTAATGTTGTTGATTATGTGAGTTTAATTTTGGAATGAACAAGATGATGAATGCCAAATAAGAAGATGAAGAACAACTAATGATGAAGAATAGAGATTAAGATAATTAAGGACTTAGTCATTTGATAAATAAAAAATATGCTAAAAAACTTGATTGACAAAAATTTAATGTATAGAGTGACCAAATAATCAAGTAATGAAACATAAGTAGGAGCTAAGAAGACAAGATAGGACTTGGGGGCAGTTTGGGAGGAGGAAGATAAATAGGGGCAGATGTGGAGGAGGATGAGAAATGGGGCATGTTGGAAAGAGGACATGGGGTGGGTGAAGGGCTTGAAGGAGTAGCAGGTTTGTGGGCGATAGACTTGTCCAAATGAATCGGTTCGGACGAACTGGTCTGAAATTGGTTTGGTTTGAATCGGTTCAGCCGAACTAGTTCCAAAACCAGACCAGTGTTTTTAGTCTTCAAATAGAACAGTTCAAAATAGTACCAAAAATTCAGTTCGAATCGGTTCGACTCTTTTTTTTATACTTAAATTTAAATCAAACCACTTTAAACCTATATAATTTTAGAACCGGTTTGAAGCAAAATCAACTAAACCGATTTGAAATTAAACTAAACCTAGAGATGTCTTCAATAAATCAAATCTAGAGATATATTAGACTCTCGTATGTTGATGTTGGACAGGATTTTAGTCGGTTGTGGAACATATTTTCAATCGGTTCAGTGTATTTTTCAGTCGTCTCAGTGTTTTTTCAGCCGATTTAGTGTTTTTCAGTTGGTTCAGTATTTTTTTCAGACGGTTCAGTGTGTTGGACATGATTTTCAGCCGGTTTAGGTTCGGTTTGAATCATATTATTTCTGAACCAAAATTGTTATAAAAAAACAAACCAGAACAGTTCGAACCGGTTTTAAATCGGTTCAAACCATACTAATTCTTTTTTTCTTAAACCAGACCAATTTTTTTAAAAACAGGAAAATGTACTGTTTTTTCCCAAACCAGACCAATTCAGAACCGGTTCAATCCCAAACCGGTTCATGAACAAGCCTAGTGGGCGAGTTGGGAGGAAGGCCGAAAGGAGCCTGGGTGGTGGTCTGGAAGGAGGACGATGGGAGACAATGCTTTAAGCGATCAAATCGACAGAATAACTAAGATAAAGAAGTATCGTTAATTTTTTCATAAGGACCGCGGAAAGGAGTATAAGACTCCAAATGTATAGTAATAGAATGAACCCATTAATTCAATTGATGGACCGCGATCGCACCCTTATTAGTTCGATGGTCAGTCCGGTTATACTAACTATAATAATTACTCTATTGTAAATCAGGGAAAAAAATTAAAGTGACAACGAGTGAAAATAAATCGTAATCCAGAGAGAGAGTCTCTATAAACACGTTTTCCCAAAGCATATAATCCCTAAATAACCCCATCTATATAGTTTTGCTTCTCCTCTCTCTCTGGACCTATCGGCACGCCCAACCGGCGATTATTCTTAAACCGCACCCGCTCTCTCTCTGGGCCGTCAATCGGACGTCGACCTCACCATCCGGCGCATCCCGCCACTGCCAATTCCTTCGCTGCATCGACCGCAGCATACGCCTCTTCCAGTTCCCCGCCCTCACCCATCGCTTTCCCGTTCAAAATTTTCTTAGCCGCCGGCGTTTAGTTTCCGGCGAGATAAATCCTTTAAGGCGGGAATCTCTATTAACCTGGTTACGGAGCCTGTTTAATTACCCTAACTAGTTGAAACCTTGCCTTTTTCAAACTCCTAAACAACTGCGCAGAGGTGAGCCTCTGTTTTTGTATCATCGGCTTCGTTTTCACCATGATTTGCTAATCTAGCATCAATTGAGTTTGAATTTAGCCCCAGTTTGGTCATATTCTGCCCGTTTCTTTTCTAATCCGGGTTTCGAGAGCTCTGGCCTTTGATTTGGATGACTTTTTCGCTTTCACATGTCGATCCGTTTTGCACACTATTTAATGCTCCCGATTAACTCAACTTGCAACCTCCTGAGTCGCTTTTCATCTAGGATTGAACTTGATGTCTGTAATTGTGATTCTGGTAGCTAACTGATCAAACGAAATTGTTTTTGGTGACAATTGGAATTTCCACTCCTGACAGTGGCTTACTCAGTACTAATCAAAATCTTCATGTGGAGTTCAAGTTGGGCTAGTCATGCTTCTTCTACTTGGTTCTTTAGATACGATTTTCCCTGTGGACTTGATTTATTAGATTGCTTCAACGCTTATAAAACAGCAAACGGTTGTCTTCTGTTGCCTTGTTTTCTGTACTTTTCGCAGCCAGTTCATATACGTCTTTCATCAGTAGGATGAAACAACTGCTTGGCTACTTCTTCAGCTGCATTTTTCCTGTTCTGTTCTCTAGTTTTGTGTGGGTCTGGGTTATTTTATTTTTATAGTTTAGTGAACAAGATTCCTTGTGATATTTCTTTTCGGGTTTTAACCATTATTATTTCTTTCTCTGCAGACTGAGATATTTAAAGCTTGGAGAAGCTATAGGAGTTAGCTGAAATCTGCCATTCATCGAGGGAAGTATACGCACAGAAGTCCCATGTGAAGATATGGCATTTTTTAAGAATTACTTGAATGATACAGTGTCTCAAGACAATATCGTAGATAGAGCCAAGGACTCTCTAAGGAACGAGAATGGTACCAACTCTCTTAATGTAAGGGAGATTGATATGAATGTAGATGCTCAAGAGCAGTATGATGGTGAGCAGTATGATGCTACCACATTCCAAAATAATTCAGCTTCTGGTAATGGAATGGGAGTAAATAACTTGCATCCTTCTGCAAGGAGAACGGTCGATACAGGAAAATGGGGCTCAACATTTTGGAAGGATTGCCAACCCATTTGTCCTCCAGGTCGTTCTGATTCTGGACAAGATTCAAAAAGTGGGTCAGAAAATAATTTTGCTGAGAGATCTGATGACAATTCAACTGGTGCAAGGGATTCAGATGATGATGATGGACAACAAGAAGAATCCAAGGGTCAACGAGGTCATCCTGATGTTCTTGTGGATGAGATGTTATCGGATGAGTACTATGAACAGGACGGGGAAGATCAGAGTGATAGAGGTCCGCCTTACAAAGGGTTTGGTCAGTCCATGGACACAAAGTATAGACCATCAATGAAGGCAAAGCCAATTTCTGTCAGCAGAAATGCCTCTAGGAAAGTAACTATTCAGGAAGATGATGACGACTATGAAGAAGAGGATGAGGCAAATGGTATATATTTTACTCTTTTCAGCTTCTTGATCATTTACTAACTCAAGTTTGTACTCTATCTCTACATGTATAAACTCCATTGGTTCCTTTCAGCATTAGTTCTTGAATGAATTTGAAAAATGTTTCCCAATTCACGCAGAAGATGACCCTGATGATGCTGACTTCGATCCTGATTTTTGTCTCAGTGCTGTTCGCTCGACAAATAAGGTCTGCTTCTTTTTTCTTTTATGTAGAATTATGCTCCATCTTTCGTCCTAATTCTAGATAGTCATGTGGTTTGTCACACTTGTGTAATCATTCCAGTGGTAGGATTGGCATCATTAGACAATCATGTTTTGAAAAAGCATATCTGTAATTCATCATGTATCATTTTTTTCTTCTGGAGAAGTATTTCCTTTCAATCAATTATTACAAAGTTGCATGAAAGGATGATACTTCTTCAAACTGTCGAAAGGGACTTCAAGTAATAGTATACAGAACAATAGTGTTGTTGCAATAAATTTGTGTACAGGTAAATGGTACCTGTAAGTTCTATTTAGTACGATTTTGTTTTTAGGGGATATGACAATGAAGTTCTAGCTTCTATCTTTTATTGTTGGGGTTCTAAAATTTCCTATCTGTTAGTGTTAAGACTTATGATAGAGTAATATATTTGCTAATTTTCTTGATATATCGTCCCTCTCAATTCTCTTTAGTCCTGGGTTTGTTGGTATTTGTTCCAAGATGTTCTTCTTGATTAAATGGTACCATAACAGTTTTTTTTTTTCCTTTTACTGTTGGAGATCATATGACAAGCATATCTAGATCTCTTTAGCTCTAGATCCTTATATACTCTATTTTATTCAGGACGAAGACTGGGATGCTGAAGCTTATGAAGAAGAAAACTCTGAAGACGTAGATATTTCAGATGAAGATCCTTATTATTCTAAAAAACCGAAGGGTAAGCAGGGAAGTAAAGGTGGACGCTCTACAAAGTCTAGTTGGGAGCGTAGATCATTCCCTGCAAATAGGCGAAACAGTCGAGGCAAAACCCTTTCAGAAGAAGATGAGTCATCAACGAAGGACTGTGATAGTGAGAGCTCAGAGGATCTTAGAGGAATGAGGAGAGGTGTACAAATGAGAAAAGCTAATGGGCGGTCAAATATGCCTAGCTACATTAGCAAAGAAAGCAATGAAGTTCGCACTTCTAGCAGATCAATTCGAAAGGTGTCATATGTTGAAAGTGATGAAAGCGAAGAGGCTGATGAGGCCAAGAAGAAAAAACCACAAAAGGTACATTTGTTAAACTTAAGTCCTTGTTCTCATGCAGATAAGAGAACATTGCATCGATGATATTAAACGTATATACAGATTTAATGTTGAGCTGATGGTTCACTTAATGCTTCACTAGAAACCAAAAGGTCTTGCTTCATGTCACAGCTGTTTCCGTGTTACCTTTAGTAAAATTTTAGGCTGTCTACGAGACATAGATATATCCTGATAGTATGTTATAAGATAGTATGTTTCAGTTGCCCAACTGCCGAATAGAGGCGTTCCCTTTACAGATATCAGGTAACTGGCTGTGCTCCTTATGGAAATAATTGTCTTATTTTTGGGATCCAATTTATTTTTGTTGGTGTTAAATTGTTTTTGGTGAGTTTTCGCTTTCCACTGAAGGAAGTATTTACTCTTCAAAATTTATTGCTTAAGAAATCTCTCCTTTGTGTAAACAGTAAATGAGTGATAGGTGGCCTCCTTGAGAATTCAGTTTTCCTATTTTATTCTTTGACCACTTGATTGTTTCTTTGATGTTATAGTTTTTATTAAGAGGTCCTTGACTTCTCTTTAGGATGAAGGTGATGATGAGGAAGGTGATTCCATTGAAAAGGTGTTGTGGCATCAGCTAAAAGGTACGGCTGAAGAGGCTCTGAAGAACAGTAGATCAACAGAGCCCCTTCTATTGAGCCACTTGTTTGATTCCGAACCAGATTGGAATAATATGGAATTCTTGGTTAAGTGGAAGGGTCAGTCGCATTTGCATTGTCAGTGGAAACCTCTCTCTGAGTTACAAAATGTATATATCTTGACTTGCCCTCTTCCCATAGTTAGTTATCATGGGTTCTTGTTCTAAATTTATTCGTGTTGCTAAGATGTGTTCCAACTAATAAAATTGCATTTGCAGCTTAGTGGTTTTAAAAAGGTATTAAATTATACTAAAAAAGTGACAGAAGATGTGAAGTATAGAATGGCAATCTCCCGAGAAGAGGTAATCTCTTTCTTTATGCTTGTCGCCTGCCTTTAGATTTAACCTCTTCTTCCTTTTTTAAGTCTTTTTGAAGAAATGTTCACCTGCAGTGGTTTAATATGGATATTCAGGTGGAGCTTCTCATGTATAATTTTTTCTGAAATTATTTATTGTTTTGTTGTAGATTGAGGTTAATGATGTCAGCAAGGAAATGGACTTAGATCTTATTAAGCAATACAGTCAGGTTTGCATTGTTACCCTATTTGAACACTCTCCTTCGTATTTACAATAGAATGTTGGGTTTCTTATTTCCTCATTTATTCTGTTAATGACTTTGCATTTAAAGGTTGAACGGATACTTTCTGATCGGCTTAGCAGAGATGGATCTGGAGATGTTATACCTGAGTATCTAGTCAAGTGGCAGGGCCTCTCTTATGCTGAAGCAACCTGGTAAAATGGACTGGACTAGTATTATAGCATCTCCTTAGTATAGATTAGGCTTTCGGCGCCACCATGAATCTTTTCCTTCATATTTGCCGCTTAAATTTTACAGTTATTTTGTTAGTGGGTAGCACCATATGGTGCATTATTGATGATATATTTACTTATTTAACGTGTACAAAATCTAAGATTATTCTTACACATTTTCTTTCTTATAAGCTGGTAATATCTTATGCTGTCCTGTTCTCAACCCTTTATTTCACTTAATTTTAGATCATAGAAAAAAATATGGAGCATGATTAGCCTTTTGCTGTTTGATGTATCAGGGAGAAGGATGTAGAAATTGCATTCGCACAAGATGCTATTGACGAGTACAAGGTACTGCATATTTTAAGTTTTACGAATGGACCCTGTAGCATATTCTTATGTCTGCATTGCGTGAGATGCTTTGCTTGATCAAAGATATCTATTGCTGATGTGTTCTTAATTTATCTATATACTTTTTGTGATTTGTGATATGATGGTTGTTGTTGTTGTGTATTTTTCTGTTGCTGGAAAGATCTTTCTCTATTTGGTTATCTGTAAATTTATAGGTGGTGATGATATTCATTGGAAAGATTGATTGTTGACCATCAACTTCTGCTAAGAAGCTATGAGTTTTTTTTTTTTTTTTTTTTTTTTTTTTTTTTTTTTTGTACTGGACAACAAAACCTGGTCAAAACTAATTTCCTTGGAAGCTTACTTGTGGACAGATATGAACAAATTTCATCACTCAAAAACACTGAAGAGATTTTATTCAGGTTGTTAAAGAACTTATGCTATTTTTATCAGTGTGGAACTGTGGGCATAGAAGGGATAAATACCAAATTGCCTAATGAACTGAGGAGTTCTGCAAAGTGCAGACTTTTTTTTTGACAAATAAAGTTAGTTCCTTATATGTTGCACATGCAATACTGTAAAGCTTTTGTTAATTTTGACTGAAAATGGCACTTGCAAATTTCATGACTCCACAAGTATATTCATTTTGACCGCAAACGTATTCCATATTTAATTTATCCGAATATCCAAGAAAACAAAAAGAATAGCCAATTGCCCCTAACTTCAGGAAGCAATATGGTAAGTCCCTAAATAGAAAGCGTAAGCTTCTCTGTGGTGGTCTGTTCTGTACTCAATAACTGTTTGAACATAATCAGTGTTAAACAATTGTCGTGTCCTTGTGTACATATTATAACATGTATTCCTAACACAGCAACAAATAGTGGAGGCTTTAACATGAGCGTTTTAATGGTAAAGTTAGATATATTGGTACTTTGATATTGAATGCTTATATGCTGGACTCTTTGTACTTCATAGTTATTGCATTTCATTTAAATTCTAGTTGCTTGGGGATAGTAGATCTTTAAGTTCCCTGAGTGTTCTGCTATTTTCAGCTTTGGGCGACATGGGTGTTAAAAAGTGCAAAATGTTAGCTATCTTATGCATTTGGATTTTGGATATAGTGGGAAATAATGGCTGTTATTTTTTAATCTTGCCTTTTGTTGCCTCACCTCAGTTTCTTCTTTTGGCTTTGCTTTATGTGTGCAGGCTCGTGAAGCAGCCATGGATGTACAGGGAAAGTCAGTTGATCCACAACGCAAGAGGAGCAAAGGTTATATATATATATATATATATATTCATACTTATCATTTACGAATGCTGGTGTGTTGTCATGTATGGAATATTTTTTTTAATTGAAGTTGGTGATCTACCCAAGGTCATTAGAGAATGCATGGTACACATATTGCAATGCATTGTTTTAAAACCATTTATACCTAAACTTTTTTTTTTGATTTATCATTTTTTTAGGTTATTGTAATTTAAATCTGAAGCATTTAATTTAGAAGTGATATGTTTCTTATCGGGAACTATGTTCGGATTTTATTATTCTAGTACTCACTGTTGGGAGAGGTTACATTGTTTTATACAATTTTTGTCTGACTCGTTTTTGGTATTGATCTAATTCATAGTAGTTTTCTGTTTTGATTATTTCAGCAAGTCTGAGGAAGCTTGATGAACAACCAGAGTGGTTGACAGGAGGCAAACTCCGTGATTATCAATTGGAGGGATTGAATTTTTTGGTTAACAGGTTTGCTTGCTTCTCCTTTTGAAGTTTGAGAGCGAGAAAGGGATAAACTTTCCTGCAATTTTTTCTTCCTAATACACATATACTCTTTAATAGTTAGCATTGTCTTGCAGCTGGAGAAACGACACAAATGTTATTTTAGCTGATGAAATGGGACTTGGTAAAACTGTTCAGTCAGTGTCCATGCTTGGCTTCTTGCAGGTAAACTGTTTTATCTGTCTGTTCAATATCTGATAGAGGTGCTTACCTAAAAATGTATGACTTTGATGAAGGTAGAATTACTTTACTGCCTATGCAGAATACTCAGCAAATTCATGGGCCATTTCTTGTTGTGGTACCACTATCCACTTTGTCAAATTGGGCTAAAGAATTCAGAAAATGGATGCCAAATATGAATGTTATCGTCTATGTTGGTACCCGTGCAAGCCGTGAGGTGCGTTTTCTTCCTTGAGATATGAACTCTTGGGAACGTTCGATGATTGGAAGGTTATGAAGTATCAGTGTGCACGTTTAGCTAGAAATTTCTATAATCTAAAATCAGGTCATTGTAGTGCATATATGTATGCCATATGCTGAGAAAAAAAAGAAGAAAAAAGCTTGTAATGCATGCACAAATGAACTAAAAAGATATTAGGGGACTTGCAGATTGTTGGTGTTGATCATCTATCTTAAGGCATAAGATGCAGGTGCTGCTTACTTTTGAATATTTGACCTGGTGACCTTTTTTTGGGCAACATTTTGAAGATGTATATCCATATGTATTGATTTTCATGATGTGCTCAGGATGCGTTTTAGAGAATTTTAATCCCATCATCATGCAGATTTTTTACTATATCTTTTACTCATAGGACAAAGGTGGGACATGCATGATTTGAAAGATATGTGTGATTTGTGGATTGGCTAGCTAATCCTTGCTGCTGCTTGATGAAATTTTCTTATAATTATTTCAAAGTTTATTTGGTTGTCTTCTGTGACTAATGCAATAGCAATTTATTGCCAAGGGCTGGAGACTTGTTTGATAAATCATACATGTTTAAAAAGTATGGTAGTGAGGTAGCATTAGAAACTTTTCGTTGGTTTAACTTTCTGGCTTCTTTTTCTTATGTATCTCACTGTCATGTTTTATTTTTTGTGATTTTTCCAATTGCCTTTGGGTATTCTTGTCTAATGCTCTATATTGTTGTACAAGTGGCATGTTTTAGTGCACTAAACAACAGTTTTTTATAAAAAGAAATTAAGAATTATATCTACACATTTTCCACTTTGCGCAGGTTTGTCAGCAATATGAATTCTACAGTGAGAAGAAAGTTGATCGACACATAAAGTTTAATACTCTGTTGACCACATATGAAGTGATTCTGAAGGATAAAGCCGTCCTTTCTAAAATCAAGTGGTGCTATCTAATGGTTGATGAGGCTCACCGCTTGAAGAATAGTGAGGCGCAGTTGTACACAACCCTTTCGGTATTGCCCCTTTTATTAGCATCTTTTAATTTTCTTTTCGATTCTTCTGTTGGAGTGACTTTCTTTTTAATTAGAGCAGCAGTTGATGTCTTATGTTGCTTTCTTATGATATGTTGCACAGGAATTTAGCACCAAGAATAAGCTGCTAATTACTGGCACCCCATTGCAGAATAGTGTAGAAGAGCTCTGGTACTTTTTTTTTTTCATTTCATACTAAGGGTCCCAACTCGTGTAACACCTTTATGTTTTATTTGTCCTAATTGCTGAACTATAAAGCATTTTGTTTACTATTTTTGTCCTGTATGATGAACCTTACTATGGAATAAGGAATCTTTCATTTTTGGTTGTAGTATGTCATCTTGTAACATCTGTAGAATCTCCTTAATGATCTTTGATTCACTTTGTTTCTCTATTTATTAATCTGATGGAAGTCTTTTTTTCTTTGTGTATTGACTTGCTATGTGATCAATATCTGACATTTTCTCTTTGTTCTTATGTATCTGACAGGGCTCTGCTTCACTTTCTTGATCCCAATAAGTTCAGGAGCAAAGAAGATTTTGTTCAAAATTACAAGAATCTCAGCTCATTTAATGAAAATGAGGTGCCTAAAGCTGCTACTGCTATCAGATTCTGCACCCTGTTTTACTTGTTGATGCATACTGATCTTTGATCTTCTGTTAGCTTGCTAATCTTCACATGGAATTAAGGCCTCACATTCTGCGGAGAGTGATCAAAGATGTTGAGAAGTCGTTGCCTCCAAAAATTGAAAGAATACTGAGAGTTGAAATGTCACCGTTGCAGAAACAGTGAGAATGATATCCTCAATAATATTTTAGTCCCTTTTACCTTTTCGATTTTTTGGCAGCTACCTTATTGTACTTGCTACTTTAGGTACTATAAGTGGATTCTGGAACGCAACTTCCATGACCTAAACAAAGGAGTCCGGGGTAATCAGGTATTGATATTGACCAGGTCGTATACTTCAATAAAAAATGATGAATTTTTGACTTTTTATCGAGTTCAAAAATTTGTGACTTTCCGAAATCACAAAGGAAAATTGGTACTCAAGCATAAGTGTGTTTTGAAGTAGTATCCAAACTTTTGTTTCCCTTTTTTGTCTTTGTTTTTACTTTTATTGACACCCACTACTAGAGGTGTATTTAGTTCAAGTGGTATCTCTGTTCATTTTGCTAGTAGGCGTGGATGACATGCCTTAACGTTGGGTGTAAAATCCACCCCCAGTGTTTGCTTCATATTTAAAGATGATCCTAAACTTCTAAATCCTAAACAGATCAATCCAGGGGCTGAACCCTGGCATAGGGGCGGCTTAAACTTCGTTATTGTGCCCAGGCAACTGTGTCTGGGTCGCTCCTAGGGCCACAGCAGGGTTGATCAACCTAATCCTGACAGGACGGGTTTAATGTGTTCACCTCAGTTAGGGTGATCGCTAAATATGTAATAAACTTGAGGTTGCTTTGTGCCTCAAAGCAGGTCAGATGCATAGCACATTATCACGTTTTGTCTAGAAACCCCCTAATAGTTGCAGTATTTAATAATTAATAATAAAATTTAGGTACCATGACAAAAGTCCTAGAGTTGAGGTAGCGGAAAAGTGTTTTTTTTCCCCCAACTTTATAATGGTTGCTGCTTATTCAGTAATTGTGCTTCTGAACTTGCCATCTTTAATGCAGCACCCTTCCCTTACTTAGATGTGAAGAATTTATTGAGGTTGTACTTACAGTAGTGATCTTGAAATGAATAATTTATTGAGGTTGCAGTAGTGATATTGAGGTTGTACTTACCGGAGGGATACTTATTAACAGCGATTCATTTCCCATCATTTTTTTCTAATCCTGCATTTGCCGTGTTGAATGCTAGGCATAGGTATATAGGTGAAAACTAAGAATTGGCACGATGCTTATTCCTTTTTTTATTTGGTATTGCTATTATCTAACAAACTGAGTGTATTGAGTAGTTCGATTAATATGTCAGGTCTCCCTCTTAAATATTGTGGTAGAGTTGAAAAAATGCTGTAACCATCCATTCCTCTTTGAAAGTGCGGATCATGGTTATGGAGGAGGGGATTTGTGTATTAATGATAGTAGTAAACTGGAGAGAATCATCTTGAGTAGTGGAAAGCTGGTTATCCTTGACAAGTTGCTTGTTCGTTTGCATGAGACAAAGCACCGGGTTCTGATCTTCTCTCAGGTTAGTAAAGAAAGTTCATATCTTATAATTGATTGATCTAGGTTTGGAAACAAGCTATTTTATTGCAACTCACGGATGTAGTTGGATACAACTCATTCATTATGTTGTAAGTTTTACTAGTTGCTGACCAGTGAAGATTTGGATTAATGGTAAATTTTCACCTAAGTGATATTGACTCCTATAACGTCTAAGCTGTTGTCGAGCTTTGGATGAGGTCTTGGAGAGAGAGCTTAAGAGTAATGCTGATAATGGTTAGGGTATAGTATGAATATGACAAATATCATTACCATACTATATTTTTAAACTCTATACCATAACCATATCATATTTTTAAAATCTATACCATAATCATTGCGGCCACAATTTTCAATATCATAACTATGGTTATTCACCATGGTTTTATTCATATGATCATACTATTTACCACATATGAAATGTAATGAAAAAAATATGAATGTTATTTTAATAAATACATAAAACTATGTCACAAAAAAAATATTCAACACTATCACCATTCAACATTAACACTAACTCCTGAATCCGTGAAAAGTTAAAACCCTACTACTATTATTAGTATATATAAATATATTAATAAATAATTATATTTATATATAATAACCACAGTTATGGTTATAACCACATGTATGACTCATAACTATTATGGTTAGAAAATTCATCATAATAACTGCACTAGAGTATAATGTACGGTTAACCATATAAAAAAATGATGGTTATAACCACAATTTTTGTGTTTTCACCGCACCATTGTCGGCTCAACTTAAGAGTTATAAATTACTCATCTGGTTTTGAGGATTTTTTTTGGAGAGGGAGCTAGATCAGGAGCTAGTGTTGAGTTAAAACTTGTGCTTGTGGGAAGTCTTTAGCTGGTCCTGAATTTTTTAAGTTTCATCAATATAGATGAAAGTGAAGGAGAGGACTTCAAAGATAGGTAGGTTAGAGTTGTAAATTTTGATATAGTCAGGGATTTTGTATATCTTTTTCTTCTTTCTCTACATCCTGCACTTTGTTGGTGCGTATCAATCATTCCTATTTTTCATCCTGGATATCCCAAAATTCCAATACCTTTTGCCTGTTTACTTTATTACTTAGATCATACCCCACAATTGAAAATCGAAATCTTTGGCAAGAAATGGGTTTTGTGCGTATTTTCTGTACATACCTTAATGTTTATTGCCTTTCCCTGCCTGTCTCATCTGCAGATGGTTAAAATGCTGGATATACTAGCTGAGTACATGTCTTTCAGAGGATTCCAGTTTCAGAGACTTGATGGTAGCACAAAATCCGAATTACGTCAGCAGTCTATGGAACATTTTAATGCTCCTGGCAGTGATGATTTTTGCTTTCTGTTGTCTACACGGGCTGGTGGTCTTGGCATAAATCTGGCAACAGCAGACACTGTTATAATCTTTGATTCTGACTGGAATCCCCAAAATGACTTACAGGTGTTTGATTCTGTATAAAAGCTTTCTTCATCGCAGGTTAACTCAACTTATGAAAGGACACTTGACATGTGTAGTTTGTTATTGTCAGGCAATGAGCAGAGCTCATCGAATTGGACAACAAGATGTTGTTAATATATATAGATTTGTCACTAGTAAAAGTGTCGAGGAAGATATTCTCGAGAGAGCTAAGAGAAAGATGGTATGGCTTTTTTCTTTATCTTTTAACCTTTTCTTTGTTGGGTTGGGTAGGAGGTGGGGGTGAAGTTGTTTGCTGTGCTCTCTTGAAATTATACTCAGCTCTTTGCTTCTCGATACATTTTTAGGTCCTTGATCATTTGGTCATCCAAAAACTTAATGCTGAAGGTAGACTGGAAAAGAAAGAAGCCAAGAAAGGAAGTTTGTTTGATAAAGTAAGGGCACATAGTCTTTTTTTTCTTCCTGTAGATAATTTGTTAGGACATTGTCATATATATATTTTTTTAATTAAAACGTGAAATTTCCTTTAACTATTATAGAGATTTATGCCAGTTCTGACCTTTTACTATGTAGAATGAGTTATCTGCCATATTAAGATTTGGGGCTGAAGAGCTGTTCAAGGAAGAGAAAAATGATGAAGAAAGCAAGAAGAAATTGCTAAACTTGGATATTGATGAAATTCTTGAAAGGGCAGAGAAGGTCGAAGATAAAGAGACTGTAGAGGAAGGACATGAGTTGTTGAGTGCTTTTAAGGTGAGCAAAAAATTTGTCGCACCTTGGTTTAAAAAAGTCGTTGCTCATTAAACTGTACTTTTTTTTCATTGTAAGGATCTATTAAGAGCATCAACAATATCTTTTTCTGTTCTTTGGTTCATTATGCAACTGGAAAGGAAGTGCAGCAATTCTGAAGTATTTTTTTTTTTTTCTGTCAATATCTTCTAACATTGTGAAACTCTTGTTAATGTTGTTATATGTAGGTTGCTAACTTCTGCAGTGCGGAGGATGATGGCAGTTTCTGGAGTCGGTGGATAAAACCAGAAGCCATCGTAGAAGCAGAGGTATGCATGCTCGTAAAATTATTGATCTAATGCAGTGATGACTATATATTCTTGGAAGATTTTAGTGAAGTGTTGCAGATTGAGAAAACTCATGTAAATTGTATGTTCATTTAGTTGATTAACTATGTAATATGTTTTATGTTCTACTAGGAAGCTTTAGCTCCTCGTGCTGCAAGAAACACTAAGAGCTATGCAGAGGCTAACCAACCTTTCCAACCTGAGAAGAGCAGTAAGAGAAGGAAAAAGGAACCTGAGACACAAACAAGGGCCTCTAAGCGACGGAAAGCTGAATACGCCGTGCCCTCTGTGCCAATGATAGATGGCGCTGCTGTTCAAGTGAGAGGTTGGTCCCATGGAAATATATCTAAGAGAGACGCATTAAGGTTTTCTAGTGCGGTAAGTCTTATTTGTTGTATATAAGAGAGGGAGTTTAGCATACTTTGTCCAGGAAAATCTGTTTTATTTTTAATATACAGCATGCTCTGCTACATACTGTTCCTCGAAATATATGTTTTTATCACTATTAGTTCAAGAGTTTTCCTTTGTCACAGGTAGTGAAGTTCGGTAATGAGAGTCGGATTGACCAAATTGTTGCAGAAGTAGGTGGTGCAATTAGTATAGCGCCTCCTGATGCACACATTGAACTTTTCAATGCTTTGGTGGATGGCTGCAAAGAGGCAGTCAAGTTAGGAACTCTAGACTCCAAGGTTGGTTGCAAAGCATTCAGCTCTGTACTTTACCCACTAGTCATCATTTCGTTTAGATTAATATTTGTGGCTTATATAGGAATAGTTCTCAAGTAATCTGACCGTCTCCTAATTATTCTAGTCTTCTAAATCTCTTTAGCTGGTATTCACATGAAAGGAAATAATTATTGTGAAGTCATTATTTTGTTTTATTGTCTGTTAGGGACCCGTATTGGATTTCTTTGGTTCTTCGGTGAAAGCAAATGACGTTCTCAAGCGTCTTCAAGAGCTTGAGCTTCTTGCAAAGCGAATAAGCCACTATAAAGACCCAATTCAGCAGTTCAGGGTTACGGGGTACCTCAAACCTTCAAATTGGTCTAAAGGTTGTGGTTGGAACCAATGTAAGTCTGTCACTGATAGATACATCAATTGAATTCTCAAAGGTTTGGTCATCTCAACTGAGAGTTAATGAATTGATTTGACAGTCGATGATGCAAGATTGCTTGTTGGGATCCATTATCATGGGTTTGGGAGTTGGGAGAAGATTAGGTTAGATGAGAGGCTTGGGCTTACAAAGAAGATAGCTCCAGCGGCATTGCAGCACCACGAGACTTTCCTACCTCGCGCTCCAAATCTTAAAGAACGTGCATCTGCCCTTCTAGAAATGGTAAGAGTGTTAATATATCATAGACATATGCATGATTATTTCTTACACGATGAAGTGTTTGTCTCTCTCTTGTATTCAGGAACTTTCTAATATAGAAGGAAAGAATACAAAAGTTAAAGGAGAGGGACGGAAGGGGGGGAGTGTGAGGAATGTAAAAGAAAATGTTACAAGTGGGGCAGCTTTGCGAACGAAGGTGAGCAATGGAGTAGGAACAGGCCCTTCTAGATTCAATGTAAGGGGGACTAATAATAAGGGGCAGCAGAAAGGAGCACTGAAAGCTGAACAAGCAGCAGGTCCGTTAGTGAAAGAGGAAGGTGAAATGTCGGATGATGACGAGGAAGTATATGAGCAGTTTAAGGACGTGAAGTGGATGGAATGGTGTGAAGATGTTATGGTAGATGAGGTGAAGACACTAAACCGCTTGCATCGGTTGCAGACGACTAGTGCCAATCTTCCCAAGGATAAGGTATGCAGAATTCGTTTGATTGATTAGCTGAATTTGCGACATGTGTTTATAATAGTAGGCTAGTAGCTCTGCTCTGCTATTCGTGGTTGTATATCTTATGTTTATTGGTTGCGTTGGCAGGTACTTGCGAGGATTCGGAATTATTTACAGCTGATAGGAAAAAGGATCGATGGGATTGTGTTAGAACACGAGCATGAGGCATATAAGCAAGATAGTAAGTTATTATATATTCAACAGCATGGTTTTGTTTTGTTGACTATATATAATGATGGATGGATGATTTCAGGGATGACCATGAGGTTGTGGAAGTATGTTTCCAACTTTTCGAATTTATCTGGTGAGAGATTGAATCAGATATATTCCAAGCTGAAGAAGGAACAGAACGAGGAGGTAGGACCATCTTCTTCTTCTTATTATTATGGAAAAGGAGGAGTAGGAGGAGGGGAAGGAGGAGGAGTAGACCACTATCTCCCTTATTCCTCCCAGCAGCAGCAGCAGCAGCCGAGAGGCCACAGAAATCACAACTCTTCATACCACCAAATACTTGAAGCTGAAAAGGTTGAAGCCTGGAAGCGAAGGAGACGGTCAGATAGTGTGGACTCCGTTCCTGTTCCTGCAGGTGTTCATCGTAACAACTGGGGTGTTGGTGTTAGTAGAGTGTCTGATCCCAGTGCGTTGGGTATTCTTGGTGCAGCTCCATCGGATCATCTTCTTGTGAGAAGGATGGGTGGGCGATGAGAGGCTTCCTCCTCCGCTTTCTCTCACACTCCTCACAGTAATAGAATGCAGCAGCGTCCTCCTTCTACAGGTGGTGGTGGTATCTCTAGTAAGTAGTAAATAACAATCAACATTTTCCAATTCTCTCTCTCTTGTGTGGATGAATGCATGGGAAGTGGGATGGGGTTGGATGGAAAATAAGAGAAAGGCAACAACCATGGCAAGCAGCAGCAGCGTCGTGTATTCTTCCATATTGGCATTTTTCCTTTATCCAACTAACACTTACAAATTCCCAATCCATTAATTTTTTTGGCCAAATGTTTTACGTATTATTCAGCAAAGTGATGATTACAAAACGTATGCATTACAATCCTAATTTATCAAAATACTAAGAGGTGGACTCAATCGCAACTCTAATCTTGCATGTTTCGCTAACCAATTAGCAGAGTCTAGTTACAAGTGTTCACGATCTCACTAGTGATAGAATGTCTGCAATTGTGGATGTGTTCCTGCCGATTATAGCATTTTTGTCTTATATGTTTGATGATGTTGAGTGTAATCTCCATCTTCGGCCAGTCCTGTTCAGTGGCTAGCCGGATACCCTCTGTTCAATTGAAGGAGGCCAAAGAGATAAACAGGGGGCATAATGTCACCTCGGAGGCTGTTATGTCTCGCTGGTTTTTGCATTCTGTATTTCTTTTTCTTTTCTTTTTTACATAAATATATATGTACATCCTTTTAGAAATTCCTTTTATACACAATGCAAAGGAACAAGATGATGGTGAAGCAGTGTTACATTTATAGTTTAATTTCCACCATAAATTAATGAGAATAATATTCTCAGAATATCGACTAGCTGGCACTGTTGAATTGTACAATTGATCAAATTTTATTGTGTTTTCTTAAACTAATACTACTATTGATATGTATAATAATATGTCTAGATAGGGTATTAGGGTTTGAATGTTGTAATTAGTTATGTATTCATATTAACATTAGATAGTACTATTTGATTATTTCAACGAAAATGGAGTTTTGAGTCAGGAAATATAAAAAAAAGTTAAAATTAATCACAAAATCAAGTAACATCACGCAAAAAAGTATTTTGACGTAGGAAATAAAAAATAGCTAAATGTTACTATAACTTTATAAATTGATTTTGAATGATTTCATAACAAAAGAAAATTTTGGGTGATAAAATATTAAAAAACTAAATGATAGCGAGATTATTATGTTCATTTTCTGTCCTTTACTTTGTGGAATGACTTCCCATTCAGATTATGGTGACAAGGTATCTCTTTAATCCTCTTTGTATCATATTCTATCTCTGAGTTTGGTCACCTTTTTATGATTTTGTACAGTCTCTTCAGTATTTGGCAAAAGGTGACGGTGGGGACGAGAATAGAGTTCTGTATTTGAAAGACATGGTATCAACAGCCAAATCATTGGGTGTTAGGATATGCATTATTACCCACAACTGAAAGAATATTTGTTGATGAGGAATACAGGAAATTCATATCTTATTATTATTTTTCAATGAAAAATATATATAAAAAAACGAGTAAACAATCTAGTTAAAAAACTATACATATATTCGTGTATGTGTATGTATGTAAAGAGGATCGGTTTTGCTAAGGAGTTGAAAATTTGAAAACTAAGTCCGCTCCGTCTGTCTGGGAAACTCCATTTACTTTCCTCTTCAAGATGCAGTATTGTATTTGAAGTTTGAACGAACGGAAGAGCGACTTTAGCCAGCCAGCCAACCAACCAACCACTTCTTCCCCAAACTCCTTTTCTCTCTACTCTTCCTTCTTCCTTCCCCCCCTCCCTCTTACGATCTCTACTGAGAAAGACAAAGAGAAAGAGAGAGAGAGAGAGGTGAGTCTGGACTCCATCCCATCCCACCTCAAACCAATTTCTATTTAGCCTAGAATTTTCTCATCCTCTTGGAATCCACCTCTAATCATCCAATGTCGCTGTACCACTTCGCTGCTATGATTTCTTGTGACTAGATGGGAATTCATCGGCAGAATCGTCAACAAGGGCTCTCTAGGGTTCGGTACGTTATCTGGCACGGTCAAATCATACGACAGCTCGTCCAATTTATTCACCGTCGACGCAGATTCTGAGCACCTCGACCTCCCTGAGCTCCTTTCACTCTTCAAGGGCAGCCCTGCACCTAAGCGAGACAACCTTGGGCTGTGGCCACAGAAGCGCCTCAGAACTGACCCTCCTCCTTCGAGCAGCAGCAGCAGCAGGTTAGATACTTATATAAGCGATCACATCGTCAGTCATACTGTTACCCTCAAATCTGCTCTTCTTTACTAGACCTTAGATAAGGTACATGGAGAGTTTTAAAGGGGATTTGAGCCTGATGGGAAATATTAATCTGAATGTTGCTGTCGAAGAAGCTGTTACGGTGGGGAGTTTAAAAGATGCGTTAGTTTCTAATGGCCATCCGAGTAAACATCAGGAATTGATCGGTGGCCTTGATTTAAATTCTGGGCTGGATTTGAACAAAGGGTTAGACGGAGGAGGATTGATTGATGTGTATGATTCAGATGTCAATGGTGGATCGAATTTAGCCAAGGGTGGTGAAATAGATTTAAATTTGGATGCAACTAGTGAATTGGATGAGACAGTTGATGGTTCCAAAAGGAAAGAGTGCGCCTTTGATTTGAATTTTGGAATTGAAAATGAACCCAAGGATGATGACTCTGATACCAAGGGACTCTTAGGGCATACTGCTTCAAGTCAGTTGGTTGAGGACAGTACTCAAGAAGTCGCTGTTGACGTTGACGTTGAAGTGGAAGTAATGGATGTTGATATTGAAAACGGAGGATCAGAAGGGTTTCAATTTGATGTAAGTGGATTAACTAGTCCAAGACAGATTAGTAGTTCTACTAATAGTACATTTGACGGGACAAATTTGGTGTCGGTTGAGATTACAGATGGGGTTAGACTAGGTGATGGAACTGGCACTCTTTTGGACAGTTTACTGGATCATGGATATTCTTCACCTCAGAGAGATGATTTATCTGAGCCTTCTGATGAAATGAAGCAAACTGATTTAACAAACTCATCCAGAAGAGTAAGCACCCGGATACGGAAAAGAAAGGTTTCAGAGATTTTGAACTCTCCAGAAACAGGATTGCGAAGAAGTGCTAGGAGAGGATCTTATCAAATTCATACCCCTGATGCGGTAGGCACTGCAGCAGTCAGTGATTTGACTTCTACTCCCTCTGTTAGTGTAATAATAGAGGAAAAGCATGAACATACTGCTGTTCTCCCTCCGGATTTGCCTCCTTCTTCTGGACTATTGATGTTTGAAGGAATTTCTGTTGTAGATGTTTTTTCTGTTTATTCTTGTTTGAGATCATTTAGTACACTGCTATGTTTGAGTCCGTTTGAGCTGGAGGACTTCATTATCGCGCTTAGATCAGAGGCTCATGATCCACTAATTGATCATATCCACGTGTCGCTTCTACAAACATTACGGAAGCATTTGGAGCATCTTTCCTCTGAAGGTTCTATCTCAGCCATGAATTGCTTGAGGTATTGCTTTGTTCTTGGTCTCGGACCATTTTGTTATCTTATTTTCATCCCTTTTCAACACGTTTGACCTATTTTTTTTTTTTTTTATGTATTTGCTCAAAATTTGAAATGCAGGGGCCTCAACTGGGATTTTCTGGATTTGATGACCTGGCCTATTTTCTTGATCGAATATTTGTTGTTGCATAGTTCTGGGATGCAACCTTGTGAAGTTAGTCGCTTAAGAATATTCAGAACCGATTACTGCAAACAACCTGTATCTGTGAAGATTGAGATACTTCGCTGTTTATGTGATGAGGTGATTGAAGTAGAAGTAATAAGGTCAGAGCTCAGTGCAAGATCTTTGGCTGCTGAATCAGATGCAGACTTCGATAAAAATATTAATGTAGAACCTACCAGGAAAAGAAAGGGCAAAAGGGAGATATCAGGTAGAGCTTCCTTTGTGGATGTCGATGATGATACTGCTGACAAGAATAGTGATGAGTGCTGCCTCTGTAAGATGGACGGAAGTTTAATATGCTGTGATGGCTGTCCAGCTGCCTACCATTCAAGGTGTGTTGGCGTTGAATGTGATCTTCTGCCAGAAGGGGATTGGTTCTGTCCTGAATGTACAACTAAGAGAAAATGTGGGATACGTTCATGTAGATCACTTCGGGGAGCAGAATTATTGGGAATTGATCCCCATGGCCGAGTGTATTTTAGTTGCTTTGACTACCTCTTGGTGTAAGTTCTCTTACCAAGTGCATGTTGCTTCATACTACTAATACCATATTAGGCATGTCAGAAAAATATCCACTGATGAAAATGCCTATTTTATGTTGTCTTTGTGATAAATATTTCATTACCGGAGTTAATGCGACCTACTTTTGATGGTGAATGTTCATTTTGGACATGCCAACTTTTACCAATTGTGCTACTTTATGCAGCTCTTGGGTTGATGCTTTCTTACCTTGCTTATGTATGTTTGCAGGTCAGATTCATATAAGAATGAAGTCTCTTACAAATATTATCACCAAAACGATCTGACACATGTTATTGAAGTGCTCAAGTCACTGGAATTGTCCTCTTCTATCTTGAAGGCCATCTACAAACAATGGGATGGTTTTGTTGGCTGTAGCGGAGCGACACGTTATGTAGACTCCCAAAAGTACATCACACAGGCAGAGGCCTTCTTCAGAGGTCAAACCGCTAGTTCAGAGAACCCAAAACTTTTGCCATATCTAGCATTTGCAGATACATATAAATCGGGTAATGACAAGACACTGGAGAAAGAATCTACTGCTGGAGCTTTCGCTGACTTTGACGCTCATAAAATTGACAAAGATTCAGCAAATGGAACAGAAACTTTATACATGAGCTCAGAAGGATCAGTTGAAAATGCTGTAAGTTTAGAATCAAAAAGGAGGGAGAATTGTCTGGCCTCTACCAACTCATACGAAACTGAATTTGCAAATCCTCATCTTGCACCTTTAGTCACAAACATGCCAGAGGATAAACAGAAGAAACAGTGTGGGAGTGATTATATTAACTTTTACAGGTTTGGTAGAGTAGCTGCATTAATAGTAGAAGACTTATTGAATCGGTCAGCCGACAAGTCTAATAACACTTTTGGATCAGTGGAGGATATAGCTTACTACCAGATTAAATCCATTTCAAAGAGACTTATCAAATTTTATTGGCCAAATGACAAAATCTGTGGTTTCCAGAAAGAGAAGTGTGGGTGGTGCTTCCCCTGCAGAAATCCTGCTGAAGATTTTGACTGTTTGATTAACATGTACTTGGGATCGATTTGTGAGGGTGCAGAAACTGAGGTGTCTGTTATTCAATCAAAGAACGGGAACAGTTACCTCAAAGATTTGAAATGTGGCATTCTTTCTATGGAAGAGAGATTACGTGGCTTGTTGTTGGGCCCATGGATGAACTCACATTACACTCAAACATGGCGTAGAAGTCTTATGATGTCCTCCAATTTCGCTTCTCTGAAATCTTTATTGCTAAAGGTAAGGATTTTTGATTCCACGTGCTCTACTTGAACTGCTAATATTATACATGCATTAACTATACCATAGCCTGATGGCCAAAAAAACAAAACTATACCATAGCCTGAGTAATAGCCGACCTAGATGATCTTAACATTTTCATTCATTATAGTGACATCTGGACCTATGTTGCAAAAGTAGACATTTTAATCTGACAGATGGAGAAAAATCTTCCTAAATTTATCTCCTAGTGTTTCATGCTGTGGTTCCACATGTATATTCTATTATGGTACTGCCTCCTTTTTTGAACATCTTTTTCCCCCTTAATGTTATCATCTTTCGGTGCTTCTAGTTGATTGACTTACACTTATTATCTGGGTGACCGCATGCATCTACAATTCCTCTACTGGACAAACTTGGTTTAATTTGCAGTTCGTTTTTGATAAACTATACATACTTTTACTGTGTTCTTGTGTAAAGTTTTGTAAACATTGGCTGCTACCCAACGGAAGGACTGTTGTAGCACATACTTTTACTGTGTACTTCGGACTGATGCTGCGAACATCTTTCTATCTTTTCCATTGTGGGATAAAGCTAATCTTAGTACTGGCCTTCACGTTGCATTCGGTGACACCTTGCACTCCAAACACTGGGCCAAATTTGGTTTTGATGCCCTCTCAACAATTTCAAAACCTCTTTTAAGATTGTATCCTGCCCAAAATTTCAACTTGAAAGGTGACGGAACCCCTCAAAAAACATATATATGGTGTAATGGGAAAATTTCATGTAGCACTCTTGCCTTATCTTGCCTTAGCATGTCTATGAATCTTTCCTGTATATTTTTTTTGCTTTTTTTTCCTCTCGTTTTGCAAATGATTAGCACAGTCTTGGCGCATCACTAATGATATTAATCTTTTAAGATTCAAATAATAATTTATGTGACATTAGTTTAATCTTTGTTGTCGGGCCTATGCAGTTGGAGTCAAGTTTGCATCCACGTTCCATTTCAGAGGAGTGGTTGAAATATGAAGATTCTACTTGGTTGCCTGGTTCAGCATCTCTTATTGTGACAAATTCTTTGCCTGCATCTTCAAAGCTTAGTAGCAGCCGCAAGAGGGGCAAGGGCTCAACTCCTGAGTCAAACCATTCAGCAAGCAATTCCTCTGGACCTGTCATGTCCTGGTGGAGGGGTGGTAGGCACTCTCGTCGATTGTTCAGTTGCAAGATTATGCCTCGGTCTTTAGCGTGCAAGGCTGCCAGACAAGGTAGGTAGTTCGCCTTCTATAAATTTAATAGATGCAGATGCTTAGTTTGTCTAAACTTCAAAAAATTGTAGGTGGATGCAGAAAGATGCCTGGCATCTTATATCCAGAAAATTCTGATTTTGCCAGGAGAAGCAAGGCTATTGCATGGCAAGCTGCTGTTGAGTCAGCAACTGGTGTTTCACAACTTGCTCTCCAGGTGAACATCTCATTGCTTAAACAGTTGCTTTAGTTTATTCTGATCATTCAATTTAGATGCAAAGATTTCTATAGGTCTATGCTGTAATCACCGTGTGACACTTCCACTCTATTTGCAATCATCATATGACATTTATCGAGGCAAATTCTTCCAGTCTATATCAGTAAAACCTTTAGTACCTGTTGGCAATAAAAAAATCCAAGTACTATGTCTATATATGTATAAAGTAATATATCAGATAGGGCTGTCAATTCGTGCGTGCGTGCGTGCTATCGTGCACCAGGACACGACACGACACGCACGAAAGTTCAACACGAAACACACGAAAATGTTATCGTGTCACGGACACACGACACGAACACGACACGAAATTTATTGTCTCAACACGACACGAACACGATAACACGAAAATATTCGTGGAAAGTCGTAACACGATAACACGATTTCACGTTTTCACGAAAATAACACGGTAACACGAAAATAACACGGTAACACGATAACACGATTTCACGTTTTCACGAAAATAACACAGTAACACGAAAATAACACGGTAACACAATAACACGATTTCACGTTTTCATGAAAATAACACGGTAACACGAAAATAACACGGTAACACAAAAATAACACGGTAACACAATAACACGATTTCACGTTTTCACGAAAATAACACGGTAACACGATTCACGTTCGCACAATAACACAATCTAAATAACATAAACACGTCCCCTCAAAGGCAAACAATCGTGTTATCGTGTTTTGAGACCTAAACACTAACACGACACGAAAAAACAATCGTGTTATCGTGTTCGTGTTATCGTTCCATCAAAGGCAAACACGAACACGACTTTTTCGTGCGTGTTTGTATCGTGTTATCGTGTCGTGAGTGAAATTGTCAGCCCTAATATCAGATGCCTATTGTAGTTCCTTAAAATCATGGATGCTTCATATAGAGGGGATGTTCAAGCTTTGTGGTGGGCTGTTGATAATGGTATACATTTTACAAGCTGCTAACATCTCAGCAATAAACATTTTTACTAACTATCTTTCTCTGCTTCCTTGTTTCCAGGTTAGAGAACTTGACTCATATATTAGATGGGATGATATTGAAAATATTAACTCTATCTGCAAGTGGGATAAAGAACTCAGGAAATCGCTTAGGGCATTTAAGAAAGTCATCATACGCCGAAAACGAATGGAGGGAGATGAGACAAAATATCTTCTTGATTTTGGGAAGAGAAGAATCATTCCGGAAGTAGTCATGAAACATGGGTCATTGGTTGAGGAAGGCTCTAGTGAGAAGAAAAGGTATTGGCTGAATGAATCATTTGTCCCTTTGTATCTTTTGAAACATTTTGAAGAGAAGAGAATAACTCGCGGCTCTAGCAAGGCAAGTTTGGGGAAGAATACTGAAGCGGGTAGTTCAAAGAAGAAGCTCCTATATAAGAGCTATCTGCATCGTTCTGAGTCTGCTTTGTCAAGAAATGAACTTCCCAAAGAAAAAGGGTTTGACTACCTCTTTTCTAGAGCAGCAGAAACAGTTGACAGGTATCAGTGTGGGCACTGTAAGAAAGCTGTTCTTGCAAGGTAAGCATTAGTCAGTAAGTCCTACTATCTTTCTTGTGTTTCCAAGTAACTTGCCCAGTTTAGCCACTTAGATTATAGGGATTCCTTTCTTTCCTGGAGGTGATATCCAACATGTGGTACATTCAAAATATGTTTGTTCTCTCTCATAACTGATGAAGACACATTACTGTTAATAAGGCGCCGAAAGAATCCCAAGCTTGCATAATTATAGACAAATAATGTGACTATAACTCACAAGTTAGTCTGCTAATATCTGAATGAACTGGACCCCTTTTATATATTTTTCACCTTTTTGGTGTCTTCTTAGTGATATACCTAACTTTACCATTAAAAATAGTATCTTGGTGAAGTGGATTAATGTGAAGATATTTCATTCACGTGTTATGCATTTTGGTTTCCTTTATTTTAGTGAATACCTTTGTACAAGAATTGTATCGTCTTTTGCTATCATTTGTCTAATTGATTTGATATTGATGTAAGAGATGGTTGGGAGATTTTCTTTACTTCGTCCTCCTTTATGTTTGTGCATCTTATAGTTCATTTTTGTCCCTAACTTTTTGCAGGGAAGCTGTAAGCTGCTGCACTTGTGAAGGTATGTATTTTTGTAAAAGCCGTGAATTATGTGATGCAGTCAATTTCTGTATGGGTTTAACCAATTGCTGATTGATCTTTTGCGATGGAGATCTCTCTTTTGCTTTGTTGTGAATCTTGTGATAAGCCAATCCAGTAATGGATCTTCTCCCCGCATAGATCTTTTGGCATGCCACCTTGATACATTCCTTTCCTCGTATCAAGTCTATGAATATTTTTAAGCAGGTGATTGATAAAATTTAGTGACAACTACAGCCGCACTGCTACTGTGAGTTGATATTTGTTCAATAGTTATAACTAAAGTGGAATTATAAAATGCAATTACTTCAAGGAACATGATCACTCTTTTAGGTACTTGAATGGATATTCCTCGACAGCCCAGTTTTCCTACACTTGATAACATCTTCACCAATTAGTCAATATTACTGAAGAGACTAAATTGTAGGGGGTGAATTGTCATGTTGGGGTGAGGTTACTGTATATATGCTAATTTGGTGGGCATATTTAAATTTATATTATTGTTTGGATTTCAGGTTTCTTCCATAAGCGGCATGCTTTTAGATCTGGTGAAACCCTTGCAGCTGAATGTCATTATACCTGTCATCGGTGTAGACAGGGGAAACCTATGAAGATGATGATGGTTAAAGGTAGCAAGAAAGGTGGTGGTAAACTGAAGGGAAAAGTTTTGAAGAAGTTAAAGTTTATCCCAGGAGATGAAACTGGACTAGATACACCAAAGCTGAAGACAACCTTTGGGAATCACATTAGGCGTGGTCGCAAGATAATAATGGCTGCAAAAAAGGGCAAAAAACGTTTACTACGATTAAAAACGGAGGATGGAGACGGAGGAGGCGGTGCAGCTGTGGTAGCCCTTCGGCGTTCGACTAGGAAAGCTGTAAAATACATGCCGGTGCAGCATAAGATTCCTCCTCCTCCAACTCCTCGTAGAGGAAGGGGGCGACCAAAAGGATCAAAGAAGAAAACCACACCCAAGAAGAAGAAAAAGAACACGAACAAGGAGGTTATTTCATGCCACCAGAAACAGAGAGCAAAGGTTTTTCACAGCTACTGGCTCAATGGGCTTCTCCTGTCCAGAACACCAGATGATGAAAGAGTTGTGGACTTTAGAAATAAGAGTGTCATTTGTCCTTCACAGGAAACGAGGGTTAGGCGCAACAGAGTGAAGTGCAATCTTTGTGGTGAAGGGGCTCATACTCCAACATCAAATTACATCTCCTGCGAGACATGCACAAGTAAGTCCTGTCTTTATATATATATATTATTTTGAGCATACAGTTTTTGTTATTTCTAAGATGGAGTGGATGATGAATGCTTAGGATGCCATTCTATGCGTTTTATTACTATATAAATTCAATAATAATATGTCAAATGGGCGTGGTGTGTGTGGGTGCAGAGTGGTACCATGGAGATGCATTTGGGCTTGACCCCAACAAATTGCGCAAGGTCATGGGGTTTCGGTGCCATGTATGTCGTGGGAAGTCTGCTCCTGGTTTACCATGTGGTCAGTTAGAGTTACATGGTGGGTCCCAATCTGCGTCTGACAAGGAGGAGGAGACAAAGAATGCTTCACCATTACCCTTGGCCTTCAATAGCAAAGAAGCAAATCTCAAAGGGAAGGGGGAAGAGGAGGTGCGGGAGCCAAAGAATGCTTCACCATCACCACCACCCTTGGTCCTGAGTAGTGAAGAAGTAAGTCTCAAAAGGAAGGAGGAGTCTCATCTGATGAAAGAGGAGACGTCTGACAGAGAGATTCAGGTTTATCGCCGTGCAAAGCAGCATTCATCAGCATCAGATCGAGTTATGATGGGTGGTGATGATGATATTGAACTCTCGTCTTCTGTTAAAACAAAGAAGCCATCATCATCTTCATCAAATGACGGTGTGGAAGCTGAAGGACAGCAGGTTGCTAAGAAACAGAAGACATCATTGACGTAGTGATAGCCATCCTCTCCTTTCCTCAGTGTGACGCTTCTTTTGACTTCTCTCTTCTTCAATCAAATACCTTGCTCACATCGATCATCATCAAATTTCATGTTTAGGGTACATTCATTTAGTAGTAGTAGGACACAGCCTTATAGGTAACCAACCCTAAGTGTTGTATAGATATGATATGGCACCTGACTGACACAGCGTTGCCACCATTGTGTGTCCCTAGAGTTCGTGTTTTATTGTAGAGTTAGCTGCTAATAGCTAGACGCCTATGGAGTTTAGAAAGATACATTCAATGATTATTCATTCTCTTCTCACATCACATTTGGGAGAGATATAACATTCTATCATCATCATCATCATCAAACTGTTCTTTGTTACTTTTTTATGAATTGGAATGACTAGACCAAAGTTAATTTGTAATTTTGCTGCAACTTTTCCCATTTGTCCTGCTGTTTACTTTAGTTAGAAGTCTATCTATTGGATCATGTTTTTTGGTAAGACTCGGTTTAGTGCGTCTCGGTTCGGCCTTCTTGCTGCTCCGATGACCTGCACAGAAGGAAAGTCGGGGTTTTCCCGTTGTGATTAAGTCAATCGAATGTTCATTGGTGGAGTAAATGCTAGAGAGTAAATGCAAGAGGAAGTATTGAATGTGGTATTAAGAGGTTAGCTGTGGGGTTGGTGAGGGTATTTATAACCCCTTACTTGGGACCTGAGTTAGGTCAGGTCTTACCTTGTTATCCTAGTGTTATCAGAATCAGACCGACACTCAAATAGGCGAGGGGTCAGTTTCTGATTCGTCCGGTCCAACCCGACCAAATCCAGTTTAGTGTGCAGTTCACTATTTATAAGTAAAAAAAATAAAAAAAAATAAAGAAGTGATATATTATATTACATTTGGTGGGTCTAATCACGAGTGATATATTATATTAAATTATACTTTTAATTTATAATTTATTGTAGTTGAAGTGTGCGGTACACCTTATGTTTATATACAATGATATATTAAATATAGATAGATAGATATACCAAGAATAATATGAATGAGGACACATAATCAACGATGAAGCAGCCGAAGTAGCAGTAGGGCTGTCAATGGTTAATGTATGGTCAGAGTATGACAAATAACATAACCATACATATTTTTAAACCACATACCATAACCATAACCATTATGGGTATAATTTTCAATAGGGAATCGTCTCGTCGTGAATCGTCTCCTCTGTTGGAAGAGTCGCCTTAACCGCTAATTATCCCGCCCCAGGTAACTTCCTTAGCCCCGATATGTTGTATAAGTTGAAGATTTCGTGCGATTTCGAGTTGTATGTTTCCAATTTTTCAAAGGTGACGGAGCTGCACGTTGTGGAAAGTGTAATAGGTTCTGTATGTAAAACGATTGCGACTTGTATGTTTAGTGGGTAAGCGTTTCAACATCCCCATTGTAAAACGATATGTTTACTGGATATGCGACTTGTATGTTTACTGGGTAAAACGATTTCAGCATTGTGATTGCTGGTATAGTAGATAAGCAGTTTGACTTGGGTGCTGACCAACACTCTTTTGCAGGTAAGAATGTCGAGTTCATGGGCTGATAAGTGGATTTTGCAGATCCACTACGATGCAAATTGGGTCGATGGTGTTTACAACGGTAAACTCTATTCCATGGATATATCAGAAGAATTGTTTGCTTACTGCACAGTCGCTGCGCTTCTTGAGTATTACGATTTAAAGAGGGATGAGACTATATGTTACGCAGGGCAGGGACGAAGCCAGGATGTAAACCGAGTGGGGGCAAACTGAAAAAATATAGAAGAATTTTTCTAATTAAAATTTACAATTGTTCTCGACGAGTTTTCATATTCTGAAAACATAATAAAATTCTATCGTTATCAATAGTACAAAATATATCTTTTTCAATAAGCGTAACTAAACAATCGTTCATCCAAGAGTCGCCCATCTTGTTTCGCAATCTATTCTTCACAATCTTCATCGCTGAGAAAACTCTTTCAACAGAAGCAGTGCTAACTGGCAAGATCAATGCTAACTTCACGAGCAAATACACCAATGGATACACAATATGTCTTTTCTTTTCAACCAACTTTTGAGAGAGTTCGCCAATGCCTTTGAGATTTAGAAACTCAACACTTGACTTCATATCAAAGATAAATCTATCAAGTTGTTTGGCAAGAATATGAAGATCAACTTCAGAAAAATCCGAGGGATAAAATTGGGCGAGGCGAACCAACTTCTCTTTGTCAAAAGCAGCAAAAGAATCAGCTGGATTCAAACAAGCCACACATAGAAGCAACTCAGTATTAACCTCATTAAAACGGTGATTGAGTTCCTGCAGTTGCCAATCAATCACATCATTGAATAAATCAAATTGATAGTGGTTGTGATTAGTCTTTTTCTCTCCCTTACGTCTTGGACGTTTTTCAGCTCCATAAATACCATCCATACATGGAACCGGAATATCATGTTTCTCACAAAATGAAGAGACTTCATTCATCAATGATCTCCATCCATCATCTCTCATATGTTGCATTTGTTGTTTAACCCTCTTGACTAAAACCATAGCATTGATAATGTCTTGATCCTTCCTTTGCAATGCAAGTGACAATTCATCCGTGATTGACAATACATTTATCATCAAGTGTAAGATAAAAGCAAACTCAAAACCTGACATTATATTTATTAAGGAGCATGCTTCACCTTCTTGGGGTTGAGATTGTCCATCTTGTTCAATAAACTCAAGGACTTCAAGCACTGAAGAGAACATAACAGACAAATTAGTCAACGATCTATAATGAGAGCCCCAACGTGTGTCTCCTCCTCTTTGAAGACTCCTCTCTTGATTCAAGCCCTTGCCCCTTGAAATTTCACCACATCCAAATGATTCAATCATCCTAAAACACTGTTTTTCTCGAAGTAGATCTTTTCGCTTACACGAAGCTCCTACAATGTTGGTGATCTTAGCTATTGTATTGAAAAAATCAGCAATTTGAGACTTTTTTTGAGCCACGGCTACAAGTGCTAATTGCAGTTGATGAGCAAAACAATGAACATAATAAGCAGATGAATTCTCCTTCATAATCAAAGTTTTGAGCCCATTCAACTCACCTTTCATGTTACTTGCCCCATCATAACCTTGTCCACGCAATCTAGACAAGCATAGGTTATGTTTTGAGAGTGACTGTTCAATCGCGAATTTGAGTGATAAAGCCTTTGTATCTCGAACATGTGCAATGCCAAGAAAGTGCTCAACCACACGTCCTTTGTTGTCTACATATCTCAAAACGATTGCCATTTGTTCTTTAATTGACACATCTCTAGATTCATCAATTAATATTGCAAACGGTTCATCCCCGAGATCATTAATAATATCACGTGTAGTCTCTATTGCTGATGCTCGAACAAGATCCTTTTGAATATCAGGAGATGTCATCTTCGCATTACCAGGAGCATTCTTTACAACACTCTTAATATCCTCATTATGATCACCAAGAAAATCCAATAGCTCATGAAAGTTTCCTTTATTAAGAGATTCTTCGTCTTCATCATTGCCACGAAATGCCAATCCTTGACGCAAAAGAAATCGGACACAATCAAGTGAGGCAGTTAAGCGACTTCGGTACTCTTTGCGTAATCTATCTTCTTGCTTAAAGAAAACTCTTGGAATGTGTTGCTCTTGATTTAATAAATCTTGACATTTACTCCAAGCTTCATTATGAGCACTACCGACAACTCCAACATGATTATCAAATCTTTCTTTTTTCTTCCAATTTGTAAATCCACCCGTCACAAAACAATCTCCACCTCCTTGATCTCCATTGTTTTTACCATAAAGATAACAACATAGACAAAAAGCGGCATCCTTTGAAATAGTATATTCCAACCAATCTCCGTAATCATCAAACCAAGTTGGAACAAAGCGACGACGTACCTTACCAAATGTTCTTTGAGGAAATTCATGGTCACGTGGTTGACATGGACCCTTGTCTAAATAAGCTCTTCGGACCTTGTCATGATCATTTGGATGATAAACTTGAATTTTTTTTCTCAAGCCGGGATCCGATGGTAGATCATCTAAATTGAATTCTTCATACTTTTGCTTCAAGAACTTCTCATTTATTTTGTGGCTTGAATGTTCTTCTTCATCAATAGATTTTCTTTTAATTCTACTGAAAAACTGATCAATACCTATAACATAAACACAAAATTAAGTACAAATTATAAACACAAAATTAAGTACAAATTATAAACACAAAATTAAGTACAAATTATTGTTTTAAATAGAACTAATATTTTGGTCCGCAGCCACCTTCTGATACTAATCCAATTAATATACTAATACTAATCCAATTAATTAATGTTCAATTTGATGTTTTTTTTTTGGCCAATCAATTTGATGTTCACGCACCCACCTTTTGACCTACATCTGCAGCCACCTTTTGACCTTCATCTTCATTAATCAATTAAGCCTTGAACAATTAGCCCAACACATTAATCAATTCGATCAATTCTCAGCCCAACTATTCATCAATTCTATCAACTATTCATCAATTCTCAGCCCCAAACCCTAAGTCCCTAACATTAACATATATTCATTCAATTAGGTTTACTCAGCCAGCCGTCAGACATTCATTAGAGTTGCTGCTCAACACCAAGAACACCAAGAACACCAAGAACACGATTCTTCTTCCTTACTCGGCTCAACAATTCTCTCGGCTCTTCTTCTTCCTTTCGGTCTACGACGACTAATTAAAGAGGTAAACTACTATCTAAGTTTCGAAGATTTGAAGAAAACACAAGAAAAATCGAAGTTACCTTTCATATTGATTTAGAATCGTGAATCGCTCTGGACTGGAGTATGGCCTTTGTGTATTGCTTGGTCTTCAGAAGTTCAGATTGAATTTGCTCAGAAATTTGGAGTTGAAAAGTTGTATTTGGCATTTCTGTGAGTCTGTGACATTTCTGTGTATTTGGCCTGTGACATTGTATTTTTGTGTATTTGGTCTATGTGACATTGCATTTCTGACGAATTTTAATTTCTAAATTGGTGAAAGTTATTTTTTTTCAGAACAATTGCATTTGTATTCTAACTTAATCCAAATTGGTGAAAATTATCAGATTATCATTTTGTATTTATATTCATCTTCATTTTTTTTTCAGTGGGGGCAAATCATAAAATTGCAATATTTTGTTTGAAATACACACAACATTATTAAAAGTCAGTGGGGGCAATTGCCCCCCCTGGTCCATAAACAGCTCCGTCCCTGGCGCAGGGTGTAGGGCGCATGGCTCAGCGCGCAACGCTCATGGCGTAGGGCGCATAGTTTAGGGTTTAGGGTTCGGGGGCGTAGGGGTTCAGCGTTCAGGACAACAAGTGCAGGGCGACGAGCGCAGGGCGCTGGACGACGAGTGCAGGGCGCAGGGGGACAAGCGCAGGGCGACGAGCGCAATGCTTTGGTCAATATCTCATCACTCGCAACTTTGTTTTCAGTGAAAGTAATTTTATTGTGATTCTAACTCGTTATGTATTAGGGGAATAATGTTAATATAATATATATTTTTGGAACCAAAATCCACTATTTTCCGTGATGGTACCCCTTTGAGTTTCGACCAATTTTGTTGTATTTTGAATTTCTCATAAATCTGAACTATTTCTTCGATGAAATAAATTGTATATGCTTCCGTACTAGATCAAATATCTTTTATAAACATTCTTACTCAAAATACAGTATCAAATGAGCGTTGTTATCCCATGTAAATCAGATATTACAGACGGTTTTCCGAGATGGTACTTTCTTAGGTTCGTCCGACTTCGTAGTTTTGTCAATATCTCATCACTCTAAACTTTGTTTTCAGTGAAATTAGTTTTATTGTGAATCTAACTCGCTATATATTAGGGGAGTAATGTCAATATAATATATATTTTTGGAACCAAAATCCACTTTCTTCCGTGATGGTACCCCTTTGAGTTTCGACCAATTTTGTTGTTTTTTGAATTTCTCCTAAATCAGAACTCTTTTTTCGAAGAAATAAATTGTGTATGCTTCCGTACTAGATCAAATATCTTGTCTAAACATTCTTAATCAAAATACATTATCAAATGAGCGTTGCTATCCCATGTATATCTGATATTTCAGATATTGCGACGAGCGCGCAGGGCGACGAGCGCAGGGCGGCGAGCGCAGGGCGGCGAGCGCATTGTGACGGGCGCAGGGCGACGAGCGCATGGCGACGAGCGCAGGGCGACGAGCGCAGGGTGTAGGGCGACGAGCGCATGGCAAAGGGCTCAGGGAACAGCACTCAGGGCCCAGGCGCAGAGCGTAGGGTGTAGGGCGACGAGCACAGGGTGCAGGGTGACGAGCGCAGGGAGCAGGGCGACGACTGCAGGGCGACGAGTGTAGGGCGACGAGTGCAGGGCCTAGGGCGACGAGCGCAGGACCTAGGGCGACGAACGCAGGGCGATCAGTGCAGGGCGCAGGGCGATGAGCGCAGGGCGTAGGGCCGCAGGGCGATGAGCGCAGTGCGATGAGCGTAGGGCGACGGGCGTAGGGCGTAGGGCAACGAGCGCAGGGCGTAGGGCGTAGGCCGCAGGACGTAGGGCGTAGGGCGACGAGCGCATGGCTAAGGGCTCAGGGAGCAGTACTCAGGGCCCAGGGCGCAGAGCGTAGGGCGCAGGACGAAGAGCGCAGGGCGATGAGCGCAGGGCGACGGGCGTAGGGCAACGAGCACAGGGCGGCGAGAACAGGGCGGCGAGAACAGGGCGGCGAGAACAGGGCGGCGAGAACAGGGCGGCGAGAACAGGGCGACAAGCGAAGGGCGCAGGGTGACGAGCGCAGGGCGACGAGCGACAGGCGTAGGGCAACGAGCACAGGGCGGCGAGAATAGGGCGACAAGCGAAGGGCGCAGAGCGACGCGCATGGTGACGAGCGCAGGGTGACGAGCGTAGGGCAACGAGCGCAGGGCGACGAGCGCAGGCCGACGAGCACAAGGCGACGAGCGCTGGGTGCAGGGCGACGATCGCTAGGCGACGAGCGCTGGGCGATGAGCGCAGAGCGCAGGGCGACGAGCGCAGGGCGACGAGCGTAGGGCGACGAGTGCAGGGCAACGAGAGCAAGGCGCAGGGTGTCGAGCGCAGGGGCAGGGCGACGAGCGCAGGGCACAGGGCGACGAGCGCAGGGCACAGAGCGCAGGGCACAGGGCGATGAGCGCAGGACGACGAGCGCAGGGCGCAGGGCTACGAACGCAGGGCGCATGGCGGATGGCGCAGGGCGACGAGCGCAGGGCGATGAGCGCAGGGCGACGAGCGTTGGGCGACGAGCGCAGGGCGTAGGGTGTCGAGCGCAGGTCAACGAGAGCAGGGCGCAGGGTGTCGAGCGCAGGGGCAGGGCGACGAGCGCAGGGCGCAAGGTGTCGAGCGCAGGTCGACGACGACCACAGGGCGACGAGCGCAGGGCGACGAGCGCAGGGCGACGAACGCAGGGCGTAATGTTAATATGTCATCACCCGCAACTTTGTTTTCAGTGAAAGTAGTTTTATTGTGATTCTAAGTCGTTATGTATTAGGGAATAATACAGAAACGAATGAGCGTTGTTATCCCATGTACATCAGATATTACAGACGGTTTTCCGAGATGGTACTTTCTTAGGCTCGTGCGACTTCGTAGTTTTGTCAATATCTCATCACTCGCAACTTTGTTTTCAGTGAAAGTAGTTTTATTGTGATTCTAACTCGCCATATATTAGGGGAATAATGTTCATATAATATATATTTTTGGAACCAAAATCGACTATTTTCCGTGATGGTACCCCTTTGAGTTTCGACCAATTTTGTTATATTTTGAATTTCTCCTAAATCAGAACTCTTTCTTCGATGAAATAAATTGTATATGCCTCTGTACCAGATCAGATATCTTTTATAAACATTCTTACTCAAAATACAGTATCAAATGAGCGTTGATATTCCATGTACATCAGATATTACAGACGGTTTTCCGAGATGGTACTTTCTTAGGCTCGTGCGACTTCGTAGTTTTGTCAATATCTCATCACTCGCAACTTTGTTTTCAGTGAAATTAGTTTTATTATGATTCTAACTCGCTACATATTAGGGGAGTAATGTCAATATAATATATATTTTTGTGGCGACGAGCACAGGGAGCAGGGCGACTAGTGCAGGGAGCATGGCGACGAACGCAGGGCACTGGACGGAGAGAACAGGGCGCATGGCGACGAGCGCATGGCGACGAGCGCAGGGCGACGAGCGCAGGGCGACGAGCGCAGGGCGACGAGCGCAGGGCGACGAGCGCAGGGCGACGAGCGCAGGGCGACGAGCGCAGGGCGACGAGCGCAGGGCGACGAGCGCAGGGCGACGAGCGCAGGGCGACGAGCGCAGGGCGACGAGCGCATGGCGACGAGCGCATGGCGACGAGCGCATGGCGCAGGGCGACGAGCGCAGGGCGACGAACGCAGGGCGTAATGTTAATATGTCATCACCCGCAACTTTGTTTTCATTGAAAGTAGTTTTATTGTGATTCTAAGTCGTTATGTATTAGGGAATAATACAGAAACGAATGAGCGTTGTTATCCCATGTACATCAGATATTACAGACGGTTTTCCGAGATGGTACTTTCTTAGGCTCGTGCGACTTCGTAGTTTTGTCAATATCTCATCACTCGCAACTTTGTTTTCAGTGAAAGTAGTTTTATTGTGATTCTAACTCGCCATATATTAGGGGAATAATGTTCATATAATATATATTTTTGGAACCAAAATCCACTATTTTCCGTGATGGTACCCCTTTGAGTTTCGACCAATTTTGTTATATTTTGAATTTCTCCTAAATCAGAACTCTTTCTTCGATGAAATAAATTGTATATGCCTCTGTACCAGATCAGATATCTTTTATAAACATTCTTACTCAAAATACAGTATCAAATGAGCGTTGATATTCCATGTACATCAGATATTACAGACGGTTTTCCGAGATGGTACTTTCTTAGGCTCGTGCGACTTCGTAGTTTTGTCAATATCTCATCACTCGCAACTTTGTTTTCAGTGAAATTAGTTTTATTATGATTCTAACTCGCTACATATTAGGGGAGTAATGTCAATATAATATATATTTTTGTGGCGACGAGCACAGGGAGCAGGGCGACTAGTGCAGGGAGCATGGCGACGAACGCAGGGCACTGGACGGAGAGAACATGGCGCATGGCGACGAGCGCAGGGCGACGAGCGCAGGGCGACGAGCGCAGGGCGACGAGCGCAGGGCGACGAGCGCAGGGCGACGAGCGCAGGGCGACGAGCGCAGGGCGACGAGCGCAGGGCGACGAGCGCAGGGCGACGAGCGCAGGGCACAGGACGCAGGGCGCCTGACGACTAGAGCAGGGCGACGAGCGTAGGGCGCTGAACGACTAGCGCATGGCGCAGGGCGACGAACACAGGGCGCAAGGCGAGGAACTCAGGGCGCAGGCCGACGAGCACAAGGCGTAGGGCGACGAGCGCATTGCGATGAGCGCATGGCGCAGGGCGACGAGCGTAGGGCGATGAGCGCATGGCGCAGGGCGACGAGCGCATGGCGACAGGCGCAGGGCGACGGGCGCAGGGCGACGAGCGCATGGCGCAGGACGCAGGGCACAGGACGCAGGGCGCCTGACGACTAGAGAAGGGCGACGAGCGTAGGGCGCTAAACGACTAGCGCAGGGCGACGATCACAGGGCGCAAGGCGAGGAACTCAGGGCGCAGGCCGACAAGCACAAGGCGTAGGGCCACGAGCGCAGGTCGACGAGCGCAGGGCGACGAGCGCAGGGCGACGAGCGCATGGCGAGGAGCGCATGGCGACGAGCGCATGGCGACGAGCGCATGGCGACGAGCGCATGGCGACGAGCGCATGGCGACGAGCGCATGGCGCAGGGCGACGAGCGCATGGCAACGGGCGACGAGCGCATGGCGACGGGCGACGAGCGACGAGCGCATGGCGACGGGCGCATGGCAACGAGCGCATGGCAACGAGCGCATGGCGCAGGGCGACGAGCGCATGGCGCAGGGCGACGAGTGCATGGCGCAGGGCGACGAGCGCATGGCTCAACGCGCAGAGTTTAGGGTTTAGGGTTCTGGGCGTAAGGGTTCAGCGCTCAGGACGACGAGCGTAGGGCAACTAGCGCAGGGCGACGAGCGCAGGGAGCGGGGCGACGAGCGCAAGGCTACGAGTGTAGGGCGCAGGGCGGCGAGCGCATGGCGCAGGGCGACTAGCGCAAGTAATAGAGATCAGGGCGCAGGGCGCTGGACGACTAGAGTAGGGCGACGAGCGCAGGGCGCTGGACGACTAGCGCAGGGCGCAGGGCGGCGAGCACAGGGCGCAAGGCGAGGAACTCAGGGCGCAGGCCGACGAGCACAAGGCGCAAGGCGACGAGCGCAGGCCGACGAGCACAAGGCGCAAGGCGACGAGCACAGGGCGACGAGCGCAGGGCGACGAGCGCAGGGCGACGAGCGCAGGGCGACGAGCGCAGGGCTACGAGCGCAGGGCGACGAGCGCAGGGCTACGAGCGCAGGGCGACGAGCGCAGGGCACAGGACGCAGGGCGCCTGACGACTAGAGCAGGGCGACGAGCGTAGGGCGCTGAACGACTAGCGCAGGGCGCAGGGCGACGAACACAGGGCGCAAGGCGAGGAACTCAGGGCGCAGGCCGACGAGCACAAGGCGTAGGGCGACGAGCGCATGGCGATGAGCGCATGGCGCAGGGCGACGAGCGTAGGGCGACGAGCGCAGGGCGACGAGCGCATGGCGATGAGCGCATGGCGCAGGGCGACGAGCGCATGGCGACGGGCGCAGGGCGACGAGCGCAGGGCACAGGACGCAGGGCACAGGACGCAGGGCGCAGGGCGCAGGGCGCCTGACGACTAGAGCAGGGCGACGAGCGTAGGGCGCTAAACGACTAGCGCAGGGCGACGATCACAGGGCGCAAGGCGAGGAACTCAGGGCGTAGGCCGACGAGCACAAGGCGTAGGGCCACGAGCGCAGGGCGACGAGCGCAGGGCGACGAGCGCAGGGCGACGAGCGCAGGGCTACGAGCGCAGGGCGACGAGCGCAGGGCGACGAGCGCAGGGCGACGAGCGCAGGGCGACGAGCGCAGGGCGACGAGCGCAGGGCGACGAGCGCAGAGCACAGGACGCAGGGCGCCTGACGACTAGAGCAGGGCGACGAGCGTAGGGCGCTGAACGACTAGCGCATGGCGCAGGGCGACGAACACAGGGCGCAAGGCGAGGAACTCAGGGCGCAGGCCGACGAGCACAAGGCGTAGGGCGACGAGCGCATTGCGATGAGCGCATGGCGCAGGGCGACGAGCGTAGGGCGACGAGCGCATGGCGATGAGCGCATGGCGCAGGGCGACGAGCGCATGGCGACAGGCGCAGGGCGACGGGCGCAGGGCTACGAGCGCAGGGCGACGAGCGCAGGGCACAGGACGCAGGGCGCCTGACGACTAGAGCAGGGCGACGAGCGTAGGGCGCTGAACGACTAGCGCAGGGCGCAGGGCGACGAACACAGGGCGCAAGGCGAGGAACTCAGGGCGCAGGCCGACGAGCACAAGGCGTAGGGCGACGAGCGCATGGCGATGAGCGCATGGCGCAGGGCGACGAGCGTAGGGCGACGAGCGCAGGGCGACGAGCGCATGGCGATGAGCGCATGGCGCAGGGCGACGAGCGCATGGCGACGGGCGCAGGGCGACGAGCGCAGGGCACAGGACGCAGGGCACAGGACGCAGGGCGCAGGGCGCAGGGCGCCTGACGACTAGAGCAGGGCGACGAGCGTAGGGCGCTAAACGACTAGCGCAGGCCGACGAGCACAAGGCGTAGGGCCACGAGCGCAGGGCGACGAGCGCAGGGCGACGAGCGCAGGGCGACGAGCGCAGGGCGACGAGCGCAGGGCGACGAGCGCAGGGCGACGAGCGCAGGGCGACGAGCGCAGGGCGACGAGCGCAGGGCGACGAGCGCAGGGCGACGAGCGCAGAGCACAGGACGCAGGGCGCCTGACGACTAGAGCAGGGCGACGAGCGTAGGGCGCTGAACGACTAGCGCATGGCGCAGGGCGACGAACACAGGGCGCAAGGCGAGGAACTCAGGGCGCAGGCCGACGAGCACAAGGCGTAGGGCGACGAGCGCATTGCGATGAGCGCATGGCGCAGGGCGACGAGCGTAGGGCGACGAGCGCATGGCGATGAGCGCATGGCGCAGGGCGACGAGCGCATGGCGACAGGCGCAGGGCGACGGGCGCAGGGCGACGAGCGCAGGGCACAGGACGCAGGGCACAGGACGCAGGGCGCCTGACGACTAGAGCAGGGCGACGAGCGTAGGGCGCTAAACGACTAGCGCAGGGCGACGATCACAGGGCGCAAGGCGAGGAACTCAGGGCGCAGGCCGACGAGCACAAGGCGTAGGGCCACGAGCGCAGGGCGACGAGCGCAGGTCGACGAGCGCAGGGCGACGAGCGCAGGGCGACGAGCGCAGGGCGACGAGCGCAGGGCGACGAGCGCAGGGCGACGAGCGCAGGGCGACGAGCGCAGGGCGACGAGCGCAGGGCGACGAGCGCAGGGTGACGAGCGCATGGCGACGAGCGCATGACGACGAGCGCATGGCGACGAGCGCATGGCGCAGGGCGACGAGCGCAGGGCGACGAACGCAGGGCGTAATGTTAATATGTCATCACCCGCAACTTTGTTTTCAGTGAAAGTAGTTTTATTGTGATTCTAAGTCGTTATGTATTAGGGAATAATACAGAAACGAATGAGCGTTGTTATCCCATGTACATCATATATTACAGACGGTTTTCCGAGATGGTACTTTCTTAGGCTCGTGCGACTTCGTAGTTTTGTCAATATCTCATCACTCGCAACTTTGTTTTCAGTGAAAGTAGTTTTATTGTGATTCTAACTCGCCATATATTAGGGGAATAATGTTCATATAATATATATTTTTGGAACCAAAATCGACTATTTTCCGTGATGGTACCCCTTTGAGTTTCGACCAATTTTGTTATATTTTGAATTTCTCCTAAATCAGAACTCTTTCTTCGATGAAATAAATTGTATATGCCTCTGTACCAGATCAGATATCTTTTATAAACATTCTTACTCAAAATACAGTATCAAATGAGCGTTGATATTCCATGTACATCAGATATTACAGACGGTTTTCCGAGATGGTACTTTCTTAGGCTCGTGCGACTTCGTAGTTTTGTCAATATCTCATCACTCGCAACTTTGTTTTCAGTGAAATTAGTTTTATTATGATTCTAACTCGCTACATATTAGGGGAGTAATGTCAATATAATATATATTTTTGTGGCGACGAGCACAGGGAGCAGGGAGCATGGCGACGAACGCAGGGCACTGGACGGAGAGAACAGGGCGCATGGCGACGAGCGCAGGGCGACGAGCGCAGGGCGACGAGCGCAGGGCGACGAGCGCAGGGCGACGAGCGCAGGGCGACGAGCGCAGGGCGACGAGCGCAGGGCGACGAGCGCAGGGCGACGAGCGCAGGGCGACGAGCGCAGGGCGACGAGCGCAGGGCGACGAGCGCAGGGCGACGAGCGCAGGGCGACGAGCGCAGGGCGACGAGCGCAGGGCGACGAGCGCAGGGCGACGAGCGCAGGGCACAGGACGCAGGGCGCCTGACGACTAGAGCAGGGCGACGAGCGTAGGGCGCTGAACGACTAGCGCATGGCGCAGGGCGACGAACACAGGGCGCAAGGCGAGGAACTCAGGGCGCAGGCCGACGAGCACAAGGCGTAGGGCGACGAGCGCATTGCGATGAGCGCATGGCGCAGGGCGACGAGCGTAGGGCGACGAGCGCAGGGCGACGAGCGCATGGCGATGAGCGCATGGCGCAGGGCGACGAGCGCATGGCGACAGGCGCAGGGCGACGGGCGCAGGGCGACGAGCGCATGGCGCAGGACGCAGGGCACAGGACGCAGGGCGCCTGACGACTAGAGCAGGGCGATGAGCGTAGGGCGCTAAACGACTAGCGCAGGGCGACGATCACAGGGCGCAAGGCGAGGAACTCAGGGCGCAGGCCGACGAGCACAAGGCGTAGGGCCACGAGCGCAGGGCGACGAGCGCAGGGCGACGAGCGCAGGTCGACGAGCGCAGGGCGACGAGCGCATGGCGACGAGCGCATGGCGACGAGCGCATGGCGACGAGCGCATGGCGACGAGCGCATGGCGACGAGCGCATGGCGACGAGCGCATGGCGACGAGCGCATGGCGACGAGCGCATGGCGACGAGCGCATGGCAACGGGCGACGAGCGCATGGCGACGGGCGACGAGCGACGAGCGCATGGCGACGGGCGCATGGCAACGAGCGCATGGCAACGAGCGCATGGCAACGAGCGCATGGCGCAGGGCGACGAGCGCATGGCGCAGGGCGACGAGTGCATGGCGCAGGGCGACGAGCGCATGGCTCAACGCGCAGAGTTTAGGGTTTAGGGTTCTGGGCGTAAGGGTTCAGCGCTCAGGACGACGAGCGTAGGGCAACTAGCGCAGGGCGACGAGCGCAGGGAGCGGGGCGACGAGCGCAAGGCTACGAGTGTAGGGCGCAGGGCGGCGAGCGCATGGCGCAGGGCGACTAGCGCAAGTAATAGAGATCAGGGCGCAGGGCGCTGGTCGACTAGAGTAGGGCGACGAGCGCAGGGCGCTGGACGACTAGCGCAGGGCGCAGGGCGGCGAGCACAGGGCGCAAGGCGAGGAACTCAGGGCGCAGGCCGACGAGCACAAGGCGCAAGGCGACGAGCGCAGGCCGACGAGCACAAGGCGCAAGGCGACGAGCGCAGGGCGACGAGCGCAGGGCGACGAGCGCAGGGCGACGAGCGCAGGGCGACGAGCGCAGGGCACAGGACGCAGGGCGCCTGACGACTAGAGCAGGGCGACGAGCGTAGGGCGCTGAACGACTAGCGCAGGGCGCAGGGCGACGAACACAGGGCGCAAGGCGAGGAACTCAGGGCGCAGGCCGACGAGCACAAGGCGTAGGGCGACGAGCGCATGGCGATGAGCGCATGGCGCAGGGCGACGAGCGTAGGGCGAAGAGCGCAGGGCGACGAGCGCATGGCGATGAGCGCATGGCGCAGGGCGACGAGCGCATGGCGACGGGCGCAGGGCGACGAGCGCAGGGCACAGGACGCAGGGCACAGGACGCAGGGCGCAGGGCGCCTGACGACTAGAGCAGGGCGACGAGCGTAGGGCGCTAAACGACTAGCGCAGGGCGACGATCACAGGGCGCAAGGCGAGGAACTCAGGGCGCAGGCCGACGAGCACAAGGCGTAGGGCCACGAGCGCAGGGCGACGAGCGCAGGGCGACGAGCGCAGGGCGACGAGCGCAGGGCGACGAGCGCAGGGCGACGAGCGCAGGGCGACGAGCGCAGGGCGACGAGCGCAGGGCGACGAGCGCAGGGCGACGAGCGCAGGGCGACGAGCGCAGGGCGACGAGCGCAGGGCGACGAGCGCAGGGCGACGAGCGCAGGGCGACGAGCGCAGGGCGACGAGCGCAGGGCGACGAGCGCAGGGCGACGAGCGCAGGGCGACGAGCGCAGGGCGACGAGCGCAGGGCGACGAGCGCAGGGCGACGAGCGCAGGGCACAGGACGCAGGGCGCCTGACGACTAGAGCAGGGCGACGAGCGTAGGGCGCTGAACGACTAGCGCATGGCGCAGGGCGACGAACACAGGGCGCAAGGCGAGGAACTCAGGGCGCAGGCCGACGAGCACAAGGCGTAGGGCGACGAGCGCATTGCGATGAGCGCATGGCGCAGGGCGACGAGCGTAGGGCGACGAGCGCAGGGTGACGAGCGCATGGCGATGAGCGCATGGCGCAGGGCGACGGGCGCAGGGCGACGAGCGCAGGGCACAGGACGCAGGGCACAGGACGCAGGGCGCCTGACGACTAGAGCAGGGCGACGAGCGTAGGGCGCTAAACGACTAGCGCAGGGCGACGAGCGCAGGTCGACGAGCGCAGGGCGACGAGCGCAGGGCGACGAGCGCAGGGCGACGAGCGCAGGGCGACGAGCGCATGGCGACGAGCGCATGGCGACGAGCGCATGGCGACGAGCGCATGGCGACGAGCGCATGGCGCAGGGCGACGAGAGCATGGCGACGGGCGACGAGCGCATGGCGACGGGCGACGAGCGACGAGCGCATGGCGACGGGCGCATGGCAACGAGCGCATGGCAACGAGCGCATGGCGCAGGGCGACGAGCGCATGGCGCAGGGCGACGAGTGCATGGCGCAGGGCGACGAGCGCATGGCGCATGGCTCAGCGCGCAGAGTTTAGGGTTTAGGGTTCTGGGCGTAAGGGTTCAGCGCTCAGGACGACGAGCGTAGGGCAACTAGCGCAGGGAGCGGGGTGACGAGCGCAGGGAGCGGGGCGACGAGCGCAAGGCTACGAGTGTAGGGCGCAGGGCGGCGAGCGCATGGCGCAGGGCGACTAGCGCAAGTAATAGAGATCAGGGCGCAGGGCGCTGGACGACTAGAGTAGGGCGACGAGCGCAGGGCGCTGGACGACTAGCGCAGGGCGCAGGGCGGCGAGCACAGGGCGCAAGGCGAGGAACTCAGGGCGCAAGGCGAGGAACTCAGGGCGCAGGCCGACGAGCACAAGGCGCAAGGCGACGAGCGAAGGCCGACAAGCACAAGGCGCAAGGCGACGAGCGCAGGGCGACGAGCGCAGGGCGACGAGCGCAGGGCGACGAGCGCAGGGCGACGAGCGCAGGGCGACGAGCGCAGGGCGACGAGCGCAGGGCGACGAGCGCAGGGCGACGAGCGCAGGGCGACGAGCGCAGGGCGACGAGCGCAGGGCGACGAGCGCAGGGCGACGAGCGCAGGGCTACGAGCGCAGGGCTACGAGCGCAGGGCGACGAGCGCAGGGCACAGGACGCAGGGCGCCTGACGACTAGAGCAGGGCGACGAGCGTAGGGCGCTGAACGACTAGCGCAGGGCGCAGGGCGACGAACACAGGGCGCAAGGCGAGGAACTCAGGGCGCAGGCCGACGAGCACAAGGCGTAGGGCGACGAGCGCATGGCGATGAGCGCATGGCGCAGGGCGACGAGCGTAGGGCGACGAGCGCAGGGCGACGAGCGCATGGCGATGAGCGCATGGCGCAGGGCGACGAGCGCATGGCGACGGGCGCAGGGCGACGAGCGCAGGGCACAGGACGCAGGGCACAGGACGCAGGGCACAGGACGCAGGGCACAGGACGCAGGGCGCAGGGCGCCTGACGACTAGAGCAGGGCGACGAGCGTAGGGCGCTAAACGACTAGCGCAGGGCGACGATCACAGGGCGCAAGGCGAGGAACTCAGGGCGCAGGCCGACGAGCACAAGGCGTAGGGCCACGAGCGCAGGGCGACGAGCGCAGGGCGACGAGCGCAGGGCGACGAGCGCAGGGCGACGAGCGCAGGGCGACGAGCGCAGGGCGACGAGCGCAGGGCGACGAGCGCAGGGCGACGAGCGCAGGGCGACGAGCGCAGGGCGACGAGCGCAGGGCACAGGACGCAGGGCGCCTGACGACTAGAGCAGGGCGACGAGCGTAGGGCGCTGAACGACTAGCGCAGGGCGCAGGGCGACGAACACAGGGCGCAAGGCGAGGAACTCAGGGCGCAGGCCGACGAGCACAAGGCGTAGGGCGACGAGCGCATGGCGATGAGCGCATGGCGCAGGGCGACGAGCGTAGGGCGACGAGCGCAGGGCGACGAGCGCATGGCTATGAGCGCATGGCGCAGGGCGACGAGCGCATGGCGATGGGCGCAGGGCGACGAGCGCAGGGCACAGGACGCAGGGCACAGGACGCAGGGCGCAGGGCGCCTGACGACTAGAGCAGGGCGACGAGCGTAGGGCGCTAAACGACTAGCGCAGGGCGACGATCACAGGGCGCAAGGCGAGGAACTCAGGGCGCAGGCCGACGAGCACAAGGCGTAGGGCCACGAGCGCAGGGCGACGAGCGCAAGGCGACGAGCGCAGGCCGACGAGCACAAGGCGCAAGGCGACGAGCGCAGGGCGACGAGCGCAGGGCGACGAGCGCAGGGCGACGAGCGCAGGGCGACGAGCGCAGGGCGACGAGCGCAGGGCGACGAGCGCAGGGCGACGAGCGCAGGGCGACGAGCGCAGGGCACAGGACGCAGGGCGCCTGACGAATAGAGCAGGGCGACGAGCGTAGGGCGCTGAACGACTAGCGCAGGGCGCAGGGCGACGAACACAGGGCGCAAGGCGAGGAACTCAGGGCGCAGGCCGACGAGCACAAGGCGTAGGGCGACGAGCGCATGGCGATGAGCGCATGGCGCAGGGCGACGAGCGCAGGGCGACGAGCGTATGGCGATGAGCGCATGGCGCAGGGCGACGAGCGCAGGGCGACGGGCGCAGGGCGACGAGCGCAGGGCACAGGACGCAGGGCACAGGACGCAGGGCGCAGGGCGCCTGACGACTAGAGCAGGGCGACGAGCGTAGGGCGCTAAAGGACTAGCGCAGGGCGACGATCACAGGGCGCAAGGCGAGGAACTCAGGGCGCAGGCCGACGAGCACATGGCGACGAGCGCATGGCGACGAGCGCATGGCGACGAGCGCATGGCGACGAGCGCATGGCGACGAGCGCATGGCGCAGGGCGACGAGCGCATGGCAACGGGCGACGAGCGCATGGCGACGGGCGACGAGCGACGAGCGCATGGCGACGGGCGCATGGCAACGAGCGCATGGCAACGAGCGCATGGCGCAGGGCGACGAGCGCATGGCGCAGGGCGACGAGTGCATGGCGCAGGGCGACGAGCGCATGGCTCAACGCGCAGAGTTTAGGGTTTAGGGTTCTGGGCGTAAGGGTTCAGCGCTCAGGACGACGAGCGTAGGGCAACTAGCGCAGGGCGACGAGCGCAGGGAGCGGGGCGACGAGCGCAAGGCTACGAGTGTAGGGCGCAGGGCGGCGAGCGCATGGCGCAGGGCGACTAGCGCAAGTAATAGAGATCAGGGCGCAGGGCGCTGGACGACTAGAGTAGGGCGACGAGCGCAGGGCGCTGGACGACTAGCGCAGGGCGCAGGGCGGCGAGCACAGGGCGCAAGGCGAGGAACTCAGGGCGCAGGCCGACGAGCACAAGGCGCAAGGCGACGAGCGCAGGCCGACGAGCACAAGGCGCAAGGCGACGAGCGCAGGGCGACGAGCGCAGGGCGACGAGCGCAGGGCGACGAGCGCAGGGCTACGAGCGCAGGGCGACGAGCGCAGGGCTACGAGCGCAGGGCGACGAGCGCAGGGCACAGGACGCAGGGCGCCTGACGACTAGAGCAGGGCGACGAGCGTAGGGCGCTGAACGACTAGCGCAGGGCGCAGGGCGACGAACACAGGGCGCAAGGCGAGGAACTCAGGGCGCAGGCCGACGAGCACAAGGCGTAGGGCGACGAGCGCATGGCGATGAGCGCATGGCGCAGGGCGACGAGCGTAGGGCGACGAGCGCAGGGCGACGAGCGCATGGCGATGAGCGCATGGCGCAGGGCGACGAGCGCATGGCGATGGGCGCAGGGCGACGAGCGCAGGGCACAGGACGCAGGGCACAGGACGCAGGGCGCAGGGCGCCTGACGACTAGAGCAGGGCGACGAGCGTAGGGCGCTAAACGACTAGCGCAGGGCGACGATCACAGGGCGCAAGGCGAGGAACTCAGGGCGCAGGCCGACGAGCACAAGGCGTAGGGCCACGAGCGCAGGGCGACGAGCGCAAGGCGACGAGCGCAGGCCGACGAGCACAAGGCGCAAGGCGATGAGCGCAGGGCGACGAGCGCAGGGCGACGAGCGCAGGGCGACGAGCGCAGGGCGACGAGCGCAGGGCACAGGACGCAGGGCGCCTGACGACTAGAGCAGGGCGACGAGCGTAGGGCGCTGAACGACTAGCGCAGGGCGCAGGGCGACGAACACAGGGCGCAAGGCGAGGAACTCAGGGCGCAGGCCGACGAGCACAAGGCGTAGGGCGACGAGCGCATGGCGATGAGCGCATGGCGCAGGGCGACGAGCGTAGGGCGACGAGCGCAGGGCGACGAGCGTATGGCGATGAGCGCATGGCGCAGGGCGACGAGCGCAGGGCGACGGGCGCAGGGCGACGAGCGCAGGGCACAGGATGCAGGGCACAGGACGCAGGGCGCAGGGCGCCTGACGACTAGAGCAGGGCGACGAGCGTAGGGCGCTAAAGGACTAGCGCAGGGCGACGATCACAGGGCGCAAGGCGAGGAACTCAGGGCGCAGGCCGACGAGCACAAGGCGTAGGGCCACGAGCGCAGGGCGACGAGCGCAGGGCGACGAGCGCAGGGCGACGAGCGCAGGGCGACGAGCGCAGGGCGACGAGCGCAGGGCGACGAGCGCATGGCGACGAGCGCATGGCGACGAGCGCATGGCGACGAGCGCATGGCGACGAGCGCATGGCGACAAGCGCATGGCGACGAGCGCATGGCGACGGGCGACGAGCGCATGGCGACGAGCGACGAGCGCATGGCGACGGACGCATGACAACGAGCGCATGGCAACGAGCGCATGGCGCAGGGCGACGAGCGCATGGCGCAGGGCGACGAGCGCATGGCGCAGGGCGACGAGTGCATGGCGCAGGGCGACGAGCGCATGGCGCATGGCTCAGCGCGCAGAGTTTAGGGTTTAGGGTTCTGGGCGTAAGGGTTCAGCGCTCAGGACGACGAGCGTAGGGCAACTAGCGCAGGGAGCGGGGTGACGAGCGCAGGGAGCGGGGCGACGAGCGCAAGGCTACGAGTGTAGGGCGCAGGGCGGCGAGCGCAGGGCGACGAGCGCATGGCGCAGGGCGACTAGCGCAAGTAATAGAGATCAGGGCGCAGGGCGCTGGACGACTAGAGTAGGGCGACGAGCGCAGGGCGCTGGACGACTAGCGCAGGGCGCAGGGCGGCGAGCACAGGGCGCAAGGCGAGGAACTCAGGGCGCAGGCCGACGAGCACAAGGCGCAAGGCGACGAGCGCAGGCCGACGAGCACAAGGCGCAAGGCGACGAGCGCAGGGTGACTAGCGCACGTAATAGAGATCAGGGCGCGGCGACGAGCGCAGGGCGCAGGGAGCGGGGCGACGAGCGCAAGGCTACGAGTGTAGGGCGCAGGGCGACGAGCGCATGGCGCAGGGCGACTAGCGCAAGTAATAGAGATCAGGGCGCAGGGCGGCGAGCGCAGGGCGACGAGCGCAGGACGACGAGCGCAGGGTGACTAGCGCAAGTAATAGAGATCAGGGCGCAGGGCGACGAGCGCAGGGCGACGAGCGCAGGACGACGAGCGCAGGGCGCAGGGCGGCGAGCACAAGGCGCAAGGCGAGGAACTCAGGGCGCAGGCCGACGAGCACAAGGCGCAAGGCGACGAGCGCAGGCCGACGAGCACAAGGCGCAAGGCGACGAGCGCAGGGTGACTAGCGCAAGTAATAGAGATCAGGGCGCGGCGACGAGCGCAGGGCGACGAGCGCAGGGCGACGAGCGCAAGGCTACGAGTGTAGGGCGCAGGGCGACGAGCGCATGGCGCAGGGCGACGAGCGCATGGCGCAGGTCGACTAGCGCAAGTAATAGAGATCAGGGCGCAGGGCGGCGAGCGCAGGGCGACGAGCGCAGGACGACGAGCGCAGGACGACGAGCGCAGGGCGACGAGCGCATGGCTACGGGCGACGAGCGCATGGCGACGGGCGACGAGCGACGAGCGCATGGCGACGGGCGCATGGCAACGAGCGCATGGCAACGAGCGCATGGCGCAGGGCGACGAGCGCATGGCGCAGGGCGACGAGTGCATGGCGCAGGGCGACGAGCGCATGGCGCATGGCTCAGCGCGCAGAGTTTAGGGTTTAGGGTTCTGGGCGTAAGGGTTCAGCGCTCAGGACGACGAGCGTAGGGCAACTAGCGCAGGGAGCGGGGTGACGAGCGCAGGGAGCGGGGCGACGAGCGCAAGGCTACGAGTGTAGGGCGCAGGGCGGCGAGCGCATGGCGCAGGGCGACTAGCGCAAGTAATAGAGATCAGGGCGCAGGGCGCTGGACGACTAGAGTAGGGCGACGAGCGCAGGGCGCTAGACGACTAGCGCAGGGCGCAGGGCGGCGAGCACAGGGCGCAAGGCGAGGAACTCAGGGCGCAAGGCGAGGAACTCAGGGCGCAGGCCGACGAGCACAAGGCGCAAGGCGACGAGCGCAGGCCGACAAGCACAAGGCGCAAGGCGACGAGCGCAGGGCGACGAGCGCAGGGCGACGAGCGCAGGGCGACGAGCGCAGGGCGACGAGCGCAGGGCGACGAGCGCAGGGCGACGAGCGCAGGGCGACGAGCGCAGGGCGACGAGCGCAGGGCTACGAGCGCAGGGCTACGAGCGCAGGGCTACGAGCGCAGGGCGACGAGCGCAGGGCACAGGACGCAGGGCGCCTGACGACTAGAGCAGGGCGACGAGCGTAGGGCGCTGAACGACTAGCGCAGGGCGCAGGGCGACGAACACAGGGCGCAAGGCGAGGAACTCAGGGCGCAGGCCGACGAGCACAAGGCGTAGGGCGACGAGCGCATGGCGATGAGCGCATGGCGCAGGGCGACGAGCGTAGGGCGACGAGCGCAGGGCGACGAGCGCATGGCGATGAGCGCATGGCGCAGGGCGACGAGCGCATGGCGACGGGCGCAGGGCGACGAGCGCAGGGCACAGGACGCAGGGCACAGGACGCAGGGCACAGGACGCAGGGCGCAGGGCGCCTGACGACTAGAGCAGGGCGACGAGCGTAGGGCGCTAAACGACTAGCGCAGGGCGACGATCACAGGGCGCAAGGCGAGGAACTCAGGGCGCAGGCCGACGAGCACAAGGCGTAGGGCCACGAGCGCAGGGCGACGAGCGCAGGGCGACGAGCGCAGGGCGACGAGCGCAGGGCGACGAGCGCAGGGCGACGAGCGCAGGGCGACGAGCGCAGGGCGACGAGCGCAGGGCACAGGACGCAGGGCGCCTGACGACTAGAGCAGGGCGACGAGCGTAGGGCGCTGAACGACTAGCGCAGGGCGCAGGGCGACGAACACAGTGCGCAAGGCGAGGAACTCAGGGCGCAGGCCGACGAGCACAAGGCGTAGGGCGACGAGCGCATGGCGATGAGCGCATGGCGCAGGGCGACGAGCGTAGGGCGACGAGCGCAGGGCGACGAGCGCATGGCGATGAGCGCATGGCGCAGGGCGACGAGCGCATGGCGATGGGCGCAGGGCGACGAGCGCAGGGCACAGGACGCAGGGCACAGGACGCAGGGCGCAGGGCGCCTGACGACTAGAGCAGGGCGACGAGCGTAGGGCGCTAAACGACTAGCGCAGGGCGACGATCACAGGGCGCAAGGCGAGGAACTCAGGGCGCAGGCCGACGAGCACAAGGCGTAGGGCCACGAGCGCAAGGCGACGAGCGCAGGCCGACGAGCACAAGGCGCAAGGCGACGAGCGCAGGGCGACGAGCGCAGGGCGACGAGCGCAGGGCGACGAGCGCAGGGCGACGAGCGCAGGGCGACGAGCGCATGGCGACGAGCGCAGGGCGACGAGCGCAGGGCACAGGACGCAGGGCGCCTGACGACTAGAGCAGGGCGACGAGCGTAGGGCGCTGAACGACTAGCGCAGGGCGCAGGGCGACGAACACAGGGCGCAAGGCGAGGAACTCAGGGCGCAGGCCGACGAGCACAAGGCGTAGGGCGACGAGCGCATGGCGATGAGCGCATGGCGCAGGGCGACGAGCGTAGGGCGACGAGCGCAGGGCGACGAGCGTATGGCGATGAGCGCATGGCGCAGGGCGACGAGCGCAGGGCGACGGGCGCAGGGCGACGAGCGCAGGGCACAGGACGCAGGGCACAGGACGCAGGGCGCCTGACGACTAGAGCAGGGCGACGAGCGTAGGGCGCTAAAGGACTAGCGCAGGGCGACGATCACAGGGCACAAGGCGAGGAACTCAGGGCGCAGGCCGACGAGCACAAGGCGTAGGGCGACGAGCGCAGGGCGACGAGCGCAGGGCGACGAGCGCAGGGCGACGAGCGCAGGGCGACGAGCGCAGGGCGACGAGCGCATGGCGACGAGCGCATGGCGACGAGCGCATGGCGACGAGCGCATGGCGACGAGCGCATGGCGACGAGCGCATGGCGACGGGCGACGAGCGCATGGCGACGAGCGACGAGCGCATGGCGACGGACGCATGACAACGAGCGCATGGCAACGAGCGCATGGCGCAGGGCGACGAGCGCATGGCGCAGGGCGACGAGCGCATGGCGCAGGGCGACGAGTGCATGGCGCAGGGCGACGAGCGCATGGCGCATGGCTCAGCGCGCAGAGTTTAGGGTTTAGGGTTCTGGGCGTAAGGGTTCAGCGCTCAGGACGACGAGCGTAGGGCAACTAGCGCAGGGAGCGGGGTGACGAGCGCAGGGAGCGGGGCGACGAGCGCAGGGAGCGGGGCGACGAGCGCAAGGCTACGAGTGTAGGGCGCAGGGCGGCGAGCGCAGGGCGACGAGCGCATGGCGCAGGGCGACTAGCGCAAGTAATAGAGATCAGGGCGCAGGGCGCTGGACGACTAGAGTAGGGCGACGAGCGCAGGGCGCTGGACGACTAGCGCAGGGCGCAGGGCGGCGAGCACAGGGCGCAAGGCGAGGAACTCAGGGCGCAGGCCGACGAGCACAAGGCGCAAGGCGACGAGCGCAGGCCGACGAGCACAAGGCGCAAGGCGACGAGCGCAGGGTGACTAGCGCAAGTAATAGAGATCAGGGCGCGGCGACGAGCGCAGGGCGCAGGGAGCGGGGCGACGAGCGCAAGGCTACGAGTGTAGGGCGCAGGGCGACGAGCGCATGGCGCAGGGCGACTAGCGCAAGTAATAGAGATCAGGGCGCAGGGCGGCGAGCGCAGGGCGACGAGCGCAGGACGACGAGCGCAGGGTGACTAGCGCAAGTAATAGAGATCAGGGCGCAGGGCGACGAGCGCAGGACGACGAGCGCAGGGCGCAGGGCGGCGAGCACAAGGCGCAAGGCGAGGAACTCAGGGCGCAGGCCGACGAGCACAAGGCGCAAGGCGACGAGCGCAGGCCGACGAGCACAAGGCGCAAGGCGACGAGCGCAGGGTGACTAGCGCAAGTAATAGAGATCAGGGCGCGGCGACGAGCGCAGGGCGACGAGCGCAGGGCGACGAGCGCAAGGCTACGAGTGTAGGGCGCAGGGCGACGAGCGCATGGCGCAGGGCGACTAGCGCAAGTAATAGAGATCAGGGCGCAGGGCGGCGAGCGCAGGGCGACGAGCGCAGGACGACGAGCGCAGGACGACGAGCGCAGGGCGCTGGACGACTAGAGCAGGGCGACGAGCACAGGGCGCAAGGCGAGGAACTCAGGGCGCAGGCCGACGAGCACAAGGCGCAAGGCGACGAGCGCAGGCCGACGAGCACAAGGCGCAAGGCGACGAGCGCAGGCCGACGAGCACAAGGCGCAAGGCGACGAGCACAGGGCGACGAGCGCAGGGTGACTAATGCAAGTAATAGAGATCAGGGCGCAGGGCGACGAGCGCAGGACGACGAGCGCAGGGCGCAGGGCGGCGAGCACAGGGCGCAAGGCGAGGAACTCAGGGCGCAGGCCGACGAGCACAAGGCGCAAGGCGACGAGCGCAGGCCGACGAGCACAAGGCGCAAGGCGACGAGCTCAGGCCGACGAGCACAAGGCGCAAGGCGACGAGCACAGGGCGACGAGCGCAGGGTGACTAGCGCAAGTAATAGAGATCAGGGCGACGAGCGCAGGGCGACGAGCGCAGGGCGCAGGGCTGCGAGCACAGGGCGCAAGGCGAGGAACTCAGGGCGCAGGCCGACGAGCACAAGGCGCAAGGCGACGAGCGCAGGCCGACAAGCACAAGGCGCAAGGCGACGAGCGCAGGGCGACGAGCGCAGGGCGACGAGCGCAGGGCGACGAGCGCAGGGCGACGAGCGCAGGGCGACGAGCGCAGGGCGACGAGCGCAGGGCGACGAGCGCAGGGCGACGAGCGCAGGGCTACGAGCGCAGGGCTACGAGCGCAGGGCGACGAGCGCAGGGCACAGGACGCAGGGCGCCTGACGACTAGAGCAGGGCGACGAGCGTAGGGCGCTGAACGACTAGCGCAGGGCGCAGGGCGACGAACACAGGGCGCAAGGCGAGGAACTCAGGGCGCAGGCCGACGAGCACAAGGCGTAGGGCGACGAGCGCATGGCGATGAGCGCATGGCGCAGGGCGACGAGCGTAGGGCGACGAGCGCAGGGCGACGAGCGCATGGCGATGAGCGCATGGCGCAGGGCGACGAGCGCATGGCGACGGGCGCAGGGCGACGAGCGCAGGGCACAGGACGCAGGGCACAGGACGCAGGGCACAGGACGCAGGGCGCAGGGCGCCTGACGACTAGAGCAGGGCGACGAGCGTAGGGCGCTAAAGGACTAGCGCAGGGCGACGATCACAGGGCGCAAGGCGAGGAACTCAGGGCGCAGGCCGACGAGCACAAGGCGTAGGGCCACGAGCGCAGGGCGACGAGCGCAGGGCGACGAGCGCAGGGCGACGAGCGCAGGGCGACGAGCGCAGGGCGACGAGCGCAGGGCGACGAGCGCAGGGCGACGAGCGCAGGGCACAGGACGCAGGGCGCCTGACGACTAGAGCAGGGCGACGAGCGTAGGGCGCTGAACGACTAGCGCAGGGCGCAGGGCGACGAACACAGGGCGCAAGGCGAGGAACTCAGGGCGCAGGCCGACGAGCACAAGGCGTAGGGCAACGAGCGCATGGCGATGAGCGCATGGCGCAGGGCGACGAGCGTAGGGCGACGAGCGCAGGGCGACGAGCGCATGGCGATGAGCGCATGGCGCAGGGCGACGAGCGCATGGCGACGGGCGCAGGGCGACGAGCGCAGGGCACAGGACGCAGGGCACAGGACGCAGGGCGCAGGGCGCCTGACGACTAGAGCAGGGCGACGAGCGTAGGGCGCTAAACGACTAGCGCAGGGCGACGATCACAAGGCGCAAGGCGAGGAACTCAGGGCGCAGGCCGACGAGCACAAGGCGTAGGGCCACGAGCGCAGGGCGACGAGCGCAAGGCGACGAGCGCAGGCCGACGAGCACAAGGCGCAAGGCGACGAGCGCAGGGCGACGAGCGCAGGGCGACGAGCGCAGGGCGCAAGGCGACGAGCGCAGGGCGACGAGCGCAGGGCGACGAGCGCAGGGCGACGAGCGCAGGGCGACGAGCGCAGGGCGACGAGCGCAGGGCGACGAGCGCAGGGCACAGGACGCAGGGCGCCTGACGACTAGAGCAGGGCGACGAGCGTAGGGCGCTGAACGACTAGCGCAGGGCGCAGGGCGACGAACACAGGGCGCAAGGCGAGGAACTCAGGGCGCAGGCCGACGAGCACAAGGCGTAGGGCGACGAGCGCATGGCGATGAGCGCATGGCGCAGGGCGACGAGCGTAGGGCGACGAGCGCAGGGCGACGAGCGTATGGCGATGAGCGCATGGCGCAGGGCGACGAGCGCAGGGCGACGGGCGCAGGGCGACGAGCGCAGGGCACAGGACGCAGAGCACAGGACGCAGGGCGCAGGGCGCCTGACGACTAGAGCAGGGCGACGAGCGTAGGGCGCTAAAGGACTAGCGCAGGTCGACGATCACAGGGCGCAAGGCGAGGAACTCAGGGCGCAGGCCGACGAGCACAAGGCGTAGGGCCACGAGCGCAGGGCGACGAGCGCAGGGCGACGAGCGCAAGGCGACGAGCGCAGGGCGACGAGCGCATGGCGACGAGCGCATGGCGACGAGCGCATGGCGACGAGCGCATGGCGACGAGCGCATGGCGACGAGCGCATGGCGACGAGCGCATGGCGACGAGCGCATGGCGACGAGCGCATGGCGACGAGCGCATGGCGACGAGCGCATGGCGACGAGCGCATGGCGACGAGCGCATGGCGACGGGCGACGAGCGCATGGCGACGAGCGACGAGCGCATGGCGACGGACGCATGACAACGAGCGCATGGCAACGAGCGCATGGCGCAGGGCGACGAGCGCATGGCGCAGGGCGACGAGCGCATGGCGCAGGGCGACGAGCGCATGGCGCAGGGCGACGAGTGCATGGCGCAGGGCGACGAGCGCATGGCGCATGGCTCAGCGCGCAGAGTTTAGGGTTTAGGGTTCTGGGCGTAAGGGTTCAGCGCTCAGGACGACGAGCGTAGGGCAACTAGCGCAGGGAGCGGGGTGACGAGCGCAGGGAGCGGGGCGACGAGCGCAGGGAGCGGGGCGACGAGCGCAAGGCTACGAGTGTAGGGCGCAGGGCGGCGAGCGCAGGGCGACGAGCGCATGGCGCAGGGCGACTAGCGCAAGTAATAGAGATCAGGGCGCAGGGCGCTGGACGACTAGAGTAGGGCGACGAGCGCAGGGCGCTGGACGACTAGCGCAGGGCGCAGGGCGGCGGGCACAGGGCGCAAGGCGAGGAACTCAGGGCGCAGGCCGACGAGCACAAGGCGCAAGGCGACGAGCGCAGGCCGACGAGCACAAGGCGCAAGGCGACGAGCGCAGGGTGACTAGCGCAAGTAATAGAGATCAGGGCGCGGCGACGAGCGCAGGGCGCAGGGAGCGGGGCGACGAGCGCAAGGCTACGAGTGTAGGGCGCAGGGCGACGAGCGCATGGCGCAGGGCGACTAGCGCAAGTAATAGAGATCAGGGCGCAGGGCGGCGAGCGCAGGGCGACGAGCGCAGGACGACGAGCGCAGGGTGACTAGCGCAAGTAATAGAGATCAGGGCGCAGGGCGACGAGCGCAGGACGACGAGCGCAGGGCGGCGAGCACAAGGCGCAAGGCGAGGAACTCAGGGCGCAGGCCGACGAGCACAAGGCGCAAGGCGACGAGCGCAGGCCGACGAGCACAAGGCGCAAGGCGACGAGCGCAGGGTGACTAGCGCAAGTAATAGAGATCAGGGCGCGGCGACGAGCGCAGGGCGACGAGCGCATGGCGCAGGGCGACTAGCGCAAGTAATAGAGATCAGGGCGCAGGGCGGCGAGCGCAGGGCGACGAGCGCAGGACGACGAGCGCAGGACGACGAGCGCAGGGCGCTGGACGACTAGAGCAGGGCGACGAGCATAGGGCGCAAGGCGAGGAACTCAGGGCGCAGGCCGACGAGCACAAGGCGCAAGGCGACGAGCGCAGGCCGACGAGCACAAGGCGCAAGGCGACGAGCGCAGGCCGACGAGCACAAGGCGCAAGGCGACGAGCACAGGGCGACGAGCGCAGGGTGACTAATGCAAGTAATAGAGATCAAGGCGCAGGGCGACGAGCGCAGGACGACGAGCGCAGGGCGCAGGGCGGCGAGCACAGGGCGCAAGGCGAGGAACTCAGGGCGCAGGCCGACGAGCACAAGGCGCAAGGCGACGAGCGCAGGCCGACGAGCACAAGGCGCAAGGCGACGAGCTCAGGCCGACGAGCACAAGGCGCAAGGCGACGAGCACAGGGCGACGAGCGCAGGGTGACTAGCGCAAGTAATAGAGATCAGGGCGACGAGCGCAGGGCGACGAGCGCAGGGCTGCGAGCACAGGGCGCAAGGCGAGGAACTCAGGGCGCAGGCCGACGAGCACAAGGCGCAAGGCGACGAGCGCAGGCCGACGAGCACAAGGCGCAAGGCGACGAGCGCAGGGTGACTAGCGCAAGGCGACGAGCGCAGGCCGACGAGCACAAGGCGACGAGCGCTGGGTGCAGGGCGACGATCGCTAGGCGACGAGCGCTGGGCGATGAGCGCAGAGCGCAGGGCGACGAGCGTAGGGCGACGAGTGCAGGGCAACGAGAGCAAGGCGCAGGGTGTCGAGCGCAGGGGCAGGGCGACGAGCGCAGGGCACAGGGCGATGAGCGCAGGACGACGAGCGCAGGGCGCAGGGCTACGAACGCAGGGCGCATGGCGGATGGCGCAGGGCGACGAGCGCAGGGCGACGAGCGCAGGGCGATGAGCGCAGGGTGACGAGCGTTGGGCGACGAGCGCAGGGCGTAGGGTGTCGAGCGCAGGTCAACGAGAGCAGGGCGCAGGGTGTCGAGCGCAGGGGCAGGGCGACGAGCGCAGGGCGCAAGGTGTCGAGCGCAGGTCGACGACGACCACAGGGCGACGAGCGCAGGGCGACGAACGCAGGGCGTAATGTTAATATGTCATCACCCGCAACTTTGTTTTCAGTGAAAGTAGTTTTATTGTGATTCTAAGTCGTTATGTATTAGGGAATAATACAGAAACGAATGAGCGTTGTTATCCCATGTACATCAGATATTACAGACGGTTTTCCGAGATGGTACTTTCTTAGGCTCGTGCGACTTCGTAGTTTTGTCAATATCTCATCACTCGCAACTTTGTTTTCAGTGAAAGTAGTTTTATTGTGATTCTAACTCGCCATATATTAGGGGAATAATGTTCATATAATATATATTTTTGGAACCAAAATCCACTATTTTCCGTGATGGTACCCCTTTGAGTTTCGACCAATTTTGTTATATTTTGAATTTCTCCTAAATCAGAACTCTTTCTTCGATGAAATAAATTGTATATGCCTCTGTACCAGATCAGATATCTTTTATAAACATTCTTACTCAAAATACAGTATCAAATGAGCGTTGATATTCCATGTACATCAGATATTACAGACAGTTTTCCGAGATGGTACTTTCTTAGGCTCGTGCGACTTCGTAGTTTTGTCAATATCTCATCACTCGCAACTTTGTTTTCAGTGAAATTAGTTTTATTATGATTCTAACTCGCTACATATTAGGGGAGTAATGTCAATATAATATATATTTTTGTGGCGACGAGCACAGGGAGCAGGGCGACTAGTGCAGGGAGCATGGCGACGAACGCAGGGCACTGGACGGAGAGAACAGGGCGCATGGCGACGAGCGCAGGGCGACGAGCGCAGGGCACAGGACGCAGGGCGCCTGACGACTAGAGCAGGGCGACGAGCGTAGGGCGCTGAACGACTAGCGCAGGGCGCAGGGCGACGAACACAGGGCGCAAGGCGAGGAACTCAGGGCGCAGGCCGACGAGCACAAGGCGTAGGGCGACGAGCGCATTGCGATGAGCGCATGGCGCAGGGCGACGAGCGCAGGGTGACGAGCGCATGGCGATGAGCGCATGGCGCAGGGCGACGAGCGCATGGCGACAGGCGCAGGGCGACGGGCGCAGGGCGACGAGCGCAGGGCACAGGACGCAGGGCACAGGACGCAGGGCGCCTGACGACTAGAGCAGGGCGACGAGCGTAGGGCGCTAAACGACTAGCGCAGGGCGACGAGCGCAGGTCGACGAGCGCAGGGCGACGAGCGCAGGGCGACGAGCGCAGGGCGACGAGCGCAGGGCGACGAGCGCATGGCGACGAGCGCATGGCGACGAGCGCATGGCAACGAGCGCATGGCGACGAGCGCATGGCGCAGGGCGACGAGCGCATGGCGACGGGCGACGAGCGCATGGCGACGGGCGACGAGCGACGAGCGCATGGCGACGGGCGACGAGCGACGAGCGCATGGCGACGGGCGCATGGCAACGAGCGCATGGCAACGAGCGCATGGCGCAGGGCGACGAGCGCATGGCGCAGGGCGACGAGTGCATGGCGCAGGGCGACGAGCGCATGGCGCATGGCTCAGCGCGCAGAGTTTAGGGTTCTGGGCGTAAGGGTTCAGCGCTCAGGACGACGAGCGTAGGGCAACTAGCGCAGGGAGCGGGGTGACGAGCGCAGGGAGCGGGGCGACGAGCGCAAGGCTACGAGTGTAGGGCGCAGGGCGGCGAGCGCATGGCGCAGGGCGACTAGCGCAAGTAATAGAGATCAGGGCGCAGGGCGCTGGACGACTAGAGTAGGGCGACGAGCGCAGGGCGCTGGACGACTAGCGCAGGGCGCAGGGCGGCGAGCACAGGGCGCAAGGCGAGGAACTCAGGGCGCAAGGCGAGGAACTCAGGGCGCAGGCCGACGAGCACAAGGCGCAAGGCGACGAGCGCAGGCCGACAAGCACAAGGCGCAGGGCGACGAGCGCAGGGCGACGAGCGCAGGGCGACGAGCGCAGGGCGACGAGCGCAGGGCTACGAGCGCAGGGCTACGAGCGCAGGGCGACGAGCGCAGGGCACAGGACGCAGGGCGCCTGACGACTAGAGCAGGGCGACGAGCGTAGGGCGCTGAACGACTAGCGCAGGTCGCAGGGCGACGAACACAGGGCGCAAGGCGAGGAACTCAGGGCGCAGGCCGACGAGCACAAGGCGTAGGGCGACGAGCGCATGGCGATGAGCGCATGGCGCAGGGCGACGAGCATAGGGCGACGAGCGCAGGGCGACGAGCGCATGGCGATGAGCGCATGGCGCAGGGCGACGAGCGCATGGCGACGGGCGCAGGGCGACGAGCGCAGGGCACAGGACGCAGGGCACAGGACGCAGGGCACAGGACGCAGGGCGCAGGGCGCCTGACGACGAGCGTAGGGCGCTAAACGACTAGCGCAGGGCGACGATCACAGGGCGCAAGGCGAGGAACTCAGGGCGCATGCCGACGAGCACAAGGCGTAGGGCCACGAGCGCAGGGCGACGAGCGCAGGGCGACGAGCGCAGGGCGACGAGCGCAGGGCGACGAGCGCAGGGCGACGAGCGCAGGGCGACGAGCGCAGGGCACAGGACGCAGGGCGCCTGACGACTAGAGCAGGGCGACGAGCGTAGGGCGTTGAACGACTAGCGCAGGGCGCAGGACGACGAACACAGGGCGCAAGGCGAGGAACTCAGGGCGCAGGCCGACGAGCACAAGGCGTAGGGCGACGAGCGCATGGCGATGAGCGCATGGCGCAGGGCGACGAGCGTAGGGCGACGAGCGCAGGGCGACGAGCGCATGGCGATGAGCGCATGGCGCAGGGCGACGAGCGCATGGCGACGGGCGCAGGGCGACGAGCGCAGGGCACAGGACGCAGGGCACAGGACGCAGGGCGCAGGGCGCCTGACGACTAGAGCAGGGCGACGAGCGTAGGGCGCTAAACGACTAGCGCAGGGCGACGATCACAGGGCGCAAGGCGAGGAACTCAGGGCGCAGGCCGACGAGCACAAGGCGTAGGGCCACGAGCGCAGGGCGACGAGCGCAAGGCGACGAGCGCAGGCCGACGAGCACAAGGCGCAAGGCGACGAGCGCAGGGCGACGAGCGCAGGGCGACGAGCGCAGGGCGACGAGCGCAGGGCGACGAGCGCAGGGCGACGAGCGCAGGGCACAGGACGCAGGGCGCCTGACGAATAGAGCAGGGCGACGAGCGTAGGGCGCTGAACGACTAGCGCAGGGCGCAGGGCGACGAACACAGGGCGCAAGGCGAGGAACTCAGGGCGCAGGCCGACGAGCACAAGGCGTAGGGCGACGAGCGCATGGCGATGAGCGCATGGCGCAGGGCGACGAGCGCAGGGCGACGAGCGTATGGCGATGAGCGCATGGCGCAGGGCGACGAGCGCAGGGCGACGGGCGCAGGGCGACGAGCGCAGGGCACAGGACGCAGGGCACAGGACGCAGGGCGCAGGGCGCCTGACGACTAGAGCAGGGCGACGAGCGTAGGGCGCTAAACGACTAGCGCAGGGCGACGATCACAGGGCGCAAGGCGAGGAACTCAGGGCGCAGGCCGACGAGCACAACGCGTAGGGCCACGAGCGCAGGTCGACGAGCGCAGGGCGACGAGCGCAGGGCGACGAGCGCATGGCGACGAGCGCATGGCGACGAGCGCATGGCGACGAGCGCATGGCGACGAGCGCATGGCGACGAGCGCATGGCGCAGGGCGACGAGCGCATGGCAACGGGCGACGAGCGCATGGCGACGGGCGACGAGCGCATGGCGACGGGCGCATGGCAACGAGCGCATGGCAACGAGCGCATGGCGCAGGGCGACGAGCGCATGGCGCAGGGCGACGAGTGCATGGCGCAGGGCGACGAGCGCATGGCGCATGGCTCAACGCGCAGAGTTTAGGGTTTAGGGTTCTGGGCGTAAGGGTTCAGCGCTCAGGACGACGAGCGTAGGGCAACTAGCGCAGGGCGACGAGCGCAGGGAGCGGGGTGACGAGCGCAGGGAGCGGGGCGACGAGCGCAAGGCTACGAGTGTAGGGCGCAGGGCGGCGAGCGCATGGCGCAGGGCGACTAGCGCAAGTAATAGAGATCAGGGCGCAGGGCGCTGGACGACTAGAGTAGGGCGACGAGCGCAGGGCGCTGGACGACTAGCGCAGGGCGCAGGGCGGCGAGCACAGGGCGCAAGGCGAGGAACTCAGGGCGTAGGCCGACGAGCACAAGGCGCAAGGCGACGAGCGCAGGCCGACGAGCACAAGGCGCAAGGCGACGAGCGCAGGGCGACGAGCGCAGGGCGACGAGCGCATGGCGACGAGCGCATGGCGACGAGCGCATGGCGACGAGCGCATGGCGACGAGCGCATGGCGACGAGCGCATGGCGACGAGCGCATGGCGACGAGCGCATGGCGACGAGCGCATGGCGACGAGCGCATGGCGACGGGCGACGAGCGCATGGCGACGGGCGACGAGCGCATGGCGACGGGCGACGAGCGCATGGCGACGGGCGACGAGCGACGAGCGCATGGCGACGGGCGCATGGCAACGAGCGCATGGCAACGAGCGCATGACGCAGGGCGACGAGCGCATGGCGCAGGGCGACGAGTGCAGGGCGACGAGCGCAGGGCGACGAGCGCAGGGCGACGAGCGCAGGGCGACGAGCGCAGGGCGACGAGCGCAGGGCACAGGACGCAGGGCGCCTGACGACTAGAGCAGGGCGCTGAACGACTAGCGCATGGCGCAGGGCGACGAACACAGGGCGCAAGGCGAGGAACTCAGGGCGCAGGCCGACGAGCACAAGGCGTAGGGCGACGAGCGCATTGCGATGAGCGCAAGGCGCAGGGCGACGAGCGTAGGGCGACGAGCGCAGGGCGACGAGCGCATGGCGATGAGCGCATGGCGCAGGGCGACGAGCGCATGGCGACAGGCGCAGGGCGACGGGCGCAGGGCGACGAGCGCAGGGCACAGGACGCAGGGCACAGGACGCAGGGCACAGGACGCAGGGCGCCTGACGACTAGAGCAGGGCGACGAGCGTAGGGCGCTAAACGACTAGCGCAGGGCGACGATCACAGGGCGCAAGGCGAGGAACTCAGGGCGCAGGCCGACGAGCACAAGGCGTAGGGCCACGAGCGCAGGGCGACGAGCGCAGGTCGACGAGCGCAGGGCGACGAGCGCAGGGCGACGAGCGCAGGGCGACGAGCGCAGGGCGACGAGCGCATGGCGACGAGCGCATGGCGACGAGCGCATGGCGACGAGCGCATGGCGACGAGCGCATGGCGACGAGCGCATGGCGACGAGCGCATGGCGACGAGCGCATGGCGCAGGGCGACGAGCGCATGGCAACGGGCGACGAGCGCATGGCGACGGGCGACGAGCGACGAGCGCATGGCGACGGGCGCATGGCAACGAGCGCATGGCAACGAGCGCATGGCGCAGGGCGACGAGTGCATGGCGCAGGGCGACGAGCGCATGGCGCATGGCTCAACGCGCAGAGTTTAGGGTTTAGGGTTCTGGGCGTAAGGGTTCAGCGCTCAGGACGACGAGCGTAGGGCAACTAGCGAAGGGCGACGAGCGCAGGGAGCGGGGTGACGAGCGCAGGGAGCGGGGCGACGAGCGCAAGGCTACGAGTGTAGGGCGCAGGGCGGCGAGCGCATGGCGCAGGGCGACTAGCGCAAGTAATAGAGATCAGGGCGCAGGGCGCTGGACGACTAGAGTAGGGCGACGAGCGCAGGGCGCTGGACGACTAGCGCAGGGCGCAGGGCGGCGAGCACAGGGCGCAAGGCGAGGAACTCAGGGCGTAGGCCGACGAGCACAAGGCGCAAGGCGACGAGCGCAGGGCGACGAGCGCAGGGCGACGAGCGCAGGGCGACGAGCGCAGGGCGACGAGCGCAGGGCGACGAGCGCAGGGCGACGAGCGCAGGGCGACGAGCGCAGGGCGACGAGCGCAGGGCTACGAGCGCAGGGCACAGGACGCAGGGCGCCTGACGACTAGAGCAGGGCGACGAGCGTAGGGCGCTGAACGACTAGCGCAGGGCGCAGGGCGACGAACACAGGGCGCAAGGCGAGGAACTCAGGGCGCAGGCCGACGAGCACAAGGCGTAGGGCGACGAGCGCATGGCGATGAGCGCATGGCGCAGGGCGACGAGCGTAGGGCGACGAGCGCAGGGCGACGAGCGCATGGCGATGAGCGCATGGCGCAGGGCGACGAGAGCATGGCGACGGGCGCAGGGCGACGAGCGTAGGGCGCTAAACGACTAGCGCAGGGCGACGATCACAGGGCGCAAGGCGAGGAACTCAGGGCGCAGGCCGACGAGCACAAGGCGTAGGGCCACGAGCGCAGGGCGACGAGCGCAGGTCGACGAGCGCAGGGCGACGAGCGCAGGGCGACGAGCGCAGGGCGACGAGCGCATGGCGACGAGCGCATGGCGACGAGCGCATGGCGACGAGCGCATGGCGACGAGCGCATGGCGACGGGCGACGAGCGCATGGCGACGGGCGACGAGCGCATGGCGACGGGCGACGAGCGCATGGCGACGGGCGACGAGCGACGAGCGCATGGCGACGGGCGCATGGCAACGAGCGCATGGCAACGAGCGCATGACGCAGGGCGACGAGCGCATGGCGCAGGGCGACGAGTGCAGGGCGACGAGCGCAGGGCGACGAGCGCAGGGCGACGAGCGCAGGGCGACGAGCGCAGGGCGACGAGCGCAGGGCACAGGACGCAGGGCGCCTGACGACTAGAGCAGGGCGCTGAACGACTAGCGCATGGCGCAGGGCGACGAACACAGGGCGCAAGGCGAGGAACTCAGGGCGCAGGCCGACGAGCACAAGGCGTAGGGCGACGAGCGCATTGCGATGAGCGCAAGGCGCAGGGCGACGAGCGTAGGGCGACGAGCGCAGGGCGACGAGCGCATGGCGATGAGCGCATGGCGCAGGGCGACGAGCGCATGGCGACAGGCGCAGGGCGACGGGCGCAGGGCGACGAGCGCAGGGCACAGGACGCAGGGCACAGGACGCAGGGCACAGGACGCAGGGCGCCTGACGACTAGAGCAGGGCGACGAGCGTAGGGCGCTAAACGACTAGCGCAGGGCGACGATCACAGGGCGCAAGGCGAGGAACTCAGGGCGCAGGCCGACGAGCACAAGGCGTAGGGCCACGAGCGCAGGGCGACGAGCGCAGGTCGACGAGCGCAGGGCGACGAGCGCAGGGCGACGAGCGCAGGGCGACGAGCGCAGGGCGACGAGCGCATGGCGACGAGCGCATGGCGACGAGCGCATGGCGACGAGCGCATGGCGACGAGCGCATGGCGACGAGCGCATGGCGACGAGCGCATGGCGACGAGCGCATGGCGCAGGGCGACGAGCGCATGGCAACGGGCGACGAGCGCATGGCGACGGGCGACGAGCGACGAGCGCATGGCGACGGGCGCATGGCAACGAGCGCATGGCAACGAGCGCATGGCGCAGGGCGACGAGTGCATGGCGCAGGGCGACGAGCGCATGGCGCATGGCTCAACGCGCAGAGTTTAGGGTTTAGGGTTCTGGGCGTAAGGGTTCAGCGCTCAGGACGACGAGCGTAGGGCAACTAGCGAAGGGCGACGAGCGCAGGGAGCGGGGTGACGAGCGCAGGGAGCGGGGCGACGAGCGCAAGGCTACGAGTGTAGGGCGCAGGGCGGCGAGCGCATGGCGCAGGGCGACTAGCGCAAGTAATAGAGATCAGGGCGCAGGGCGCTGGACGACTAGAGTAGGGCGACGAGCGCAGGGCGCTGGACGACTAGCGCAGGGCGCAGGGCGGCGAGCACAGGGCGCAAGGCGAGGAACTCAGGGCGTAGGCCGACGAGCACAAGGCGCAAGGCGACGAGCGCAGGGCGACGAGCGCAGGGCGACGAGCGCAGGGCGACGAGCGCAGGGCGACGAGCGCAGGGCGACGAGCGCAGGGCGACGAGCGCAGGGCGACGAGCGCAGGGCGACGAGCGCAGGGCTACGAGCGCAGGGCACAGGACGCAGGGCGCCTGACGACTAGAGCAGGGCGACGAGCGTAGGGCGCTGAACGACTAGCGCAGGGCGCAGGGCGACGAACACAGGGCGCAAGGCGAGGAACTCAGGGCGCAGGCCGACGAGCACAAGGCGTAGGGCGACGAGCGCATGGCGATGAGCGCATGGCGCAGGGCGACGAGCGTAGGGCGACGAGCGCAGGGCGACGAGCGCATGGCGATGAGCGCATGGCGCAGGGCGACGAGAGCATGGCGACGGGCGCAGGGCGACGAGCGTAGGGCGCTAAACGACTAGCGCAGGGCGACGATCACAGGGCGCAAGGCGAGGAACTCAGGGCGCAGGCCGACGAGCACAAGGCGTAGGGCCACGAGCGCAGGGCGACGAGCGCAGGTCGACGAGCGCAGGGCGACGAGCGCAGGGCGACGAGCGCAGGGCGACGAGCGCAGGGCGACGAGCGCATGGCGACGAGCGCATGGCGACGAGCGCATGGCGACGAGCGCATGGCGACGAGCGCATGGCGACGAGCGCATGGCGACGAGCGCATGGCGACGAGCGCATGGCGCAGGGCGACGAGCGCATGGCAACGGGCGACGAGCGCATGGCGACGGGCGACGAGCGACGAGCGCATGGCGACGGGCGCATGGCAACGAGCGCATGGCAACGAGCGCATGGCGCAGGGCGACGAGCGCATGGCGCAGGGCGACGAGTGCATGGCGCAGGGCGACGAGCGCATGGCGCATGGCTCAACGCGCAGAGTTTAGGGTTTAGGGTTCTGGGCGTAAGGGTTCAGCGCTCAGGACGACGAGCGTAGGGCAACTAGCGCAGGGCGACGAGCGCAGGGAGCGGGGCGACGAGCGCAAGGCTACGAGTGTAGGGCGCAGGGCGGCGAGCGCATGGCGCAGGGCGACTAGCGCAAGTAATAGAGATCAGGGCGCAGGGCGCTGGACGACTAGAGTAGGGCGACGAGCGCAGGGCGCTGGACGACTAGCGCAGGGCGCAGGGCGGCGAGCACAGGGCGCAAGGCGAGGAACTCAGGGCGTAGGCCGACGAGCACAAGGCGCAAGGCGACGAGCGCAGGCCGACGAGCACAAGGCGCAAGGCGACGAGCGCAGGGCGACGAGCGCAGGGCGACGAGCGCAGGGCGACGAGCGCATGGCGACGAGCGCATGGCGACGAGCGCATGGCGACAAGCGCATGGCGACGAGCGCATGGCGACGAGCGCATGGCGCAGGGCGACGAGCGCATGGCGACGGGCGACGAGCGCATGGCGACGGGCGACGAGCGCATGGCGACGGGCGACGAGCGCATGGCGACGGGCGACGAGCGCATGGCGACGGGCGACGAGCGCATGGCGACGGGCGACGAGCGCATGGCGACGGGCGACGAGCGACGAGCGCATGGCGACGGGCGACGAGCGACGAGCGCATGGCGACGGGCGCATGGCAACGAGCGCATGGCAACGAGCGCATGGCGCAGGGCGACGAGCGCATGGCGCAGGGCGACGAGTGCATGGCGCAGGGCGACGAGCGCATGGCGCATGGCTCAACGCGCAGAGTTTAGGGTTTAGGGTTCTGGGCGTAAGGGTTCAGCGCTCAGGACGACGAGCGTAGGGCAACTAGCGCTCAGGACGACGAGCGCATGGCGACGGGCGCATGGCAACGAGCGCATGGCAACGAGCGCATGGCGCAGGGCGACGAGCGCATGGCGCAGGGCGACGAGCGCAGGGCGACGAGCGCAGGGCGACGAGCGCAGGGCGACGAGCGCAGGGCGACGAGCGCAGGGCACAGGACGCAGGGCGCCTGACGACTAGAGCAGGGCGACGAGCGTAGGGCGCTGAACGACTAGCGCATGGCGCAGGGCGACGAACACAGGGCGCAAGGCGAGGAACTCAGGGCGCAGGCCGACGAGCACAAGGCGTAGGGCGACGAGCGCATTGCGATGAGCGCAAGGCGCAGGGCGACGAGCGTAGGGCGACGAGCGCAGGGCGACGAGCGCAGGGCGACGAGCGCATGGCGATGAGCGCATGGCGCAGGGCGACGAGCGCATGGCGACAGGCGCAGGGCGCAGGGCGACGAGCGCAGGGCACAGGACGCAGGGCACAGGACGCAGAGCGCCTGACGACTAGAGCAGGGCGACGAGCGTAGGGCGCTAAACGACTAGCGCAGGGCGACGATCACAGGGCGCAAGGCGAGGAACTCAGGGCGCAGGCCGACGAGCACAAGGCGTAGGGCCACGAGCGCAGGGCGACGAGCGCAGGTCGACGAGCGCAGGGCGACGAGCGCAGGGCGACGAGCGCAGGGCGACGAGCGCAGGGCGACGAGCGCATGGCGACGAGCGCATGGCGACGAGCGCATGGCGACGAGCGCATGGCGACGAGCGCATGGCGACGAGCGCATGGCGACGAGCGCATGGCGACGAGCGCATGGCGCAGGGCGACGAGCGCATGGCAACGGGCGACGAGCGCATGGCGACGGGCGACGAGCGACGAGCGCATGGCGACGGGCGCATGGCAACGAGCGCATGGCAACGAGCGCATGGCGCAGGGCGACGAGCGCATGGCGCAGGGCGACGAGTGCATGGCGCAGGGCGACGAGCGCATGGCGCATGGCTCAACGCGCAGAGTTTAGGGTTTAGGGTTCTGGGCGTAAGGGTTCAGCGCTCAGGACGACGAGCGTAGGGCAACTAGCGCAGGGCGACGAGCGCAGGGAGCGGGGCGACGAGCGCAAGGCTACGAGTGTAGGGCGCAGGGCGGCGAGCGCATGGCGCAGGGCGACTAGCGCAAGTAATAGAGATCAGGGCGCAGGGCGCTGGACGACTAGAGTAGGGCGACGAGCGCAGGGCGCTGGACGACTAGCGCAGGGCGCAGGGCGGCGAGCACAGGGCGCAAGGCGAGGAACTCAGGGCGTAGGCCGACGAGCACAAGGCGCAAGGCGACGAGCGCAGGCCGACGAGCACAAGGCGCAAGGCGACGAGCGCAGGGCGACGAGCGCAGGGCGACGAGCGCAGGGCGACGAGCGCATGGCGACGAGCGCATGGCGACGAGCGCATGGCGACAAGCGCATGGCGACGAGCGCATGGCGACGAGCGCATGGCGCAGGGCGACGAGCGCATGGCGACGGGCGACGAGCGCATGGCGACGGGCGACGAGCGCATGGCGACGGGCGACGAGCGCATGGCGACGGGCGACGAGCGCATGGCGACGGGCGACGAGCGACGAGCGCATGGCGACGGGCGCATGGCAACGAGCGCATGGCAACGAGCGCATGGCGCAGGGCGACGAGCGCATGGCGCAGGGCGACGAGCGCAGGGCGACGAGCGCAGGGCGACGAGCGCAGGGCGACGAGCGCAGGGCACAGGACGCAGGGCGCCTGACGACTAGAGCAGGGCGACGAGCGTAGGGCGCTGAACGACTAGCGCATGGCGCAGGGCGACGAACACAGGGCGCAAGGCGAGGAACTCAGGGCGCAGGCCGACGAGCACAAGGCGTAGGGCGACGAGCGCATTGCGATGAGCGCAAGGCGCAGGGCGACGAGCGTAGGGCGACGAGCGCAGGGCGACGAGCGCATGGCGATGAGCGCATGGCGCAGGGCGACGAGCGCATGGCGACAGGCGCAGGGCGACGGGCGCAGGGCGACGAGCGCAGGGCACAGGACGCAGGGCACAGGACGCAGGGCGCCTGACGACTAGAGCAGGGCGACGAGCGTAGGGCGCTAAACGACTAGCGCAGGGCGACGATCACAGGGCGCAAGGCGAGGAACTCAGGGCGCAGGCCGACGAGCACAAGGCGTAGGGCCACGAGCGCAGGGCGACGAGCGCAGGTCGACGAGCGCAGGGCGACGAGCGCAGGGCGACGAGCGCAGGGCGACGAGCGCAGGGCGACGAGCGCAGGGCGACGAGCGCAGGGCGACGAGCGCATGGCGACGAGCGCATGGCGACGAGCGCATGGCGACGAGCGCATGGCGACGAGCGCATGGCGACGAGCGCATGGCGACGAGCGCATGGCGACGAGCGCATGGCAACGGGCGACGAGCGCATGGCGACGGGCGACGAGCGACGAGCGCATGGCGACGGGCGCATGGCAACGAGCGCATGGCAACGAGCGCATGGCGCAGGGCGACGAGCGCATGGCGCAGGGCGACGAGTGCATGGCGCAGGGCGACGAGCGCATGGCGCATGGCTCAACGCGCAGAGTTTAGGGTTTAGGGTTCTGGGCGTAAGGGTTCAGCGCTCAGGACGACGAGCGTAGGGCAACTAGCGCAGGGCGACGAGCGCAGGGAGCGGGGTGACGAGCGCAGGGAGCGGGGCGACGAGCGCAAGGCTACGAGTGTAGGGCGCAGGGCGGCGAGCGCATGGCGCAGGGCGACTAGCGCAAGTAATAGAGATCAGGGCGCAGGGCGCTGGACGACTAGAGTAGGGCGACGAGCGCAGGGCGCTGGACGACTAGCGCAGGGCGCAGGGCGGCGAGCACAGGGCGCAAGGCGAGGAACTCAGGGCGTAGGCCGACGAGCACAAGGCGCAAGGCGACGAGCGCAGGCCGACGAGCACAAGGCGCAAGGCGACGAGCGCAGGGCGACGAGCGCAGGGCGACGAGCGCAGAGCGACGAGCGCAGGGCGACGAGCGCAGGGCGACGAGCGCAGGGCGACGAGCGCAGGGCGACGAGCGCAGGGCGACGAGCGCAGGGCGACGAGCGCAGGGCGACGAGCGCAGGGCGACGAGCGCAGGGCTACGAGCGCAGGGTGACGAGCGCAGGGCACAGGACGCAGGGCGCCTGACGACTAGAGCAGGGCGACGAGCGTAGGGCGCTGAACGACTAGCGCAGGGCGCAGGGCGACGAACACAGGGCGCAAGGCGAGGAACTCAGGGCGCAGGCCGACGAGCACAAGGCGTAGGGCGACGAGCGCATGGCGATGAGCGCATGGCGCAGGGCGACGAGCGTAGGGCGACGAGCGCAGGGCGACGAGCGCATGGCGATGAGCGCATGGCGCAGGGCGACGAGCGCATGGCGACGGGCGCAGGGCGACGAGCGCAGGGCACAGGACGCAGGGCACAGGACGCAGGGCGCAGGGCGCCTGACGACTAGAGCAGGGCGACGGGCGCATGGCAACGAGCGCATGGCAACGAGCGCATGGCGCAGGGCGACGAGCGCATGGCGCAGGGCGACGAGCGCAGGGCGACGAGCGCAGGGCGACGAGCGCAGGGCGACGAGCGCAGGGCGACGAGCGCAGGGCGACGAGCGCAGGGCGACGAGCGCAGGGCGACGAGCGCAGGGCGACGAGCGCAGGGCGACGAGCGTAGGGCGACGAGCGCATGGCGACGAGCGCATGGCGACGAGCGCATGGCGCAGGGCGACGAGCGCATGGCGACGGGCGACGAGCGCATGGCGACGGGCGACGAGTGCATGGCGACGGGCGACGAGCGACGAGCGCATGGCGACGGGCGACGAGTGCATGGCGCAGGGCGACGAGCGCATGGCGCATGGCTCAGCGCGCAGAGTTTAGGGTTTAGGGTTCTGGGCGTAAGGGTTCAGCGCTCAGGACGACGAGCGTAGGGCAACTAGCGCAGGGAGCGGGGGTGACGAGCGCAGGGAGCGGGGCGACGAGCGCAAGGCTACGAGTGTAGGGCGCAGGGCGGCGAGCGCATGGCGCAGGGCGAATAGCGCAAGTAATAGAGATCAGGGCGCAGGGCGCTGGACGACTAGAGTAGGGCGACGAGCGCAGGGCGCTGGACGACTAGCGCAGGGCGCGGGGCGGCGAGCACAGGGCGCAAGGCGAGGAACTCAGGGCGCAGGCCGACGAGAACAAGGCGCAAGGCGACGAGCGCAGGCCGACGAGCACAAGGCGCAAGGCGACGAGCGCAGGGCGACGAGCGCAGGGCGACGAGCGCAGGGCGACGAGCGTAGGGCGACGAGCGCAGGGCGACGAGCGCAGGGCGACGAGCGCAGGGCGACGAGCGCAGGGCGACGAGCGCAGGGCGACGAGCGCAGGGCGACGAGCGCAGGGCGACGAGCGCAGGGCGACGAGCGCAGGGCGACGAGCGCAGGGCGACGAGCGCAGGGCGACGAGCGCAGGGCGACGAGCGCAGGGCGACGAGCGCAGGGCTACGAGCGCAGGGCGACGAGCGCAGGGCACAGGACGCAGGGCGCCTGACGACTAGAGCAGGGCGACGAGCGTAGGGCGCTGAACGACTAGCGCAGGGCGCAGGGCGACGAACACAGGGCGCAAGGCGAGGAACTCAGGGCGCAGGCCGACGAGCACAAGGCGTAGGGCGACGAGCGCATGGCGATGAGCGCATGGCGCAGGGCGACGAGCGTAGGGCGACGAGCGCAGGGCGACGAGCGCATGGCGATGAGCGCATGGCGCAGGGCGACGAGCGCAGGGCACAGGACGCAGGGCACAGGACGCAGGGCGCAGGGCGCCTGGCGACTAGAGCAGGGCGACGAGCGTAGGGCGCTAAACGACTAGCGCAGGGCGACGATCACAGGGCGCAAGGCGAGGAACTCAGGGCGCAGGCCGACGAGCACAAGGCGTAGGGCCACGAGCGCAGGGCGACGAGCGCAGGCCGACGAGCACAAGGCGCAAGGCGACGAGCGCAGGGCGACGAGCGCAGGGCGACGAGCGCAGGGCGACGAGCGCAGGGCGACGAGCGCAGGGCGACGAGCGCAGGGCGACGAGCGCAGGGCGACGAGCGCAGGGCGACGAGCGCAGGGCGACGAGCGCAGGGCGACGAGCGCAGGGCGACGAGCGCAGGGCGACGAGCGCAGGGCACAGGACGCAGGGTGCCTGACGACTAGAGCAGGGCGACGAGCGTAGGGCGCTGAACGACTAGCGCAGGGCGCAGGGCGACGAACACAGGGCGCAAGGCGAGGAACTCAGGGCGCAGGCCGACGAGCACAAGGCGTAGGGCGACGAGCGCATGGCGATGAGCGCATGGCGCAGGGCGACGAGCGTAGGGCGACGAGCGCAGGGCGACGAGCGTATGGCGATGAGCGCATGGCGCAGGGCGACGAGCGCATGGCGACGGGCGCAGGGCGACGAGCGCAGGGCACAGGACGCAGGGCACAGGACGCAGGGCGCCTGACGACTAGAGCAGGGCGACGAGCATAGGGCGCTAAAGGACTAGCGCAGGGCGACGATCACAGGGCGCAAGGCGAGGAACTCAGGGCGCAGGCCGACGAGCACAAGGCGTAGGGCCACGAGCGCAGGGCGACGAGCGCAGGGCGACGAGCGCAGGGCGACGAGCGCAGGGCGACGAGCGCAGGGCGACGAGCGCAGGGCGACGAGCGCAGGGCGACGAGCGCAGGGCGACGAGCGCAGGGCGACGAGCGCAGGGCGACGAGCGCAGGGCGACGAGCGCAGGGCGACGAGCGCATGGCGACGAGCGCATGGCGACGAGCGCATGGCGACGAGCGCATGGCGACGGGCGACGAGCGCATGGCGACGAGCGACGAGCGCATGGCGACGGGCGCATGACAACGAGCGCATGGCAACGAGCGCATGGCGCAGGGCGACGAGCGCATGGCGCATGGCGACGAGCGCATGGCGCAGGGCGACGAGTGCATGGCGCAGGGCGACGAGCGCATGGCGCATGGCTCAGCGCGCAGAGTTTAGGGTTTAGGGTTCTGGGCGTAAGGGTTCAGCGCTCAGGACGACGAGCGTAGGGCAACTAGCGCAGGGAGCGGGGTGACGAGCGCAGGGAGCGGGGCGACGAGCGCAGGGAGCGGGGCGACGAGCGCAAGGCTACGAGTGTAGGGCGCAGGGCGGCGAGCGCAGGGCGACGAGCGCAAGTAATAGAGATCAGGGCGCAGGGCGCTGGACGACTAGAGTAGGGCGACGAGCGCAGGGCGCTGGACGACTAGCGCAGGGCGCAGGGCGGCGAGCACAGGGCGCAAGGCGAGGAACTCAGGGCGCAGGCCGACGAGCACAAGGCACAAGGCGACGATCGCAGGCCGACGAGCACAAGGCGCAAGGCGACGAGCGCAGGGTGACTAGCGCAAGTAATAGAGATCAGGGCGCGGCGACGAGCGCAGGGCGCAGGGAGCGGGGCGACGAGCGCAAGGCTACGAGTGTAGGGCGCAGGGCGACGAGCGCATGGCGCAGGGCGACTAGCGCAAGTAATAGAGATCAGGGCGCAGGGCGGCGAGCGCAGGGCGACGAGCGCAGGACGACGAGCGCAGGGTGACTAGCGCAAGTAATAGAGATCAGGGCGCAGGGCGACGAGCGCAGGGCGACGAGCGCAGGACGACGAGCGCAGGGCGCAGGGCGGCGAGCACAAGGCGCAAGGCGAGGAACTCAGGGCGCAGGCCGACGAGCACAAGGCGCAAGGCGACGAGCGCAGGCCGACGAGCACAAGGCGCAAGGCGACGAGCGCAGGGTGACTAGCGCAAGTAATAGAGATCAGGGTACGGCGACGAGCGCAGGGCGACGAGCGCAGGGCGACGAGCGCAAGGCTACGAGTGTAGGGCGCAGGGCGACGAGCGCATGGCGCAGGGCGACTAGCGCAAGTAATAGAGATCAGGGCGCAGGGCGGCGAGCGCAGGGCGACGAGCGCAGGACGACGAGCGCAGGACGACGAGCGCAGGGCGCTGGACGACTAGAGCAGGGCGACGAGCACAGGGCGCAAGGCGAGGAACTCAGGGCGCAGGCCGACGAGCACAAGGCGCAAGGCGACGAGCGCAGGCCGACGAGCACAAGGCGCAAGGCGACGAGCACAGGGCGACGAGCGCAGGGTGACTAATGCAAGTAATAGAGATCAGGGCGCAGGGCGACGAGCGCAGGACGACGAGCGCAGGGCGCAGGGCGGCGAGCACAGGGCGCAAGGCGAGGAACTCAGGGCGCAGGCCGACGAGCACAAGGCGCAAGGCGACGAGCGCAGGCCGACGAGCACAAGGCGCAAGGCGACGAGCTCAGGCCGACGAGCACAAGGCGCAAGGCGACGAGCACAGGGCGACGAGCGCAGGGTGACTAGCGCAAATAATAGAGATCAGGGCGACGAGCGCAGGGCGACGAGCGCAGGGCGACGAGCGCAGGGCGCAGGGCTGCGAGCACAGGGCGCAAGGCGAGGAACTCAGGGCGCAGGCCGACGAGCACAAGGCGCAAGGCGACGAGCGCAGGCCGACGAGCACAAGGCGCAAGGCGACGAGCGCAGGGTGACTAGCGCAAGGCGACGAGCGCAGGCCGACGAGCACAAGGCGACGAGCGCTGGGTGCAGGGCGACGATCGCTAGGCGACGAGCGCTGGGCGATGAGCGCAGAGCGCATGGCGACGAGCGTAGGGCGACGAGTGCAGGGCAACGAGAGCAAGGCGCAGGGTGTCGAGCGCAGGGGCAGGGCGACGAGCGCAGGGCACAGGGCGCAGAGCGCAGGGCACAGGGCGATGAGCGCAGGACGACGAGCGCAGGGCGCAGGGCTACGAACGCAGGGCGCAGGGCGACGAGCGCAGGGCGACGAGCGCAGGGCGACGAGCGCAGGGCGATGAGCGCAGGGTGACGAGCGTTGGGCGACGAGCGCAGGGCGTAGGGTGTCGAGCGCAGGTCAACGAGAGCAGGGCGCAGGGTGTCGAGCGCAGGGGCAGGGCGCAAGGTGTCGAGCGCAGGTCGACGACGACCACAGGGCGACGAGCGCAGGGCGACGAACGCAGGGCGTAATGTTAATATGTCATCACCCGCAACTTTGTTTTCAGTGAAAGTAGTTTTATTGTGATTCTAAGTCGTTATGTATTAGGGAATAATACAGAAACGAATGAGCGTTGTTATCCCATGTACATCAGATATTACAGACGGTTTTCCGAGATGGTACTTTCTTAGGCTCGTGCGACTTCGTAGTTTTGTCAATATCTCATCACTCGCAACTTTGTTTTCAGTGAAAGTAGTTTTATTGTGATTCTAACTCGCCATATATTAGGGGAATAATGTTCATATAATATATATTTTTGGAACCAAAATCCACTATTTTCCGTGATGGTACCCCTTTGAGTTTCGACCAATTTTGTTATATTTTGAATTTCTCCTAAATCAGAACTCTTTCTTCGATGAAATAAATTGTATATGCCTCTGTACCAGATCAGATATCTTTTATAAACATTCTTACTCAAAATACAGTATCAAATGAGCGTTGATATTCCATGTACATCAGATATTACAGACGGTTTTCCGAGATGGTACTTTCTTAGGCTCGTGCGACTTCGTAGTTTTGTCAATATCTCATCACTCGCAACTTTGTTTTCAGTGAAATTAGTTTTATTATGATTCTAACTCGCTACATATTAGGGGAGTAATGTCAATATAATATATATTTTTGTGGCGACGAGCACAGGGAGCAGGGCGACTAGTGCAGGGAGCATGGCGACGAACGCAGGGCACTGGACGGAGAGCACAGGGCGCATGGCGACGAGCGCAGGGCGACGAGCGCAGGGCGACGAGCGCAGGGCGACGAGCGCAGGGCGACGAGCGCAGGGCGACGAGCGCAGGGCGACGAGCGCAGGGCGACGAGCGCAGGGCGACGAGCGCAGGGCACAGGACGCAGGGCGCCTGACGACTAGAGCAGGGCGACGAGCGTAGGGCGCTGAACGACTAGCGCAGGGCGCAGGGCGACGAACACAGGGCGCAAGGCGAGGAACTCAGGGCGCAGGCCGACGAGCACAAGGCGTAGGGCGACGAGCGCATGGCGATGAGCGCATGGCGCAGGGCGACGAGCGTAGGGCGACGAGCGCAGGGCGACGAGCGCATGGCGATGAGCGCATGGCGACGAGCGCATGGCGACGGGCGCAGGGCGACGGGCGCAGGGCGACGAGCGCAGGGCACAGGACGTAGGGCACAGGACGCAGGGCGCAGGGCGCCTGACGACTAGAGCAGGGCGACGAGCGTAGGGCGCTAAACGACTAGCGCAGGGCGACGATCACAGGGCGCAAGGCGAGGAACTCAGGGCGCAGGCCGACGAGCACAAGGCGTAGGGCCACGAGCGCAGGGCGACGAGCGCAGGGCGACGAGCGCAGGGCGACGAGCGCAGGGCGACGAGCGCAGGGCGACGAGCGCAGGGCGACGAGCGCAGGGCGACGAGCGCAGGGCGACGAGCGCAGGGCGACGAGCGCAGGGCGACGAGCGCAGGGCGACGAGCGCAGGGCGACGAGCGCATGGCGACGAGCGCATGGCGACGAGCGCATGGCGCAGGGCGACGAGCGCATGGCGACGGGCGACGAGCGCATGGCGACGGGCGACGAGCGACGAGCGCATGGCGACGGGCGCATGGCAACGAGCGCATGGCAACGAGCGCATGGCGCAGGGCGACGAGCGCATGGCGCAGGGCGACGAGTGCATGGCGCAGGGCGACGAGCGCATGGCGCAGGGCGACGAGTGCATGGCGCAGGGCGACGAGCGCATGGCGCATGGCTCAGCGCGCAGAGTTTAGGGTTTAGGGTTCTGGGCGTAAGGGTTCAGCGCTCAGGACGACGAGCGTAGGGCAACTAGCGCAGGGCGACGAGCGCAGGGAGCGGGGTGGCGAGCGCAGGGAGCGGGGCGACGAGCGCAGGGAGCAGGGCGACGAGCGCAAGGCTACGAGTGTAGGGCGCAGGGCGGCGAGCGCAGGGCGACGAGCGCATGGCGCAGGGCGACTAGCGCAAGTAATAGAGATCAGGGCGCAGGGCGCTGGACGACTAGAGTAGGGCGACGAGCGCAGGGCGCTGGACGACTAGCGCAGGGCGCAGGGCGGCGAGCACAGGGCGCAAGGCGAGGAACTCAGGGCGCAGGCCGACGAGCACAAGGCGCAAGGCGACGAGCGCAGGCCGACGAGCATAAGGCGCAAGGCGACGAGCGCAGGGCGACGAGCGCAGGGCGACGAGCGCAGGGCGACGAGCGCAGGGCGACGAGCGCAGGGCGACGAGCGCAGGGCGACGAGCGCAGGGCGACGAGCGCAGGGCGACGAGCGCAGGGCGACGAGCGCAGGGCGACGAGCGCAGGGCGACGAGCGCAGGGCGACGAGCGCAGGGCGACGAGCGCAGGGCGACGAGCGCAGGGCGACGAGCGCAGGGCGACGAGCGCAGGGCGACGAGCGCAGGGCGACGAGCGCAGGGCGACGAGCGCAGGGCGACGAGCGCAGGGCGACGAGCGCAGGGCGACGAGCGCAGGGCGACGAGCGCAGGGCACAGGACGCAGGGCGCCTGACGACTAGATCAGGGCGACGAGCGTAGGGCGCTGAACGACTAGCGCAGGGCGCAGGGCGACGAACACAGGGCGCAAGGCGAGGAACTCAGGGCGTAGGCCGACGAGCACAAGGCGTAGGGCGACGAGCGCATGGCGATGAGCGCATGGCGCAGGGCGACGAGCGTAGGGCGACGAGCGCAGGGCGACGAGCGCATGGTGATGAGCGCATGGCGCAGGGCGACGAGTGCATGGCGACGGGCGCAGGGCGACGGGCGCAGGGCGACGGGCGCAGGGCGACGGGCGCAGGGCGACGGGCGCAGGGCGACGGGCGCAGGGCGACGGGCGCAGGGCGACGGGCGCAGGGCGACGGGCGCAGGGCACAGGACGCAGGGCACAGGACGCAGGGCGCAGGGCGCATGACGACTAGAGCAGGGCGACGAGCGTATGGCGCTAAACGACTAGCGCAGGGCGACGATCACAGGGCGCAAGGCGAGGAACTCAGGGCGCAGGCCGACGAGCACAAGGCGTAGGGCCACGAGCGCAGGGCGACGAGCGCAGGGCGACGAGCGCAGGGCAACGAGCGCAGGGCGACGAGCGCAGGGCGACGAGCGCAGGGCGACGAGCGCATGGCGACGAGCGCATGGCGACAAGCGCATGGCGACGAGCGCATGGCGACGAGCGTATGGCGCAGGGCGACGAGCGCATGGCGACGGGCGACGAGCGCATGGCGACGGGCGACGAGCGCATGGCGACGAGCGACGAGCGCATGGCGACGGGCGCATGGCAACGAGCGCATGGCAACGAGCGCATGGCGCAGGGCGACGAGCGCATGGCGCAGGGCGACGAGTGCATGGCGCAGGGCGACGAGCGCATGGCGACGAGCGCATGGCGACAAGCGCATGGCGACGAGCGCATGGCGCAGGGCGACGAGCGCATGGCGACGGGCGACGAGCGCATGGCGACGGGCGACGAGCGCATGACGACGGGCGACGAGCGCATGGCGACGGGCGACGAGCGACGAGCGCATGGCGACGGGCGACGAGCGACGAGCGCATGGCGACGGGCGACGAGCGACGAGCGCATGGCGACGGGCGCATGGCAACGAGCGCATGGCAACGAGCGCATGGCGCAGGGCGCATGGCGCAGGGCGACGAGCGCATGGCGCAGGGCGACGAGTGCATGGCGCAGGGCGACGAGCGCATGGCGCAGGGCGACGAGCGCATGGCGACGGGCGACGAGCGCATGGCGACGGGCGACGAGCGCATGACGACGGGCGACGAGCGCATGGCGACGGGCGACGAGCGACGAGCGCATGGCGACGGGCGACGAGCGACGAGCGCATGGCGACGGGCGCATGGCAACGAGCGCATGGCAACGAGCGCATGGCGCAGGGCGCATGGCGCAGGGCGACGAGCGCATGGCGCAGGGCGACGAGTGCATGGCGCAGGGCGACGAGCGCATGGCGCATGGCTCAGCGCGCAGAGTTTAGGGTTTAGGGTTCTGGGCGTAAGGGTTCAGCGCTCAGGACGACGAGCGTAGGGCAACTAGCGCAGGGCGACGAGCGCAAGGAGCGGGGTGACGAGCGCAGGGAGCGGGGCGACGAGCGCAGGGAGCGGGGCGACGAGCGCAGGGAGCGGGGCGACGAGCGCAAGGCTACGAGTGTAGGGCGCAGGGCGGCGAGCGCAGGGCGACGAGCGCATGGCGCAGGGCGACTAGCGCAAGTAATAGAGATCAGGGCGCAGGGCGCTGGACGACTAGAGTAGGGCGACGAGCGCAGGGCTTTGGACGACTAGCGCAGGGCGCAGGGCGGCGAGCACAGGGCGCAAGGCGAGGAACTCAGGGCGCAGGCCGACGAGCACAAGGCGCAAGGCGACGAGCGCAGGCCGACGAGCACAAGGCGCAAGGCGACGAGCGCAGGGCGACGAGCGCAGGGCGACGAGCGCAGGGCGACGAGCGCAGGGCGACGAGCGCAGGGCGACGAGCGCAGGGCGACGAGCGCAGGGCGACGAGCGCAGGGCGACGAGCGCAGCGCGACGAGCGCAGGGCGACGAGCGCAGGGCGACGAGCGCAGGGCGACGAGCGCAGGGCGACGAGCGCATGGCAACGAGCGCATGGCGCAGGGCGACGAGCGCATGGCAACGAGCGCATGGCGCAGGGCGACGAGCGCATGGCGCAGGGCGACGAGCGCATGGCGCAGGGCGACGAGCGCATGGCGCAGGGCGACGAGTGCATGGCGCAGGGCGACGAGCGCATGGCGCATGGCTCAGCGCGCAGAGTTTAGGGTTTAGGGTTCTGGGCGTAAGGGTTCAGCGCTCAGGACGACGAGCGTAGGGCAACTAGCGCAGGGAGCGGGGTGACGAGCGCAGGGAGCGGGGCGACGAGCGCAGGGAGCGGGGCGACGAGCGCAAGGCTACGAGTGTAGGGCGCAGGGCGGCGAGCGCAGGGCGACGAGCGCATGGCGCAGGGCGACTAGCGCAAGTAATAGAGATCAGGGCGCAGGGCGCTGGACGACTAGAGTAGGGCGACGAGCGCAGGGCGCTGGACGACTAGCGCAGGGCGCAGGGCGGCGAGCACAGGGCGCAAGGCGAGGAACTCAGGGCGCAGGGCGGCGAGCGCAGGGCGACGAGCGCAGGGCGACGAGCGCAGGGCGACGAGCGCAGGGCGACGAGCGCAGGGCGACGAGCGCAGGGCGACGAGCGCAGGGCGACGAGCGCAGGGCGACGAGCGCAGGGCGACGAGCGCAGGGCGACGAGCGCAGGGCGACGAGCGCAGGGCGACGAGCGCTGGGCGACGAGCGCAGGGCGACGAGCGCAGGGCGACGAGCGCAGGGCTACGAGCGCAGGGCGACGAGCGCAGGGCACAGGACGCAGGGCGCCTGACGACTAGAGCAGGGCGACGAGCGTAGGGCGCTGAACGACTAGCGCAGGGCGCAGGGCGACGAACACAGGGCGCAAGGCGAGGAACTCAGGGCGCAGGCCGACGAGCACAAGGCGTAGGGCGACGAGCGCATGGCGATGAGCGCATGGCGCAGGGCGACGAGCGTAGGGCGACGAGCGCAGGGCGACGAGCGCATGGCGATGAGCGCATGGCGACGAGCGCATGGCGACGAGCGCATGGCGACGGGCGCAGGGCGACGGGCGCAGGGCGACGGGCGCAGGGCGACGGGCGCAGGGCGACGAGCGCAGGGCACAGGACGTAGGGCACAGGACGCAGGGCGCAGGGCGCCTGACGACTAGAGCAGGGCGACGAGCGTAGGGCGCTAAACGACTAGCGCAGGGCGACGATCACAGGGCGCAAGGCGAGGAACTCAGGGCGCAGGCCGACGAGCACAAGGCATAGGGCCACGAGCGCAGGGCGACGAGCGCAGGGCGACGAGCGCAGGGCGACGAGCGCAGGGCGACGAGCGCAGGGCGACGAGCGCAGGGCGACGAGCGCAGGGCGACGAGCGCAGGGCGACGAGCGCAGGGCGACGAGCGCAGGGCGACGAGCGCAGGGCGACGAGCGCAGGGCGACGAGCGCAGGGCGACGAGCGCATGGCGACGAGCGCATGGCGACGAGCGCATGGCGCAGGGCGACGAGCGCATGGCGACGGGCGACGAGCGCATGGCGACGGGCGACGAGCGACGAGCGCATGGCGACGGGCGCATGGCAACGAGCGCATGGCAACGAGCGCATGGCGCAGGGCGACGAGCGCATGGCGCAGGGCGACGAGTGCATGGCGCAGGGCGACGAGCGCATGGCGCAGGGCGACGAGTGCATGGCGCAGGGCGACGAGCGCATGGCGCATGGCTCAGCGCGCAGAGTTTAGGGTTTAGGGTTCTGGGCGTAAGGGTTCAGCGCTTAGGACGACGAGCGTAGGGCAACTAGCGCAGGGCGACGAGCGCAGGGAGCGGGGGTGGCGAGCGCAGGGAGCGGGGCGACGAGCGCAGGGAGCAGGGCGACGAGCGCAAGGCTACGAGTGTAGGGCGCAGGGCGGCGAGCGCAGGGCGACGAGCGCATGGCGCAGGGCGACTAGCGCAAGTAATAGAGATCAGGGCGCAGGGCGCTGGACGACTAGAGTAGGGCGACGAGCGCAGGGCGCTGGACGACTAGCGCAGGGCGCAGGGCGGCGAGCACAGGGCGCAAGGCGAGGAACTCAGGGCGCAGGCCGACGAGCACAAGGCGCAAGGCGACGAGCGCAGGCCGACGAGCATAAGGCGCAAGGCGACGAGCGCAGGGCGACGAGCGCAGGGCGACGAGCGCAGGGCGACGAGCGCAGGGCGACGAGCGCAGGGCGACGAGCGCAGGGCGACGAGCGCAGGGCGACGAGCGCAGGGCGACGAGCGCAGGGCGACGAGCGCAGGGCGACGAGCGCAGGGCGACGAGCGCAGGGCGACGAGCGCAGGGCGACGAGCGCAGGGCGACGAGCGCAGGGCGACGAGCGCAGGGCGACGAGCGCAGGGCGACGAGCGCAGGGCGACGAGCGCAGGGCGACGAGCGCAGGGCGACGAGCGCAGGGCGACGAGCGCAGGGCGACGAGCGCAGGGCGACGAGCGCAGGGCGACGAGCGCAGGGCGACGAGCGCAGGGCGACGAGCGCAGGGCACAGGACGCAGGGCGCCTGACGACTAGATCAGGGCGACGAGCGTAGGGCGCTGAACGACTAGCGCAGGGCGCAGGGCGACGAACACAGGGCGAAAGGCGAGGAACTCAGGGCGCAGGCCGACGAGCACAAGGCGTAGGGCGACGAGCGCATGGCGATGAGCGCATGGCGCAGGGCGACGAGCGTAGGGCGACGAGCGCATGGTGATGAGCGCATGGCGCAGGGCGACGAGCGCATGGCGACGGGCGCAGGGCGACGGGCGCAGGGCGACGGGCGCAGGGCACAGGACGCAGGGCACAGGACGCAGGGCGCATGACGACTAGAGCAGGGCGACGAGCGTATGGCGCTAAACGACTAGCGCAGGGCGACGATCACAGGGCGCAAGGCGAGGAACTCAGGGCGTAGGCCGACGAGCACAAGGCGTAGGGCCACGAGCGCAGGGCGACGAGCGCAGGGCGACGAGCGCAGGGCGACGAGCGCAGGGCGACGAGCGCAGGGCGACGAGCGCATGGCGACGAGCGCATGGCGACGAGCGCATGGCGACGAGCGCATGGCGACGAGCGCATGGCGACGAGCGCATGGCGACGAGCGCATGGCGACGAGCGCATGGCGACGAGCGCATGGCGACGAGCGCATGGCGACGAGCGCATGGCGCAGGGCGACGAGCGCATGGCGACGGGCGACGAGCGCATGGCGACGGGCGACGAGCGCATGGCGACGAGCGACGAGCGCATGGCGACGGGCGCATGGCAACGAGCGCATGGCAACGAGCGCATGGCGCAGGGCGACGAGCGCATGGCGCAGGGCGACGAGTGCATGGCGCAGGCCGACGAGCGCATGGCGACGAGCGCATGGCGACAAGCGCATGGCGACAAGCGCATGGCGACGAGCGCATGGCGCAGGGCGACGAGCGCATGGCGACGGGCGACGAGCGCATGGCGACGGGCGACGAGCGCATGGCGACAGGCGACGAGCGCATGGCGACGGGCGACGAGCGACGAGCGCATGGCGACGGGCGACGAGCGACGAGCGCATGGCGACGGGCGCATGGCAACGAGCGCATGGCAACGAGCGCATGGCGCAGGGCGACGAGCGCATGGCGCAGGGCGACGAGTGCATGGCGCAGGGCGACGAGCGCATGGCGCATGGCTCAGCGCGCAGAGTTTAGGGTTTAGGGTTCTGGGCGTAAGGGTTCAGCGCTCAGGACGACGAGCGTAGGGCAACTAGCGCAGGGCGACGAGCGCAAGGAGCGGGGTGACGAGCGCAGGGAGCGGGGCGACGAGCGCAGGGAGCGGGGCGACGAGCGCAGGGAGCGGGGCGACGAGCGCAAGGCTACGAGTGTAGGGCGCAGGGCGGCGAGCGCAGGGCGACGAGCGCATGGCGCAGGGCGACTAGCGCAAGTAATAGAGATCAGGGCGCAGGGCGCTGGACGACTAGAGTAGGGCGACGAGCGCAGGGCTTTGGACGACTAGCGCAGGGCGCAGGGCGGCGAGCACAGGGCGCAAGGCGAGAAACTCAGGGCGCAGGCCGACGAGCACAAGGCGCAAGGCGACGAGCGCAGGCCGACGAGCACAAGGCGCAAGGCGACGAGCGCAGGGCGACGAGCGCAGGGCGACGAGCGCAGGGCGACGAGCGCAGGGCGACGAGCGCAGGGCGACGAGCGCAGGGCGACGAGCGCAGGGCGACGAGCGCAGGGCGACGAGCGCAGCGCGACGAGCGCAGGGCGACGAGCGCAGGGCGACGAGCGCAGGGCGACGAGCGCAGGGCGACGAGCGCATGGCAACGAGCGCATGGCGCAGGGCGACGAGCGCATGGCAACGAGCGCATGGCGCAGGGCGACGAGCGCATGGCAACGAGCGCATGGCGCAGGGCGACGAGCGCATGGCGCAGGGCGACGAGCGCATGGCGCAGGGCGACGAGCGCATGGCGCAGGGCGACGAGTGCATGGCGCAGGGCGACGAGCGCATGGCGCATGGCTCAGCGCGCAGAGTTTAGGGTTTAGGGTTCTGGGCGTAAGGGTTCAGCGCTCAGGACGACGAGCGTAGGGCAACTAGCGCAGGGAGCGGGGTGACTAGCGCAGGGAGCGGGGCGACGAGCGCAGGGAGCGGGGCGACGAGCGCAAGGCTACGAGTGTAGGGCGCAGGGCGGCGAGCGCAGGGCGACGAGCGCATGGCGCAGGGCGACTAGCGCAAGTAATAGAGATCAGGGCGCAGGGCGCTGGACGACTAGAGTAGGGCGACGAGCGCAGGGCGCTGGACGACTAGCGCAGGGCGCAGGGCGGCGAGCACAGGGCGCAAGGCGAGGAACTCAGGGCGCAGGGCGGCGAGCGCAGGGCGACGAGCGCAGGGCGACGAGCGCAGGGCGACGAGCGCAGGGCGACGAGCGCAGGGCGACGAGCGCAGGGCGACGAGCGCAGGGCGACGAGCGCAGGGCGACGAGCGCAGGGCGACGAGCGCAGGGCGACGAGCGCAGGGCGACGAGCGCAGGGCGACGAGCGCAGGGCGACGAGCGCAGGGCGACGAGCGCAGGGCGACGAGCGCAGGGCGACGAGCGCAGGGCGACGAGCGCAGGGCTACGAGCGCAGGGCGACGAGCGCAGGGCACAGGACGCAGGGCGCCTGACGACTAGAGCAGGGCGACGAGCGTAGGGCGCTGAACGACTAGCGCAGGGCGCAGGGCGACGAACACAGGGCGCAAGGCGAGGAACTCAGGGCGCAGGCCGACGAGCACAAGGCGTAGGGCGACGAGCGCATGGCGATGAGCGCATGGCGCAGGGCGACGAGCGTAGGGCGACGAGCGCAGGGCGACGAGCGCATGGCGATGAGCGCATGGCGACGAGCGCATGGCGACGAGCGCATGGCGACGGGCGCAGGGCGACGGGCGCAGGGCGACGGGCGCAGGGCGACGAGCGCAGGGCACAGGACGTAGGGCACAGGACGCAGGGCGCAGGGCGCCTGACGACTAGAGCAGGGCGACGAGCGTAGGGCGCTAAACGACTAGCGCAGGGCGACGATCACAGGGCGCAAGGCGAGGAACTCAGGGCGCAGGCCGACGAGCACAAGGCATAGGGCCACGAGCGCAGGGCGACGAGCGCAGGGCGACGAGCGCAGGGCGACGAGCGCAGGGCGACGAGCGCAGGGCGACGAGCGCAGGGCGACGAGCGCAGGGCGACGAGCGCATGGCGACGAGCGCATGGCGACGAGCGCATGGCGCAGGGCGACGAGCGCATGGCGACGGGCGACGAGCGCATGGCGACGGGCGACGAGCGACGAGCGCATGGCGACGGGCGCATGGCAACGAGCGCATGGCAACGAGCGCATGGCGCAGGGCGACGAGCGCATGGCGCAGGGCGACGAGTGCATGGCGCAGGGCGACGAGCGCATGGCGCAGGGCGACGAGTGCATGGCGCAGGGCGACGAGCGCATGGCGCATGGCTCAGCGCGCAGAGTTTAGGGTTTAGGGTTCTGGGCGTAAGGGTTCAGCGCTTAGGACGACGAGCGTAGGGCAACTAGCGCAGGGCGACGAGCGCAGGGAGCGGGGGTGGCGAGCGCAGGGAGCGGGGCGACGAGCGCAGGGAGCAGGGCGACGAGCGCAAGGCTACGAGTGTAGGGCGCAGGGCGGCGAGCGCAGGGCGACGAGCGCATGGCGCAGGGCGACTAGCGCAAGTAATAGAGATCAGGGCGCAGGGCGCTGGACGACTAGAGTAGGGCGACGAGCGCAGGGCGCTGGACGACTAGCGCAGGGCGCAGGGCGGCGAGCACAGGGCGCAAGGCGAGGAACTCAGGGCGCAGGCCGACGAGCACAAGGCGCAAGGCGACGAGCGCAGGCCGACGAGCATAAGGCGCAAGGCGACGAGCGCAGGGCGACGAGCGCAGGGCGACGAGCGCAGGGCGACGAGCGCAGGGCGACGAGCGCAGGGCGACGAGCGCAGGGCGACGAGCGCAGGGCGACGAGCGCAGGGCGACGAGCGCAGGGCGACGAGCGCAGGGCGACGAGCGCAGGGCGACGAGCGCAGGGCGACGAGCGCAGGGCGACGAGCGCAGGGCGACGAGCGCAGGGCGACGAGCGCAGGGCGACGAGCGCAGGGCGACGAGCGCAGGGCGACGAGCGCAGGGCGACGAGCGCAGGGCGACGAGCGCAGGGCGACGAGCGCAGGGCGACGAGCGCAGGGCGACGAGCGCAGGGCGACGAGCGCAGGGCGACGAGCGCAGGGCGACGAGCGCAGGGCGACGAGCGCAGGGCGACGAGCGCAGGGCGACGAGCGCAGGGCGACGAGCGCAGGGCGACGAGCGCAGGGCGACGAGCGCAGGGCGACGAGCGCAGGGCACAGGACGCAGGGCGCCTGACGACTAGATCAGGGCGACGAGCGTAGGGCGCTGAACGACTAGCGCAGGGCGCAGGGCGACGAACACAGGGCGCAAGGCGAGGAACTCAGGGCGCAGGCCGACGAGCACAAGGCGTAGGGCGACGAGCGCATGGCGATGAGCGCATGGCGCAGGGCGACGAGCGTAGGGCGACGAGCGCATGGTGATGAGCGCATGGCGCAGGGCGACGAGCGCATGGCGACGGGCGCAGGGCGACGGGCGCAGGGCACAGGACGCAGGGCACAGGACGCAGGGCGCAGGGCGCATGACGACTAGAGCAGGGCGACGAGCGTATGGCGCTAAACGACTAGCGCAGGGCGACGATCACAGGGCGCAAGGCGAGGAACTCAGGGCGCAGGCCGACGAGCACAAGGCGTAGGGCCACGAGCGCAGGGCGACGAGCGCAGGGCGACGAGCGCAGGGCGACGAGCGCAGGGCGACGAGCGCAGGGCGACGAGCGCATGGCGACGAGCGCATGGCGACGAGCGCATGGCGACAAGCGCATGGCGACGAGCGCATGGCGACGAGCGCATGGCGCAGGGCGACGAGCGCATGGCGACGGGCGACGAGCGCATGGCGACGGGCGAAGAGCGCATGGCGACGAGCGACGAGCGCATGGCGACGGGCGCATGGCAACGAGCGCATGGCAACGAGCGCATGGCGCAGGGCGACGAGCGCATGGCGCAGGGCGACGAGTGCATGGCGCAGGGCGACGAGCGCATGGCGACGAGCGCATGGCGACAAGCGCATGGCGACAAGCGCATGGCGACGAGCGCATGGCGCAGGGCGACGAGCGCATGGCGACGGGCGACGAGCGCATGGCGACGGGCGACGAGCGACGAGCGCATGGCGACGGGCGACGAGCGACGAGCGCATGGCGACGGGCGCATGGCAACGAGCGCATGGCAACGAGCGCATGGCGCAGGGCGACGAGCGCATGGCGCAGGGCGACGAGTGCATGGCGCAGGGCGACGAGCGCATGGCGCATGGCTCAGCGCGCAGAGTTTAGGGTTTAGGGTTCTGGGCGTAAGGGTTCAGCGCTCAGGACGACGAGCGTAGGGCAACTAGCGCAGGGCGACGAGCGCAAGGAGCGGGGGTGACGAGCGCAGGGAGCGGGGCGACGAGCGCAGGGAGCGGGGCGACGAGCGCAAGGCTACGAGTGTAGGGCGCAGGGCGGCGAGCGCAGGGCGACGAGCGCATGGCGCAGGGCGACTAGCGCAAGTAATAGAGATCAGGGCGCAGGGCGCTGGACGACTAGAGTAGGGCGACGAGCGCAGGGCTTTGGACGACTAGCGCAGGGCGCAGGGCGGCGAGCACAGGGCGCAAGGCGAGAAACTCAGGGCGCAGGCCGACGAGCACAAGGCGCAAGGCGACGAGCGCAGGCCGACGAGCACAAGGCGCAAGGCGACGAGCGCAGGGCGACGAGCGCAGGGCGACGAGCGCAGGGCGACGAGCGCAGGGCGACGAGCGCAGGGCGACGAGCGCAGGGCGACGAGCGCAGGGCGACGAGCGCAGGGCGACGAGCGCAGGGCGACGAGCGCAGGGCGACGAGCGCAGGGCGACGAGCGCAGGGCGACGAGCGCAGGGCGACGAGCGCAGGGCGACGAGCGCAGGGCGACGAGCGCAGGGCGACGAGCGCAGGGCGACGAGCGCAGGGCGACGAGCGCAGGGGGACGAGCGCAGGGCGACGAGCGCAGGGGGACGAGCGCAGGGCGACGAGCGCAGGGCGACGAGCGCAGGGCGACGAGCGCAGGGCGACGAGCGCAGGGCGACGAGCGCAGGGCGACGAGCGCAGGGCGACGAGCGCAGGGCGACGAGCGCAGGGCGACGAGCGCAGGGCGACGAGCGCAGGGCGACGAGCGCAGGGCGACGAGCGCAGGGCGACGAGCGCAGGGCGACGAGCGCAGGGCGACGAGCGCAGGGCGACGAGCGCAGGGCGACGAGCGCAGGGCGACGAGCGCAGGGCACAGGACGCAGGGCGCCTGACGACTAGATCAGGGCGACGAGCGTAGGGCGCTGAACGACTAGCGCAGGGCGCAGGGCGACGAACACAGGGCGCAAGGCGAGGAACTCAGGGCGCAGGCCGACGAGCACAAGGCGTAGGGCGACGAGCGCATGGCGATGAGCGCATGGCGCAGGGCGACGAGCGTAGGGCGACGAGCGCATGGTGATGAGCGCATGGCGCAGGGCGACGAGCGCATGGCGACGGGCGCAGGGCGACGGGCGCAGGGCACAGGACGCAGGGCACAGGACGCAGGGCGCAGGGCGCATGACGACTAGAGCAGGGCGACGAGCGTATGGCGCTAAACGACTAGCGCAGGGCGACGATCACAGGGCGCAAGGCGAGGAACTCAGGGCGCAGGCCGACGAGCACAAGGCGTAGGGCCACGAGCGCAGGGCGACGAGCGCAGGGCGACGAGCGCAGGGCGACGAGCGCAGGGCGACGAGCGCAGGGCGACGAGCGCATGGCGACGAGCGCATGGCGACGAGCGCATGGCGACAAGCGCATGGCGACGAGCGCATGGCGACGAGCGCATGGCGCAGGGCGACGAGCGCATGGCGACGGGCGACGAGCGCATGGCGACGGGCGACGAGCGCATGGCGACGAGCGACGAGCGCATGGCGACGGGCGCATGGCAACGAGCGCATGGCAACGAGCGCATGGCGCAGGGCGACGAGCGCATGGCGCAGGGCGACGAGTGCATGGCGCAGGGCGACGAGCGCATGGCGACGAGCGCATGGCGACAAGCGCATGGCGCAGGGCGACGAGCGCATGGCGACGGGCGACGAGCGCATGGCGACGGGCGACGAGCGACGAGCGCATGGCGACGGGCGACGAGCGACGAGCGCATGGCGACGGGCGCATGGCAACGAGCGCATGGCAACGAGCGCATGGCGCAGGGCGACGAGCGCATGGCGCAGGGCGACGAGTGCATGGCGCAGGGCGACGAGCGCATGGCGCATGGCTCAGCGCGCAGAGTTTAGGGTTTAGGGTTCTGGGCGTAAGGGTTCAGCGCTCAGGACGACGAGCGTAGGGCAACTAGCGCAGGGCGACGAGCGCAAGGAGCGGGGTGACGAGCGCAGGGAGCGGGGCGACGAGCGCAGGGAGCGGGGCGACGAGCGCAAGGCTACGAGTGTAGGGCGCAGGGCGGCGAGCGCAGGGCGACGAGCGCATGGCGCAGGGCGACTAGCGCAAGTAATAGAGATCAGGGCGCAGGGCGCTGGACGACTAGAGTAGGGCGACGAGCGCAGGGCTTTGGACGACTAGCGCAGGGCGCAGGGCGGCGAGCACAGGGCGCAAGGCGAGAAACTCAGGGCGCAGGCCGACGAGCACAAGGCGCAAGGCGACGAGCGCAGGCCGACGAGCACAAGGCGCAAGGCGACGAGCGCAGGCCGACGAGCACAAGGCGCAAGGCGACGAGCGCAGGGCGACGAGCGCAGGGCGACGAGCGCAGGGCGACGAGCGCAGGGCGACGAGCGCAGGGCGACGAGCGCAGGGCGACGAGCGCAGGGCGACGAGCGCAGGGCGACGAGCGCAGGGCGACGAGCGCAGGGCGACGAGCGCAGGGTGACGAGCGCAGGGCGACGAGCGCAGGGCGACGAGCGCAGGGCGACGAGCGCAGGGCGACGAGCGCAGGGCGACGAGCGCAGGGCGACGAGCGCAGGGCGACGAGCGCAGGGCGACGAGCGCAGGGCGACGAGCGCAGGGCGACGAGCGCAGGGCGACGAGCGCAGGGCGACGAGCGCAGGGCGACGAGCGCAGGGCGACGAGCGCAGGGCGACGAGCGCAGGGCGACGAGCGCAGGGCGACGAGCGCAGGGCGACGAGCGCAGGGCGACGAGCGCAGGGCGACGAGCGCAGGGCGACGAGCGCAGGGCGACGAGCGCAGGGCGACGAGCGCAGGGCGACGAGCGCAGGGCGACGAGCGCAGGGCACAGGACGCAGGGCGCCTGACGACTAGAGCAGGGCGACGAGCGTAGGGCGCTGAACGACTAGCGCAGGGCGCAGGGCGACGAACACAGGGCGCAAGGCGAGGAACTCAGGGCGCAGGCCGACGAGCACAAGGCGTAGGGCGATGAGCGCATGGCGATGAGCGCATGGCGCAGGGCGACGAGCGTAGGGCGACGAGCGCATGGCGATGAGCGCATGGCGCAGGGCGACGAGCGCATGGCGACGGGCGCAGGGCGACTGGCGCAGGGCGACGGGCGCAGGGCGACGGGCGCAGGGCGACGAGCGCAGGGCACAGGACGCAGGGCACAGGAAGCAGGGCGTAGGGCGCCTGACGACTAGAGCAGGGCGACGAGCGTAGGGCGCTAAACGACTAGCGCAGGGCGACGAACACAGGGCGCAAGGCGAGGAACTCAGGGCGCAGGCCGACGAGCACAAGGCGTAGGGCGACGAGCGCAGGGCGACGAGCGCAGGGCGACGAGCGCAGGGCGACGAGCGCAGGGCGACGAGCGCAGGGCGACGAGCGCAGGGCGACGAGCGCAGGGCGACGAGCGCAGGGCGACGAGCGCAGGGCGACGAGCGCAGGGCGACGAGCGCAGGGCGACGAGCGCAGGGCGACGAGCGCAGGGCGACGAGCGCAGGGCGACGAGCGCAGGGCGACGAGCGCAGGGCGACGAGCGCAGGGCGACGAGCGCAGGGCGACGAGCGCAGGGCGACGAGCGCAGGGCGACGAGCGCAGGGCGACGAGCGCAGGGCGACGAGCGCAGGGCGACGAGCGCAGGGCGACGAGCGCAGGGCGACGAGCGCAGGGCGACGAGCGCAGGGCGACGAGCGCAGGGCGACGAGCGCAGGGCGACGAGCGCATGGCGACGAGCGCATGGCGACGAGCGCAGGGCGACGAGTGCAGGGCGACGAGCGCAGGGCGACGGGCGACGAGCGCATGGCGACGGGCGACGAGCGCATGGCGACGGGCGACGAGCGCATGGCGACGGGCGACGAGCGACGAGCGCATGGCGACGGGCGACGAGCGCATGGCGACGGGCGACGAGCGCATGGAGACGGGCGACGAGCGCATGGCGACGGGCGACGAGCGCATGGCGACGGGCGACGAGCGCATGGCGACGGGCGACGAGCGACGAGCGCATGGCGACGGGCGACGAGCACAAGGCGCAAGGCGACGAGCGCAGGCCGACGAGCACAAGGCGCAAGGCGACGAGCGCAGGGCGACGAGCGCAGGGCGACGAGCGCAGGGCGACGAGCGCAGGGCGACGAGCGCAGGGCGACGAGCGCAGGGCGACGAGCGCAGGGCGACGAGCGCAGGGCGACGAGCGCAGGGCGACGAGCGCAGGGCGACGAGCGCAGGGCGACGAGCGCAGGGCGACGAGCGCAGGGCGACGAGCGCAGGGCGACGAGCGCAGGGCGACGAGCGCAGGGCGACGAGCGCAGGGGGTCGAGCGCAGGGCGACGAGCGCAGGGGGACGAGCGCAGGGCGACGAGCGCAGGGCGACGAGCGCAGGGCGACGAGCGCAGGGCGACGAGCGCAGGGCGACGAGCGCAGGGCGACGAGCGCAGGGCGACGAGCGCAGGGCGACGAGCGCAGGGCGACGAGCGCAGGGCGACGAGCGCAGGGCGACGAGCGCAGGGCGACGAGCGCAGGGCGACGAGCGCAGGGCGACGAGCGCAGGGCGACGAGCGCAGGGCGACGAGCGCAGGGCGACGAGCGCAGGGCGACGAGCGCAGGGCGACGAGCGCAGGGCGACGAGCGCATGGCGACGAGCGCAGGGCGACGAGTGCAGGGCGACGAGCGCAGGGCGACGGGCGACGAGCGCATGGCGACGGGCGACGAGCGCATGGCGACGGGCGACGAGCGCATGGCGACGGGCGACGAGCGACGAGCGCATGGCGACGGGCGACGAGCGCATGGCGACGGGCGACGAGCGCATGGCGACGGGCGACGAGCGCATGGCGACGGGCGACGAGCGCATGGCGACGGGCGACGAGCGCATGGCGACGGGCGACGAGCGACGAGTGCATGGCGACGGGCGACGAGCACAAGGCGCAAGGCGACGAGCGCAGGCCGACGAGCACAAGGCGCAAGGCGACGAGCGCAGGGCGACGAGCGCAGGGCGACGAGCGCAGGGCGACGAGCGCAGGGCGACGAGCGCAGGGCGACGAGCGCAGGGCGACGAGCGCAGGGCGACGAGCGCAGGGCGACGAGCGCAGGGCGACGAGCGCAGGGCGACGAGCGCAGGGCGACGAGCGCAGGGCGACGAGCGCAGGGCGACGAGCGCAGGGCGACGAGCGCAGGGCGACGAGCGCAGGGCGACGAGCGCAGGGCGACGAGCGCAGGGCGACGAGCGCAGGGCGACGAGCGCAGGGCGACGAGCGCAGGGCGACGAGCGCAGGGGGACGAGCGCAGGGCGACGTGCGCAGGGGGACGAGCGCAGGGCGACGAGCGCAGGGCGACGAGCGCAGGGCGACGAGCGCAGGGCGACGAGCGCAGGGCGACGAGCGCAGGGCGACGAGCGCAGGGCGACGAGCGCAGGGCGACGAGCGCAGGGCGACGAGCGCAGGGCGACGAGCGCAGGGCGACGAGCGCAGGGCGACGAGCGCAGGGCGACGAGCGCAGGGCGACGAGCGCAGGGCACAGGACGCAGGGCGCCTGACGACTAGAGCAGGGCGACGAGCGTAGGGCGCTGAACGACTAGCGCAGGGCGCAGGGCGACGAACACAGGGCGCAAGGCGAGGAACTCAGGGCGCAGGCCGACGAGCACAAGGCGTAGGGCGACGAGCGCATGGCGATGAGCGCATGGCGCAGGGCGACGAGCGTAGGGCGACGAGCGCATGGCGATGAGCGCATGGCGCAGGGCGACGAGCGCATGGCGACGGGCGCAGGGCGACTGGCGCAGGGCGACGGGCGCAGGGCGACGGGCGCAGGGCGACGAGCGCAGGGCACAGGACGCAGGGCACAGGAAGCAGGGCGTAGGGCGCCTGACGACTAGAGCAGGGCGACGAGCGTAGGGCGCTAAACGACTAGCGCAGGGCGACGAACACAGGGCGCAAGGCGAGGAACTCAGGGCGCAGGCCGACGAGCACAAGGCGTAGGGCCACGAGCGCAGGGCGACGAGCGCAGGGCGACGAGCGCAGGGCGACGAGCGCAGGGCGACGAGCGCAGGGCGACGAGCGCAGGGCGACGAGCGCAGGGCGACGAGCGCAGGGCGACGAGCGCAGGGCGACGAGCGCAGGGCGACGAGCGCAGGGCGACGAGCGCAGGGCGACGAGCGCAGGGCGACGAGCGCAGGGCGACGAGCGCAGGGCGACGAGCGCAGGGCGACGAGCGCAGGGCGACGAGCGCAGGGCGACGAGCGCAGGGCGACGAGCGCAGGGCGACGAGCGCAGGGCGACGAGCGCAGGGCGACGAGCGCAGGGCGACGAGCGCAGGGCGACGAGCGCAGGGCGACGAGCGCAGGGCGACGAGCGCAGGGCGACGAGCGCAGGGCGACGAGCGCAGGGCGACGAGCGCAGGGCGACGAGCGCAGGGCGACGAGCGCAGGGCGACGAGCGCAGGGCGACGAGCGCAGGGCGACGAGCGCAGGGCGACGAGCGCAGGGCGACTAGCGCATGGCGACGAGCGCATGGCGACGAGCGCAGGGCGACGAGTGCAGGGCGACGAGCGCAGGGCGACGGGCGACGAGCGCATGGCGACGGGCGACGAGCGCATGGCGACGGGCGACGAGCGCATGGCGACGGGCGACGAGCGACGAGCGCATGGCGACGGGCGACGAGCGCAGGGCGACGAGCGCATGGCGACGAGCGCATGGCGCAGGGCGACGTGCGCATGGCGACGGGCGACGAGCGCATGGCGACGGGCGACGAGCGACGAGCGCAGTTCGACGGGCGCATGGCAACGAGCGCATGGCGCAGGGCGACGAGCGCATGGCGCAGGGCGACGAGTGCATGGCGCAGGGCGACGAGCGCATGGCGCATGGCTCAGCGCGCAGAGTTTAGGGTTTAGGGTTCTGGGCGTAAGGGTTCAGCGCTCAGGACGACGAGCGTAGGGCAACTAGCGCAGGGCGACGAGCGCAGGGAGCGGGGTGACGAGCGCAGGGAGCGGGGCGACGAGCGCAGGGAGCGGGGCGACGTGCGCAAGGCTACGAGTGTAGGGCGCAGGGCGGCGAGCGCAGGGCGACGAGCGCATGGCGCAGGGCGACTAGCGCAAGTAATAGAGATCAGGGCGCAGGGCGCTGGACGACTAGAGTAGGGCGACGAGCGCAGGGAGCTGGACGACTAGCGCAGGGCGCAGGGCGGCGAGCGCAGGGCGACGAGCGCAGGGCGACGAGCGCAGGGCGACGAGCGCAGGGCGACGAGCGCAGGGCGACGAGCGCAGGGCGACGAGCGCAGGGCGGCGAGCGCAGGGCGACGAGCGCAGGGCGACGAGCGCAGGGCGACGAGCGCAGGGCGACGAGCGCAGGGCGACGAGCGCAGGGCGACGAGCGCAGGGCGACGAGCGCAGGGAGACGAGCGCAGGGCGACGAGCGCAGGGCGACGAGCGCAGGGCGACGAGCGCAGGGCGACGAGCGCAGGGCGACGAGCGCAGGGCGACGAGCGCAGGGCGACGAGCGCAGGGCGACGAGCGCAGGGCGACGAGCGCAGGGCCACGAGCGCAGGGCCACGAGCGCAGGGCCACGAGCGCAGGGCGACGAGCGCAGGGCCACGAGCGTAGGGCACAGGACGCAGGGCGCCTGACGACTAGATCAGGGCGACGAGCGTAGGGCGCTGAACGACTAGCGCAGGGCGCAGGGCGACGAACACAGGGCGCAAAGCGAGGAACTCAGGGCGCAGGCCGACGAGCACAAGGCGTAGGGCGACGAGCGCATGGCGATGAGCGCATGGCGCAGGGCGACGAGCGTAGGGCGACGAGCGCAGGGCGACGAGCGCATGGTGATGAGCGCATGGCGCAGGGCGACGAGCGCATGGCGACGGACGCAGGGCGACGGGCGCAGGGCGACGGGCGCAGGGCACAGGACGCAGGGCACAGGACGCAGGGCGCAGGGCGCATGACGACTAGAGCAGGGCGACGAGCGTAGGGCGCTAAACGACTAGCGCAGGGCGACGATCACAGGGCGCAAGGCGAGGAACTCAGGGCGCAGGCCGACGAGCACAAGGCGTAGGGCCACGAGCGCAGGGCGACGAGCGCAGGGCGACGAGCGCAGGGCGACGAGCGCAGGGCGACGAGCGCAGGGCGACGAGCGCAGGGCGACGAGCGCAGGGCGACGAGCGCAGGGCGACGAGCGCAGGGCGACGAGCGCAGGGCGACGAGCGCATGGCGACGAGCGCATGGCGACGAGCGCATGGCGACGAGCGCATGGCGACGAGCGCATGGCGACGAGCGCATGGCGACGAGCGCATGGCGACGAGCGCATGGCGACGAGCGCATGGCAACGGGCGACGAGCGCATGGCGACGGGCGACGAGCGCATGGCGACGAGCGACGAGCGCATGGCGACGGGCGCATGGCAACGAGCGCATGGCAACGAGCGCATGGCGCAGGGCGACGAGCGCATGGCGCAGGGCGACGAGTGCATGGCGCAGGGCGACGAGCGCATGGCGACGAGCGCATGGCGACAAGCGCATGGCGACAAGCGCATGGCGACAAGCGCATGGCGACGAGCGCATGGTGCAGGGCGACGAGCGCATGGCGACGGGCGACGAGCGCATGGCGACGGGCGACGAGCGCATGGCGACGGGCGACGAGCGCATGGCGACGGGCGACGAGCGCATGGCGACGGGCGACGAGCGCATGGCGACGGGCGACGAGCGACGAGCGCATGGCGACGGGCGACGAGCGACGAGCGCATGGCGACGGGCGCATGGCAACGAGCGCATGGCAACGAGCGCATGGCGCAGGGCGACGAGCGCATGGCGCAGGGCGACGAGTGCATGGCGCAGGGCGACGAGCGCATGGCGCATGGCTCAGCGCGCAGAGTTTAGGGTTTAGGGTTCTGGGCGTAAGGGTTCAGCGCTCAGGACGACGAGCGTAGGGCAACTAGCGCAGGGCGACGAGCGCAAGGAGCGGGGGTGACGAGCGCAGGGAGCGGGGCGACGAGCGCAGGGAGCGGGGCGACGAGCACAAGGCTACGAGTGTAGGGCGCAGGGCGGCGAGCGCAGGGCGACGAGCGCATGGCACAGGGCGACTAGCGCAAGTAATAGAGATCAGGGCGCAGGGCGCTGGACGACTAGAGTAGGGCGACGAGCGCAGGGCGCTGGACGACTAGCGCAGGGCGCAGGGCGGCGAGCACAGGGCGCAAGGCGAGGAACTCAGGGCGTAGGCCGACGAGCAAGGCGACGAGCGCAGGGCGACGAGCGCAGGGCGACGAGCGCAGGGCGACGAGCGCAGGGCGACGAGCGCAGGGCGACGAGCGCAGGGCGACGAGCGCAGGGCGACGAGCGCAGGGCGACGAGCGCAGGGCGACGAGCGCAGGGCGACGAGCGCAGGGCGACGAGCGCAGGGCGACGAGCGCAGGGCGACGAGCGCAGGGCGACGAGCGCAGGGCGACGAGCGCAGGGCGACGAGCGCAGGGCGACGAGCGCAGGGCGACGAGCGCAGGGCGACGAGCGCAGGGCGACGAGCGCAGGGCGACGACCGCAGGGCGACGAGCGCAGGGCGACGAGCGCAGGGCGACGAGCGCAGGGCGACGAGCGCAGGGCGACGAGCGCAGGGCGACGAGCGCAGGGCGACGAGCGCAGGGCGACGAGCGCAGGGCGACGAGCGCAGGGCGACGAGCGCAGGGCGACGAGCGCAGGGCGACGAGCGCAGGGCGACGAGCGCAGGGCACAGGACGCAGGGCGCCTGACGACTAGAGCAGGGCGACGAGCGTAGGGCGCTGAACGACTAGCGCAGGGCGCAGGGCGACGAACACAGGGCGCAAGGCGAGGAACTCAGGGCGCAGGCCGACGAGCACAAGGCGTAGGGCGACGAGCGCATGGCGATGAGCGCATGGCGCAGGGCGACGAGCGTAGGGCGACGAGCGCAGGGCGACGAGCGCATGGCGATGAGCGCATGGCGCAGGGCGACGAGCGCATGGCGACGGGCGCAGGGCGACGGGCGCAGGGCGCAGGGCGACGAGCGCAGGGCACAGGACGCAGGGCACAGGAAGCAGGGCGTAGGGCGCCTGACGACTAGAGCAGGGCGACGAGCGTAGGGCGCTAAACGACTAGCGCAGGGCGACGATCACAGGGCGCAAGGCGAGGAACTCAGGGCGCAGGCCGACGAGCACAAGGCGTAGGGCGACGAGCGCAGGGCGACGAGCGCAGGGCGACGAGCGCAGGGCGACGAGCGCAGGGCGACGAGCGCAGGGCGACGAGCGCAGGGCGACGAGCGCAGGGCGACGAGCGCAGGGCGACGAGCGCAGGGCGACGAGCGCAGGGCGACGAGCGCAGGGCGACGAGCGCAGGGCGACGAGCGCAGGGCGACGAGCGCAGGGCGACGAGCGCAGGGCGACGAGCGCAGGGCGACGAGCGCAGGGCGACGAGCGCAGGGCGACGAGCGCAGGGCGACGAGCGCAGGGCGACGAGCGCAGGGCGACGAGCGCAGGGCGACGAGCGCAGGTCGACGAGCGCAGGGCGACGAGCGCAGGGCGACGAGTGCAGGGCGACGAGCGCAGGGCGACGAGCGCAGGGCGACGAGCGCAGGGCGACGAGCGCAGGGCGACGAGCGCAGGGCGACGAGCGCAGGGCGACGAGCGCAGGGCGACGAGCGCAGGGCGACGAGCGCAGGGCGACGAGCGCAGGGCGACGAGCGCAGGGCGACGAGCGCAGGGCGACGAGCGCAGGGCGACGAGCGCAGGGCGACGATCGCAGGGCGACGAGCGCAGGGCGACGAGCGCAGGGCGACGAGCGCAGGGCGACGAGCGCAGGGCGACGAGCGCAGGGCGACGAGCGCAGGGCGACGAGCGCATGGCGACGAGCGCATGGCGCAGGGCGACGTGCGCATGGCGACGGGCGACGAGCGCATGGCGACGGGCGACGAGCGACGAGCGCAGTTCGACGGGCGCATGGCAACGAGCGCATGGCGCAGGGCGACGAGCGCATGGCGCAGGGCGACGAGTGCATGGCGCAGGGCGACGAGCGCATGGCGCATGGCTCAGCGCGCAGAGTTTAGGGTTTAGGGTTCTGGGCGTAAGGGTTCAGCGCTCAGGACGACGAGCGTAGGGCAACTAGCGCAGGGCGACGAGCGCAGGGAGCGGGGTGACGAGCGCAGGGAGAGGGGCGACGAGCGCAGGGAGCGGGGCGACGAGCGCAGGGAGCGGGGCGACGTGCGCAAGGCTACGAGTGTAGGGCGCAGGGCGGCGAGCGCAGGGCGACGAGCGCATGGCGCAGGGCGACTAGCGCAAGTAATAGAGATCAGGGCGCAGGGCGCTGGACGACTAGAGTAGGGCGACGAGCGCAGGGCGCTGGACGACTAGCGCAGGGCGCAGGGCGACGAGCACAGGGCGCAAGGCGAGGAACTCAGGGCGCAGGCCGACGAGCACAAGGCGCAAGGCGACGAGCGCAGGCCGACGAGCACAAGGCGACGAGCGCAGGGCGACGAGCGCAGGGCGACGAGCGCAGGGCGACGAGCGCAGGGCGGCGAGCGCAGGGCGACGAGCGCAGGGCGACGAGCGCAGGGCGACGAGCGCAGGGCGACGAGCGCAGGGCGACGAGCGCAGGGCGACGAGCGCAGGGCGACGAGCGCAGGGAGACGAGCGCAGGGCGACGAGCGCAGGGCGACGAGCGCAGGGCGACGAGCGCAGGGCGACGAGCGCAGGGCGACGAGCGCAGGGCGACGAGCGCAGGGCGACGAGCGCAGGGCGACGAGCGCAGGGCGACGAGCGCAGGGCGACGAGCGCAGGGCGACGAGCGCAGGGCGACGAGCGCAGGGCCACGAGCGCAGGGCCACGAGCGCAGGGCCACGAGCGCAGGGCGACGAGCGCAGGGCCACGAGCGTAGGGCACAGGACGCAGGGCGCCTGACGACTAGATCAGGGCGACGAGCGTAGGGCGCTGAACGACTAGCGCAGGGCGCAGGGCGACGAACACAGGGCGCAAAGCGAGGAACTCAGGGCGCAGGCCGACGAGCACAAGGCGTAGGGCGACGAGCGCATGGCGATGAGCGCATGGCGCAGGGCGACGAGCGTAGGGCGACGAGCGCAGGGCGACGAGCGCATGGTGATGAGCGCATGGCGCAGGGCGACGAGCGCATGGCGACGGACGCAGGGCGACGGGCGCAGGGCGACGGGCGCAGGGCACAGGACGCAGGGCACAGGACGCAGGGCGCAGGGCGCATGACGACTAGAGCAGGGCGACGAGCGTAGGGCGCTAAACGACTAGCGCAGGGCGACGATCACAGGGCGCAAGGCGAGGAACTCAGGGCGCAGGCCGACGAGCACAAGGCGTAGGGCCACGAGCGCAGGGCGACGAGCGCAGGGCGACGAGCGCAGGGCGACGAGCGCAGGGCGACGAGCGCAGGGCGACGAGCGCAGGGCGACGAGCGCAGGGCGACGAGCGCAGGGCGACGAGCGCAGGGCGACGAGCGCAGGGCGACGAGCGCATGGCGACGAGCGCATGGCGACGAGCGCATGGCGACGAGCGCATGGCGACGAGCGCATGGCGACGAGCGCATGGCGACGAGCGCATGGCGACGAGCGCATGGCGACGAGCGCATGGCGACGAGCGCATGGCGACGAGCGCATGGCAACGGGCGACGAGCGCATGGCGACGGGCGACGAGCGCATGGCGACGAGCGACGAGCGCATGGCGACGGGCGCATGGCAACGAGCGCATGGCGCAGGGCGACGAGCGCATGGCGCAGGGCGACGAGTGCATGGCGCAGGGCGACGAGCGCATGGCGACGAGCGCATGGCGACAAGCGCATGGCGACAAGCGCATGGCGACAAGCGCATGGCGACGAGCGCATGGTGCAGGGCGACGAGCGCATGGCGACGGGCGACGAGCGCATGGCGACGGGCGACGAGCGCATGGCGACGGGCGACGAGCGCATGGCGACGGGCGACGAGCGCATGGCGACGGGCGACGAGCGCATGGCGACGGGCGACGAGCGACGAGCGCATGGCGACGGGCGACGAGCGACGAGCGCATGGCGACGGGCGCATGGCAACGTGCGCATGGCAACGAGCGCATGGCGCAGGGCGACGAGCGCATGGCGCAGGGCGACGAGTGCATGGCGCAGGGCGACGAGCGCATGGCGCATGGCTCAGCGCGCAGAGTTTAGGGTTTAGGGTTCTGGGCGTAAGGGTTCAGCGCTCAGGACGACGAGCGTAGGGCAACTAGCGCAGGGCGACGAGCGCAAGGAGCGGGGGTGACGAGCGCAGGGAGCGGGGCGACGAGCGCAGGGAGCGGGGCGACGAGCACAAGGCTACGAGTGTAGGGCGCAGGGCGGCGAGCGCAGGGCGACGAGCGCATGGCACAGGGCGACTAGCGCAAGTAATAGAGATCAGGGCGCAGGGCGCTGGACGACTAGAGTAGGGCGACGAGCGCAGGGCGCTGGACGACTAGCGCAGGGCGCAGGGCGGCGAGCACAGGGCGCAAGGCGAGGAACTCAGGGCGTAGGCCGACGAGCAAGGCGACGAGCGCAGGGCGACGAGCGCAGGGCGACGAGCGCAGGGCGACGAGCGCAGGGCGACGAGCGCAGGGCGACGAGCGCAGGGCGACGAGCGCAGGGCGACGAGCGCAGGGCGACGAGCGCAGGGCGACGAGCGCAGGGCGACGAGCGCAGGGCGACGAGCGCAGGGCGACGAGCGCAGGGCGACGAGCGCAGGGCGACGAGCGCAGGGCGACGAGCGCAGGGCGACGAGCGCAGGGCGACGAGCGCAGGGCGACGAGCGCAGGGCGACGAGCGCAGGGCGACGAGCGCAGGGCGACGAGCGCAGGGCGACGAGCGCAGGGCGACGAGCGCAGGGCGACGAGCGCAGGGCGACGAGCGCAGGGCGACGAGCGCAGGGCGACGAGCGCAGGGCGACGAGCGCAGGGCGACGAGCGCAGGGCGACGAGCGCAGGGCACAGGACGCAGGGCGCCTGACGACTAGAGCAGGGCGACGAGCGTAGGGCGCTGAACGACTAGCGCAGGGCGCAGGGCGACGAACACAGGGCGCAAGGCGAGGAACTCAGGGCGCAGGCCGACGAGCACAAGGCGTAGGGCGACGAGCGCATGGCGATGAGCGCATGGCGCAGGGCGACGAGCGTAGGGCGACGAGCGCAGGGCGACGAGCGCATGGCGATGAGCGCATGGCGCAGGGCGACGAGCGCATGGCGACGGGCGCAGGGCGACGGGCGCAGGGCGCAGGGCGACGAGCGCAGGGCACAGGACGCAGGGCACAGGAAGCAGGGCGTAGGGCGCCTGACGACTAGAGCAGGGCGACGAGCGTAGGGCGCTAAACGACTAGCGCAGGGCGACGATCACAGGGCGCAAGGCGAGGAACTCAGGGCGCAGGGCGACGAGCACAAGGCGTAGGGCGACGAGCGCAGGGCGACGAGCGCAGGGCGACGAGCGCAGGGCGACGAGCGCAGGGCGACGAGCGCAGGGCGACGAGCGCAGGGCGACGAGCGCAGGGCGACGAGCGCAGGGCGACGAGCGCAGGGCGACGAGCGCAGGGCGACGAGCGCAGGGCGACGAGCGCAGGGCGACGAGCGCAGGGCGACGAGCGCAGGGCGACGAGCGCAGGGCGACGAGCGCAGGGCGACGAGCGCAGGGCGACGAGCGCAGGGCGACGAGCGCAGGGCGACGAGCGCAGGGCGACGAGCGCAGGGCGACGAGCGCAGGGCGACGAGCGCAGGGCGACGAGCGCAGGGCGACGAGCGCAGGGCGACGAGCGCAGGGCGACGAGCGCAGGGCGACGAGCGCAGGGCGACGAGCGCAGGGCGACGAGCGCAGGGCGACGAGCGCAGGGCGACGAGCGCAGGGCGACGAGCGCAGGGCGACGAGCGCAGGGCGACGAGCGCAGGGCGACGAGCGCAGGGCGACGAGCGCAGGGCGACGAGCGCAGGGCGACGAGCGCAGGGCGACGAGCGCAGGGCGACGAGCGCAGGGCGACGAGCGCAGGGCGACGAGCGCAGGGCGACGAGCGCAGGGCGACGAGCGCAGGGCGACGAGCGCAGGGCGACGAGCGCAGGGCGACGAGCGCAGGGCGACGAGCGCAGGGCGACGAGCGCAGGGCGACGAGCGCAGGGCGACGAGCGCAGGGCGACGAGCGCATGGCGACGAGCGCATGGCGCAGGGCGACGTGCGCATGGCGACGGGCGACGAGCGCATGGCGACGGGCGACGAGCGACGAGCGCAGTTCGACGGGCGCATGGCAACGAGCGCATGGCGCAGGGCGACGAGCGCATGGCGCAGGGCGACGAGTGCATGGCGCAGGGCGACGAGCGCATGGCGCATGGCTCAGCGCGCAGAGTTTAGGGTTTAGGGTTCTGGGCGTAAGGGTTCAGCGCTCAGGACGACGAGCGTAGGGCAACTAGCGCAGGGCGACGAGCGCAGGGAGCGGGGTGACGAGCGCAGGGAGCGGGGCGACGAGCGCAGGGAGCGGGGCGACGAGCGCAGGGAGCGGGGCGACGTGCGCAAGGCTACGAGTGTAGGGCGCAGGGCGGCGAGCGCAGGGCGACGAGCGCATGGCGCAGGGCGACTAGCGCAAGTAATAGAGATCAGGGCGCAGGGCGCTGGACGACTAGAGTAGGGCGACGAGCGCAGGGCGCTGGACGACTAGCGCAGGGCGCAGGGCGACGAGCACAGGGCGCAAGGCGAGGAACTCAGGGCGCAGGCCGACGAGCACAAGGCGCAAGGCGACGAGCGCAGGCCGACGAGCACAAGGCGACGAGCGCAGGGTGACTAGCGCAAGTAATAGAGATCAGGGCGCGGCGACGAGCGCAGGGCGCAGGGAGGGGGGCGACGAGCGCAAGGCTACGAGTGTAGGGCGCAGGGCGACGAGCGCATGGCGCAGGGCGACTAGCGCAAGTAATAGAGATCAGGGCGCAGGGCGGCGAGCGCAGGGCGGCGAGCGCAGGGCGACGAGCGCAGGACGACGAGCGCAGGGTGACTAGCGCAAGTAATAGAGATCAGGGCGCATGGCGACGAGCGCAGGGCGACGAGCGCAGGACGACGAGCGCAGGGCGACGAGCGCAGGGCGACGAGCGCAGGGCACAGGACGCAGGGCGCCTGACGACTAGAGCGCTCAGGACGAGCGTAGGGCAACTAGCGCAGGGCGACGAGCGCAAGGAGCGGGGTGACGAGCGCAGGGAGCGGGGCGACGAGCGCAGGGAGCGGGGCGACGAGCACAAGGCTACGAGTGTAGGGCGCAGGGCGGCGAGCGCAGGGCGACGAGCGCATGGCACAGGGCGACTAGCGCAAGTAATAGAGATCAGGGCGCAGGGCGCTGGACGACTAGAGTAGGGCGACGAGCGCAGGGCGCAGGGCGACGAGCACAGGGCGCAAGGCGAGGAACTCAGGGCGCAGGCCGACGAGCACAAGGCGCAAGGCGACGAGCGCAGGCCGACGAGCACAAGGCGACGAGCGCAGGGTGACTAGCGCAAGTAATAGAGATCAGGGCGCGGCGACGAGCGCAGGGCGCAGGGAGGGGGGCGACGAGCGCAAGGCTACGAGTGTAGGGCGCAGGGCGACGAGCGCATGGCGCAGGGCGACTAGCGCAAGTAATAGAGATCAGGGCGCAGGGCGGCGAGCGCAGGGCGGCGAGCGCAGGGCGACGAGCGCAGGACGACGAGCGCAGGGTGACTAGCGCAAGTAATAGAGATCAGGGCGCATGGCGACGAGCGCAGGGCGACGAGCGCAGGACGACGAGCGCAGCGCGACGAGCGCAGGGCGACGAGCGCAGGGCACAGGACGCAGGGCGCCTGACGACTAGAGCGCTCAGGACGAGCGTAGGGCAACTAGCGCAGGGCGACGAGCGCAAGGAGCGGGGGGACGAGCGCAGGGAGCGGGGCGACGAGCGCAGGGAGCGGGGCGACGAGCACAAGGCTACGAGTGTAGGGCGCAGGGCGGCGAGCGCAGGGCGACGAGCGCATGGCACAGGGCGACTAGCGCAAGTAATAGAGATCAGGGCGCAGGGCGCTGGACGACTAGAGTAGGGCGACGAGCGCAGGGCGCTGGACGACTAGCGCAGGGCGCAGGGCGGCGAGCACAGGGCGCAAGGCGAGGAACTCAGGGCGTAGGCCGACGAGCAAGGCGACGAGCGCAGGGCGACGAGCGCAGGGCGACGAGCGCAGGGCGACGAGCGCAGGGCGACGAGCGCAGGGCGACGAGCGCAGGGCGACGAGCGCAGGGCGACGAGCGCAGGGCGACGAGCGCAGGGCGACGAGCGCAGGGCGACGAGCGCAGGGCGACGAGCGCAGGGCGACGAGCGCAGGGCGACGAGCGCAGGGCGACGAGCGCAGGGCGACGAGCGCAGGGCGACGAGCGCAGGGCGACGAGCGCAGGGCGACGAGCGCAGGGCGACGAGCGCAGGGCGACGAGCGCAGGGCGACGAGCGCAGGGCGACGAGCGCAGGGCGACGAGCGCAGGGCGACGAGCGCAGGGCGACGAGCGCAGGGCGACGAGCGCAGGGCGACGAGCGCAGGGCGACGAGCGCAGGGCGACGAGCGCAGGGCGACGAGCGCAGGGCGACGAGCGCAGGGCGACGAGCGCAGGGCGACGAGCGCAGGGCGACGAGCGCAGGGCGACGAGCGCAGGGCGACGAGCGCAGGGCGACGAGCGCAGGGCGACGAGCGCAGGGCGACGAGCGCAGGGCGACGAGCGCAGGGCGACGAGCGCAGGGCGACGAGCGCAGGGCGACGAGCGCAGGGCGACGAGCGCAGGGCGACGAGCGCAGGGCACAGGACGCAGGGCGCCTGACGACTAGAGCAGGGCGACGAGCGTAGGGCGCTGAACGACTAGCGCAGGGCGCAGGGCGACGAACACAGGGCGCAAGGCGAGGAACTCAGGGCGCAGGCCGACGAGCACAAGGCGTAGGGCGACGAGCGCATGGCGATGAGCGCATGGCGCAGGGCGACGAGCGTAGGGCGACGAGCGCAGGGCGACGAGCGCATGGCGATGAGCGCATGGCGCAGGGAGACGAGCGCATGGCGACGGGCGCAGGGCGACGGGCGCAGGGCGCAGGGCGACGAGCGCAGGGCACAGGACGCAGGGCACAGGAAGCAGGGCGTAGGGCGCCTGACGACTAGAGCAGGGCGACGAGCGTAGGGCGCTAAACGACTAGCGCAGGGCGACGATCACAGGGCGCAAGGCGAGGAACTCAGGGCGCAGGCCGACGAGCACAAGGCGTAGGGCAACGAGCGCAGGGCGACGAGCGCAGGGCGACGATCGCAGGGCGACGAGCGCAGGGCGACGAGCGCAGGGCGACGAGCGCAGGGCGACGAGCGCAGGGCGACGAGCGCAGGGCGACGAGCGCAGGGCGACGAGCGCAGGGCGACGAGCGCAGGGCGACGAGCGCAGGGCGACGAGCGCAGGGCGACGAGCGCAGGGCGACGAGCGCAGGGCGACGAGCGCAGGGCGACGAGCGCAGGGCGACGAGCGCAGGGCGACGAGCGCAGGGCGACGAGCGCAGGGCGACGAGCGCAGGGCGACGAGCGCAGGGCGACGAGCGCAGGGCGACGAGCGCAGGGCGACGAGCGCAGGGCGACGAGCGCAGGGCGACGAGCGCAGGGCGACGAGCGCAGGGCGACGAGCGCAGGGCGACGAGCGCAGGGCGACGAGCGCAGGGCGACGAGCGCAGGGCGACGAGCGCAGGGCGACGAGCGCAGGGCGACGAGCGCAGGGCGACGAGCGCAGGGCGACGAGCGCAGGGCGACGAGCGCAGGGCGACGAGCGCAGGGCGACGAGCGCAGGGCGACGAGCGCAGGGCGACGAGCGCAGGGCGACGAGCGCAGGGCGACGAGCGCAGGGCGACGAGCGCATGGCGACGAGCGCATGGCGCAGGGCGACGTGCGCATGGCGACGGGCGACGAGCGCATGGCGACGGGCGACGAGCGACGAGCGCAGTTCGACGGGCGCATGGCAACGAGCGCATGGCGCAGGGCGACGAGCGCATGGCGCAGGGCGACGAGTGCATGGCGCAGGGCGACGAGCGCATGGCGCATGGCTCAGCGCGCAGAGTTTAGGGTTTAGGGTTCTGGGCGTAAGGGTTCAGCGCTCAGGACGACGAGCGTAGGGCAACTAGCGCAGGGCGACGAGCGCAGGGAGCGGGGTGACGAGCGCAGGGAGCGGGGCGACGAGCGCAGGGAGCGGGGCGACGAGCGCAGGGAGCGGGGCGACGTGCGCAAGGCTACGAGTGTAGGGCGCAGGGCGGCGAGCGCAGGGCGACGAGCGCATGGCGCAGGGCGACTAGCGCAAGTAATAGAGATCAGGGCGCAGGGCGCTGGACGACTAGAGTAGGGCGACGAGCGCAGGGCGCTGGACGACTAGCGCAGGGCGCAGGGCGACGAGCACAGGGCGCAAGGCGAGGAACTCAGGGCGCAGGCCGACGAGCACAAGGCGCAAGGCGACGAGCGCAGGCCGACGAGCACAAGGCGACGAGCGCAGGGTGACTAGCGCAAGTAATAGAGATCAGGGCGCGGCGACGAGCGCAGGGCGCAGGGAGCGGGGCGACGAGCGCAAGGCTACGAGTGTAGGGCGCAGGGCGACGAGCGCATGGCGCAGGGCGACTAGCGCAAGTAATAGAGATCAGGGCGCAGGGCGGCGAGCGCAGGGCGGCGAGCGCAGGGCGGCGAGCGCAGGGCGACGAGCGCAGGACGACGAGCGCAGGGTGACTAGCGCAAGTAATAGAGATCAGGGCGCATGGCGACGAGCGCAGGGCGACGAGCGCAGGACGACGAGCGCAGCGCGACGAGCGCAGGGCGACGAGCGCAGGGCACAGGACGCAGGGCGCCTGACGACTAGAGCAGGGCGACGAGCGTAGGGCGCTGAACGACTAGCGCAGGGCGCAGGGCGACGAACACAGGGCGCAAGGCGAGGAACTCAGGGCGCAGGCCGACGAGCACAAGGCGTAGGGCGACGAGCGCATGGCGATGAGCGCATGGCGCAGGGCGACGAGCGTAGGGCGACGAGCGCAGGGCGACGAGCGCATGGCGCAGGGCGACGAGCGCATGGCGACGGGCGCAGGGCGACGGGCGCAGGGCGACGAGCGCATGGCGACGGGCGCAGGGCGACGGGCGCAGGGCGACGAGCGCAGGGCACAGGACGCAGGGCACAGGACGCAGGGCGCAGGGCGCCTGACGACTAGAGCAGGGCGACGAGCGTAGGGCGCTAAACGACTAGCGCAGGGCGACGATCACAGGGCGCAAGGCGAGGAACTCAGGGCGCAGGCCGACAAGCACAAGGCGTAGGGCCACGAGCGCAGGGCGACGAGCGCATGGCGACGAGCGCATGGCGACGAGCGCATGGCGACGAGCGCATGGCGACGAGCGCATGGCGACGAGCGCATGGCGACGAGCGCATGGCGACAAGCGCATGGCGACGAGCGCATGGCGCAGGGCGACAAGCGCATGGCGACGGGCGACGAGCGCATGGCGACGGGCGACGAGCGACGAGCGCATGGCAACGAGCGCATGGCAACGAGCGCATGGCGCAGGGCGACGAGCGCATGGCGCAGGGCGACGAGCGCATGGCGCAGGGCGACGAGCGCATGGCGCAGGGCGACGAGCGCATGGCGCAGGGCGACGAGCGCATGGCGCAGGGCGACGAGCGCATGGCGCAGGGCGACGAGCGCATGGCGCAGGGCGACGAGCGCATGGCGCAGGGCGACGAGTGCATGGCGCAGGGCGACGAGCGCATGGCGCATGGCTCAGCGCGCAGAGTTTAGGGTTTAGGGTTCTGGGCGTAAGGGTTCAGCGCTCAGGACGACGAGCGTAGGGCAACTAGCGCAGGGCGACGAGCGCAGGGAGCGGGGCGACGAGCGCAGGGAGCAGGGCGACGAGCGCAAGGCTACGAGTGTAGGGCGCAGGGCGGCGAGCGCAGGGCGACGAGCGCATGGCGCAGGGCGACTAGCGCAAGTAATAGAGATCAGGGCGCAGGGCGCTGGACGACTAGAGTAGGGCGACGAGCGCAGGGCGCTGGACGACTAGCGCAGGGCGCAGGGCGGCGAGCACAGGGCGCAAGGCGAGGAACTCAGGGCGCAAGCCGACGAGCACAAGGCGCAAGGCGACGAGCGCAGGCCGACGAGCATAAGGCGCAAGGCGACTAGCGCAGGGCGACGATCACAGGGCGCAAGGCGAGGAACTCAGGGCGCAGGCCGACGAGCACAAGGCGTAGGGCGACGAGCGCAGGGCGACGATCGCAGGGCGACGAGCGCAGGGCGACGAGCGCAGGGCGACGAGCGCAGGGCGACGAGCGCAGGGCGACGAGCGCAGGGCGACGAGCGCAGGGCGACGAGCGCAGGGCGACGAGCGCAGGGCGACGAGCGCAGGGCGACGAGCGCAGGGCGACGAGCGCAGGGCGACGAGCGCAGGGCGACGAGCGCAGGGCGACGAGCGCAGGGCGACGAGCGCAGGGCGACGAGCGCAGGGCGACGAGCGCAGGGCGACGAGCGCAGGGCGACGAGCGCAGGGCGACGAGCGCAGGGCGACGAGCGCAGGGCGACGAGCGCAGGGCGACGAGCGCAGGGCGACGAGCGCAGGGCGACGAGCGCAGGGCGACGAGCGCAGGGCGACGAGCGCAGGGCGACGAGCGCAGGGCGACGAGCGCAGGGCGACGAGCGCAGGGCGACGAGCGCAGGGCGACGAGCGCAGGGCGACGAGCGCAGGGCGACGAGCGCAGGGCGACGAGCGCAGGGCGACGAGCGCAGGGCGACGAGCGCAGGGCGACGAGCGCAGGGCGACGAGCGCATGGCGACGAGCGCATGGCGCAGGGCGACGTGCGCATGGCGACGGGCGACGAGCGCATGGCGACGGGCGACGAGCGCATGGCGCAGGGCGACGTGCGCATGGCGACGGGCGACGAGCGCATGGCGACGAGCGCATGGCGCAGGGCGACGAGTGCATGGCGCAGGGCGACGAGCGCATGGCGCATGGCTCAGCGCGCAGAGTTTAGGGTTTAGGGTTCTGGGCGTAAGGGTTCAGCGCTCAGGACGACGAGCGTAGGGCAACTAGCGCAGGGCGACGAGCGCAGGGAGCGGGGTGACGAGCGCAGGGAGCGGGGCGACGAGCGCAGGGAGCGGGGCGACGAGCGCAGGGAGCGGGGCGACGTGCGCAAGGCTACGAGTGTAGGGCGCAGGGCGGCGAGCGCAGGGCGACGAGCGCATGGCGCAGGGCGACTAGCGCAAGTAATAGAGATCAGGGCGCAGGGCGCTGGACGACTAGAGTAGGGCGACGAGCGCAGGGCGCTGGACGACTAGCGCAGGGCGCAGGGCGACGAGCACAGGGCGCAAGGCGAGGAACTCAGGGCGCAGGCCGACGAGCACAAGGCGCAAGGCGACGAGCGCAGGCCGACGAGCACAAGGCGACGAGCGCAGGGTGACTAGCGCAAGTAATAGAGATCAGGGCGCGGCGACGAGCGCAGGGCGCAGGGAGCGGGGCGACGAGCGCAAGGCTACGAGTGTAGGGCGCAGGGCGACGAGCGCATGGCGCAGGGCGACTAGCGCAAGTAATAGAGATCAGGGCGCAGGGCGGCGAGCGCAGGGCGGCGAGCGCAGGGCGACGAGCGCAGGACGACGAGCGCAGGGTGACTAGCGCAAGTAATAGAGATCAGGGCGCATGGCGACGAGCGCAGGGCGACGAGCGCAGGACGACGAGCGCAGCGCGACGAGCGCAGGGCGACGAGCGCAGGGCACAGGACGCAGGGCGCCTGACGACTAGAGCAGGGCGACGAGCGTAGGGCGCTGAACGACTAGCGCAGGGCGCAGGGCGACGAACACAGGGCGCAAGGCGAGGAACTCAGGGCGCAGGCCGACGAGCACAAGGCGTAGGGCGACGAGCGCATGGCGATGAGCGCATGGCGCAGGGCGACGAGCGTAGGGCGACGAGCGCAGGGCGACGAGCGCATGGCGCAGGGCGACGAGCGCATGGCGACGGGCGCAGGGCGACGGGCGCAGGGCGACAAGCGCATGGCGACGGGCGCAGGGCGACGGGCGCAGGGCGACGAGCGCAGGGCACAGGACGCAGGGCACAGGACGCAGGGCGCAGGGCGCCTGACGACTAGAGCAGGGCGACGAGCGTAGGGCGCTAAACGACTAGCGCAGGGCGACGATCACAGGGCGCAAGGCGAGGAACTCAGGGCGCAGGCCGACAAGCACAAGGCGTAGGGCCACGAGCGCAGGGCGACGAGCGCATGGCGACGAGCGCATGGCGACGAGCGCATGGCGACGAGCGCATGGCGACGAGCGCATGGCGACAAGCGCATGGCGACGAGCGCATGGCGCAGGGCGACAAGCGCATGGCGACGGGCGACGAGCGCATGGCGACGGGCGACGAGCGACGAGCGCATGGCAACGAGCGCATGGCAACGAGCGCATGGCGCAGGGCGACGAGCGCATGGCGCAGGGCGACGAGCGCATGGCGCAGGGCGACGAGCGCATGGCGCAGGGCGACGAGCGCATGGCGCAGGGCGACGAGCGCATGGCGCAGGGCGACGAGCGCATGGCGCAGGGCGACGAGCGCATGGCGCAGGGCGACGAGCGCATGGCGCAGGGCGACGAGTGCATGGCGCAGGGCGACGAGCGCATGGCGCATGGCTCAGCGCGCAGAGTTTAGGGTTTAGGGTTCTGGGCGTAAGGGTTCAGCGCTCAGGACGACGAGCGTAGGGCAACTAGCGCAGGGCGACGAGCGCAGGGAGCGGGGCGACGAGCGCAGGGAGCAGGGCGACGAGCGCAAGGCTACGAGTGTAGGGCGCAGGGCGGCGAGCGCAGGGCGACGAGCGCATGGCGCAGGGCGACTAGCGCAAGTAATAGAGATCAGGGCGCAGGGCGCTGGACGACTAGAGTAGGGCGACGAGCGCAGGGCGCTGGACGACTAGCGCAGGGCGCAGGGCGGCGAGCACAGGGCGCAAGGCGAGGAACTCAGGGCGCAAGCCGACGAGCACAAGGCGCAAGGCGACGAGCGCAGGCCGACGAGCATAAGGCGCAAGGCGACGAGCGCAGGGCGACGAGCGCAGGGCGACGAGCGCAGGGCGACGAGCGCAGGGCGACGAGCGCAGGGCGACGAGCTCAGGGCGACGAGCGCAGGGCGACGAGCGCAGGGCGACGAGCGCAGGGCGACGAGCGCAGGGCGACGAGCGCAGGGCGACGAGCGCAGGGCGACGAGCGCAGGGCGACGAGCGCAGGGCGACGAGCGCAGGGCGACGAGCGCAGGGCGACGAGCGCAGGGCGACGAGCGCAGGGCGACGAGCGCAGGGCGACGAGCGCAGGGCGACGAGCGCAGGGCGACGAGCGCAGGGCGACGAGCGCAGGGCGACGAGCGCAGGGCGACGAGCGCAGGGCACAGGACGCAGGGCGCCTGACGACTAGAGCAGGGCGACGAGCGTAGGGCGCTGAACGACTAGCGCAGGGCGCAGGGCGACGAACACAGGGCGCAAGGCGAGGAACTCAGGGCGCAGGCCGAAGAGCACAAGGCGTAGGGCGACGAGCGCATGGCGATGAGCGCATGGCGCAGGGCGACGAGCGGAGGGCGACGAGCGCAGGGCGACGAGCGCATGGCGATGAGCGCATGGCGCAGGGCGACGAGCGCATGGCGACGGGCGCAGGGCGACGGGCGCAGGGCGACGAGCGCAGGGCACAGGACGCAGGGCACAGGACGCAGGGCGCAGGGCGCCTGACGACTAGAGCAGGGCGACGAGCGTAGGGCGCTAAACGACTAGCGCAAGGCGACGATCACAGGGCGCAAGGCGAGGAACTCAGGGCGCAGGCCGACGAGCACAAGGCGTAGGGCCACGAGCGCAGGGCGACGAGCGCAGGGCGACGAGCGCAGGGCGACGAGCGCAGGGCGACGAGCGCAGGGCGACGAGCGCAGGGCGACGAGCGCAGGGCGACGAGCGCAGGGCGACGAGCGCAGGGCGACGAGCGCAGGGCGACGAGCGCAGGGCGACGAGCGCAGGGCGACGAGCGCAGGGCGACGAGCGCAGGGCGACGAGCGCATGGCGACGAGCGCATGGCGACGAGCGCATGGCGACGAGCGCATGGCGCAGGGCGACGAGCGCATGGCGACGGGCGACGAGCGCATGGCGACGGGCGACGAGCGCATGGCGACGGGCGACGAGCGACGAGCGCATGGCGACGGGCGCATGGCAACGAGCGCATGGCAACGAGCGCATGGCGCAGGGCGACGAGCGCATGGCGCAGGGCGACGAGCGCATGGCGCAGGGCGACGAGCGCATGGCGACGAGCGCATGGCGACAAGCGCATGGCGACGAGCGCATGGCGCAGGGCGACGAGCGCATGGCGACGGGCGACGAGCGCATGGCGACGGGCGACGAGCGCATGGCGACGGGCGACGAGCGCATGGCGACGGGCGACGAGCGACGAGCGCATGGCGACGGGCGCATGGCAACGAGCGCATGGCAACGAGCGCATGGCGCAGGGCGACGAGTGCATGGCGCAGGGCGACGAGCGCATGGCGCATGGCTCAGCGCGCAGAGTTTAGGGTTTAGGGTTCTGGGCGTAAGGGTTCAGCGCTCAGGACGACGAGCGTAGGGCAACTAGCACAGGGCGACGAGCGCAGGGAGCGGGGTGACGAGCGCAGGGACCGGGACGACGAGCGCAGGGCGACGAGCGCAGGGCGACGAGCGCAGGGCGACGAGCGCAGGGCGACGAGCGCAGGGCGACGAGCGCAGGGCGACGAGCGCAGGGCGACGAGCGCAGGGCGACGAGCGCAGGGCGACGAGCGCAGGGCGACGAGCGCAGGGCGACGAGCGCAGGGCGACGAGCGCAGGGCGACGAGCGCAGGGCACAGTACGCAGGGCGCCTGACGACTAGAGCAGGGCGACGAGCGTAGGGCGCTGAACGACTAGCGCAGGGCGCAGGGCGACGAACACAGGGCGCAAGGCGAGGAACTCAGGGCGCAGGCCGACGAGCACAAGGCGTAGGGCGACGAGCGCATGGCGCAGGGCGACGAGCGTAGGGCGACGAGCGCAGGGCGACGAGCGCATGGCGATGAGCGCATGGCGCAGGGCGACGAGCGCATGGCGACGGGCGCAGGGCGACGGGCGCAGGTCGACGGGCGCAGGGCGACGAGCGCAGGGGGACGAGCGCAAGGCTACGAGTGTAGGGCGCAGGGCGACGAGCGCATGGCGCAGGGCGACTAGCGCAAGTAATAGAGATCAGGGCGCAGGGCGGCGAGCGCAGGGCGCAGGGCGGCGAGCGCAGGGCGGCGAGCGCAGGGCGACGAGCGCAGGACGACGAGCGCAGGGTGACTAGCGCAAGTAATAGAGATCAGGGCGCATGGCGACGAGCGCAGGGCGACGAGCGCAGGACGACGAGCGCAGCGCGATGAGCGCAGGGCGACGAGCGCAGGGCACAGGACGCAGGGCGCCTGACGACTAGAGCAGGGCGACGAGCGTAGGGCGCTGAACGACTAGCGCAGGGCGCAGGGCGACGAACACAGGGCGCAAGGCGAGGAACTCAGGGCGCAGGCCGACGAGCACAAGGCGTAGGGCGACGAGCGCATGGCGATGAGCGCATGGCGCAGGGCGACGAGCGTAGGGCGACGAGCGCAGGGCGACGAGCGCATGGCGCAGGGCGACGAGCGCATGGCGCAGGGCGACGGGCGCAGGGCGACGGGCGCAGGGCGACGAGCGCAGGGCACAGGACGCAGGGCACAGGACGCAGGGCGCAGGGCGCCTGACGACTAGAGCAGGGCGACGAGCGTAGGGCGCTAAACGACCAGCGCAGGGCGACGATCACAGGGCGCAAGGCGAGGAACTCAGGGCGCAGGCCGACTAGCACAAGGCGTAGGGCCACGAGCGCAGGGCGACGAGCGCATGGCGACGAGCGCATGGCGACGAGCGCATGGCGACGAGCGCATGGCGACGAGCGCATGGCGACAAGCGCATGGCGACGAGCGCATGGCGACAAGCGCATGGCGACGAGCGCATGGCGCAGGGCGACAAGCGCATGGCGACGGGCGACGAGCGCATGGCGACGGGCGACGAGCGACGAGCGCATGGCGACGAGCGCATGGCAACGAGCGCATGGCAACGAGCGCATGGCGCAGGGCGACGAGCGCATGGCGCAGGGCGACGAGCGCATGGCGCAGGGCGACGAGCGCATGGCGCAGGGCGACGAGCGCATGGCGCAGGGCGACGAGCGCATGGCGACGGGCGACGGGCGACGAGCGCATGGCGCAGGGCGACGAGCGCATGACGCAGGGCGACGAGCGCATGGCGCAGGGCGACGAGCGCATGGCGCAGGGCGACGAGCGCATGGCGCAGGGCGACGAGTGCATGGCGCAGGGCGACGAGCGCATGGCGCATGGCTCAGCGCGCAGAGTTTAGGGTTTAGGGTTCTGGGCGTAAGGGTTCAGCGCTCAGGACGACGAGCGTAGGGCAACTAGCACAAGGCGTAGGGCCACGAGCGCAGGGCGACGAGCGCATGGCGACGAGCGCATGGCGACGAGCGCATGGCGACGAGCGCATGGCGACGAGCGCATGGCGACAAGCGCATGGCGACGAGCGCATGGCGCAGGGCGACAAGCGCATGGCGACGGGCGACGAGCGCATGGCGACGGGCGACGAGCGACGAGCGCATGGCAACGAGCGCATGGCAACGAGCGCATGGCGCAGGGCGACGAGCGCATGGCGCAGGGCGACGAGCGCATGGCGCAGGGCGACGAGCGCATGGCGCAGGGCGACGAGCGCATGGCGCAGGGCGACGAGCGCATGGCGCAGGGCGACGAGCGCATGGCGCAGGGCGACGAGCGCATGGCGCAGGGCGACGAGCGCATGGCGCAGGGCGACGAGCGCATGGCGCAGGGCGACGAGTGCATGGCGCAGGGCGACGAGCGCATGGCGCATGGCTCAGCGCGCAGAGTTTAGGGTTTAGGGTTCTGGGCGTAAGGGTTCAGCGCTCAGGACGACGAGCGTAGGGCAACTAGCGCAGGGCGACGAGCGCAGGGAGCGGGGCGACGAGCGCAGGGAGCAGGGCGACGAGCGCAAGGCTACGAGTGTAGGGCGCAGGGCGGCGAGCGCAGGGCGACGAGCGCATGGCGCAGGGCGACTAGCGCAAGTAATAGAGATCAGGGCGCAGGGCGCTGGACGACTAGAGTAGGGCGACGAGCGCAGGGCGCTGGACGACTAGCGCAGGGCGCAGGGCGGCGAGCACAGGGCGCAAGGCGAGGAACTCAGGGCGCAAGCCGACGAGCACAAGGCGCAAGGCGACGAGCGCAGGCCGACGAGCATAAGGCGCAAGGCGACGAGCGCAGGGCGACGAGCGCAGGGCGACGAGCGCAGGGCGACGAGCGCAGGGCGACGAGCGCAGGGCGACGAGCGCAGGGCGACGAGCGCAGGGCGACGAGCGCAGGGCGACGAGCGCAGGGCGACGAGCGCAGGGCGACGAGCGCAGGGCGACGAGCGCAGGGCGACGAGCGCAGGGCGACGAGCGCAGGGCGACGAGCGCAGGGCGACGAGCGCAGGGCGACGAGCGCAGGGCGACGAGCGCAGGGCGACGAGCGCAGGGCGACGAGCGCAGGGCGACGAGCGCAGGGCGACGAGCGCAGGGCGACGAGCGCAGGGCGACGAGCGCAGGGCGACGAGCGCAGGGCGACGAGCGCAGGGCGACGAGCGCAGGGCGACGAGCGCAGGGCGACGAGCGCAGGGCACAGGACGCAGGGCGCCTGACGACTAGAGCAGGGCGACGAGCGTAGGGCGCTGAACGACTAGCGCAGGGCGCAGGGCGACGAACACAGGGCGCAAGGCGAGGAACTCAGGGCGCAGGCCGAAGAGCACAAGGCGTAGGGCGACGAGCGCATGGCGATGAGCGCATGGCGCAGGGCGACGAGCGTAGGGCGACGAGCGCAGGGCGACGAGCGCATGGCGATGAGCGCATGGCGCAGGGCGACGAGCGCATGGCGACGGGCGCAGGGCGACGGGCGCAGGGCGACGAGCGCAGGGCACAGGACGCAGGGCACAGGACGCAGGGCGCAGGGCGCCTGACGACTAGAGCAGGGCGACGAGCGTAGGGCGCTAAACGACTAGCGCAAGGCGACGATCACAAGGCGCAAGGCGAGGAACTCAGGGCGCAGGCCGACGAGCACAAGGCGTAGGGCCACGAGCGCAGGGCGACGAGCGCAGGGCGACGAGCGCAGGGCGACGAGCGCAGGGCGACGAGCGCAGGGCGACGAGCGCAGGGCGACGAGCGCAGGGCGACGAGCGCAGGGCGACGAGCGCAGGGCGACGAGCGCAGGGCGACGAGCGCATGGCGACGAGCGCATGGCGACGAGCGCATGGCGACGAGCGCATGGCGCAGGGCGACGAGCGCATGGCGACGGGCGACGAGAGACGAGCGCATGGCGACGGGCGCATGGCAACGAGCGCATGGCAACGAGCGCATGGCGCAGGGCGACGAGCGCATGGCGCAGGGCGACGAGCGCATGGCGACGAGCGCATGGCGACAAGCGCATGGCGACGAGCGCATGGCGCAGGGCGACGAGCGCATGGCGACGGGCGACGAGCGCATGGCGACGGGCGACGAGCGCATGGCGACGGGCGACGAGCGCATGGCGACGAGCGACGAGCGACGAGCGCATGGCGACGGGCGCATGGCAACGAGCGCATGGCAACGAGCGCATGGCGCAGGGCGACGAGTGCATGGCGCAGGGCGACGAGCGCATGGCGCATGGCTCAGCGCGCAGAGTTTAGGGTTTAGGGTTCTGGGCGTAAGGGTTCAGCGCTCAGGACGACGAGCGTAGGGCAACTAGCGCAGGGCGACGAGCGCAGGGTGCGGGGTGACGAACGCAGGGAGAGGGGCGACGAGCGCAGGGCGACGAGCGCAGGGCGACGAGCGCAGGGCGACGAGCGCAGGGCGACGAGCGCAGGGCGACGAGCGCAGGGCGACGAGCGCGGGGCGACGAGCGCAGGGCGACGAGCGCAGGGCGACGAGCGCAGGGCGACGAGCGCAGGGCGACGAGCGCAGGGCGACGAGCGCAGGGCGACGAGCGCAGGGCGACGAGCGCAGGGCGACGAGCGCAGGGCGACGAGCGCAGGGCGACGAGCGCAGGGCGACGAGCGCAGGGCGACGAGCGCAGGGCGACGAGCGCAGGGCGACGAGCGCAGGGCGACGAGCGCAGGGCGACGAGCGCAGGGCGACGAGCGCAGGGCGACGAGCGCAGGGCGACGAGCGCAGGGCGACGAGCGCAGGGCGACGAGCGCAGGGCGACGAGCGCAGGGCGACGAGCGCAGGGCGACGAGCGCAGGGCGACGAGCGCAGGGCGACGAGCGCAGGGCGCCTGACGACTAGAGCAGGGCGACGAGCGTAGGGCGCTGAACGACTAGCGCAGGGCGCAGGGCGACGAACACAGGGCGCAAGGCGAGGAACTCAGGGCGCAGGCCGACGAGCACAAGGCGTAGGGCGACGAGCGCATGGCGATGAGCGCATGGCGCAGGGCGACGAGCGTAGGGCGACGAGCGCAGGGCGACGAGCGCATGGCGATGAGCGCATGGCGCAGGGCGACGAGCGCATGGCGACGGGCGTAGGGCGCAGGGCGACGAGCGCATGGCGACGGGCGTAGGGCGACGGGCGCAGGGCGACGAGCGCAGGGCACAGGACGCAGGGCACAGGGCGCAGGGCGCCTGACGACTAGAGCAGGGCGACGAGCGTAGGGCGCTAAACGACTAGCGCAGGGCGACGATCACAGGGCGCAAGGCGAGGAACTCAGGGCGCAGGCCGACGAGCACAAGGCGTAGGGCCACGAGCGCAGGGCGACGAGCGCAGGGCGACGAGCGCAGGGCGACGAGCGCAGGGCGACGAGCGCAGGGCGACGAGCGCAGGGCGACGAGCGCAGGGCGACGAGCGCAGGGCGACGAGCGCAGGGCGACGAGCGCAGGGCGACGAGCGCAGGGCGACGAGCGTAGGGCGACGAGCGCAGGGCGACGAGCGCAGGGCGACGAGCGCATGGCGACGAGCGCATGGCGACGAGCGCATGGCGACAAGCGCATGGCGACGAGCGCATGGCGCAGGGCGACGAGCGCATGGCGACGGGCGACGAGCGCATGGCGACGGGCGACGAGCGCATGGCGACGGGCGACGAGCGACGAGCGCATGGCGACGGGCGCATGGCAACGAGCGCATGGCAACGAGCGCATGGCGCAGGGCGACGAGCGCATGGCGCAGGGCGACGAGTGCATGGCGCAGGGCGACGAGCGCATGGCGACGAGCGCATGGCGACAAGCGCATGGCGACGAGCGCATGGCGCAGGGCGACGAGCGCATGGCGACGGGCGACGAGCGCATGGCGACGGGCGACGAGCGCATGGCAACGGGCGACGAGCGCATGGCGACGGGCGACGAGCGCATGGCGACGGGCGACGAGCGCATGGCGACGGGCGCATGGCAACGAGCGCATGGCAACGAGCGCATGGCGCAGGGCGACGAGCGCATGGCGCAGGGCGACGAGTGCATGGCGCAGGGCGACGAGCGCATGGCGCATGGCTCAGCGCGCAAAGTTTAGGGTTTAGGGTTCTGGGCGTAAGGGTTCAGCGCTCAGGACGACGAGCGTAGGGCAACTAGCGCAGGGCGACGAGCGCAGGGAGCGGGGGTGACGAGCGCAGGGAGCGGGGCGACGAGCGCAGGGAGCGGGGCGACGAGCGCAAGGCTACGAGTGTAGGGCGCAAGGCGGCGAGCGCAGGGCGACGAGCGCATGGCGCAGGGCGACTAGCGCAAGTAATAGAGATCAGGGCGCAGGGCGCTGGACGACTAGAGTAGGGCGACGAGCGCAGGGCGCTGGACGACTAGCGCAGGGCGCAGGGCGGCGAGCACAGGGCGCAAGGCGAGGAACTCAGGGCGCAGGCCGACGAGCACAAGGCGCAAGGCGACGAGCGCAGGCCGACGAGCACAAGGCGCAAGGCGACGAGCGCAGGGCGACGAGCGCAGGGCGACGAGCGCAGGGCGACGAGCGCAGGGCGACGAGCGCAGGGCGACGAGCGCAGGGCGACGAGCGCAGGGCGACGAGCGCAGGGCGACGAGCGCAGGGCGACGAGCGCAGGGCGACGAGCGCAGGGCGACGAGCGCAGGGCGACGAGCGCAGGGCGACGAGCGCAGGGCGACGAGCGCAGGGCGACGAGCGCAGGGCGACGAGCGCAGGGCGACGAGCGCAGGGCGACGAGCGCAGGGCGACGAGCGCAGGGCGACGAGCGCAGGGCGACGAGCGCAGGGCGACGAGCGCAGGGCACAGGACGCAGGGCGCCTGACGACTAGAGCAGGGCGACGAGCGTAGGGCGCTGAACGACTAGCGCAGGGCGCAGGGCGACGAACACAGTGCGCAAGGCGAGGAACTCAGGGCGCAGGCCGACGAGCACAAGGCGTAGGGCGACGAGCGCAGGGCGACGAGCGCAGGGCGACGAGCGCAGGGCGACGAGCGCAGGGCGACGAGCGCAGGGCGACGAGCGCAGGGCGACGAGCGCAGGGCGACGAGCGCAGGGCGACGAGCGCAGGGCGACGAGCGCAGGGCGACGAGCGCAGGGCGACGAGCGCAGGGCGACGAGCGCATGGCGACGAGCGCATGGCGACGAGCGCATGGCGCAGGGCGACGAGCGCATGGCGACGGGCGACGAGCGCATGGCGACGGGCGACGAGCGCATGGCGACGGGCGACGAGCGACGAGCGCATGGCGACGGGCGCATGGCAACGAGCGCATGGCAACGAGCGCATGGCGCAGGGCGACGAGCGCATGGCGCAGGGCGACGAGCGCATGGCGACGAGCGCATGGCGACAAGCGCATGGCGACGAGCGCATGGCGCAGGGCGACGAGCGCATGGCGACGGGCGACGAGCGCATGGCGACGGGCGACGAGCGCATGGCGACGGGCGACGAGCGCATGGCGACGGGCGACGAGCGACGAGCGCATGGCGACGGGCGCATGGCAACGAGCGCATGGCAACGAGCGCATGGCGCAGGGCGACGAGTGCATGGCGCAGGGCGACGAGCGCATGGCGCATGGCTCAGCGCGCAGAGTTTAGGGTTTAGGGTTCTGGGCGTAAGGGTTCAGCGCTCAGGACGACGAGCGTAGGGCAACTAGCGCAGGGCGACGAGCGCAGGGTGCGGGGTGACGAGCGCAGGGAGAGGGGCGACGAGCGCAGGGCGACGAGCGCAGGGCGACGAGCGCAGGGCGACGAGCGCAGGGCGACGAGCGCAGGGCGACGAGCGCAGGGCGACGAGCGCAGGGCGACGAGCGCAGGGCGACGAGCGCAGGGCGACGAGCGCAGGGCGACGAGCGCAGGGCGACGAGCGCAGGGCGACGAGCGCAGGGCGACGAGCGCAGGGCGACGAGCGCAGGGCGACGAGCGCAGGGCGACGAGCGCAGGGCGACGAGCGCAGGGCGACGAGCGCAGGGCGACGAGCGCAGGGCGACGAGCGCAGGGCGACGAGCGCAGGGCGACGAGCGCAGGGCGACGAGCGCAGGGCGACGAGCGCAGGGCGACGAGCGCAGGGCGACGAGCGCAGGGCGACGAGCGCAGGGCGACGAGCGCAGGGCGACGAGCGCAGGGCGACGAGCGCAGGGCGACGAGCGCAGGGCGACGAGCGCAGGGCGACGAGCGCAGGGCGACGAGCGCAGGGCGACGAGCGCAGGGCGACGAGCGCAGGGCGACGAGCGCAGGGCGACGAGCGCAGGGCGCCTGACGACTAGAGCAGGGCGACGAGCGTAGGGCGCTGAACGACTAGCGCAGGGCGCAGGGCGACGAACACAGGGCGCAAGGCGAGGAACTCAGGGCGCAGGCCGACGAGCACAAGGCGTAGGGCGACGAGCGCATGGCGATGAGCGCATGGCGCAGGGCGACGAGCGTAGGGCGACGAGCGCAGGGCGACGAGCGCATGGCGATGAGCGCATGGCGCAGGGCGACGAGCGCATGGCGACGGGCGTAGGGCGCAGGGCGACGAGCGCATGGCGACGGGCGTAGGGCGACGGGCGCAGGGCGACGAGCGCAGGGCACAGGACGCAGGGCACAGGGCGCAGGGCGCCTGACGACTAGAGCAGGGCGACGAGCGTAGGGCGCTAAACGACTAGCGCAGGGCGACGATCACAGGGCGCAAGGCGAGGAACTCAGGGCGCAGGCCGACGAGCACAAGGCGTAGGGCCACGAGCGCAGGGCGACGAGCGCAGGGCGACGAGCGCAGGGCGACGAGCGCAGGGCGACGAGCGCAGGGCGACGAGCGCAGGGCGACGAGCGCAGGGCGACGAGCGCAGGGCGACGAGCGCAGGGCGACGAGCGCAGGGCGACGAGCGCAGGGCGACGAGCGCAGGGCGACGAGCGCATGGCGACGAGCGCATGGCGACGAGCGCATGGCGACAAGCGCATGGCGACGAGCGCATGGCGCAGGGCGACGAGCGCATGGCGACGGGCGACGAGCGCATGGCGACGGGCGACGAGCGCATGGCGACGGGCGACGAGCGACGAGCGCATGGCGACGGGCGCATGGCAACGAGCGCATGGCAACGAGCGCATGGCGCAGGGCGACGAGCGCATGGCGCAGGGCGACGAGTGCATGGCGCAGGGCGACGAGCGCATGGCGACGAGCGCATGGCGACAAGCGCATGGCGACGAGCGCATGGCGCAGGGCGACGAGCGCATGGCGACGGGCGACGAGCGCATGGCGACGGGCGACGAGCGCATGGCAACGGGCGACGAGCGCATGGCGACGGGCGACGAGCGCATGGCGACGGGCGACGAGCGCATGGCGACGGGCGCATGGCAACGAGCGCATGGCAACGAGCGCATGGCGCAGGGCGACGAGCGCATGGCGCAGGGCGACGAGTGCATGGCGCAGGGCGACGAGCGCATGGCGCATGGCTCAGCGCGCAAAGTTTAGGGTTTAGGGTTCTGGGCGTAAGGGTTCAGCGCTCAGGACGACGAGCGTAGGGCAACTAGCGCAGGGCGACGAGCGCAGGGAGCGGGGTGACGAGCGCAGGGAGCGGGGCGACGAGCGCAGGGAGCGGGGCGACGAGCGCAAGGCTACGAGTGTAGGGCGCAAGGCGGCGAGCGCAGGGCGACGAGCGCATGGCGCAGGGCGACTAGCGCAAGTAATAGAGATCAGGGCGCAGGGCGCTGGACGACTAGAGTAGGGCGACGAGCGCAGGGCGCTGGACGACTAGCGCAGGGCGCAGGGCGGCGAGCACAGGGCGCAAGGCGAGGAACTCAGGGCGCAGGCCGACGAGCACAAGGCGCAAGGCGACGAGCGCAGGCCGACGAGCACAAGGCGCAAGGCGACGAGCGCAGGGCGACGAGCGCAGGGCGACGAGCGCAGGGCGACGAGCGCAGGGCGACGAGCGCAGGGCGACGAGCGCAGGGCGACGAGCGCAGGGCGACGAGCGCAGGGCGACGAGCGCAGGGCGACGAGCGCAGGGCGACGAGCGCAGGGCGACGAGCGCAGGGCGACGAGCGCAGGGCGACGAGCGCAGGGCGACGAGCGCAGGGCGACGAGCGCAGGGCGACGAGCGCAGGGCGACGAGCGCAGGGCGACGAGCGCAGGGCACAGGACGCAGGGCGCCTGACGACGAGAGCAGGGCGACGAGCGTAGGGCGCTGAACGACTAGCGCAGGGCGCAGGGCGACGAACACAGTGCGCAAGGCGAGGAACTCAGGGCGCAGGCCGACGAGCACAAGGCGTAGGGCGACGAGCGCATGGCGATGAGCGCATGGCGCAGGGCGACGAGCGTAGGGCGACGAGCGCATGGCGACGGGCGCAGGGCGATGGGCGCAGGGCGACGAGCGCAGGGCACAGGACGCAGGGCACAGGAAGCAGGGCGTAGGGCGCCTGACGACTAGAGCAGGGCGACGAGCGTAGGGCGCTAAACGACTAGCGCAGGGCGACGATCACAGGGCGCAAGGCGAGGAACTCAGGGCGCAGGCCGACGAGCACAAGGCGTAGGGCGACGAGCGCAGGGCGACGAGCGCAGGGCGACGAGCGCAGGGCGACGAGCGCAGGGCGACGAGCGCAGGGCGACGAGCGCAGGGCGACGAGCGCAGGGCGACGAGCGCAGGGCGACGAGCGCAGGGCGACGAGCGCAGGGCGACGAGCGCAGGGCGACGAGCGCAGGGCGACGAGCGCAGGGCGACGAGCGCAGGGCGACGAGCGCAGGGCGACGAGCGCAGGGCGACGAGCGCAGGGCGACGAGCGCAGGGCACAGGACGCAGGGCGCCTGACGACTAGAGCAGGGCGACGAGCGTAGGGCGCTGAACGACTAGCGCAGGGCGCAGGGCGACGAACACAGTGCGCAAGGCGAGGAACTCAGGGCGCAGGCCGACGAGCACAAGGCGTAGGGCGACGAGCGCATGGCGATGAGCGCATGGCGCAGGGCGACGAGCGTAGGGCGACGAGCGCATGGCGACGGGCGCAAGGCGATGGGCGCAGGGCGACGAGCGCAGGGCACAGGACGCAGGGCACAGGAAGCAGGGCGTAGGGCGCCTGACGACTAGAGTAGGGCGACGAGCGTAGGGCGCTAAACGACTAGCGCAGGGCGACGATCACAGGGCGCAAGGCGAGGAACTCAGGGCGCAGGCCGACGAGCAAGGCGACGAGCGCAGGGCGACGAGCGCAGGGCGACGAGCGCAGGGCGACGAGCGCAGGGCGACGAGCGCAGGGCGACGAGCGCAGGGCGACGAGCGCAGGGCGACGAGCGCAGGGCGACGAGCGCAGGGCGACGAGCGCAGGGCGACGAGCGCAGGGCGACGAGCGCAGGGCGACGAGCGCAGGGCGACGAGCGCAGGGCGACGAGCGCAGGGCGACGAGCGCAGGGCGACGAGCGCAGGGCGACGAGCGCAGGGCGACGAGCGCAGGGCGACGAGCGCAGGGCGACGAGCGCAGGGCGACGAGCGCAGGGCGACGAGCGCAGGGCGACGAGCGCAGGGCGACGAGCGCAGGGCGACGAGCGCAGGGCGACGAGCGCAGGGCGACGAGCGCAGGGCGACGAGCGCAGGGCGACGAGCGCAGGGCGACGAGCGCAGGGCGACGAGCGCAGGGCGACGAGGGCAGGGCGACGAGCGCATGGCGACGAGCGCATGGCGCAGGGCGACGTGCGCATGGCGACGGGCGACGAGCGCATGGCGACGGGCGACGAGCGACGAGCGCAGTTCGACGGGCGCATGGCAACGAGCGCATGGCGCAGGGCGACGAGCGCATGGCGCAGGGCGACGATTGCATGGCGCAGGGCGACGAGCGCATGGCGCATGGCTCAGCGCGCAGAGTTTAGGGTTTAGGGTTCTGGGCGTAAGGGTTCAGCGCTCAGGACGACGAGCGTAGGGCAACTAGCGCAGGGCGACGAGCGCAGGAAGCGGGGTGACGAGCGCAGGGAGCGGGGCGACGAGCGCAGGGAGCGGGGCGACGAGCGCAGGGAGCGGGGCGACGAGCGCAGGGAGCGGGGCGACGTGCGCAAGGCTACGAGTGTAGGGCGCAGGGCGGCGAGCGCAGGGCGGCGAGCGCAGGGCGACGAGCGCATGGCGCAGGGCGACTAGCGCAAGTAATAGAGATCAGGGCGCAGGGCGCTGGACGACTAGAGTAGGGCGACGAGCGCAGGGCGCTGGACGACTAGCGCAGGGCGCAGGGCGGCGAGCACAGGGCGCAAGGCGAGGAACTCAGGGCGCAGGCCGACGAGCACAAGGCGCAAGGCGACGAGCGCAGGCCGACGAGCACAAGGCGACGAGCGCAGGGTGACTAGCGCAAGTAATAGAGATCAGGGCGCGGCGACGAGCGCAGGGCGCAGGGAGCGGGGCGACGAGCGCAAGGCTACGAGTGTAGGGCGCAGGGCGACGAACGCATGGCGCAGGGCGACTAGCGCAAGTAATAGAGATCAGGGCGCAGGGCGGCGAGCGCAGGGCGACGAGCGCAGGATGACGAGCGCAGGGTGACTAGCGCAAGTAATAGAGATCAGGGCGCAGGGCGACGAGCGCAGGGCGACGAGCGCAGGACGACGAGCGCAGGGCGCAGGGCGGCGAGCACAGGGCGCAAGGCGAGGAACTCAGGGCCCAGGCCGACGAGCGCAGGGCGACGAGCGCATGGCGATGAGCGCATGGCGCAGGGCGAAAAGCGCATGGCGACGGGCGCAGGGCGACGGGCGCAGGGCGACGAGCGCAGGGCACAGGACGCAGGGCACAGGACGCAGGGCGCAGGGCGCCTGACGACTAGAGCAGGGCGACGAGCGTAGGGCGCTAAACGACTAGCGGAGGGCGACGATCACAGGGCGCAAGGCGAGGAACTCAGGGCGCAGGCCGACGAGCACAAGGCGTAGGGCCACGAGCGCAGGGCGACGAGCGCAGGGCGACGAGCGCAGGGCGACGAGCGCAGGGCGACGAGCGCAGGGCGACGAGCGCAGGGCGACGAGCGCAGGGCGACGAGCGCAGGGCGACGAGCGCAGGGCGACGAGCGCAGGGCGACGAGCGCAGGGCGACGAGCGCAGGGCGACGAGCGCAGGGCGACGAGCGCAGGGCGACGAGCGCAGGGCGACGAGCGCAGGGCGACGAGCGCCGGGCGACGAGCGCATGGCGACGAGCGCATGGCGACAAGCGCATGGCGACGAGCGCATGGCGACGAGCGCATGGCGCAGGGCGACGAGCGCATGGCGACGAGCGCATGGCGACAAGCGCATGGCGACAAGCGCATGGCGACGAGCGCATGGCGACAAGCGCATGGCGACGAGCGCATGGCGACGAGCGCATGGCGCAGGGCGACGAGCGCATGGCGACGGGCGACGGGCGACGAGCGCATGGCGACGGGCGACGAGCGCATGGCGACGGGCGACGAGCGCATGGCGACGGGCGACGAGCGACGAGCGCATGGCGATGGGCGCATGGCAACGAGCGCATGGCAACGAGCGCATGGCGCAGGGCAACGAGCGCATGGCGCAGGGCGACGAGTGCATGGCGCAGGGCGACGAGCGCATGGCGACGAGCGCATGGCGACAAGCGCATGGCGACGAGCGCATGGCGCAGGGCGACGAGCGCATGGCGACGGGCGACGAGCGCATGGCGACGGGCGACGAGCGCATGGCGACGGGCGACGAGCGACGAGCGCATGGCGACGGGCGCATGGCAACGAGCGCATGGCAACGAGCGCATGGCGCAGGGCGACGAGCGCATGGCGCAGGGCGACGAATGCATGGCGCAGGGCGACGAGCGCATGGCGCATGGCTCAGCGCGCAGAGTTTAGGGTTTAGGGTTCTGGGCGTAAGGGTTCAGCGCTCAGGACGACGAGCGTAGGGCAACTAGCGCAGGGCGACGAGCGCAGGGAGCGGGGTGACGAGCGCAGGGAGCGGGGCGACGAGCGCAGGGAGCGGGGCGACGAGCGCAAGGCTACGAGTGTAGGGCACAGGGCGGCGAGCGCAGGGCGACGAGCGCATGGCGCAGGGCGACTAGCGCAAGTAATAGAGATCAGGGCGCAGGGCGCTGGACGACTAGAGTAGGGCGACGAGCGCATGGCGCAGGGCGACGAGCGCATGGCGCATGGCTCAGCGCGCAGAGTTTAGGGTTTAGGGTTCTGGGCGTAAGGGTTCAGCGCTCAGGACGACGAGCGTAGGGCAACTAGCGCAGGGCGACGAGCGCAGGGTGCGGGGTGACGAGCGCAGGGAGAGGGGCGACGAGCGCAGGGCGACGAGCGCAGGGCGACGAGCGCAGGGCGACGAGCGCAGGGCGACGAGCGCAGGGCGACGAGCGCAGGGCGACGAGCGCAGGGCGACGAGCGCAGGGCGACGAGCGCGGGGCGACGCGCGCAGGGCGACGAGCGCAGGGCGACGAGCGCAGGGCGACGAGCGCAGGGCGACGAGCGCAGGGCGACGAGCGCAGGGCGACGAGCGCAGGGCGACGAGCGCAGGGCGACGAGCGCAGGGCGACGAGCGCAGGGCGACGAGCGCAGGGCGACGAGCGCAGGGCGACGAGCGCAGGGCGACGAGCGCAGGGCGACGAGCGCAGGGCGACGAGCGCAGGGCGACGAGCGCAGGGCGACGAGCGCAGGGCGACGAGCGCAGGGCGACGAGCGCAGGGCGACGAGCGCAGGGCGACGAGCGCAGGGCACAGGACGCAGGGCGCCTGCCGACTAGAGCAGGGCGACGAGCGTAGGGCGCTGAACGACTAGCGCAGGGCGCAGGGCGACGAACACAGTGCGCAAGGCGAGGAACTCAGGGCGCAGGCCGACGAGCACAAGGCGTAGGGCGACGAGCGCATGGCGATGAGCGCATGGCGCAGGGCGACGAGCGTAGGGCGACGAGCGCATGGCGACGGGCGCAGGGCGATGGGCGCAGGGCGACGAGCGCAGGGCACAGGACGCAGGGCACAGGAAGCAGGGCGTAGGGCGCCTGACGACTAGAGTAGGGCGACGAGCGTAGGGCGCTAAACGACTAGCGCAGGGCGACGATCACAGGGCGCAAGGCGAGGAACTCAGGGCGCAGGCCGACGAGCACAAGGCGTAGGGCGACGAGCGCAGGGCGACGAGCGCAGGGCGACGAGCGCAGGGCGACGAGCGCAGGGCGACGAGCGCAGGGCGACGAGCGCAGGGCGACGAGCGCAGGGCGACGAGCGCAGGGCGACGAGCGCAGGGCGACGAGCGCAGGGCGACGAGCGCAGGGCGACGAGCGCAGGGCGACGAGCGCAGGGCGACGAGCGCAGGGCGACGAGCGCAGGGCGACGAGCGCAGGGCGACGAGCGCAGGGCGACGAGCGCAGGGCGACGAGCGCAGGGCGACGAGCGCAGGGCGACGAGCGCAGGGCGACGAGCGCAGGGCGACGAGCGCAGGGCGACGAGCGCAGGGCGACGAGCGCAGGGCGACGAGCGCAGGGCGACGAGCGCAGGGCGACGAGCGCAGGGCGACGAGCGCAGGGCGACGAGCGCAGGGCGACGAGCGCAGGGCGACGAGCGCAGGGCGACGAGCGCAGGGCGACGAGCGCAGGGCGACGAGCGCAGGGCGACGAGCGCAGGGCGACGAGCGCATGGCGCAGGGCGACGTGCGCATGGCGACGGGCGACGAGCGCATGGCGACGGGCGACGAGCGACGAGCGCAGTTCGACGGGCGCATGGCAACGAGCGCATGGCGCAGGGCGACGAGCGCATGGCGCAGGGCGACGATTGCATGGCGCAGGGCGACGAGCGCATGGCGCATGGCTCAGCGCGCAGAGTTTAGGGTTTAGGGTTCTGGGCGTAAGGGTTCAGCGCTCAGGACGACGAGCGTAGGGCAACTAGCGCAGGGCGACGAGCGCAGGAAGAGGGTGACGAGCGCAGGGAGCGGGGCGACGAGCGCAGGGAGCGGGGCGACGAGCGCAGGGAGCGGGGCGACGTGCGCAAGGCTACGAGTGTAGGGCGCAGGGCGGCGAGCGCAGGGCGACGAGCGCATGGCGCAGGGCGACTAGCGCAAGTAATAGAGATCAGGGCGCAGGGCGCTGGACGACTAGAGTAGGGCGACGAGCGCAGGGCGCTGGACGACTAGCGCAGGGCGCAGGGCGGCGAGCACAGGGCGCAAGGCGAGGAACTCAGGGCGCAGGCCGACGAGCACAAGGCGCAAGGCGACGAGCGCAGGCCGACGAGCACAAGGCGACGAGCGTAGGGTGACTAGCGCAAGTAATAGAGATCAGGGCGCGGCGACGAGCGCAGGGCGCAGGGAGCGGGGCGACGAGCGCAAGGCTACGAGTGTAGGGCGCAGGGCGACGAACGCATGGCGCAGGGCGACTAGCGCAAGTAATAGAGATCAGGGCGCAGGGCGGCGAGCGCAGGGCGACGAGCGCAGGATGACGAGCGCAGGGTGACTAGCGCAAGTAATAGAGATCAGGGCGCAGGGCGACGAGCGCAGGGCGACGAGCGCAGGACGACGAGCGCAGGGCGCAGGGCGGCGAGCACAGGGCGCAAGGCGAGGAACTCAGGGCCCAGGCCGACGAGCACAAGGCGCAAGGCGACGAGCACAAGGCGCAAGGCGACGAGCGCAGGGTGACTAGCGCAAGTAATAGAGATCAGGGCGCGGCGACGAGCGCAGGGCGACGAGCGCAAGGCTACGAGTGTAGGGCGCAGGGCGACGAGCGCATGGCGCAGGGCGACTAGCGCAAGTAATAGAGATCAGGGCGCAGGGCGGCGAGCGCAGGGCGACGAGCGCAGGGCGCTGGACGACTAGAGCAGGGCGACGAGCACAGGGCGCAAGGCGAGGAACTTAGGGCGCAGGCCGACGAGCACAAGGCGCAAGACGACGAGCGCAGGCCGACGAGCACAAGGCGCAAGGCGACGAGCGTAGGCCGACGAGCACAAGGCGCAAGGCGACGAGCACAGGGCGACGAGCGCAGGGTGACTAATGCAAGTAATAGAGATCAGGGCGCAGGGCGACGAGCGCAGGACGACGAGCGCAGGGCGCAGGGCGGCGAGCACAGGGCGCAAGGCGAGGAACTCAGGGCGCAGGCCGACGAGCACAAGGCGCAAGGCGACGAGCGCAGGCCGACGAGCACAAGGCGCAAGGCGACGAGCTCAGGCCGACGAGCACAAGGCGCAAGGCGACGAGCACAGGGCGACGAGCGCAGGGTGACTAGCGCAAGTAATAGAGATCAGGGCGACGAGCGCAGGGCGCAGGGCGGCGAGCACAGAGCGCAAGGCGAGGAACTCAGGGCGCAGGCCGACGAGCACAAGGCGCAAGGCGACGAGCGCAGGCCGACGAGCACAAGGCGCAAGGCGACGAGCGCAGGGTGACTAGCGCAAGGCGACGAGCGCAGGGCGCAGGGCGACGAGCGCAGGGCGCAGGGCGACGAGCGCAGGGCGCAGGGCGACGAGCGCAGGGCGCAGGGCGACGAGCGCAGGGCGCAGGGCGACGAGCGCATGGCGCAGGGCGACAAGCGCATGGCGCAGGGCTCAGCGCGCAGAGTTTAGGGTTTAGGGTTCTAGGCGTAATGTTTCAGTGCTCAGGACGACGAGCGTAGGGCAACGAGCGCAGGGAGCGGGGCGACGAGCGCAGGGAGCGGGGCGACGAGCGCAGGGAGCGGGGCGACGAGCGCAGGGAGCGGGGCGACGAGCGCAGGGAGCGGGGCGACGAGCGCAGGGAGCGGGGCGACGAGCGCAGGGAGCGGGGCGACGAGCGCAGGGAGCGGGGCGACGAGCGCAGGGAGCGGGGCGACGAGCGCAGGGAGCGGGGCGACGAGCGCAGGGAGCGGGGCGACGAGCGCAGGGAGCGGGGCGACGAGCGCAGGGAGCGGGGCGACGAGCGCAGGGAGCGGGGCGACGAGCGCAGGGAGCGGGGCGACGAGCGCAGGGAGCGGGGCGACGAGCGCAGGGAGCGGGGCGACGAGCGCAGGGAGCGGGGCGACGAGCGCAGGGAGCGGGGCGACGAGCGCAGGGAGCGGGGCGACGAGCGCAGGGAGCGGGGCGACGAGCGCAGGGAGCGGGGCGACGAGCGCAGGGAGCGGGGCAACGATAGC